>OX326969.1:53454904-54654904 GCA_946800305.1 Medicago arabica
GAAGAGAGAGAAGAGAAATTGAAAAGCGGTAGAGAACTCTCTTCATCTATGATGATGATATGTTGGTTGTGAACTGAACTAGATAGATAGATAGATAAATAAAAAATTGAAAATGTCGAAGAGTTCGTTTCAAAACGACGTGCCATGGAGAGCTTCATCTTCTTCAGCAAAACCAATACCCAAAATTCATCACTCTCCAATTCTTCGCGTTTCTCAAAATCCATTTTCAGATTATGCAATTTCCATCATGAGGGTATCTCTCCTTTTCACTTTTCATCCATTTTTTTCGTTCAAGTTTTCATTTTTAACTTGTTCTTTTTTTTTTGGATTTTTTGCAGCATCCAGACCCTATTGGGGATGGTTTGGGTGATGCCGCTATAGTTGAATCAGCTGGTCCTGAATGCATCATACCTGGTCAAGTTACTCCCACTAAACTACTTGGCCTTAAGGTACCTATTTCCTGTTTCGATTTTTGTATTAGAAATCAAGTTAAATTATGTGAACTATGCCGGTTTTAACAATGAAGCACGGATACATACAATAAGGACATGCAGACACTGATATTAATTTGAGAAAATAACATAATTCAATGTAATTGCATGTGTCGGTGTAGTTTGTGTCTGAGGAAAGCCTTCAATCAAAAGTGTCCTGCCACATAGTTGTTTAATGCTTTTTGGATCGGTTTTATCACATAGTTGTTCCTAAATGCTTCAGGGTTTTAGTAATGAACCATTGAGAAGATAAAAAATCACCATAAGAATATTTTGAATCTTATTGCAATTTGGAAGTCTAACTGTTCACCTAAACTAATTAGTCTATGATAACCATGAAGAAGGTCATGCTGTTTATGTTTAAACTGCTTTTTTCCCTAAAAATTGAATACGGAAATAGTATCGAGTTACTCATCTCATGAGTTGTAACCTCAATGTTAATACCATCAAGCACAGTGATCTTACAACTTAAAAACTTGGAATACACTGAATATTGTTTTGCAATTTGTCCTCGAATTTGTGGCATATTCTTCTCAATCTCAGGACCTATTTGGTTTAAGAAATTGTTTTATGTTTCTGTTTCTTGTTTTCACTAATAATTACAAAATTGCCATCTTGTTTCACTTTGTTTCTTGTTTTGAAAGATTTGAAGAGAACAATGAAACAACTTTTTACTGTCTAAGTTTTCTTGCTATCTAAAATCCTGCATACATCATACCAAAAGAATGGTCATTTTTGTAACAGGGGATCTTTGTCCTGTTGTGTAATTTAAAAGTGTGTTATGTTCATCAATGCTGTTTTTCCTCCCCCTATTATCATGTCTTTTCATGTTTTCCGCCATTGTAGTTTATGTTTAAGTTTTCTCTAATATTACTGCTTCACTTCAACATTTTTCATTTTGGCTTCTTATTGGAACAGGTCTGGCCTATCGAAGTTAACCTGAAATTTTTGGAACCAATTGGCCGAGAACTTAAGCAACTTGGGAAGGTAAAGTCCTTTTTATATCTTTCCTACATACAAGGGTAATATTGGCACACTTCTGGCAGTTAAACATAATGAGTTTTTTGCACTTGATATTGATGAACTGTGGAATAGAGAACAGAAATACTCGTGTATTTTTCTCCCTATATAACTTGCATCGAAACTCAGGAACAAAGCAGTCGATATTGCTACTAGGCATATATATTTGCCCTTATACTTTTGGAAATGGAGATGAGATGATAATAATTTAAACCGTACCTTGTGATAACAAAGTAGCAAATCATTATTATTTCACTGAAACAGATGTATGTGCTGCATATCATCCAAAATACCATGTTTACCTTGAATGAAAAACCCACAGCATTGTAGCAATTGAATTTTGAAGTTTAAGTATGCTATATAAATCATGATGTTGTTAAAGGTCAGCTTCACCTATCTTTTACCATAGTGTTATGTAGACTTTGCCAGATGCTTTGCTCATAAATCCACACTTTTACTAGAAATTTAGTGTTCTGCGTATTTTAATTGAAATTTAGTGTGCAGTGAATTTGCAAATATGTTGGATTTGAATGTTTAGTGGTTCAATCCCATTGTTTTATGCTTTTGTTGATCTAGTCGAATAGAAAATCAATGAATCATTTCTTATGACTTATCTTAAATATCGCAGTTGCTTGTGTTTGGATTTATTTGTTTTGTATTTCAGTTATACAATCAGCCTGCTCATCTTTTAATATTAATGGCGACATGCCGACATCTCCAGTTGAGACATGCAATTCTAAATATACAATGAACTTTCATGATTAATGTAGTTATTTTTGTGCATGCAGGTCATGGATGACGCTGTGGAACTTATGAACAAATCTTTCATAGATCGTTGATACGGTGGCCTTTGTGAAAGACGAAGATTTGGCTCGTTTTGCGTCCAGTCTCATACATTTTTCCAAGAGTAATATAAGACAGTTTTGTTCTGTACTCGTTCCCCAACCCCATCTTTCTTCTGTACGTCATTTTTTTTAATCTCTTGTTTAACTTTTTTCATTATAGTCGATAAATTTGAGTTTTTTTTTTAATAATTAATCAGAATGCTTAGTTAAATTGAAAAACTCGTGAGTTAACTGGAGCATTTTCTTCTTGTAGCCTGCACCCCTCATAACATTGTATTGAATTTGCAAAATGATAGTAGTTTCAAATAGGAGCAGACCCTTTTCATTCCAATTCCAATTAAGAGAAATACAAATACAGTGTCCCATTACATCAGTAACAACATTCCTGAATCGTCATTGAATAATTGTTAATGGTAGCACTCTATAAGACAACAAGAAGCACATCACGACAGTAAAAGAAGACGACAACACTCTCGCACTCCCTGACATATCATCTGTGTAATCTGGGCCAGAATCTAAAACGCTGTCACCATCGCTGCTTGGTCCTTTGCTCCACATTCCCAAGTTATTGTCTCTGTTTATTCATCACAACTCACACTTCAATCATTCCAACTCAACTCAATTCATAGAAGAGTCTAAAGTAATGACTTGCAACTGATGCACAATATATTGATTTTGAAGATAAAACATAATATAGCACTTATTATGGGGGGAAAATGAAGTAATAATGAATTAAACATTGGTACCTTGCATTACCAAGAACACCAGAGTTCATGGTAAGAAGAACAATCCGATCAGCAGACTGAGGTTCAACACTATAGGCCTTCTCATACTTAACCTCTAGAGTTTCACCAGATGTAACGAAAAATGCACCATTAACCATAACATCACCCTCAGACCTCCAATTCCACCCTTTCCACTTATTTTGCTCAGTTTCAACCCTCTTAGTAACCTCTTTAGCAAAAGGATTAATCGGCGCAAAGTAACGGTTCCCTTGACTGTTAATAGTTGGTTCACCACTCCCACCAATGGCATACATTTCCCACTCAGTGAAATCATTGTTGACCACATGGATGTATCCTCTTCTGCAACGCGGCATCCTTTGAACAAGTTTCTCGCCAAAATGGTTGAATGCAATTGTGACTTGCATTCCCGAGTCTGGGAGGTAGTCATCGCTATGTCCGAGGAGCATAACTTCATTGTGGTGTGACATGAAGTTGTTAGATATTGTTATTCCCGTTGATCCCATTACCGCGTCTATTAATCCGTCTTTGCAATGTGAGAGTGTGCAATGGTCGATCCATATGTCTTTTGAACCAAATATGGATATTCCGTCTCCGTCAGACATTGTTCTGTAGCCAAAGTGTTCAGGACTTGATCTCACATTTGTGTTCCCTGCAATCCTAATTTTCATCATTTATGCTTGCTTGCTAGTTGCTTAGAAAATAATACTTATAATATAGACAACAATTTAACTGTAAGTTTAGTTTTAGGGTGACGTAAATGATTTTGTGATCTTAAAGTAAAGTAATTTACATTTAGATATGTTCATGTGAAAATCAGTTGAACAATAAATTTGAAGGTGGAAATTACATTAGACAACAACCATAAATTCTGAAGGTGAAATAAATTTTGATTAGGTATCACAAAAGCATACCAAAATAAATTTTAATTATTCATAATCACTTTTAGCTTTCCTAAAATTGAATCTAAGCATATGCATACATCTTCCAAATCGTTTATTAGGAATGCAATGTGATGTATATGAAATAAAATGGTTGTCTCTTCTTTGGGATTTTTGTTCTTTTTTCTTATTGTTGGTACTTTTGCAAGGGTTAGACAGTTTTTTCAACAATGACTTTTTTGTTTTTGAAATCAAATCCCCTCTTCTTGCAACTTGTTTTAGATTTAATTTTTATCTTTATCTTTCATCCTTTTCTATCATAACACTCATTGTTTATCTCTTTTCTCTCACTCTCTGTCTTCTTTCTCCATATCTCTATTTAGAAGAGACTTTTGAGGAATAGTTTAGTACTAGTCAATTTTCTTTTTAAGAGATGGTACAAAACAGGCCCCACATTTTTTTTTTAATAATAACAGAAAACAGACCCCGCACGCAAAATGACCAATGTTGTACCGCGCGGCGTAATTTCTAATTTCAATACAATATATTATTATTAATAAAAAAAACATTTTCTTAAACTTTATCCAAAAATTTCCACAAAATAAACACAACTTTTCCATGTGCCCAATGCAGTTATGTTTTGTCATATCCGTCAAAGCAGAATATAATAAAGTTGTTAATTACCTGAGGGGTGACAATGGTGAATATGAATGTTATGTATGATAACATTACTAATAAACTGCAAAGTAATGCATCCTCCTCCCACAATGTGAACATCAGCTCCACGTCCATCAATAGTCTTATAACTATTAAATATAAGCTCTTGCTTCAGCTTAATCATCATGTTACTAGGGAACACTATCCACAATGGTTCATTTTTTATCACACCATATCTTAATGTACCTGGTTTTGGGGTAACAGCATCATCATCTGAGGAATCTGTTACAACGTAAAATTCACCACCTTTTCCTCCTTTTGCATACTGACCAAACCCAATTGCACAATCGGCTAACCTTTGACGATTGTTGGGCCATTCTGGGTCGCATTTCCAACAATCGTCAATCGGGTTACCAGTCATGCATGCAGATCCGGATAGCATTTCCCTTCTTGCTATTGAAGCATTCACCTTCCTAAACACAACAAACAAAACATTTATTTATATATTAAACTAAAAGTTGATATCAGATCAGATGCACACTATATTGGAGACTAATTTTTTGAACTAGATAGAATCATATAAGTTAATTCCTTTTAATGTAGAGAGAAAACTTCAAATTCCTTTCCAAATCTACCACTAAATCAAAGAAAAAGTTCATTTTGTCCGTCACTAATTTTCTTTACTCTTTCTAATAGTTTTTTAAATAGTTAGGACGTATAAGGATGGTATGGTGCCTAGAGTGGGAAGTTAGAGATTGGAACGATAAGGAGATTAAAGTTCGATCTCCACCCTCAGTAAAAACTAACAATATTAACCTTTCTAGATTCATACAAAGATTCAAACAAAAAATAGTGTTTAAAGTACTTGATTTTGAACTATGAAAACATTCAGCTATAAAAAAGCCCATATTCTTTTTTTAAAGAAAGAAGAATATATAGAGATAAATGATAAAGTACATAAAGAAAAAGATACACCTAGAATGAATTGTTAATAAATAAATAAATGTTTATAAAAATTCTGAAAATGGCCAAATTGATGATTTTATGTGTATAAATGCTTATAAAAACTAAACTTTATATATATATATATATAAATGAAATATATTTATCTTACAATAAAATCTATAAAATGAATAAAAAATCAACTCATCTAAGCTAGGGTCATGAGCTACATTAACTTGAATATAGTCTAGGGTATGAACAAGAAATAGTAAGCTGGAATATGGAGAAAACAAGAAACCACATATGGAAAATGACACTGGAGTCCAGATCTGCTACTTCTCTCTAAATTAATGCAATGTATGAAGGTACATTGAGATGAAAGAAACAAGGGAGAGAATAGTACCTATGAACTTCGTGGGCAACAGCATCAGGGTCAGGGTGTGTTCCAGGAAGAGTTAAGTTCAGCGTTGCTGTTCCAAGCTGTGAAAATGAGCTTAGAACAGAGATAATTAGCACTATGCATATTGTTTGGAACATTGTTGATGAAATTTCAAGAGTAAGAGTGTGAGTTAGTGTTACAGTGTCATAGTTTGGCTGGTTTTTCAAAAATGTTAGACAGTGTTTGGTAAGGTGAGTTAATAAGCATAGAAAGAAAACCAATGATTAACCAACGAGGTTGAGTATGAAAAGAAATATAGAGAATTTTTGTTTTTGTGCTAGGTTTGTTATAATAAAACCAAGGGTCATGCTATAGAACTTCAAATTTTACTATATTTGATGCTTTAACAAATGTCATAAGTTCATTTGTTAGTATTTTTCTTAATAATATTTTTTTAAAAGAAGTTAAACTAGTTCACTTCAATTGACATCGAGGAGAATCGAAAATTTAAGAATGAACATACTTTAAGGTACTAAGTGAACATCATCATATCAATCCATGTCAATTGTGTTAAAGTATATAAAATCCTCCTTCAATATAATCTACATTCTTCGATCACTATTATAAGCAAAATTCTACATTTTAGATTCATTCAATAAATAATGTATGTGATCAATAGTAAATATCATATACATTGTTAATTGAATGAATTTAAAATAAATATTTTTGTTTATAATAGTGACGGATGATGGATGATGTATGTTGCTAAGCTGTTAAAGACTATTGATGGATTTTCAAATATTTTAAGAATCAAATCGAGGTTTGATATACTTTTAAAATTACTTTATTACATTTATATAGTTTTATGATAAAATTGGAGAGAAAATATATAGTTTAATAACTAAATGATGGTTTATTCTCTTTAAAGTTGATTTGTATTATGGTCCATAATTTATGGATGATCCTTTGTATTAGAGAAGTTATCGGGGATGCTGTGCTTATTGTATTAGTAGTACCATTTTCGGTGCTAGTTGATAATGATGGTAAAGAGAAATTATTTTTATTAATAATGAGAAAAAGAAAAAGAGGAGAAGAAAAGTGGTGAAATAGTCAAGGAATCCACTGGTCTCGAGGAAATGGTCTCTTCATTTGTTTGCGGGACACACAACACAGGCCCCCTCTCCCCTGCAGGCTGCAGCTATGTTGAATTTATGCATGCAGTTGCACCATAGAGTGTGAACTTGTTTCAAGATCAACTTCTGGATTATGATTTGATTTTCATGGAGAAATAATTTTGTATTTTTACCTAAATTATTACACTCTTTAAATTTTAAAATGGTATGTAAAGATAAGTGTGTTTCAGCATTTTTTGTCTTGTTTGGATAAATGAAAACTGATTTCAAGAAACGCAGTTTAGGACTCAAAACGCCAGTTCTGCTGAAGCTGGTATTCCTAGCTTCTGCTGGAGAAAACATGGTTTTGGCTTTAATTTCTCAAGTGACAGGTGCTTTACCAAAATTCTCATATTATCTTCCTCATTTTGTTACATAAGGATTGCAGATCTGTTTCAGATTTGCATGAGAAATAGAGACAAGAGGGGAACAACATGATAAATTAAACTTGAAACGACGAAAATAAATCAAAAGCTGTTCTTTTATGGTTGTTCAAAAACAAAAACTCGGTGCTTTTATGGAGTTGTTTCTTTTATACACTGAGTAAGCTTTTCCCTTGGCGTGGTTTGAGAAGACAAATTATAACGGGCAATAGATAAAAGCCCAATCCTTTTTTTATTTTTTCATAAAATGCCCAATTTTAAACAAAAGAATTGAAATTTATTTATTAGTTTTTTTTTTATAAGAAGAATTATTTATTTGTTTGATTAGGGAATTTATTAGTTATAACAATAATTACAACCTATTTGAGTAATATTTTAAAACTAATTATAAACCGTTACCTCAAATGATAAAAATATATTAATTATAACTCTTATGAATTATTATTATTTTAAAATGAATTTTTGAAGAAAAAAAAACCATTTATGACAAGTTGAAATAATTATTTAAAATAAAGATGACATATTTAGATTTAAATCCAATCAAAAAGATGTTCTAGAAAAATACAATTAAAAGGGTAAGTTGGTTATTAAACATTCAAAATCAATTTTGATTCAAACTACCCAAACAACATCAACATGTAAGAATCATTTTAAGTAAGTGTATTCAAAAATAATCAATTCACATCAAACTCACTTTTAACCAAAATCAATTCTCTCAAACTCAATTATATTAAAATCAATTTTCATCACCGTCAAAACAAACACATACTAGATCAACATAATTTTATTATGTACTATGCTATTCCTAAACATCTTTTTACGAAACATAACTATCAACTCAATACACACTCGTTCTTGGGGTCGATGGAGTAGCCTTTTGACTTTTAGACCTATGCCTTGCCTATGCATATATAGTATTAGTATTAATAGCACCAATCACGACATATTCGCATGGCAATAACTCATTATTTTAACAAAAAAAAAAAGTTTGGCAATAACGTTTGTTGAAATAGTTCAAAGATAAGTTTTTTTTAGTTGAAATTTGTTGTTCACACATTATCAATGACTGAAAAACAAACATAAAAGACTAAAAAATTCCGACGGCATGAAACCGGCGGCAGTTAAGTGTCAAGAATTCCATCGGCAGTTAACTGTCTAGGGTCTGTTATAAGAACATAACAGAACCTAGGAGTTTCCAAAACTCTCTTGTTGCGGATTGAAGTTCAAGATGTGCCAAATTTTTCAATTGTTGCGAATTCAAAGTTAATTACACTCACAAAATCAAGTAAGTTGTTACCATCCTATTACATTGTTGTTTTGTGATTGATTTGTTAGTTTTTTTTTTGTTAAATTGTCACATAATTCGTTTTGTTGATTTTATGATTAGATGTTAGATTATAGTTGAATATAATATTGTTGTATAATTGTTAGGAAATTGTGGTAGAATTTTTTAGGATTAGTTTAGGTTTTGATGAATTGTTGTATAATTGTAGAATTGTTAAGAAATATTGTTGTAGAATTGTTAGAGGTTTTGGTTAAATTGTCACATAATTAGGTTTTGATGAATTGTTGTTGAATTTTTAGGTTTTTTTAGGGTTTTTGATAGAAGATGTTATAAATTTGTGATAGAATTGTTAGGATTAGTTTAGGGTTTGATCACTGATTTCTCTATGTAGATATGTCTCAGAAAAAGAATTAAGTTCAGTTGAACAAAAAGAAGGGTGATGAGAAGAAAGAAGCAAAATCGCCTATGAGATGACACGAAATCGAATGTGATGATTCCGTGAAAAAAGGATTTGAAGGTGCCGATGTACAACCATTCCAGAGGAGCGGGAGGACATGTTATTTTGGTCCTCAACCAAAAGCAGGTGCCCCAAGGACTGTCGAGGACAACCCAATTTAGATAAGCGACGAGGGAGATGATTAAATAATGTAATGGCTTGTAATAATCTTGAGTATGCTGCACATTTTAGAACATTTTGAAGACATGTTGGAATGCTTATAATCTTATGTCTAGTGTGACCCTAGCATTCCTCTTGTATGTATGAATTGTGTTAAAAAAATTTACCGTAACAAAACCATTATTTTATTCACCCGCACAAAAAAGCCTAGAACATTGCTCCTCAAAGAGTCTCTCACTTCTTGGATGCATATAGATCAACATGAGAACTAATCTCATATCCAATTGTTGTCAGACAACTGACTAAAACTCCTCAGTCATCTCAAGTAATTAACAATTGCATGAAATCCACGATTTTGATATAACTCTACATATACTATTTCATCAACATATGGATGGATAAGTTTAGGAAATTGCGCTAAGTACTTAGGATCAAATTACGTGGTAGTCCCATGGAGGCTTTGTTGGATTGGATGTCCTTGTGAGGAGTCAATCAAGGTCTTTGACGTAGTCAACAAAAATGAAGTTATCAAAACCGAAAAAATGAGGAGTCCATAAATCCAAAAATGCTCCCTGTATGTTCTTTAATACACTTAGTTTACATATGGTCCTCACATTTTTGCCGATGTAAAATCGAAAAAACAAATCAACTCAAGATGGAAATACAATCGTAACTGCATTCATCAAAACAAGGTCCACATCGGCAACAAGCACCTGAGAAAATAAATTTTATGTGATATACTACTTCATTAACTTTTATAACGCCCAACAAAAATTTCTTGAAGCTTTAATTCCATGTAAGCAAACGCCAAAGAACATGTCAACTTTGTTGAGGTAGCACCTAACAACTTCAAACAACGTAGTTTGTATTTGTTTGTTTTGTATGTGTTGTCGAGCATCAATACAATAGGAACCATGTTCAACAACTTGATGAAATACATATGCATATCACAATATTTGAGTTTTCACAGACTCACTCTTGTTGTCCTTGGATTCGGGAAGACGTTTATCTCCACCCTTGGTGAATGATGTAATTGCTACTGTTCCCTCAACTTCTACTCTTGTTACTGGTTTGCTTGGTTTGGATAGCACACTCCCGCATTGTGCTATGCCTCAACCTATCACAACTTACCACACCTCTCTAACGGCAGACAAACTTCCGGTTTTGGAACCAGTGCATGCTGCAAACGTTTGTTCTTCTGAAGCTCAAAGAAGTGTGGACATTTTACAAAAGTTTTGGGGGGATTATACTAATGGAGAGCATGATTCTAGCCTTGTCTGTCCATCAACAACCAAGAACAAAAAGGAAAAGAAACAGACAAATAGACAAGTTTCACCGAAGAGCACAAGTAGTGAGCACATACAAACTAGTTCCAAAAATGGTGTAGTCAAAAGTAATCCAAAATATTTGTGACTGTATTTGTTGTTTGACAGTTTCCTTTCTTTGGTTTAATAGCAAAACTATGCTTCTCACCCTTTTCTTTTATCAGAGACATTTGGTCTCGATTATAGATTCTCTCATTTGTACTGTAATGGGGTGCAGGCCCACTCCTGCCAGTTTTAATGCATTTCTTAGCCTTTATAAAAAAATAAAAAATACATCTCACCTACACACACCACAATTCAATTCCACGACTTCTCAAACCTGATTAGTACAAAATTTGAATCTTATAAATACGGGGGCTAGATGTTTGTTTGTCTTTGTTTTGATCTTGCAACAAATTTAATACGTCTCTCGATGCAACGTGGACTTTGTCATTTTTCATGCACGTATTTTGACTCTTCTTCATTTAAATGTTCCATGCAATGTGTTAGGTAACTCATGGTTGTGAGGTCTAGACATCACTTTAATCGATCATCCAATCACATGCTTTATCTTTTTCATTCTTTTCACAATCCAATTCTAATTTTGTTTTCCTTCCTTTTCGTCCCATTTTAATGTTTGGCCTAGTGATGATATGAACTATTCAATCTTGTACCACAACCTCTCTAATCTGTTGCTCGCAAAACATCTTCTCATTTATCAAACTTTTGATATGTTGTAAATGCGTTTGTCAAATCATCACATATATGTTTTTTTTTTCATTGCTACATATCGTTAGGATAAAAAGTATCATATTGTTTTTAAAAAAAAATCATAAGTTAAAAAATTTCAAAAACATCCTATTTAAAAATTAAATGGTTGTTTTTAAATTTTAAAATTTTCAATCATATTATGCAAATCAGACATTCTGTCTTCTAAAACTTGCAACAATTTTTTATACTTACTTCTAAAAAAATGTATTTTATTTGATTAGATAAAAATAAAAGTAAGGGTGTACTAAAAATATCAAGTGTTTGAGGGTATAGTTATAAAAGGGGGGGTATGAAACACAATATTCTAAAAATAATATATCCTTGGTTGGAGCCCGTATTCAAGAGGGCCCAATAATATGAAAAAGAAAAAAAAACGCAAATGCACGAAACGGCAAACGAAGGATGGTGGAGGCGATCACGGTGGTCGGCGAGAGGTGCATCGACGGTGGTGCAGAGGCGTACCAAGAGGTTTCCCCATAAGTAAAGTTGTTTGTATCTAAACCATGTTGGTAAAAAATGTGAATATTTTATTTCAATATATTTGATTCATTCATGTGGTTTATATTGAACTTCATCACTTTACTCCAAATAGAGTAGAACTGGGTTATCATAAAAACTATTAGTGTTTCTCATTATTGTGTTTCAATCAAACATATATAACTGTTGTTTCTAAATCATGTTTTTTAATAGATACGATATGATACTAAAACTTCAACTTCAAGTTTCTTAAAAAAAAATAAAAATACATTTTTAAAGGAATGTCTTGCTTATTTTGAATGTTGTGTTTACGGTGATTGGTTTTGGCATCTAAAAAGGCCTAGCAGCGCAACCTGTTGCCCTGTTGCCTTCCATTCATGTGTAATATACATAACATATCTAAGCATCTTATCTTATAGTCAATTAACTGATAACATTGTCAAGGAATAGTCAAGATTCTTTCACCTTTCCCTATTTGTCCAAGATTCATAGTTAAGATTCGTAAAAGCCGTGATGCAAGGTTATTTGTTGGGACCCGCATAATTGTAACTTGTAGAAGAGATAATCAAACTTTATTTCTGAGGGAGGAGGATTGTATTAGAAGGGTTAAGCTGCGGCGAAGAGAAACCCTAGATCGCTATGGAAAACCCTAGCTTGCTCGGTGAGGGAGAGAGTGATGTCGGCGATGTTGATCAAGCTATTGAAAATATCTCCGTTCCAAAAATGGTTGGAAAAAAACATCTTCGTTCCCCGATTTGCTTGATGATCGGGCATGAGTTGAGTGGCAAAACCGCACTGCTGGATTGTATTCGAGGTACCGAAAGTGATGATGACAATTTTCAACATTATAGGGCTACATATGTTCCTGCTAAGAATATACATGAAAGAATAAAGAAATTAAAATCTTATGAAAAAATCAGAGTTCCTGGTTTACTGTTTATTGATACTCCGGGTTTCATATCAATCCCCAACTTAAAGTATCGAGGTCTAGCTCTATGTGATATTGCAATCTTGGTTGTTGACATTAATATTGGGTTACGGCCACAGACAATTGAAACACTAAATCTTTTAAAAATGTGCAAGACAAAGTTCATTGTTGCCTTGAATCAAGTCACTATTTTCTTCCTCTTTTATCACCATTGCTTTCAATAATTTTTGTTTGCATGGTGCTCAATTATGTCGCACTGTTCTTGCAACATTGCAGGTTGACATGATTTATGGATGGAAAACATGTCACAATGCTTCATTCCCCAATGCATATATGAAGCAGTCTCGTGAGACTGAATTAGAATTTTATTCTATGCTCAATAGGGTAGTAAAAGATGTTTATTTTGTATTTGTCAGATATGGTAGATAATTTTGGTTATTATTTGCCACCTTAGTTTTATTTTTCTTTCATGGCTAGATTATTTGGCAGTTCAGACAACATGGGATAGTTACAAAGATATGTTATCAAAACAAGGAAATGAGAGAAACGGTCAGCATTGTGCCAACAAGTGCTATAAGGTAAAACTCTTTCACTCCCTCATTTATGCCAAATACAAATTTTGATTGTTAGTTGACGCCTTGACTGATTTTGGAGCCCAGTATTAGTTAGGTTTTTACCTATCTTGTTATATGGTGAAGCTTGCATTGAAATCAAGTTTGTTTTTGGTATGATGAGTATTTGCTTTATCATTGTAAGCCACCAAAATCGACAAGTCATTTGAGGGGGGGATTTCAATAGAGAGAAAGACTAATTTACTTCTATGTTTCATTTTGTTTAATGATATTTTAGTCAACACATTTAAATTTTTTATAAACCTATGTTTTTCCCCCTCAAAATCCCTTCCATATTAGAGAGCTAAAATGTAGTCAAAAGTAGGGGTGAACAACAGGTCGGTCTCGGTTGAAAAATGCAAATCCGCCCATAACCACGGTTGATGTATCAACATCCATCACCGTTTGCTTGGGACCATCCCCCAACACATATCTATCAATAGAGTCCTTCTCTTACGCTTTTGACCACCAACTCACGAAAGGAATAATATAAAAGAGATAAGAAGGTTGAGTGAGTAATGCAGATTGTGAGGATATGTCTAAGGTTCATAGAGAAACAAGGGGACTTGTGAAGACATGATGAGAGGAAATGTTAGTGAAATGAAAAGCTAACAATGTTGGTAAATGGAAGAAAAAACTTTAAGTTTAATTAAGTAGAAAGAATTGTATCCCGCCCACAGTTCAACCAAACATTGTTTATTAGTTGTATATTACTTCCAATTTGAATTAAGTTGTGCAATGCATAGTTAGCTTGTCAGCCTTGTCTCGCTTTATCACAGAGAAGGAGCTAACATGGCACTGGTATGGTCAATTCACAGAAAATTTACACTACTTGCATCATATATCCGGTCGGATTCGGTTTGCCTTGGGTGAATTTTCTATATCCGATTCCGCCTATGCTTAGGGGAATGGGTCCGTTTCACTGGCCTGAGGACCCGACTCATCCATTTGAACCCGACCGCAGCCCAAAATTTTGTGCGGCTAGTGCGGTTTCAGGCCGGGTTCAGTTCTTTTGTCCAGCCCTAGTCAAAAGTGATTTCATTTCTCTCCCTTCCAGAAAGTTGAATCCAATCATCTCTATTTATTTTTGGGATCTTCCAAAATCGTGTTCAGTCTGTTTGAGCTCTACCTGCCTGTTTGAGATCTACCTGGAAGCACGGTGAATTGGTTCGAGCAATCTTCTTGGGTGGGTGTATGAAAAGAGGAGACCCGTCTCCATTTTTCTTGGATTCTAGCTTGGTTAGAAATTTGCCAAATATTTCCTTTCGGACAAAAACCATCTCTTTAGTAGGATGCATAATATGTTTGAAACTTCTCTGTGGTTCTTTCTCTATTGATGATATTTTTTAACTTATATTTCAGTGGTGAAGGAATCTCAGATATGTTATTACAATTGGTTTTGTGGACCCAAAAAACAATGGTTGAAAAACTTACATACAGGGAAGAATTGCAGGTAGGCTATGTTGTCACGTCATTGAAGTTGGTATTTCAGTGGTGAAGGAATCTCAGATATGTTATTACAATTGGTTTTGTGGACCCAAAAAACAATGGTTGAAAAACTTACATACAGGGAAGAATTGCAGGTAGGCTATGTTGTCACGTCATTGAAGTTGGTCGAATACTTTTTGATTGTTAAGTGCAGAGACTCAATTGTTATTTGTTTGTGGATACCAGTGTATTATTTTGGATGTCGGTGATTTTGAAGACCGTGGAACCACTCTCAATGTTGTTTTAGTTAATGGTGTTCTACATGAAGGAGATCAAATAGCTGTATGTGGAAGGCAGGCAAGCATCTCTGATTCTAACTGCATCATCTTTTAATACTTACGCTCTGCTTCTGCCTAACGAACTTTCTATTATAGGGTACAATTGTTGCTTCAATTCAAGCTTTACTGAAAACTCCTCCATTGATGGAACTAGGTGCTAAGGTACATTTACATCTTCTGTATTTTATTTATTTCGGTATCATATTTGTTGCTTGATTGGAAAGTCGTAACTTCAGTGCATTATTTTCTAGTATACATGTGAACAAGAGACTCTCTTGGGTCCGAGTTATATATTTGTGTTTATTTGGTATTAAAGGATGGTTTTGGATGGTAAAATTTGAGTGAGTTTTAATGAATTCTTAACTGTTGGAAGCTAAGGAAATAACATTGAGATTTTTAACATTGTGCTTAACATGAAGGAGTGGAGCTTAAAAACCAATAGTTTGATGGGTGATTCTTTACGTTAGTTTTATCAATTCTAGCTCAAATGATTGGGTAGAAATGTTTTCTTTGTTAAAGGGATTTAACTCTAGAACTTAAAGCCATTGCTGAGTGGTTTTAAAATGGTTGTAAATTTGAAAGTTTAGATGAACTCAACTAGTAGGCTTGTAAGAGTTACATTCTTTAAAGGCATTGGTTAGAAGTAATATTCTAACCAATAATTAATCTGAAGGCCATGGAAAATCCGTAATCTAATAGCATGTCCTCATCTAAGTTTTATTTTATACTTACTCAGCAGTTATGATATTCTGTAGCTTAACATGTTCGACCTTTACCTTGAGCTTCAAGGCTAAACCTTGTCGAAATCTAGTTTCCTAAAAACGGAAATTCACTAGCAGAATCGAGTTTTAACATAAGATAGTTTAGCTTGTAATTCAGTACAAGTTTGACAATTAGTGTTTTTTCTTGTGAGTTAACTCACTTGTATGATGTATGATATTAGAACTATGTTTGACGCGACAGTGCATGTATTGTAGCCTGTGTCTAGCTCTTCTAGTGTGTGAGTGAATGCTGACATGCTTCAGAGTTCAGGCTATGAAAAAGCACTTTAGTTTTCATGATGTGTTAAAACTTTGAAATCAACATTTAAGACTTCCTCATAATGTTGAGACTTGCTATAAGCCAGAAATTCTCCAGCAAGTATAGTTGTTCATACTTCATATCATGAAGGGTTTTTCAAAGTCAGAGACTATATCAACCAAGGGGATGGGAATCACCTTGTTTGAAAGGGTCTTTGATGACTAGTTTCTTATACGTCACAAATTTTAAATTACCGGGATGAATGAATGAATTCCTCATCGATGTATGTTATTTTATTGTCAAATGTCAATTGTTTGTTAGCTGTTATATATTCTAAAGCAATGAATTAGATTTCAGATTTGTCTTTTTGCTAAGTAATTGTGGTCTAATTTCAGGGAGATTATATCCACTGCAAAAAAGTCAAAGGTGCAAAGGCTATCAAGATCATTGCTCAGGTACTTCTTTGAGATATTGACTTCTTTTTGCCTTTTTAACTATGTCTTTCTTCATGCTAATGTTTTTAAATGTTTCAGAGAATCAAAGTTTTGGTATGATATTTGTATAATATTTCAGGGACTTGAAGATGCTGTTGATGGCTCTAATGTATATATGGTGAAGCCTGATGAAGATTCCAAAGAAGGAGAATTGGTGAAGGGTGAGACAATGAGAATTATTGGATTCCAAAACTATATTATATTTTTGGGTCTGATAGCTGTTGTGATGTTGTTGTTGCCTTGGTTATATCTAATGTGCTAATACTAGTTGAATTAAACGCGAAAGGTTGTCTTTGGCTTTTTAGCATACTTACTTGCAGAACAATTTAAGTATGGTTTGGGATGTTGATTTTGAAGAGTCCATGTTTTGTGATTATCATTGCAGAGTTTTGTACTCAAAACTTGTTGTGATTATGTTCTCTCTTCATATGTGACAGTTCAATTCTGCTCGAAGATCTTACATATGATTGCTAATAGTTTTGAGCAGTATTATTAGAGAAATATAATTAGGTAGGACAATTGCGCAAAATTAGGCTGTGATGGAAATTTTATCCAAATGTAGTAGGACATTTCATGTATGTTTGAATGAGCGGTGAGATTTTGAAAATCACGGTGAGAGTTTCACAAAGTGAGAGTGGGTCACTATGATTTTCAATCCCACCACTCACCCAAACTTAAAAGATTATGCAATAATAATAATAATTATTCGTTTACACCCATGGAAACACATTATTACACATATTAATGGATTGGAAATAATTACATAATCAAATTAATTCAAAAGAATAACAAATACAACATACATCAATATTTTAGTTCAAAAAAAAAAGAACAATATGCATCAATAGTGAGGTATAATCTTTGCTTTTGGGTCGTACAGTTCAATCTCTCGCTGATTTAGGATCTGCAAAGGTCTTGCATTCCTTTTTGCATACTGTGGTGAATGAAGCACATAATAACGATTAGTTAAAGTTGAAGTTCATTGATTATTCCTATATACTAATAATCACAGTTAGTTTACTTACATATTTAAGTACGGAATTCTTCAGTAACTTCACTTGTCCTCTTGAAACCGTTCTTATCTAATGAGGAAAGATGGATTCTAATTAAAAGATAATCATATGTTATGACTAATAACGAACAAAGAAAATTGGAAGGCACACATTAATAATCAATAAGAATGGATTATTTATAGAAAGATAAAAAATGTATTATTACCATACCTTCTTATTAATTATCCAAATGATACCTTCAGTGCAAGGGGGAGCAGTGAGTGATCCCATGTATCTGTAATACATCTTTGCACTCTTGAATATTTTTGAAGGATCAATAACCCCTATGCTTTTCTCTTCTTCTTCATCAGGAACTTCTATTATGTAATTTACCAGCTGACATATATGTAAATACACAAGATTTATGAATGTATAAAAATTAAAAAATATATCTTTACTTTGACTCAATATAAAAATAGATTTAGGAGTATATTTTTACAAACCATATTTTATACTCCCTCCGGTCATTATTATAAGTAAAAATTGACTTTTTAAGTTCATCAATAAATGATGTATGTGATCTATATATATGTTACATACATCATTTATTAAATGAATTTAAAAAGTGAATTTTTTGCTTATAATAGTGACCAGAGGAGTATATCATAATTATTTGTTATTCGTACCTTGGAGAGAAATGGATCAGGTGAACCATACTTGTACAAAACACCAACAACAGCAGTCTTGTTTGTTCCATCAGGCTGAGGGCTAACATGAACCATGTGTAGCTCTAAGTCATACCTAATGTTTAAAGACCAAAGTTATTTGAGGGTATTTAATTATTAATTTTTAAAAACATGATTATTTTTAGGTTTAATAGCAGTTTTAGTCCCCCTAACTTTTCCAAAGTTGCGATTTTGGCCCTCTAAGAAAAAAATTTACAAAACCACCCCATAAGTTTTGCACATATGGCAATTTTGGTCCCCAAGACCAATTTTGACTCGGTTTACGCTGACGTGGCATCCTAAGTGTAAGTGAGGTGACACGTGTTATTTTTTTTGGCCTAAGGGGACCAAAATTGCTACAGTTGCAAAACTTAGGGGGCAGTTTTGTAGTTTTTTTTCTTAGGGAGCCAAAATCGCAACTTCGTGAAAGTTAGGGGCTAAAACTGCTATTAAACCATATTTTTATTGAGCAAAAACAAAATGATGTTTATATAGAGTAAAGTTTATTAAAACTTAAAACTTTGAAAAAATTTAGTTGCTTAACAATGTTATGTTTCTCTTAGCAATTGATCGTATTTTTTTTTTAACAAACTAAAATGATATATATATTAACCATGCTTTACCCCGCATGATGAACTGAAATAAATTAATTTTCCTTAAGTAAACTCTTTTCAATTTTTTTCATCGCAGCCAGGTCAATTTCTTTTACAAAGAATCAACCAAATTGTTTTAAACCTTCTTCTACTCAAAACTCATCAATCAAAATAATTATGATAATAATAATAATAACTACTCCAAATTCAAACCTTAGTCTTACACTTTTAAAATCAGCTATATTTTGTCAAAATTTCACCAAATCTCCAACTACTAAACATTAATTAAAGATAATTGTATACCTCAAATTCATTGTACACTCCCAAATATTTTAATGAAAAAAGAGAACTCAATAGATTTAGTTTCAAAACAACAAAATCAGTGATAAAAAATCATGTAGTTGAAAAATAGAGAGATTATGTAAACACTAATGAAGCATGTGATGTATAAAAAAAAATGATTGAGAGGAAGGTAAAGCAACCTCCTGCCATTGATGGTATGTTCAGATGGCCAGTGCCAATGGCTTTGTTGAAGGAAATAATGTGTTCCATTTATGTCTATGTACCCAGCATCCCCAACCCAAGTAACCTACAATCATGAATTGCATAAATAATTAGGGTAATGTTAAGGATTCTATTAATATAAAATATTTTTTTGAAAAATAAATTGACACAATTTCTAATACACAATTTCCACGTTGAGTTTCTACATGTTAGCATTTTCCATATAATAATTATAACCAACCATGCATTAACCATAACAAAATTTAAATTAATTAACCAACCATGCATATTAACAAATTTTAGTGTGCCTTATTAATAAAGTTTATGTACTTACTGCAACATCATGACCCCTGTTGGATACAGTAGCATGTTGAGGCTTGTAGCTCCTGTTTAGCTCCCCTAACTCTGGGATCATCATACTCACTCTTTCACTCGACAAATCAATTGGAGATTGCATCTCCCCTTTACAGGCTGCCCATTCTCTTTTCAGATCACCCCAATGTTTAGGCCCCTTTGCACTTTTTTCATTATACCCGTATTCTGCATTGCACCAATATAGGTATAAGAGTTGCGTCTTATATATTGAATATTTAGCTCATTCATTCATGGTTGACGTGAGATAGATCACTCACACTTGAACTCAACAATTATCTTTTAATATGACCTTTTTGTTGCTTCGGAGCAAATTTATTCTTAGGGAAGTTCATATTTTATTGGTTAGTTGTGTTTCTTTTCCTTATTGAATAAAAAAAAAACTGTTGCATGCATACAATTAGAAGTGCTTACAAATTTGCATGAATTGCAACTAAGCTTAAGATTAATATAATTAACCTACAACACCTTGAATTTATTCTTATCATAAATAAATTCCTAACATTCAATTAAAGCAATCTCGCTTAAGATTAAACTTACAATATCATGTCAAACATAATGTTAAAGATGAAATTGTTAAATGTATAACATGTATAGGTTATATATATATATATATATATATATATATATATATGATCCGTGCTAATGAAAATAATTTTATATAAGAAAGCACCCGAAAAATGAGTGTGAGAGAGAGAGAGAGAGAGAGAGAGAGAGAGAGCGAGATTATATTAATACCAGGTTCATCAATAGCTCTAGTTAATGTCGAATAAAATAGGATGGTTATTGATAATAACACAATTGCAAACGAAAAGTGGTTTTGGCGGTTCATGTTTGAGATTCAAAGATTGATTTTTGTTTATAGAACTTCAGTGGAATATTAGCTTTTGGATATGGAATGTGATTATGGAAATATTTAGTACACGTTCTATGGTTTTTATAGATTGCCAACCTCCAAGTGCCGTACGTAAGATTTGGTCAAGAAGAAACAAGGGGGAAACTTTCTAATTAATGAGACCAACATTTTTTCTTAAATAATTTAATATGAAAAAAATTGCATAGTCCTTCAACTCAACATAAAGTTTTAACGAGATACGAGAAAAACATAAAAAAATTATTTAAAATCATCAATTGTAAAACTTTTAAACAGAGCCTAAAATGACAAAAGACAAAGACATTAAATATGATGAAGAACGAATTTGAAATCTCTATTTTTCTATTTCTCATCATTAATTGGTGCATGTTGGGTATTGTGATGAATTTGTTAAAATCACGTAATTCTTCATAATTTTGCATAAATTAACGTGTGAGTTTCTTGCTCTCTGAAAAAATTAGTGGATTTGGTATTTTTAGTTTATTACGTCTCCCCTTGTCGTGGACATGGTCATAATGATCTCAAGGTGCGGGTTAAAAGATTTTGACTTTGATTAACGTGAGTAAAAATCAAAAGCTTTAGGTATATATTGATGTAATGCAAAGGTAAGAATAATATGTTAATGAACAAATCGATGTAATGCATATATTGAAGGTTTCAGATTGTTTAACGAGTATAAATAAATATATATCTTGATTAATTACTATGGATGAAGATATTATACATTCGATATTAGAACGAGTATGTGTGTATTATATGTATTATTCACAATTTTTTGTTTAAAACCGTCGTCATGTCTCTCCATATTTTACCATATACGTTGCACGTAGGAGATATATTATTATTCGCAATTTGAAAGGGACAAAAGCAAAATAGTTAAACATTTAAATTCTCATTCAAAGAGACGTAACTACTCATATTACCAAATGTGGTAGAAATTATCTACCATACTTCCGCAGACTCTAACTACTACCTCAAGAATATTTCTTACGCGGCTAATGAGAGCCAGCATGTTTGAGAAAATCAATAATCTTATCGCCACCAGTTACATACATGGAGAGTTTAGAAAGAAAAACAAAATAGAGATAAAAAGACGAATAAGAGTTTAGAAAGAAAATCAATAATAGAGATAAATAAACTAATAGTAAGAAAAGAAAAAAAAAACACTAGAGGTGTAGGGTGTGTTTGGATGGAGGGTTTAGAAGGGGAAGAGAGAGGAGAGTTTACATTTCATTTTTAAACTACAGACACTATGAAATGTTTGTTTAAAAGTTAACATATTAATATGATAAATGATCATATAATACTTCAATCACACTTAATTTATTTTAGAAAAACGTGCCATATAGTCCGTACTTTAAAAAAGAAAAACAAATTCTCCCCTTCATTCCCCTCATATACTCTCAATTCAAACACCCTAAAAAACAATCAACCACTATCCCTCCTCCTCCTCCGGACTCTAACTCTCCCTCCTCCTCCTCTGGACAATCTCTAGCTCGGCCACTGGGTGCATCTCCTCCTGGATCCTCATAAACATGTTGTGATAGTATGGATGTGGTTCGCCTTCACGCAACACCTCCTCCGCAATGTCATAGATGTACAACATAACCTAGAGTGGGTCGGGACGCTCTCTCGCATACTTCTCCTCAACAATGACCTCCTGATTAGGAGGCCTAGGAGGTGGCTCCCAACAACCTCAGTTGGATGGATCATCAACGGATGAGAAACACGATAGAACCAAGAAGTGTATCTCCCTATAGTCCGCCACAAATCTATTGCCACCCGACCCGATCAACCAACAATATGACATGGATCATAAAATCTCTGAAGGTCTGGGCTAACTCATCTGGCTAAAGAGGCGCCACATATGTAGGAGGCCTCAAAACGTTATGCACATGTCCATGCTGCCTCATCACCCGCTCCGACAAGTGACAACACTTTGTCCAAGTGTTGACCATGATCCAACCGGAGTACCAACAAATATCTTGAAAAAGCATAACGTCCTGATGATCATAGTACGGGCTCCATATGACATCCTTCATCGCCAACCGATCTAGGTAGCCTCAGTAGTGACTCGCTGAAGCACGACCCCTTGTCGGAACAAAGCGGTTGGCACGTGGGAAATGATGCTCATAATTCTCATCAGTATTCCACTACAATATTTTGGCGAAGTTCTCCAGAGCCCATGCCTACAAATAAAAAAACAAACAATCATATCAACACATGTATATACAAAAATCATCACCACATCTATATACAAACACAATCATATCAACACATGTATATACAAACAATCATCATCAGATCTATATACAAACACAAACATATCAACACATGTATATACAATCAATCATCATCGCATCTATATACAAACACAATCATATCAACACATTTATAATATGTTATACAACTTATTAAATTACTACCTCAAGTAGAGACATGTATCCAATGGAGCCAACCGTAAGGACCGAAGCCTCAAAAAGTTAGGTGTAGAAATAAGTCAATGTCATCCCACCCCAAGACAACTCATGCACCCTGTACAAATTCATCATCCCTTCTAACCATATCAAACTAATGTTTTATTGCTCTTTTTGGCAAAAATGGTGACACCAACAAGGAACAACAAAAAAACCCTCAAACAATACTCCTGAGTCTGGTCTCTCTCCGCCTCCTCCTCGGGACCAGTCGGGTCCTCTAACTCATTGAACATACTAAGGTATCTCTCGTACAACTTCTTCAGCCAAGGAATACCCACATTTCCTCCCCATTGTGCTCATGTCTCCACAACAACCTCGTTATTAGTTTCGCCCAACAGAGTAGACATCATCTTAATTTCTAACTCGTAGTTGCACTCGCGTACTCCATGAGCCTCCCTTTGATGGGGATGTGTAGAAGACTCGCCATTTTATTGAGTGTGACAGTCATCTCCATAACAAGTAGATGGAAGTTACGAGTCACCTCGTGCCACCTCTCTGACAATGCGGTGATGAGGGCAACATTGATGCTAACAAACCCAATCTAAAGAAGTGGGGCAAGATCGGATCCATTAACTTGATCCCATAACCAATATGCACCCTGTCTCGGGACTGTCAACTACTCAACCTTAAACTTCCTTATGTGCGAGGAAGGTGTCAACCGATGCTTCCACCAAAACTTAAATACAAAAAAGAAAAGAAAAAACAACAAATTGTTAAAAATATAAACATTTGAATAAGTAAAAAATAAACATTTTAACATAAAAATTAAATCGTTAAAAAAACAATAATTAAAATAAACATTTTACTCTAGTAACTGAATCGTAAAAAAAATTATAATAAACATTTTAATATAGCAATTAAATCGTAAAAAAAACAATAATTAAAATAAACATTTTAACATAGCAAATAAATCGTAAAAACAATAATTAAATAAAAATAAAAAGCTATACTTACTTCGGCCTCGCTCTAAAGCAAGCACGCCACATGTGTACTGAACGACGGTAGAAGCGACATGTCACTAGGGCCTTGGGAAAAACCACATGGTTCAGATGCAACCTCTAGCACCCCTTGTTGCTCAGGGTTAGCCTCTCATCCTCTTGAGACGGCTGCTCATACTGAGGCTACTTGTAATAGTACTCCTGAGCAGCGTGGTAGTGAGGGTTCTCCTCATAATATTGTGTATGGTGCACTATATGGGAAAGACTCGTTTGGGACGACAACCGCTCCCCACTCCTACGCCCTCCACACCCCCTTCTAGTAAAAGGACATGTAGCCTGCCTCTCTGCCCGTGAACTGGAGGTCATGATATCCTTATCATGTTTGGGTTGCGAGACATATCTACACAACATGAAACAATGCTAAAAATCAACCAATTTTTCATTGAGACATTTTATCAAACACCTAGAGTTCAACATAAACATTATGAGTTCATTGTGTTATTTCAATCTCTGAACTACCAAATTACACTCGAAGTTACTATGATTAACATTAACAATCCAATTTCTAAGTAATTTCATCATTAACATGCAAAAAATTAATCAATTTTTCATTCAGACATTTTATCAAACGCCTAGAGTTCAACATAAACATTATGAGTTCATTTTGTCATTTCAATCTCTAAACTATCACATTAAACTCAAACTTGTTATAATCGACATTAACAATCCAATTTATAAGTAATTTCATCATTAACATGCAAAACAATCAATCAATTTTTCATTTACACATTTTATAAAACACAGATTTCAACATAAACATTATGAGTTTATCGTGTCATTTCAATCTCTAAACTACCCCCATTGCACTCAAACATACTCTAATCCACATTAACAGTCCAATTTCTAAGTAATTTCATCAATAACATGCACAAAATCTAACAATTTCATCAACCCTAAAATCCTAACATTTCACAACTTTTATCAAAAAAATCAAACATTCAGACAAAAAAAAGCAATACAAAAAGATCATAAACACTTGTTTGTGATCAGAGTAGAAGTTGAAGTTGATTTGGTTGAGTTTGATGAAATTTGAGCTTGGAGGGAGAAAATTCGTATGGTTTTATTTTAGAAACATAATGGCAAAAGCTTCTGCATATTATGATGTAAAACAGAACTCAACGTGAGTTAACTCAGGCTGAGTGTTGAACATGAGTTAACTTACGTTAGGGTTGTTTTTGGAAGCTTGAAGTGGAAATGAGCAAAATGGTAAGGGAGAAGAGTAAAATGTCAGTCTTACACTAAGATGTATGGATTATATATTCTATTTTGGAGGATGTATTTTTACAATCTTACACTAGAAAGTCATTCGAAGATTTTGATCGACATAAATTTGGATAATTCAAGCACAATGGAGATACCCATGTTTTGGTTTATTATACCCGTAAGTTGAGGTTGTATTGTATATGCCCAAATAAAAGTGGGGATGAGATTGCAAACTTCAACATTCATATGAATCATTTGAATTTGATTGTTTTGAAAACTCATCCTACCCTCTTCGACTCTATGGTTTTGGACGAAAAAAGAAATACTTATATTTTTTACTTTTTTTGGCTAATACATATGAATAAAAACTTTACTTTATAAATCAATGTAAACTCTTCTTTTTCTTTTACAATTTGTTTGAAGAAAGTATTTTATTACATATCTTATTTTTTATTTAAAAAAAATAGATATTTATAGAAGGGAAAATTACAATTGATATCTCTCAACTTAATTTTAGATAACAATTTTGTCTTTTGTAATTTTTTTCACGTCATTTTAGTCAATTTATATATGACTTTTCGAAATTCAAATATATGTTTTTAGTTTGAGACGATATTTTAATGTTCAAATCTATTATTTATTTTATTTTCATATGAACTTTAGATTTGATCCTTGAAAATTTACATGCAAACAAATCAATAAGAAAAAAATGATATAAAAAATAAAGACGAAATCGTTATATAAAACTAAGATAAGATACGACCACTGTAACAACGTCTTTATATGATTATTATTATACACTTGCGGAAAGGCACGTTTCCGCTCTTTTATTAGATTATCAACGATATTTTATAGAAAATTTGCGTGTAAATTCAAACGATATTTTATATAAAATATTTTATATAGATTAAAATTATAAGTATAAATAGATATTTATGACTTTTAGATGTAACAAACTCTTCTTAAAAAAAATGTAACAAATTCAACAAACCCTTTTTAAATGACAACAATAATATAACTGTTATGAATATAACTAAATAGAGAACAGTAATAGAGAGAATAATGAGAAGAGAGAATAGAGAGAAATGTTTTTATTCACTAAAGTACTCATGAATGTTACAATGAGCTCTATTTATAGAGAAATAGAGTAACTTATGAACTAAGCCCAATAACCTAGTGGTATGACCTATTAACCTATTTGCTATTTGGACATCCACTATTAATATTTATAACACTCCCCCTTGGATGTCTATTGAGGATATGTCTCATTAAAACCTTACTAAAATAAAAGAGTGCAGAACATCCTTTTGAGTGTGAACTGCCTCATTAAAAACCTTACCAGGAAAACCCAATGGGATAAAACCTTGGTGCAGGGAAAAAGAGTGCAGAACATGTTTATCTCTCCCCCTCATGAAGACAAATATCTCTTAGACGACGGAGACCAATTCTTAGTACAAGTTTCTCAAAAACTTTACTTGGGAGTGACTTTGTGAAAACATCTGCGAGATTATCACAAGAACGAACTTGTTGAATGCTGATATCACCATTTTTTTGAAGATCATGAGTGAAAAAGAATTTTGGAGAAATATGTTTTGTTCGGTCTCCTTTAATGTATCCTTCTTTCAACTGAGTGATGCATGCCGTATTATCTTCGTAAATTATTGTTGCATCCATTCTTCCGGAGGTTAAACCACAATTCTTTTGTATGTGTTGAATCATGGATCTTAACCAAACACATTCTCTACTTGCCTCATGTAATGCTAAAAGTTCTGCATGATTTGATGATGTTGCTGTTATTGTTTGTTTCACAGATCTCCATGAAATTGTTGTATCTCCACTTGTAAATAAATAACCTGTTTGTGATCTTCCGTGATGAGGATCTGACAAATAACCTGCATCTGCATAACCAATTAATTCTAGTTTGGGTACTTTAGGATAAAACAAACCCATATTTATTGTACCTCGAAGATAACGAAGTACATGCTTGACCCCATTCCAATGTCTTTGTGTAGGTGAAGAACTGTATCTTGATAATAGGTTGAAAGAAAATGATATATCTGGACGCGTATAATTAGCAAGGTACATTAATGCTCCTATTGCACTAAGATATGGTACTTCAGGACCAAGTAGTTCTTCACCTTCTTCTCGAGGTCTGAAAGGATCTTTCTCCACATCTAGTGATCTAACAACCATCGGAGTAGGCAATGGATGAAATTTGTCCATGTAGAAACGTTTTAACACTTTTGTTATGTAAGTTTCTTGATGCACAAAAATTCCACTATTTAAATGTTCAATTTGCAATCCGAGACAAAACTTTGTCTTTCCCAAGTCTTTCATTTCGAATTCTTTCTTTAGGCAATCTATGGCTTTTGGAAGCTCTTCGGGAGTTCCAATAATGTTTATGTCATCAACATAGACAACAATTATGGCAAATTCATTTCCAGATCTTTTCATAAAAATACATGGACAAACTGAGTCATTTTTGTATCCCTCTTTTAACAAATATTCACTGAGGCGATTATACCACATGCGTCCAGATTGTTTTAGCCCATAGAGGGACTTATTTAATTTTATGGAGTAGTTTTTCATAGATCCTGAACTATTTGCATCAGGCAAGTTAAATCCTTCAGGGATCTTCATGTAGATGTCACTATCAAGTGAGCCATACAAGTAGGCAGTAACCACATCCATCATGTGCAAATTTAGCCCTTCATGAGCTAAAGTAGTTGCATCAACTACAGGTGAATATGTCTCATTAAAGTCAATCCCAGGTCTTTGCGAAAATCCTTAAGCAACAAGTCTTGCTTTATATCTTGCAATTTCACCATTCTCATTACGTTTTCGCACAAACACCCATTTATACCCAACTGGTTTCACTCTTTTAGGTGTTTGGACGACATGTCCAAAGACTTTTTCTCTTGTTGAGAGAGTTTAATTCTGCTTCAATTGCATCTTTCCATTTTGGCCAATTCTCGCTTTGTCTACAATCTTTAATAGACCTTGATTCATGATCCTCGTTATCATTTATCACATTTAGCGCTATATTATATGCAAAAATATCGTCAACATTGAATTCATGTCGGTTCCATTGTATTCCATTAGTAAGATAATTTATTAAGATCTCTTGATTTTCATGTATTTCAGGTACCTGATCAGTTTCTTCTGGAACTGAAATATTGATTATGTCAGAAGGCCTTTTTAAAGTTTCTATATCCTCGTTTGGGTCATCTTTTCTTTTAGCTCCTTTTCTTGTTCGAGGATTTTTATCTTTGGAACCGACTGGTCTGCCACGCCTCATGCGTGGTTGAGACTCGTTAGCAATATGAGATAGTCCAACAGGAACATCCATTTTTATTGGAGCATTAGCAGCTGGTATGTATGATTTAGTCACACTTTTTGGATCAGTGAATGCATTTGGCAATTGATTTGCTAAACTTTGCAAATGAATTATCTTTAGAACTTCAAGTTCACATTGTTTAGTTCGAGGATCAAGATGAGACAATGAAAGTTCATTCCAACTGATCTCCTTTTTTAGCTGCATTTTCTCTCCCCTAATGTTGGGAAATTTGATTCATCAAAGTGACAATCAGCAAATCGAGCTGTAAATAAATCTCCTGTCGTAGGTTCGAGATACTTTATAATAGATGGAGATTCATATCCAGCATATATTCCCAACCTTCTTTGAGGACCCATCTTAGTGCGTTGTGGTGGAGAAATTGGAACATACACCGCACATCCAAATATTCGTAGATGGGAAATATTAGGTTCTTGACCAAAAACCAATTTCAAAAGGGAAGAGTCATGATAACTGGTTGGCCTGATGCGAATCAATGTTGCAGCATGCAGAATTGCATGTCCCCAAGTGGAAATTGGGAGTTTGCATGTGGTCTTGCAATTAACTTTATACGCTTAATAAATGATTCTGGTAGTCCATTTTGTGTATGAACATGTGCTACAGGATGTTCAATGTCAATTCCAATGGACATGCAATAATCATTGAATGCTTGAGATGAAAACTCATAAGCATTATCAACACGTATTTTCTTTACAGGATAATCAGAAAAGTGAGCTCTTATTCTAATTAATTGAGCTAACAATCTCGCAAACACCTGGTTGCGAGTTGACAATAAACAGACATGTGACCATCTTGTTGATGCATCGATTAAAACCATAAAATATCTAAATGGTCCGCACGGTGGGTGTATTGGCCCACAAATATCACCATGTATACGTTCTAAAAAAAATTAGAGATTCATTTCCAATTTTTGTTGGTGATGGTTGAGTTATTAACTTCCCTTGTGAACAAGAAGTGCATGAGAATTTATTAGATTGAAGAATCTCCCGGCTCTTCAATTGATGACCACGTGAATTTTCAATTATTTTTCACATCATTATAGATCCGGGATGACCCAACCGTTCATGCCAAACCACAAATTTATCATGATTTGTAAACTTCTGGTTTACAATTACATTTGCTTCAATTGTACTAATGTAAGTGTAGTACAATCCAGAGGAAAAAGCAGGTAGTTTTTCCAATACACATGTTTTATCTAAGTCATGTTTTGTGATACAAAGATATTCAACATTTTCTTTGATTCTTGTTTGGAGATGGTATCCATTTAGGCGAATATCTTTGAAACTTAATAAATTTCTATGAGACTTAGGTGAGTACAACGCATTCTCAATAAATAATTTTGTCCCTCCACATAATGATATATTAGCTCTTCCAGAGCCTTCAATTATTTTTTTAGTACCAGATATGATATTGATGTTTGATTTTCCTTTTAATAGGAAAGAAAAATATTTTTTATCTTTGAGAATTGTGTGGGTACTTGCACTATCAGCGAGACACATTTCTCCATAGCTACTCATTCTATAAAAAAAAATAAAAAAATTACATAAACAAGAAGAATAAGAATGATAAGTAATTATTTAAACAACGAGGAAATAACTTTTATTATCATAAAGTGACATTGTCAATAACATTGAGAAATTCAAAACACACTTAACATGGAGAAATTCAAAACATACTTAAACTTAAAACTTTATTACTAGCATGAAAAAAAAAACTATTTCTTGACATTTCCATCTCCAATAAGGTGATCGATTTTTCCATTTGGATCTTCTAAGAAATCACCCATATCTAAAAGAGTAGTATCCATGTCACCATAAATATCAAAATCAGCATCATCACCATCATTATAAGCATAATGAGTTTCAACTTTTTTTCTTTGTTTTTCAGTGATTGCTGATAAAGGTCAACCAAATGTTTTGGAGTACGACAGGTACGAGACCAATGACCTTTTCCCCCACATCGATAGCAGATATTCTCATTTGTTTTGCTACTTTGTCCACCCTTTTCCTTTTCATTATTTTTCCACTTCTGGTGGAAAAATGGGTTTTTGAAATTTCCATTAGGATTGTGGGCATGACCACGACCACGACCATGAACATTGCCACGACCGCGACCACGAGATTTTCCAAAATGGTTGTGTTGTGATGTATTCACTTCAAGGAATGGAGCTACACCAGCAAGGTGAGCTTCATGATTTTTCATTGATTTGACATTCTTACTACTATCATCAAATTATAAGATTAATCAAGTTAATATAACAAGTAAACAAAATTAATAGGAAAGAAAATTAAGTACATTGATCATGCTTATGTGAAAATTAATTAAAACACAACTAATAAGTTTCTCAATTTCAGTTTTAATAGTATGATTACACTCCTGTCATATTAATAGGATAAACTTCAAAATGAAACAAGCATTGAACGAACTTATTTTCAAGAAAAAAAATTCTTCAAAATTTAATATATATGTTCACTGATATCTTTCACAGGGTTCAACCATATTAACAAGATAGATAATTGTAAGTATATTAACCACAATTACACAGTAAATTTTGGAACTTTTGAAATATACACACAAAAAAAATTACAACATACATATATGTGTCTGATCAAATTAAATTGGGTATATCACAAATGTTATAGCATACCTAAAAGAAACTCACTTTTCCTTCTAGCAAAATATTAATTTTTTGGATAGCAAAATTATTTGGCAAAAATCACCTTTTATTTTTATTTTTATACTAATTGACTTAATTATAGCACTGCTACACTGTAACAAAACTATTTAGGAACGCAACAAATATCTTCAATTTTAATCAATACATCATAAACTAATGTCAAGAATTCAGGACATATGAGCTATACACAAAAGAAATTATAACATCTTAGACTCCAGAATTATTGTAATAAATTCAAGTAATAACCATAGACCTTTTATTGTAAGCAACATAACAACAGGTAGAAGATAATTTATTTTCGTCCTTTTTCCAGGAGAACTCATCTCCCATATATTTAGCCAATTAACATACAATAACGTTGCAAAAACTATATAGCCTATTAATTAGGTGTGACCAACAAATTCTACCAAGTAAATAGGCCACGATTATTTTAATTGACTAAGTATGTAATGTTCAATTAGTGTGAGTTAAAATACAACTATTAAAAATGAACATCAAGAACAGACGTACGATAATGATAACGAAAAAAATGCAGTACTTTTGCAATCCTTCAGGGATGTGTACTTATAAATTCTTCTTGAGTTCTGCAAGAACTACATACTAAATTTGATAAATCAGTCGTGCAATCCTTCAGGGATGTGTACTTATAAATTCTTGAGTTCTGCAAGAACTACATACTAAATTTTGATAAATCAGTTGTGCAATCCTTCAGGGATGCATCACCGTTGAATTCATCAAGAATTCATAAAAATTGATTTTTAACTGATCCTTCGGGGATGCACTAATACTGAATTCTTCAGGAATTCATTAAAAAAAATTGTATGTATCTATAAGGTACTGATTCTATTTGATGGAATTATAACAGTAACCTATAATCATCGATACACTATTATCGTACGTATATTAATTCATAAAGACAACTAAATAGGCACATAGAACTAAATAGATTATACTAATACCTTTCGGTTGATTAGAGCGTGCTGATAACGTGTTATGAATATAACTAAATAGAGAACAGTAATAGAGAGAATAATAAGAAGAGAGAATAAAGAGAAATGTTCTTATTCACTGAAGTACATGAATGTTACAATGAGCTCTATTTATAGAGAAATAGAGTAACTTATGAACTAAGCCCAATAACCTAGTGGTATGACCCATTAACCTATTTGCTATTTGGACATGCACTATTAATATTTATAACAATAACCAAAAAATTTATCTTTTTAATAATACAAACAATATAACATTATCGAAAAATTTATTTAAAAAAGTCAGCCCAAATCTTTTAAAATCCCCCTATTCTTTTATATATATTCCAATATCCATATTGAGCTTATCTGTGTTTAAAGAAATCACTGAAAAACAAACGTGGGCAACTACATTAAATAAAACAAAGCAACAAAATGCAGCCCCTACAGCTTCACACACTTGTAGTATAGTATCAGAAACAACAAAGTTGTAATCGCATTGAACTCAACTCGCCGGTAAACATCGCCGGACTTTGTCGTCGGCCGCCACAAGCATCACAACTTCCCTCCAGGTTGTTTTCCTTTTCTCTCCACAATTGATTCAAAAATCAGTGTTAATGTTTTCAACCAATGTAAAAGCTATTGTTTTTTTAACTAAATTCATTCATAGACTAATTAAATCTTGGTTCGATATTTGACTTTCATAATGATTCATTTTTATATCAATCTAGTGTAATAATAATAATGATTCATTTTTCAGTAGTATTGGGAATTTTTTTATGGCCATTGCATTCAAGTCATCTTGTTTCTTGCAATTCAACAAACCCGATACCGGTTTCCGGCTCAGCTTTTCGTCGAGAAAACCTGTCATAATCTCTGTAAAGAGATACACTACTGTGGCCGCTATCAGAACCATGGAAACAGTTGGGATCTCTGAAACATTCAATAGGCTCAAGAAACAAGGAAAGGTGGGCTCTTATATTTATTCCATTTTCTATGCTGATTCGAATCGATCACTTTCTTTGTGTATGTTTGGTTCTGCGGTGAGAAGAATTGATTTTGAGTGAATTCATTCTATAAAATTGATTCTGACGAAAAGTGGGTTGAAGGTGAAGTGACTTGAGTTTGGATGCATTTATGTAAAAGTGAGTTGAACTATAAACTTGTGTGTAAAAATCAATTCTAGAATCAAAAACTACAAATCCTAGTTAATTGTGGTGGTAAAATCAATTATACTTGAGAGCAACCAAAACATGTTAGAATCAATTTTGGCCCTTCTAGAAGTGAAGCCAAACATATTTGCCTGTTTATAATGGATTAGTAATTATGATTATATATATTTTGTACCATGCCAACAGCAGACTTAATTTATTGCAAAGAAATAATGAATCGGAATACTGTTAATTCTTGACTTGAAATGATTATTTTTTAAGAAGAGAATGTGTTTGTGTGAAGGTGGCTTTGATCCCATTCATCACAGCCGGTGATCCTGACCTTTCAACCACAGCAGAAGCACTGAAAGTTCTTGATTCTTGTGGATCTGATATTATTGAGCTTGGCGTTCCATACTCTGATCCTTTGGCAGATGGTCCTGTTATTCAGGTTTGACTCTTTCTTCCTTTCTACTGATATTTAGCAGGATTCACAAATCAAACTGACATGTCTTTCTGGTCAGGCTGCTGCTACACGAGCTTTAGCAAAGGGGACCAATTTTGATTCAATTATTTCTATGTTGAAGGAGGTAATTTTTATGAAACCATTTTTCATTTTCCAAGTCATAAACTACAACTACTATGTTTGAAATTCCGCCTTCAATGTGGTTTGCCCTAGCCACCTAATTGTGGCATTTGGGTTACCTTCATTGCAATCTCCAACACCTTCATTGTGTCAGGTGTGAAGGGGTGGGTTTAGTCCCACATTGCCTTGAGATATGGCCTATGTAGTTCTTATAAAGTTTGGGTAGCCCTCATCTTACAAGCCGGTTTTGTAAGGTTTAAATAGGCCAACCCAAATTTTAAGATACTAGGACGAGGCTCTGCTGCAACCATTGATTTTCATTCACAAATCATTTATTATTCTTTCCTCTTATATTCATTAGTATCTGACAAATTAGTTGCACAAATTTCAAAATTTGTTAATTTACGAAGATTGAATCACTGATTTTCTCCACCCTTGTTCTTGAAGTTGAAGAGGAAGGAGAGACTTTTAAGCCCTCGCACTTATATTTATCGTAGGAAAAATCACTTGAACAAACCCTGTTTTTGCAAGCAGTGATGTACTTGTGTTTTGTAAACATATTCAAACCGTGTTAATTTTTTGTAATACAAGATAATAGGTAAATAGTTAATATCTAATGCTTATTGTGCATAAGTAGGGTGCACACTACAAACATATTTGAAGTTTTAACGATATTTTCTTGTGTCTCAATTTCATTTCATCTGTTGATTTCATCCCATTCATCTTATTTGAACTCATAAAACCATGATGCACTCCTCCATTTTGAACCCTTGGCAAGATATCTTTTTGTGTGCATTGTTATCTAGTTAAAACCATTGTTCTAGGAGGAGTTCAGAAACATTCTCTTATGAATCATGGACTGGTTATCATTTTTCAATGGTTGATATGGCAGGTTGTTCCACAAATATCTACTCCGATTGCACTGTTTACTTATTACAACCCAATACTGAAGCGTGGTACAGGAAGATTTATGTCCATCGTAAGAGACACTGGCGTTCATGGTGAGACTCAACTGATGTAATGGTTTGACTGACAAATAACATAGCATATTAAAATTACATTGTGCATAACTTCGTTTGGTCTATTTTCTAAACACGTTCTTTGATAAACAATGTCATAAAATGAGTTGGCAAGATCGGGAAACTGTTTAAAATTCTTATGCTATGTGGTGTACTAAAAATCAGATTTTTTGGTTTTGCTAATTGAATATCATTATAAAAAAGAAAGCGTCTTAACACTCTCCTGTCAAAGTTTCTATATCAGCGAAGTCTGCTTAGAAATTGCTTATGAAATAAAACTTGTTTGTGTTATTTTCCCTTTTTCTTCTAGTTTGGTAGTCAGGATAATATTCTTTTCTTTATACCACATATATGCAGGGCTTGTAGTCCCCGATGTTCCTCTGGAAGAGACAAAAACTTTAAGGGAAGAAGCTAAGAAGCATGGAATTGAACTGGTGTGTGCTACCTTTGAAATTTTCTTTTACTTGGTTTTTGTATTTCATGTGGATATCCTTATACTGTTGATCATAATGATAGAGAAATAATTGTGTGCTTCATTTTATTTGTTTGTGTTGGAAATTCCACCTTCATTGCAGTCTGCCCGTAGACGACTAATTGCGGCCTTTGGTTGTCTTCATTGCAGCCATCAACACCTTCATTGTGTTGGAGGTGAAGGGGTGGATTTAGTCCCACATTGCTTAGAGATATAGCCTGTGTAGTGTTTATAAAGCTTGGGCAGTCCTCACCTTACAAGCCGGTCTTGTATGGATGAGTTAGGCCCAATATTAATGTTTATTTTTTATGTGGCTAAATAAATCTATGTGCACATGGCTATAGTTAGTTAATTTGGTATATTTGCTTCTTTGATGTCATCAAGGTACTCCTCACGACTCCCACCACTCCGACAAACCGGATGAAAGCCATTGTTGATGCTGCAGAAGGATTTGTGTATCTTGTAAGAGCTTTTGTCAATCATGCTATCTTCTTTTTTGCCGTCTTTTTCTTAGATCTATGTAAAAAAAATTCACTATTTCCAAAACAAATAAAAATTGGTATATGTTTATCTGTGTTTCTCTTCTTTTTAGCAGTTTATTAGTTTAATTGTGTGTAAGATGAGCTGTTCACCCACTGACTGCCATCCTGCTCTAGGAAACATATTTTCTCCTGCTACTAGGCTGATGAAATCTGAATAATTTTGAGCCTCTCTATTCATTCTAGAGCATTAAACACACTCTAAGATATGGTTGTCTCATTTCTATTGGTGCCATCATCAAAGCAAAAATGCTAATGGTTTTCAGTTATGCATCTTTATTCATTCTAGAGCATTAAACACACTCCAAGAATTCTAGACTTGTTATGGTTGTCTCATTTTTATTGGTGCCATCATCAAAGCAAAAATACTAATGGTTTTTAGTTATGCATCTTTATTTTATGAATTTTCTCTTGAACATTTGCACACTAAGGAGACAACTGTCTTTCGCTCTGAATTAATACATTTTCCTCTGGCAATATCGATTTCTATTTTATTTGTTTGATTTCACAATTTTACATGATTTCTATTTATTTTTTCTTAAACAATGAAGGTTGCTTTTTGTAACATTTACTAGGCTGGAATAGGACAAAATTTGATGTGGTAGCCAGCCATGGAATTGAACAGACATTTTTACATTCTTTTGTAAAATGGTCATACTTTGGTGTCATCTAAATAGTTCAGGTTTCTTTAAATAATCCTTAATAACGTTGTTCAACTTTGGTTATTTTACTGCATGTTGAAGTCTTCCAATCTTTACTTTAAACTTTTTAGGCTAGACAAAGAAATTTATTTTCAAACAAATTTTTTAGCTCACTTGTCCAATAGGGCTAGGAAGTTGACAGTGATAATAAGTCGCTTAGAGTTGAGAAATAGAATACACTGAAAAACAAAAATATCTTGCATAACTATCTCAGATCAATGCAGTGGCGGTAATTGTTGTTACCCATTTGTTGATTTAAATTACAGGTAAGCTCTGTTGGGGTCACTGGAGCCCGAACATCAGTTAGTGGTAAAGTTCAGGCCCTTCTGCAGGAAATCAAAGAGGTTTGTCTCTGTTCATTTTAAAAATGAATTTGGATTGTCAGCTGCCAAAATATGATGCAGTTGCTGGTCATGAGATTGAAGTCATTAGATGAAGCTTAAGTGGCTCAGATTCTGAATTTATATTTTAAGTCCAATTTGCCAAGTTAAAATACTCTTTTGATCTTAATCCAACGGATCTGAATCTTATGACAGTAGATTGCAGGGGACACAAATCCAGTTCAAATTTGTTTCCCCTTCTTTTTCAACACCTCCTCATTCTTTATTGTTTCAAGAGCTGATAACTGATCAACTAAGATTGATACAGTAGTATACCATAGAACTTGGTGAATCTTGATATTCATGCTCTTCATTGACTTTTTTATGTTTTGTTTTATAAATGAAGGCAACAACTAAGCCTGTGGCAGTTGGTTTTGGTATATCAACACCTGAGCATGTGAAGCAGGCAAGTACTCTGTCCATATTACTTCAGTATGCTTCTACTTTAATTTGGCTAAATAATTAATTGAATCAATCAAATAATTTGTTACAGATAGTGGGATGGGGAGCTGATGGCGTGATTGTTGGCAGTGCTATGGTGAAGTTGCTTGGTGAAGCCAAATCTCCTCAAGAGGGACTGAAAGAACTGGAAAAATTCACCCGCACCTTAAAATCAGCACTTGATTGAAATTACGTATGGATTATCGCAAACTTCCAGTAGTTTTTTGTTGTTGATCCATTATAGTAGTTGCGGTCTTCATAAATGATGGATTGAATAAGGATCTTTTCAATTTTTTTATACAATTTTGAATATGGCTGAGTTTTTGTACATTTCCAATTATGAAAGGATATTTTTGTTACTGAGATCGATGTTTTATGTTAGATTTATCTCCTTTCTATGCTGAGTTGTGCCTAGCCAACTGGTTCCCATAAGCATTTTGCATACTCTTAAGAAAATCTAGCTGTTGGTTTAGGATGAGTTTTTTTTTTTTACAAAAGTTCTTAGATTGATTGGTTGAACACTCTGATTGGATCAGTTACATCAGCATCTTTGATAAATTTGGGCAAGAGCATTATGGTAATTTTGCTGTCAACAACCAACATTGAAAGGACAGATACTGTGCAACATTGCGACAAACACGAGAGAAATTATATTTTCACGCACTTTTGACTTATGCATTTACAAATCAATATTTTTTTTCCTTAAAGTCTTTCATATGTAATTATTGTTAATAAAATGTACTACAAAAGAGTTTATAACTCTAAAAATAAACGTTCTCAACTCAGTTTTGTGAAGTGTGATAAAACTCTCCATCTTAATTTTTCTATATCGAAAATATACTTTACATAAACACAACACGTTACCACCAAACCATATTGTCTATTACTCTAGAGTAGAGGTAACAAAATGGGCAACCATCAACACTATTGCAATTGCAATATCTTCCCTTGTTGTGTACTTTTTGAATGCAACTTCAATCCGTTCGAAGTTGTTTCTAAACATAACAATCCAGAAGAAAAAAGAAAAAAACAGTATCAACATGACTCCCAATTGACTTTAATTATAAAAGTAATAAACAGAGACACAACTTTAAAAGAAATTATGCAAGAAATTATTGGTTGCTAATCTCTACTAAGAGAGGGGGTTGAGAATATCAATACTTTCCAAAAAAATACAAAAGGAACAACATTCAAGAAGGCAGGGAATCACCATTTTAGGGTCACAATTGCCACATCACAATAATTTGAATTTGGTTAAGTACATTAAGCTTGACCTAAATCCGCAGTCACCTTGTGCACTTAGCATTTGTCTAATAAATGATACCCTTGCAATTGCTTACATACATGTTTAAAAATTAGCATTCATCTCTGCTGTATATATGATGAGAGGCTGGTTATTCTGCACGACTTCTATTGTTCCGGCCTGAAGTTTAATTAAATTGAAATATTCAACGACTGTTTCAAATAAGCATCTTGAACTTGACCTTAAGAATCATTCATCTAACCATCTCTTCCATTCTTGACAAGCACGATGCAGCTTGTGTCTTTCTGGTGTTGTAGGATTTGCAACTAAGGCACTTGAGCGCCAAAGTATGAAATCTTACTTCAGATGTTTCTCCGCAGTCGTTACATAGAATCCAAACCTTTTAACATATAACAACAATTTAAGGGTTTTGGAATCTAACAGTTTTTGCACCAACATGCAAATATTAATTTCAAATTTCATATACCATTTTGTTTTGATACATTTCAGGCATAGGCATTGATGCAACCTGAAATTTTATGGTGCAAATAGATTAAAGGTTATGCTCATCCGACTAATGAATCAACTAACTACTTTGAAATGAAATTATTGTAAACCATAATAACTAGGTTGTGACTAGATTCATAGATTGTGACACAAATAGAGAGTCACCTCCTCATCCATTTTCTCCCACACACGCGACATGTCACAGAATGATTTCGAGCAAACAGGGCATGAATATCTGCAAAAGTGCAAATATTTAAATAAGCATAGAGAAGACAATTATCAACACGTGTACAGCAATTGAAGACTCTTTAGTTGTGTATAACACTAACTGGAAGTGCTGTTGCATTTCTCTCACACATCCCAAATGTATGGTGTGACCACATGGCAATACAGTAATGTCTTTCGTTGTTTCGTAAAGAAACTGCACAGATGAAAAGAGTGGATCAACCTGATTTGTACAAGCAGTTTGAAAAAGAAATCTACCTAGAGATTTTGATGCATTGCTTTTTCAATACAACGGTGTGAATCCTTCATCGGTGTTGAATAACAACATTCTAAGGACAATAAAAGATCATGACATGGCATTTAGTTAGAAAACACTCAGTTTGAATACTGAATCGACACGTTTGTTACAGTAGAAAAAATTCTCCTCGCCACCAGTTCTGCGAGTATTATAAAATATAGACCATCAAAATACAAACGATAAAATGTAAAAATAACATGAAAGGAATATGAAAATTTCGGACCTGCATATGCCACATTCATCACAATGATATTGATTTTTTGTTACCTGGAAATACAAATAATTTTTCAGTTATCCAAAACATAGAGAAAGACTAAGATGTTGGGAATAAAGTGAGAGACAAAAGAAGCTAACATCGTCATCGTAGAACTTGCATTTGGAGCAGAAGTATCGAATGCAAACCTGTTGAACCTGCAAAGTACAAAAACAAATATAAGTAAAAAATGCCATTACTACAGTAATCCATTACTAGAATTTTAATTGGGCCATGTATTACACTTACATCTTGCTCAGTGCTACACAAGGAACAGATGAGCTGGAAATGAATTGCAGAAACAATATATTAATAAATGCTAGCTTTTCCATTCAAGATCACACCCATAAATCAAGCAGGTAGTATTGTTTATGTATATTCAACTCTTATCTTAAAAAAAATTACATTGCATAGAATAAAATAGTGGAATTGATTCATTGTGCATTTGCTTACACTTCAATAAGCAAAACCATGAAATAAATAAATACTATATACTATTATAAGAAGTTGAAAATTAAACCACATTTACAGAGGAATGAAAATAGCTTATACAAGAGTGTTTATGCGAAAAGAGAGAGAAATACCCGTAATGTCCATATCCGATATCATCAAGGTGGTGGTTATTAATATTATGAGGTAGTCACTAAGCAGATATACTAAACTATGGGCATCGCCGTTGGATTAATTAATTAAGGAAAACAAGGACTTCAAACTAAACTTCGATAGGAGAGTCTATCAAAATCAGTAATTACCACCACCAACTGAAAAAAGATTTTTAAATCCTCTACCAACGTATGAGTAGTAGTATAGTATGTTTGACATGCCCACATTGTCAAATAAATGGCGTATTTCTATTTTTAGCTAGTTTTTTAATTGATAATTTTGTTAATATTATTAATAATGCTAAAATAGTTTAAATGAAGGGGTAAAGTTAAAAATGAGAAAATTGAGTTCAAAATGATGCATCCCCCTTAGATATATTGTTCTACATAAATTTAACAAAAACAGGACATTGCTAACAAATATCCTTATTGACAATGTTTAAGAAATAAAAAAGATGATTTTTTTTTTTTTTACAAAATGATGTAGTAATTATTACTTTGACAATATTTACAAAACAAAATTTCTTATGATATACTTTTTAAATAATATCTCTTAGGACGTTTGTTGGTATGACCTACAAAATTATTATGAAAACAAAACAAAATTGTAAACATACATCCTTTAAGCTATGCATATAATGAGACCCAAATCTAAAACTATTGAAAACTTCAAAGAGTTAAAAAAAAATATAAACATTTGTTTGGATATGCGGTGGAAACTTCCAAAATGAGAAAATTGTGTACTCAAATGTAGGTTAAGTCATATGATTAAACTAAGATGGCGTAAATATTTAAGACCATAGTTTGCCAATTACTACGGAGAGCGTGAGATAATATCCCGAATTCCCTTTTGGCATGTGCTCTACTTGCAAGCAATTGTGTTCCTTGACTTCCTTCTAAGTCGATTGAACAGAAACCATATGAAATATGTACATGCCAAAGATCCAATGTGATGTTCGTGAAGATTTGAGGTTGTGATATATGTTTACGTGAACTGTCTCTGGTTAGATAAGCTATGAAAAAGAATGCATCTTCAAAGGCTTCTCTAATAAAAATTGAGGGAGTATAAAAATATAAATTATTGGTTGATCATACAAATTGTGCGAACTGCCAAAGATATCTAAGTAAATTTTATTTTGTCGTGCAATTATAAATTATAATTATTTTGAGTAAGATAAAAGCACATAGGAAACAAAAAAAATCTTACTGAAATTTTAACAGTTCTCCATTTCTAAAGCTCGCATTCATACTTCACCACTGATTAAGATGGGAACGTGAAAAAAAATATGTAATGTGTGCAACAAAACAGTCCTCCTCGTCACCACAAATTCTGCTAAATGACTCGTGCCACTTTATCTTGATCTAGATAGTGCACCATTTGACTTAAGCAACGTGTCACAATGACATGAACTATATAAATTGCCAATTTTTGTTGAAAAGGGGACAAAATAGATATTTAGCAACTGTGTGTGACCCATGATGAAACGACGCATTTTATTTTATTTTGGTTTGTTTCAGTTTTTTGTTTTGTTTCGACTCTCAAGTTAAAACGACACATGTTGTGACCCATGATGAAGCTAATATATAGTAATAAGCGACTTGCTATTTGGGATATAATGAGTCACTTTATTTGGCGATGGCGTAATCACTTCGTGCATGATGATCCTTCCTTCTTTTGGCTCTTTAAAGTGTGGTTTAGGATTCTTCAGAACATCATACATTACATGCATGCTTCTTCTATTGAAGCTCGTGCTCATGTTGTGTTCCGAGAGTTATTGTTGATGCTTAATGGAACCTACCTAATATCAACACTTAAGTGCCTTGTGACTAGCAAACTTCAGTTGTTGGTTGTAGCGGCCTATAGCGTGATTGGAGTGAAAGTTAATCTAGACATTTTTCTAAGAATTTAGGTTGTGCAAACTTCTTTTGAGATTGAATTATAGGGTGTTTTTGAAGGCAAGCTTTCCGAGATAGATAGACACAATACAATAATTAAATAGTTGATCCATGGCGAAGTGGGAGGTTACAAAATGGTTGTTCTGTGCTTGGATTCTTTTTTGGTGGGTTAGTTGTCTCAAAAGATTTATGTTATTTAAACAACTATTTTTTAGGACAAAAGAGATGGTCATGTTTGCGAGTTGTGCTTGGAGTATTCTTTTGTGGGTTAGTTGCTTCAAAGACAAAAGAGATGATTATGCTAGTGGGTTTCACTTGATTATGCGTGTTAGATTACTTGATAAGTCTCTCATGATAAAATTTCAACATCCATTTGAAAAAGCAAAGGTGTGCGAATAATGTCGCTAATTAGGGTAGTGATTAGATGATAACTACAATTCATTATGGCCAATCATCTATTTTAGACTTTGTTTGCGAGTTTGGAGTGGAAAGGAGGGGAGAGTTTGGAAAAAAATGGAGTAAGTGGAAAAAAATGGAGTAAGTGGAAAAAATAGAGAATATTGGGAGGAGGAGTTTTAAAGGGCTTATTTTTCTTCAAAATATAAAACTCTTTTTATTTGGGGAATTAAAGAATTGTATTCCAGAAGAGTTTTGAAGGATTTTGGAGGATTTATGTGAATTCTTCATATTTAATATATGTTTTATAATATTCTTAAAATTTAAAATATATTAATCATAGACATTAATATATCACTCTCTAAAAATAATACTCATTCAAAAAATGTTAAAGATTTTTCAATTTTTCCTTATATTTTTGTCCCCTCCAAAATCCTTCATTACCCTCCCCTCCAAACTCTCAAACAAAGCCTTGGAGAATTATCACCAACCATCTCATTCTCTTATTTCCACACATGTTTTATGAGTTTTTACTCCTCATTTGATTATTACTTTCTTTGTTTCAAAATGAGTGTCGTTTAAGGTTTTTACACACATATTAAGAAATGCATTAATTAAAAGAAAGAGAAATGTTATTTTACCAAATTTATCCTAATCAAGTACTGGTTTGTTTTTCATTAAAGAGAAAATAATACTTTGTAAGTAGTGTATATAGTATTAATTGAATGGTACAATTGAAAAGAAAAATTATTTATTGCATTGAAAACTGAAAGTGACATTCATTTTAAAACATTTTTTTTTTATAAAACGACACTTATTTTAAAATGAAGGGAGTATTTTTTTACGGTGTTTTCTGGCTATTTTGTCTCCTCATTTATTGATTAGATGTAGGCATGACAATGGGGCGGGGTGGGGACATGTTTTACATTCCTCGTCCCCATACCTGATTCTCATATATTTACTCGTTACCCTACCTATACCCAACGGGGATGAGAAATTGAACCCCATCCCCGTCCCAGACAGGTTCGGGTATCCTCGCTTCATCCCCGTCCCCGACGGGTTCGGGTATCCCCGCTCCATCCCCGTACCCGCATTGAATAATTTTTTTTAATAAAAAAGTATAAGTTTTTTTGCAACCCTAAGAGAAATGTTGTAATGTATTATCCATCAATATACTCACTTTAACATTTGTAAGATCGATTGATTTAGTTGCTCTTTTAAATATCAATGATAGTTTTTATAACATGGCAATTATCAAACAAAATAACATAGCTTATCAACATAAAGTAATTTTCTGCATTCGGGACGGGTTTGAGTATCGGTTCGGGGTCAGTACCTATATATCTGTTACCTGTCACATACTCGTGTTTTGAAATCGGGTAAAACCCAAACCCAATCAAATTGGTTCGGGCGGATAACCACGGGTATGAGTTTTGTTGCCATGCCTAATTAGATGTGAAATTTGATATAAAAGTTTTACACACTCTTACATATTTTTGGTGTTGCCCTTCCTTTATTCAAAACTAAATAAATAAAAACATGTTTAGAGACTACCATGATCTTGTCATTATGAAGTTAAATGGGCGCTTACATAATAGACAGAAATAAAATAAAAAATAAAATAAAATAAAATAGTTTGTAGTTTGTAGCTGTACTACGAAAGAAAAAACAAGTAGTAAAAAGAGTCACACTCTCTCACTCTCCACCACCCACCAAACAAACACAAAAACAAAAAGCTGATCCAGAACTGCACTTTACCTTACCTCGTTTCTTCATTCTCACAATCTTCCATGGCGGTAACTTCAACATCACTCGTTTCTCAACTCTCCATTGGCCTCCGTCGCCATCCTTCCCCCAAGCTCGATTCTCTCACTTCCACCAACCCCTTCTTCGATGCCATTCATCCCAATCTTCGTTTATCCATCTCTTCCCCCAAACCCTCCCGTACCGTCATCGCCATGGCTGGCTCTGGCAAGGTACTCTTTCCTCTTCCTCTTTTTCCTCTATTTTTTGTTATTCCCATTTCAAATCAAAATATTTTTTTTGCTGAAAATTATACATTTTATTAATATTTTTCTTTGTTTGTGGTTTCAGTTCTTTGTTGGTGGCAATTGGAAGTGTGTAAGTATTTTTCTCACACAGCACTTTACTCATTTGATTCAAATATGAATTGTTTAATTAATAATGTTTACATTCTTACTCTTTCATTACCACACTATTGGAATGTGAATTACACATCACAGTCATCTTGGCCCTTGAAAAGTGTTAGACACCATCACTATAATCACCGAATGCATCAAAATTACAAAACATCACCGACATGTTTCTTCCTTAGTTACTTTGCTCTCAAATGTGTCTTTCGTTGGTTAGTTGGTTTGGTTTTGAATTTGTCTTCTGTTAGTCAATTTGGTCATTAAAACTACTAACAAAAGACACACTCGGGGATGTTTTTGTAACTTCAATACATTTGGGAACTATAATCACAACATGTCACACATTTAGGACCAAAATTTCAGTTTACTCAAGCTTCACGTCACAAGATAATTGGCTGTATGATGAACTTTCTTAATCGTTCATTGTTTAAGTTTTCCAGTTATCTTGTGTAAATTAACAAAATTATTGTCTCTTACAATCTTATTTTTACCAGGTTTTTTAACAGAGATACTTGCGTTTTGTTTTGGTTTGTTCAGTAGTTGTAGTCTTTTTGTTTCACGCTCTAAACACTAAATCACTTGTAATGCAGCTGAAGCATTTGATTTTTTTGGTTCTATCAATTCCCATTTCAGTTAGAAACAGCATTACATGCAACTTTAGTTTCTTCTTTAAAACTCTCTAATATTGAGTTTTATTGCGTTTTTGTTATCTCTAGAATGGAACAAAAGACTCTATCAGTAAGCTTATCTCTGACTTGAACAATGCGAAATTGGAGCCTGATGTTGGTAAGACATATTCAATCATTGATCCTATGTGTTTTTAGTTACAAGCTGTAGCAAACAACAAAATTTTATATTATGCATCTTCCGAACTCCTAAAATCTAAAATAAATTGCCAAGATCGATAATATATTTGGTATAACAAAATGCTGATGAAATGTACTCCAATTCCAAATGGTTTTAAATGTTTGATTCATTAAATAAACCTAGGTCTCTATTGGACTAGTGATCACTCACTCCAGTACAAAAAATAGGAAGAAAAATGAAAGGAACTCCCTCCAGGATCCAATTACGAGTCATGTGCAGAGAACTTCTCTGTGCTTTCAAAACGACTCATTGGACTTACCAGACCCTACATTTTCTTTCTCCTTGGTAATTTTTTGTTGCACATGCACAATGTGGTCAGTATGCAATCATATACATTTTCTGGTTAGCTCAAGGAGTTTTGTTGATTGTCCACAATTGAGAGGGTTCCTTATATTGTGTCCCAAAAAATGAAGCATTTTATTTTTGGTAAAAAATGTATAACATTAAGTATGTGTTTTTTGTTAATTACCTCTTTGATATATTTGTTATTTGGTTTTCATAAGCTTTTCCATTTTGTGAGAAGTACAGATGTCGTTGTTGCACCCCCCTTTGTGTACATCGATCAGGTGAAAAACTCAGTTACAGATAGGATTGAAATATCCGGTCAGAATTCTTGGGTGGGAAAAGGTGGTGCTTACACCGGAGAAATCAGGTTAGCTTTCTCTTCCCTGTCAAAGTTTTTTTTTATCCTAATGCATGAAGTTAGGTCTGTTGGATGCTTACATATACTATTCTTTTGCATTTTCACAAATGTCTTTCCCACTTGATGTTTTTTTAATGTTTCAGCAATTTATATTATTATTTTCTGGTGTTCTTCTACTGTGCTGCAATTTGACAAGTTAACTTAACCACTCAATAAATATCTTTTGACTCTTGCAGTGTGGAACAACTAAAAGATCTTGGATGCAAGTGGGTTATTCTCGGACATTCTGAGCGAAGGCATGTTATTGGAGAAAAAGATGAGGTAAACTAAATTTAGAAATCAGTTACAACGGATTTCCTAGAGAATATGGTCAATATCTTTGCTAGGGATGCATAATTTATAGTCCCTCTAGACTTAAATATAAGCAAAAAAGTATGTGTGTATGTGTATGGGAGCCCCTAATATGGACCTCAATTTAAAGGGACCATGGTGGACCTTAATGAGTTACTTGCAATAACAGGTCACCATTATTAGGGGTGCCAAGTGGGACCGGTTGGCATTTTTTAATGTTTAAAAATATACACAATTCCGTACTCTTTCTCTCGTGTAAAACTCATCCATAGAAACTGTAATATAGGGCCCTTTCTCTTTTCGGTTTTGCAATGAAATAGTTTAAAGGGTTTGGGTAATTTGGTTCATAGTTTCTATTGATTAGTGAGAAAGCAATAAACTCGTAAACCTCCCTCTCTTTAGTAGTTGTGGATCCTTAAAGGTTTGCTGGATTATAGTTCAACCTCAATCCCATTTGCAATTCTTGTACTAGTGAAATGAAAATTAAAGCTTCAATATTTCCCCTTTTGAAAACCGCACCTTTGAAGTTACAGTTATAGTTAGTACCAAAACAAGTATGCGTTTTTTTATCTTCCAGAAAAGATATATGTTGTGTATGCAATCAACTAACTAATTAATGGTTTTCTTGTTTGAGACCGTTACTACTGTTATTGATAATAGATAAAACAAGAATATTGCTTGAAATGAGGAAAGTCTTGTCTATAGTTTTTAAATTGTTCAGTTCCATCTTTGACTTGAAAATAGCCATTTATGAAGCTAATTTTATTTTTATTTGCGGTAGTTTAAGATTCATGAGGATGGCTTTGAAAGGAATAGATTGTGTTCAAAGATGGGGTAGCGGTTATGGAAGTATTTTACGGCAGAGAGAAAGAAAAGAGCATATAACTATAACTACAGTGTATCATTGCGAATATAAAAACAAAATGCCAACTCCCGCAAGGTTGATAGAGGGTGACTGGCTATTACAAGTATTTTATTGAGGTCCACATATGGTCCTTTAAATTAAGGACCATATTAGGGACTCCCATATATAAGACAGGATCCGTTGACACCAGGTGTAAGTCAAAAGACTTACACCAAATCTCAGTCAAAAGACTTACACCAAATCTCAACCGTTAATTTTAATCAATCTTACGGTTCAACTTGTATCAACAAAAGAAACTAATAAAATGCATTACAGCTGATCCCAGATCTTGTTCGAAAATTTCTTGTATCAACGAAAAGCCGCAATCTTGGAGAAATAACTCGAATCACTAATTACCTAATAATCTAAAGCATCGATAATCAAGCAAACATCAATTCTGTATTGTAGATTCTACACCACTAATTGTACTATGAGATTTAGGCCAACAACCCTTTAAGTCATTGTTATGTGGCAACCCTAAAAGAATTGAGATATCCAGGTGCTTGTACAAGGTTCTTGGGTATGCCAAAATCATAATTGATTCCTAAAGCACCAAACTTTGGAACTGTTTTATGGGTAACACCGTAACATACATTAGAAGTACTCGATAGTTTCTTTGCTATGCGGTGCGGTGGTAAAAGAAAGAAGAAAGAAGAAATTCTCAAACGAGATTCATTGGGATATGTTTTTGTTTGTTGTTTTATTGATATATTTTGAACCGTATAATCAATTAAAATAACGATTGAGATTTGGTTTAAGTCTTTTGACTTACACCTGGTGTCAACGGATCATGTCTCCATATATATATATATATATATATATATATATATATATATATATGTATGTATGTATGTATGTATGTATGTATGTATGTATGTATATACAGTCCACATTTTGAGCAAATACATGTACCTTTTTGCTCATATTTATGATGTGGACCAAATACATGTACTTGTTTTTCTTCTTATTTGAAATCTAGAGTAGTAAGATATTAGCTGAAAATTGTCAACTACAGTTTATAGGAAAGAAAGCTGCCTATGCTTTAAGCGAGGGTCTTGGAGTGATTGCATGCATTGGTGAATTGTTAGAACAAAGGGAAGCTGGGAAAACTTTTGATGTCTGTTTCCAGCAATTGAAGGCTTATGCAGGTGAAAGCTATGGTTCTTCATGATCAATTTTCTTTGGGAAGAAAATAAGAAGAGAGGGTTTGTGTTGGTTTTGCTGATTGCTTCCGTAACTTCCATTATAATTAATATCTATTATGTACAGATGCGGTGCCTAGTTGGGATAATATTGTTATTGCATATGAACCTGTATGGGCCATCGGGACCGGCAAAGTGGCCTCTCCCGAGCAAGCTCAGGAAGTACACGTAGCTCTTCGAGATTGGCTTAAAAATAATGTCTCAGCTGAAGTCGCATCTAAAACACGAATTATATACGGAGGTAAATCTTGTAATTTTAGTTGCATTTTCACTTGTCGTGGAAATGTAAGATGCTGTATAATAAAGTTGCACGCCTTATCATGAATTCTTGTGCTGAGAAAGTTTCCTCTCGTTATTTTTCTGTCAACCCATTCCTAAGATGCATTCTGTATGTGTTAAGTGAGTTTATTCTTAATTCTGGTAAACCTATGCACGAGTTTAATTGAACAATATATTAACCATTGGAAAAATGTATCATTTCTATCAATTAAATGAACTGCCTGGCATTCGTTGATAGGTGATATGCTTGATAGCTGTAAGTTTCTACATGTATAAATCTCATTGATATTAAATTGGCCATGGCCTTGTTGATTGCAGAAAATAGTTTTCATTTGAATGTTTAATTAATTTTTTTCCAGCACAACTGCATGTGTATATATATTAACATTAATATGTTTTTAGGATCTGTAAATGGAGGCAACAGTGCTGAGCTTGCAAAGAAAGAAGATATAGATGGATTTCTTGTTGGCGGTGCTTCATTAAAGGTATATGGTTTCTTCAAAATTTCTTTGACTAAAATGACATTACCATTAATTCATTAAGGAATCCGCGAAGGTTGTCGTCACTTACAAGTTGATCTTGTTGAGATGCAGGGGCCTGAGTTTGCCACCATCGTCAATTCAGTCACATCCAAGAAAGTCACGGCTTGATTACTTATCGTGATTTTGGCAATATGAGAGCATTAAGGAATGCGACAATAATATCATGTGTACTATAACAGTCTGGTCTTGACCATCCTATTATTATTTTCTTTGCAATCAATAGGTGAATCATCCTCTCAGTTTTCCAAAGAACCTGTGTTTTTATGGTAGTAGAGATACAAAGATTGTTAAAAGCAATAAATGTTTCCGAGTTATTGTTGTGTCTCATAACATAATTCACGTCAATATTAAGAAATCTTTGTTTTACTTTTCCCTCAGTTGGCAATTGGCATATCATGCATTATCTATACAGTCGACAATGTTCCTAATCAACCAAAAAAGTATGAAAAAAAAAACAGCCTAAAATACATAAATAAAAGGTGGGAACTACGTTACCCATCAAGAAAATGTGGATAGAGTTACTCATGTTGACACCAATAAAAATCGTTTATTTGTCTTTTACTATTTATGTATAAATGTAAAATTAGTAAAAGACAAATGAATCTAAATGATTTTGATTGGTACTCACTGTACCACCTGAGTAACTTTATCCATAGATTTGATACTATGATATTACATGCAACCTTTCATTGTTAAGGCATAGCACTCTAAAAAAAATATTGTTTTTGGTTCTACATTTGATAATCTCTCTCACATGTTACGTCAATTGATTCTCCATTCAAACTAGAAAAATCAGCAACCTGCAACATTGAGACAAAAAAACTAGTAAAAACTGTTGTGAATCATATTAGGTTTTGATGTTTGAAAAATCTCTAAAGATTGGTTTGAATTATGGATTTGATGACATGCAACCTTCAATTACTAGGCTTTGATGCATAAAAAATTACTAAAGATTTGTCGAACCCTAAATTTGACGACATGCAACATTTCATTGTTAAGTTCAAGGTTCTTAAAAAACTGTATTGGATTGATCGGCTAAACCAGGGATCGAACATATATCCAGTCCGTTTCACCCTCAAAACCACCTAGCACTAAAATTGGAAATTCACTCGAAAAACCAAAAGAACCCCGGTCATAAACCAGAGAACTTTTTATATTATGTTTTTACCCAAAGTTTTGGAACAAATGTATACCGAAAAATTCTGCTCTATTGAAAAAATCTGAAAAAATGGTGACAAAATAAAAGATTTTAGTTTATATGGCTAAATTACACATTTGTTCTCCTAAATAATTGTTAAATTTTGTTTTTGTCGCCTAAATAATAAAAGGTCTATATTGATCCCTTAACTCAATCTCCGTCTGCCAATTTAGTCCTTTCTATCAACTTTTAAATGAGGGTATAATTGTTCCAAAAAATAACGAGGGTACAATAAGGCACGGAGGTTTTTTGAAATAATTTATTAAGGCAAGGTAAAACAAAAATCCTGAATAAAATGGATGGCACAAAAGCCGTATGGCAAGGTCCATTCCATAAAGTGAAAGGCACGTTTAATTTGGAAATTAGTCTTCTTTCATTTTCTTTCATGTGCTGTGTAACCTCCTTTAATTTGCCCATGTCATGAATTAGCTCAATCTTCTTCTCTCTATCGATATCACTACTTGCTGCCCATTTCTAACATTATTTCTCAATCCGTCCTTTAAGTTTATCGAAAGCATATTTTTAAAAACCTTTATTATATGTGAAGTTCTAATTTCTTTCATTTGACCCTTAATAGTAGTGTCGATTTGGTATCACAGTAATAATGTTAGAATCAAGTTGAATTACCGTGGTATCAAACATATACATAAACCTATAAGAAAATGAAAGCTTTCCTATAATTATTATTTCCTTTATTAAAATTATAATAATACGATGTTATTTCTGATAATCATTCAATAATTAGTTAAAGAAATTAACCGTTTATACATATATATTATTGTATACTTGAGGTCCACTTAGTCACATTTTATGGGTGTTTTCATGTGATGGTCTAATGATCATTTGGATGCTTGAGATAATGTAGTTCAAAAAAATATAAAAAATTAAACCAATTAAATTATTAAACCATCTGGTTCAAGTCCATTCTCTATTACCACTCCACATTCATTCTCTCACATTAATTTTCTAGTACAAACCACATGGGGCCCCATATTTCCTCACTAAACTTATTGTCGTACTATGGCATCATTAATTAACTCTTTCTTTTTTTCTTCTACAAGTTTCATTTCATTATGATTAATCAAACAAAAAAGACAATTGTTTTGATCAATTCTAAGAGAAGATGCAAGAAAAAGCAAAGAAGTTGAATCAATCATACAATACAATACAACCAAGCAGACCCGAAATTATAACATTGATTCAGTGGTGGACCTGCTAGGCCAAGCATGTACAAAATAATTTAACCATTCCATCATCACTAACCAAAGATCAACGGCCACCATTTTTCAACAGAAAAGAAACAACCTCAATAATATAATTAAAAAAGGACACAACAAAGGAAATTACATTCACAGAAAAAGAAATCATGGAGGAATTCAATTCAATAATACACAATTTCAAATTTGATTTCCCATCTAGTAGTCAGTAGTTGGGAGCTGCTCATGGGTGCTGTTGATGAAGAGAACCTCATAGACAAGTCCAGCAATTCCACCACCGATAAGTGGGCCAGCCCAGTAGATCCAGTGGTTGGACCAGCTCCAGCTCACAACAGCAGGCCCGAATGACACTGCTGGGTTCATGGATGCTCCGGTGAAGGCTCCACCAACCAAAATGTTAGCACCAACGATGAAACCAATAGCAATTGGTGCAATAATTCCAATGTTACCCTTCTTTGGGTCAACGGCTGTAGCATACACTGTGTACACCAATCCAAAGGTCATCACAATCTCCAACACCAAAGCTGGTCCAACTCCAACTCCTTCTGATAGTCCGAATGCTGGAACAGACTGCAATCAAACATTTTTATTTATATATCATCAATCATTAAAACTTTCTATTCTATTATGGAAAATGCTAAAGAGGATAAATTTAAAAATATTATATTATATTAAAAATGGTATGGTAAAAAGTGATAGATAGATTAAAAATTAAACTCCGAAAAAAGATCTTACCGAAGCGGTAACAAAGACGAGGAGGGCAGAAGCAACTACGGATCCGAGGAGTTGAGCGATGATGTAAACGATACCACGGAGGAGGGTGATGTTACCACCAACGAAGGCACCGAAGGTGACAGCGGGGTTGACATGTCCACCGGAGATGTTAGCACCAACGGAGACAGCAACAAAGAGAGCGAATGCATGGGCGATGGAGGCAGAGATGAGACCAGCAGGGGTGGCAGCACCGTCGTTGGTAAGCTTGTTGTATGCGATACCGGAACCTGAACCGGCGAAGACGAAAATGAAGGTTGAGATGAACTCAGCCAAACCAGCTTTCAAGGTGTCTGGGTGAGTTGCCTCTTGAGGAGTTCCTACTGCGATGTTTCTGATCGGCATGTTTGAATAATCGCTTTTGTAAACAAATACTCACTCTTTTGAGTTACTATGAAAGCGCTTTCTGGTTTTCGCTTCCAATGCTTGTGTGTTACTTATATGGAGAACGACCGGCCTTTTGGTTCACCGGTTGTAACGGGTTACCGGTTGAAATATTTTCATGATATTGGGAGGAATCAACATTTTAATAAAAACAAAATAAATAATGTTATTTGGTGACAGCCTGTTTATTTTTATTTTTTGTGTCAATATTGTTGATCGAGTAAGATCTTAATGGATGACAATCTTATTTTTCATAAGTTGAAAATCGAATGTCATTCAACATTTTAGATCGGAATCTTATAATTGATCTAAAAAAGACTCAAATCATTTGATTTAATTGTTTTATTTACGAATGAAATCATAAAAACTTACACACAAATGTTAAGTTTTGAATTTGCTATATAAATGAAGATTTTCAACTAACAATTGTTTGATGGAGTAGAACTTAAAAGGTCTAATTCCAATTTTTAATTGATTGTGTTTATTTATTTATTTCAATTTCAAATATTTTGGATATATCCTCATCACTAGTCTTGGCGTTGCTCTCAAATACAGCGAAGCAATATGGGATCCCCCTTCCTTGAATTGACACGTGTCAGAGATGGATAAGAGCCACGTCATCAGCTTATTAGTGGTAATTATGTCTGGCCTTTTTATGTCTAGATTGTTCCAAGAGCAATAGCACCTACTACACATTTCATTTACCTTTTTTTTTTTTTGAAGGAATTTCATTTACTTTTAAGACGTATCACATGATTATAGAAATAGAATTGTTTTCATTATCTTGCGAGCATAAAATAAAATGAAGTACTTTTATTTAGAGAAATAAAATAAAATAAAATGAAGTACCTGTGAATTGTTGTAGTGCATAATGCCACAAATTTAATAATCTATAGCTCTAATGACATGATTAATCACTAATATAAAATAAATTGGATAAGATTATTAGAAGATTAGCACTGCCCACCGGAAAAATAAGGTATTATTAACAGACTGCGACGGACACGTTGATGAACTGTATTTGCTATTTTATTATCAAAACATATTGTAAAATAAAATGCGGTACGTAGGTATGTGACTTTTCTTTTAATATGCTATTTTTTGGGTAACGTTACCTTTTATAGGGAAAAAAGTGCCTTTCGGTAATTGAATTTGATTTCCCTCCATGGCCTACGATTGGAGTAGCTAAGTTTTTTTTCCTCAAACTATTAGCTAAGTTGGCCCCTCACCTCACTTATTTGTACACAGTAGTTTTACAATGCAAACAGGGTTACCCTGTGCCCCTTGAATCACGTAAATATTCTGTTTCGAGGCATTTTACTTATTGAAAAATTTATTTCGGTTTTTCATATTTTATGTGTTTTTTGTTAAAAAAAAAAAAAAAACTTATGGTACTTAATATCTATGGTTTTTATTTCTAAAATGGAAAACTGCAATATTTAAAAAGTATTGAAATACCGCAAAAGAAAAATATGAAAACTTCAATAATTATTTTTAAGAGATGACAACTTCAATAATCCCAACCGTTTTATAAGGTCTTTAAGCATATTTTCTTCACTAATAGTCTGTTTGGTTCGAGAGTTTTAGAGGTGAGGGGAGGGGAAGGGAAGAGAAGAGAGATTTTTAATTTGAAGTATTTGGTTCAATTTTTAGAAAGGGAAGGGAGCAAATTTTATTGCTCAAAATTATCCTTAAATTAATTTAAAATCTCAATATTATCATTGTAACAACTTTTATTATTATTATTATTATTTATTATTATTATTATTGGGTTATATTATATTTGTATCAACTTTTATTCCATATTATTAACTTTTCCTTGTAACAACATTTATTACTGCTTGTAACAACCCTACTATTAATTCATTATTTCATCGTCTACATCGTGTTGTTATCGATTACATCGTTATTGTTTCGTCACTTTATTATTCTTATTTAATTAAATTTAAGGGTAAAACAGTAAAATAATTTTAAAATCTCTCTCATCTCTTTGCGAACCAAACATATTTTTAATTAAAATATCTCTCTTCCCCTCCTGATTCTCGAACCAAACAGACCCTAACTAGCTCAAATGAATGCGATGTGAGTTTGTTTTAAATTTAAGAATGTGGTGTACCCTCCTCTCAAAAAATAATGTTGTGTACCTATTATCATTATTTGGGAAAAATAATGGACCAAACTAGCGACAAATAAATGTGTAACGGGTGAGAAAGTATAATTTCTCAAATTTGGAGTAAAAGTTACATTTACAAATAAAGAGTACTCCTAATGAGTATTCAATGGATTAATTCAATGTGATTTTTTGGATTAAATATTATGAACATGATTTGCCAACTCAGTCGCAATCACTGGTTGTTAATGATTGCATTATCATCTATTTAAATACGTTATCATCAAAATATTTTATAAACCATTGCAAAAGTACTGCTCAGTTTTATTTCTTATTTATAATTGGAGGGTTGGAACTAATCCAACGCAGCTCTCACATCCTAAATTAACTTGATATGTTGTCTCAATTGGTTTTAGGGTCAGACGGAGATGCTCTCAATTTTTTAAAATATGTTGGTTGTTACATTTTTTTTTATCTCAACTTTTGCAATAAAATAAGATACATTGGTTTATTTAAGTTATAATTACACAATAATAAAAGACAAGCGAGCGATAAGTTACATTGTTAGATCTTTTTTAATATATTATTAATATTTTAATTGTATATATTTAATTAATTTATTTATACAAAATACATGCCCCCTGTTACTTGATATGTTGTCTTAAAGGGTCATGCACTTTCAAAAGAATTGATTTACATCTGTCTTTCATTCATGTATAAATGTTTCTAGAAAACAAATTTATGCATTAAAGTTATAGTGATAAGGTTTTCAATTTCTTTTGAGAAATTAAGATGATATGTATATCAAATGTGGGATACCTGGCAAAAATAATGTTTTTTTTTTTTTTACAAGTCTTGGCAAAAATAATGTTAAACGTGATGTTTCTTGCAAAAAAAATAAAATAATAACTAGCACCAAATTTTCGAAAGCTCCTCTTTTGGTGGATCCTGCTTATATATGTTTGTTCCCCTCGCGATAAAAAATAATTTCGTCTCTTGAATTCTCCCCCCTTCGTTTTTATAAAATATGTAAAACATTTATAGGTAAAATAATAACAATAAAAATATTAGAATTAATTATTGTCTCATAATTCACTTTCACTTTATGAATAAGTGAGTGAATCTTCAAATTTGTCCCAACTATTGAAAGTCATTGTTTCACTAGTCATTGAAAATGAGATCAATTTCAAAGGAAACTTTAAAATCGTAATCATCGTCATATATATTGTCAAACAATTCAAATTAATTCATCATGCTAAATAATTAAAATGAAGTCGGTTTGGCAGATTATGAGTATCAAAAGTGTTAATTAATATTTACTTGGATCAAACAAAATATTGTTCATCGAGATTGTGATGTCTAATGATTCCATTGGATCTGTTCAAGCTTATTATAATACAATATCCTCTAATACAGCTCTTCATATAGTGGATTAGGCCTCGAGACGGGACCCAGGATGGTATTTTGATGTAATAGTAGAGTTATTTTTTTGGTTAATACGTACTAGTAGAACTACTACATTATGAAAAACTACTGCCACATAAATATATTTTGAAATATGCGAGTCATCACAGTCTTCACTCTTAATGTGTAATTTAGGTAATGGACCAAAGTTTGTTTAGGTGATATAAAATGAAATATGAAAGGATATTATGTGGCATATGCCAACTTCAATTTTTCTGTTCACAAGCTTATAGTGCCTCCTTTCTATATAAAAAAAGTTTATAGTGAGTCCCTCTACTTTGAGTGTATTATTTTGAGAGCCAAATGGCCCCACTCATAAGCTTTAAAGAGAGGAAGTTTTATTTTTTACTCATGGCGTATGGCTCAAAATAAAACCAACACCATATTCTCTTATTTTGTCAGAGGCGCATATATTGTTAATTGTTTGTGTAGTTTGTCAATGATTAGGTATATGCATGTGAAATTATGAGGCTGAGATCGATTTAGCGGTTGCCTAAACAGCTAGCAATTTGTAATTATTTGAGTCAACAAACGACTAGTTTCGTTCTTAACCAAAAAAAAAAAAAAGATAGTCTTTTTTGAATTAGACTGGTAGTTTAATATAGCTAGCTATGAGTTTGGTGATTTTTGAGAGAAATTGAATTCAAATGAAGAAAAAAAAATTGATACCATTTACCTTACAAATCAATTTTGACAAGAGTTTATAAAAAACATTTTTTATAAGTCGATTTTATAAAGACGTGGAAATATAATATAAAAAATATAATATGATATCGTAGACAATCAATCGAGGGAATTTGTTAATGTTCCGTCCTAAAGTTCGCAACACTATAAGTTTCCGGTCTTATGTGAAGCCACCTCACAATTTTTTCCTTTATAAAATATGTCTAATCGGGTTTAAAAGTGAGTGTTGTTTGTAAACCTCTATTAACTTCAATTTCAAACAACAATTAACATATGTTTCTATCTAAAAACATATGGATGAAACATTGAAGTGTGTTCTTCTCAAATATCAATATTTCATGTTTGATTCTCATCGGTGTTAATTTAAACAAACTAGTTTTATTTCTTAAAAAATTAACATAATTAATTGAAAAAGAATAGCATGATAAGGACTAAATGATATAAAATTCCGCCTCCCCGCAGCACATGAAATTTAAAACAATGAGGTGAAGAGGACCACCACAACGTGAAGCCCTTGTTGTGTGTTTGGATGGAGTGGTAGTGCAGCATTTGTCTTTGTCTATGTTGTGTTTATAATTATCAAAACCGTCCAAAAAGCACCACAAAACCATTCACATCATTTATCAATCGCTATCACTAACCTTATTCTCCTCTTAAACCGAAATAAATACTACGAATACGTTATGGCTGCTACCATTTAAACTTAGTTAATTTTACTCCATTTCATAGCCACATAATAAAATTCCTATAATTTTTTCTTACAATGATGTCATACAAAGTTTCTTACAGCAAAAGTAAACTGAAGTCACAACTCAAAATTCACACGTTGGTACGGTGATGCTAACAACTTTTCTTAATATTTGAATTATGATATTGTATATATAACAAAAAAAATGGTATACTCTCATTGTAATTTATTTAATATTTGTTCTGGGTTGGCCAAAGCCTCAAATTCCTTTCATATAAAACCCAAAACGTTAAGGTTCGAACACACTTACTACTAGGCAAAGTCCAACCAAACCAACATTGAATTACTCCGTCTCATCATTGCCTCAACGACTAACTAAAATTCTATCAGACACGAGCTAAACATTGGTGGCCCGCCGCCAATAACATTTTCTTATCTACCGTACAATGGTTCAATACATATGCTTATAAAAGACACTCTTTATCTCAAATACAAAAGATGTAACATCTAATCTTTCAATATCTCTCACTCTTACTAATATAGTAACTTGATCGTTAGAGTGTCCACATATATCTTGACTTGTATCTCTAGGGCTGCCACTTGGCAAATGACTCCAACTTGATAATCTCAAATGAAATATTGTTCCTTTTAATTTTATGTCAAATTTTTCTAGAAGTGGATTATCCAAAACCAGGTGGCATACATTTTTTGTTTGAAACAATTATCAGATAGAAGGAAGAAAGAATAGAGAGGGTGGCATTGACGTGGAAATGGGCCACTGCATGTTAGTTTACAGGCTAATACTGATTGGTCAATTCAATATTGAAATTGAGTAACAGCAATTACAGCTGTATTGAGTGGGGCCATCACGTGACAAATAAGATTTTAGATTGGGAGAATATCATATCATACATGGATCAGGGATAAGACTAATCTATCACTGATAGTGATGAGAAGGTGGCGCGGACAAGCTTATAAAAAAATAAATAAAAGTGCTTATTTTAGAAGTCATTTTAGGCATCATAGATAGACATAAATTGACCATTTCCATTTTTATGAAATTATTTCTTGTCTTGGTTCAAAAACAATCCCTTCACGTATTTATTCTACTGAGCTAAGTATGTTATTAATTATTATTGGCCATTGTTTGTTACAGTTTCACATCGTGTCAGCATAGTGTTCCATGTTCTATGCATTTCTTATGAATGTTAGTTAAGTGTCTTAGGGCAAAAGTACAATCATTTGCTTGCCATGTGCAGGGAACCAAAAGAGAAAAAGGGAAAAGTATATAAGAAAAAGATGAGCTATTTTTGGAGGGTAATAATTATTAATTACAAATCACAATAAAATTATTTTGAAAATATAATTTTAAAAACTAAGTTATTTTTCCATGTTTATCATTCTAATATTTTAGAGTCCATTACACTCTACAAACGTAAAAGTCAGTTAAAATTGGTGTTTGGATTTAATTAAGACCTGCTATATATTTGAGTTTCCAAAGTTTGATAGACAAATGTTACTATTTTTATTTTTTACAAGACAACTTGTTATTGCTCTTCCTAAATTGCATCGTAAGCAGACAGTTTTATAGCAAGGATACAAAGTTGCAAACGAGTTAGCTAAAAAATCTATATGATTTGCAGCATTTTTGGTTGACAATGAAATTTTTATTCTGAAGAAAACATAAAGGGTTAGGGTCCCATACCCACCGGCCAGAAAACAGAAAAAGACAAAATGGCGCAAGCTTATGTTAAAATGACTTATTGTATTTTAGTTATTCAACTTTAGAATCTTAGCCCTATCCTCGTTGTTTCTTTTTTGTTTTGAAATTTTAAAAAGTACATTGAATTTCAGTTTTGAATTTTAGTTTATTTTTTTGTGGTAGAATACTCTATTTACCTAATCTCATCATGAATGATGAATTCATCAAATATGAAAAATATTAAGATATATTCATGTGAAATCGAGTAAACTTCTATCGAATGTGTTTCAATGATTTTTTTTTTAATGTTAAATACTATTTTTAATAACAAACTGATGTGTTTTAATGATTTTGATAAAATAAAAAATATACATTCCATCTGAAAATCATATTTAAACCAAATTAGCTTTATTTTTTTCTCAAAACCATATTAATCTTAAACATTCATATGTCAAAAAATCAAAAAGACGAAATTAAGATAAAAAAACTGGTTCGTAATTAATTGGGCAAATCCGGCCTGATCTATAATATAGTGACCCGTCAATGATCATGCAAATGCATTGAGTTGTTACAAATTGACAGTTTTAAGTTTTAATGATAGAATGTTTGACTTTTCCTGTTAACAAAACGAGAGTTATATTTTTGGCTTACACTCTATCGATCACAATATTGATTTGTGCTTCGTTGAGGTTGTAGATTATAGAGGTTTGGGTAAGGAGGTAATTATAGCACTCATCACCATTCTCATCCTAGAAGGTAGACAGGATTCGTATGTGTACCCCATGTGTAGCAACTTCAAATTTGTACACGTACATGTTTGATACAACGTGCATATACTTGTACACGTAACACGTACTTTAACTAAAATAAATAGCTTAGCAACAAATACAATTGTTACATCTTCATAATATTTTTCAATTAGAGTGCGATATGATCATTTGAACCTCTATGCATAAAAAAAAAATCTTGGACATAGCAAGCCACGGATTCCATTTAAATATATTTGCTTTGAAATAAAGAGGGTCTAAACTCAAAAGTAAAAAACGGCTGCAAAGTAACACTACGAGAATGTAATATCTCAACAGAATGAGAAAAAGTAACGAGTTAATATAAGTTGGAGGTTGCTCGTATATAATCATTTTGAAACCACTTCTACAACTCATTGTTGTGAAGGCATCCACATAAAAGTTAGTTTCGCAGTACGTTTAACAAACCTTAACCTCCCAATCTAATTCTAGCAATTGTTGAAATTTTTGCACTAAACGGAACCCTGCAACTCCAACATCACCATCCCTAGTTAAGCTCTTCACAACCACCTTATAATCCACATGCACCTGCACTTGCTTAAACCATATCCCCGTGTCAACTTCAAACTCTCCAAAAGGCCCCACAACTCTGCAACATATGCACTACCTTTGCCAAAAAAATTAGAATAACTACATAGTCACTCTCCTGCATCTCTGATCAAACCCCCCCCCCCCCCCCCTTCCTCTCTCGCAAGTAACCATGACAAGCTCCATATGAGTTGATTTTAACCCATCCTAACAACGGTAGAATCCAACTAACCATAATTCGTGGTTTTGCATTTACATCATCATGATTAACATAACTAGCTAGTTACCATGTATATCATAACATAATTTATAACTTGCCGCCATAGCTGTTGAGATCTCTCAAAGCGGTACAACGTTCATCCTTATTCCTCTGTATCTAAAGAGAGTGACACATTATAGACCAAAACTCTCAATGTATCATCTTTGAAGTATTTATTTATTAATTGTTATTTTATTATAGAAAAAAATTAGGTGAGTTTGACCTACGGTCTCGTCAGTGAAGGTCTCAATGTTCAAAAAACACTAACAAAGGGGTTTTTTATTGTGGAGCAAGTGAGAGTTGTAAGTTCCACGTCGTTTAGAAAAAGGGAGATTGAATATTTCAGAAGTGACAAGACATGCATACCTAATGCCTTAAGGTTTTTGGTAAAATGATAATATGTTCAACTCACTTGTATAGTTGTTATTGACCCAATGCAGATGTTCACCCCAAACTCCTCTCATTACCCAATAGTGGTATCTAAATTGATGGTTCAACCGACTCTTGTTTAAAAAAAAATCCAAACAGTAGTGATAATATGGTGTGTCTTATTAATTCAGTGACAATTGCAATGCAAGCGTAAATGTTTGTGGAAGAAAAAAGTTTCCACTCGAGGGGAAGCATAATGAATTGAAGGACTCATCAAGAGGAACTTGTTGTGTAACAAATGTGAGTTGAAGGTCTCACACCATTTACAAAATAGGAGGTTGATCATTTTATAAGTGAGATGTCTTGTAATCTAGATGCTTTAAAATTTTGGATAAAAATTGTGGTGTTTAACTCACTTATGTAATTGTTCTTGACTCAATATAGATGATCCATCAGACTCTTCCTTGTGATCAAACACTTATTAATTGTCATGTCAGATTCTTAATAAAATATTAGTTGTATTTTTTTCACTGAAAACCTTATTTGTTAAATTTCAATTAACATAGTTACCTGACTAGCTCTTTTTTCAATCTTAGTACCTCACTTACTCTTTATATATATATATATATATATATATATATATATATATATATATATTAGTTTAGATAGTAAAATTTATCTTGCCCTAGAAACTATTATAACTTTTTTTGAAAAGTGGACAATCTTAAAACCTACATTTACTTTTCCAAAAAAATAATATAAAATTCTACCTAGTAAGATAATTAAAAGAAATAATATTAATTTCAAAAAACTTGAAATAAAGATAAAATTAAATGGTATGTATATAAGCGTAAAACAATTTTATACTAAAAATCTACTTAGATTTACTACCTTACCAGACTACTTTTATATGATTATTATTTTAAAATTGATGGTTTAATGTAACATAGAAAAATAGTTACATGTAGTTAGTGTAAAACAAAGTCCATGGCCATTAAACTCAATAAAGATTTTACCGACAGCAACATAATTTTGATTAATGATAGCGAAATCTCCGGAGGAAGTCAATTTCGGCGTGTGTAGAAATAAATAGTACTATACATTAGTCACAAATATCACCAAGAAAGTGAAAGAATTGGAGAAACATGTCTTCAATGAATGGAGAGTTATGGAGCCTATCAATTCATTTCAGGCAAATACAAATATCTCTGGTTATTATGGCCCATTTTTATGAACGGAGATAATTTTGAGCCACACATGTTCCATCATTCATCAGACATACAGCAAGATTATAGGATGGAAAATACAGTATGTCTAAAAAATGGTGGTGCGTAATGCAAGTGTTTCACGTAACAGCCTATGCAACAAAGTTTTTTTCTTACTAGCAGCTATTACATCAGAGTCAGAGTGTGGGCGCATGTCATGGTCGTGAACATGGTTATGGATGAAAGGTCGGTCGGTATGGACAGCTACACATACATATACACTATGAATCTTAAGCAACAAAGCTCAATGTCGAGACTGCTACATATTTTCAAGATATTGTTCCGATTTGTGGGCCTTCTTTCCCTTCGTCTTATTCGCTTTGTTTCTGCATTGTTTTGAAAGGAGTTAATCATATTCGAGACCTATTTGTATACTAAATATGACTAAGATTTGATCATTGATTCGTTATTTTGGTTGAGTTTAGTTTATTCTATTGCAATTTAGTTCATTCTACAACACCCAACCAGATCATTCTATTATATTTAGTTCATTCTACTAGACCCAACATATGTAAGCCTCAATATTTATTAAACGTAACATGTCATTTAATATTTTTTTATGGTTAAGTGAAATTCATATAATCTATATAGGGCTACCTTTTTCTTTTTGAGGTAATATATAGGACTTACTAGATTAGTGAAAGAGTAGTGCTATGTAGCACGACTCTAATGCCCACAAATTTCGACGACATGACGATTAGGTCGTTGGCAAATAAATGTGGGAAAGAGAAAATAATGAAAAAAAGGAAAGAAAAAAAAAAAGTCATCCAACAATCTGAAACTATCGTGCGTATTCGTGCTTGTATGGCCTCCATGCCATAAAGTATTTTCCTAATATGTGTGAGTGTTACATTTTCTATAAACAAGTGTTATAATCAACAAATTAATGTTGATCAAGTTGATGAAGTTTCCAGTTCATATCTTACAAGATATGCATTTGAATTTCTCTACCAAAATGGAAAGGTGCAACATTTTTTTTCAAAAGTTAAATTAATACACCGAAATTGACACCAAATTAATCAACAAATTGTTGTTTTTGTAAATTTTTATTTTTTATTTTACTTTGGGGAGCTTTTGGCACCCATTGGGCCTAAATTTTTCACAATAAAGAAAGAGTGTTATTACAGATAAATTGTTTGTAGTGTATTTTAAAACATCATAATAACTTAATTTAACTTCATTTTAAAAATGATTTGATTATAATTGCGTTGATGCTTACAAATGCATACCTCTCAAATCAATTTTGAGAACAGTTGTGGTTAGGTGAATGAAACGGTGCAAATAGCTCATGTATTGTATTCTACTCACTTTTTAGCAGATCATGAGGATCATTATCTTTGTGTAAATAATATGTCTGAGGTCAATCCTAGACACACATTTTTCGGCCACAGTAATATTTAAGGGCACGTATCCTATACGCAACTATTCTATGCTATAAACTAATGTTGCATTTGGTCTATACGCAACACTCCTATGGTCGTAGATTTATTAATTTTTTTGTTGAAAGAACTTCTATGGTTGTAGATGAAGGTACGTCAATTTGTGTGATTTCTCTGAGTTTTATTTTCATATATTCTTTTTTTGTTTGTTAGTGTAAACAAATTAGTTATATTAACATTAGATTTTTTTTGGTTACATGAGAAAAAGAAAACAGCTAAGGAAAAGAAATTAATCCCTCAAAAAGGACACTCTTAAGATATCTATAAGTATAGCTAAGGAAAGATAAGATAGGGGTTCGTAAACAACGACTACAAGTTCAATATCATTTGCTTACGGATTGGTTATAATATTTAGCCTATTTATTTTTATAATGTTTATGCTAGAATTTCTATTATTTTTATATATAGACACTTGACTTATTGTGAATTATAACATGCACCAGAAATGCATCATAAATTCCATAGCGAAACCAGAGTGGGGTGGAGATGGTATTGGTGGGGTTATCACAGCTCAATAACGTGAATCGTTGAAGAATGAAACAGGGTTTTCCTTGTGAATTGTCGCATCGATGGTACTGGGAAAGTGTTGCTTGGAAGACCTTGGAGACCATTTGCCACAGTGATTTTTTCAACAACATACATGTCTAATGTTGTAGCTGCTCAAGGATGGATTGATAAAATGAATTCTCCAAATGGGTGTGTAATTAATTTATCTCTTCCCTTATAAATTTTTATATCATAACTCGTAACTATTAAGACTTGATGATGATTGACACATTTTTGTTTTTTATGTTAACATTATTCTTTGAAGAGTACAATTGTATGGGACCTGGAGCAATAAAAACATCACCTCCAAGAGCCTCCTATGGCAAGCAACTCAAAAATTATGAAGCTGCTCACTACATGAGTATTTCATATATTAATGGAAGGGAATGGCTTCGTGACTTTTAGCTTAATGTGGTGGATAGGGGTTGGTGGTAGGTGATTGAAATGAGAAAAACAATTTTTAGGCACTTTGATTCAAGTAGTTGTGTAGTTTTTCTACAATGCATGTGCATTTGAACTTTGCTAGTATCTTTCTAATCCAAACTCTAATCATTGTACACTATGTTCTTGGTTTAATATTAATTAATGAAGTTTTCTTTTTAAAGAAAACCATTTCCTCAAAACATGATTCCTTGATCCAATTATTCAATTCTTCTGTTTGACTCTTTCCCTAATAGGAGAAATAAATGGTCTTTATTTCACATGATTCCAATGTCATACCAAGCTCTATGAGTTGCAAACAAGTTAAATTACATGTACTTCCTAAACATACAATGGTACAACATTTGGATTTTGCAAATCAAGTCACTTTAAGCAATTTTCCACATCAACAAGAAAAATGTTGCAAACAACATCAATCTACTTTGTTGAGTGTTGAAGGATATCTTGAAACAATAGTGTGACATTGAAGTGAGAAGATCCTCCTTCTTCTACACCTCTCTTAGCCATCTCTGCAAGCTCCTTAGCTCTTTTTCTTCTCTCTTCACTTTCATAATTAGTGTCATCCATCGATTTCTCTATATCCCTCTCGACATCTTCTTTCTTCACCAACACGCCAACATTTTCTTCGTCTCCCCAATTTACAGGACTCTCGACTCCAACCATCACGCCAACCCTTAATATTTTCCACAACAAATTATCTATGACTGTTTAGGTCTCTAGCATGACTGACTACTTGATCAAATGTGGAGGAAAGTGGGATAAATGGCCGATACTACTGGAAGGATTCCTCTTTGGATAATAGGTACTGTAACAAGTATTGTCGTGATCGGTTTAGTTGGTATTTTCTTTTATGGTTCATATTCCGGATTGGGATCATCCCTGTAATAATAGAATGAATTAAGTTTTTGAAATGAAAGCATAAGAACTCAACGGGGATCCACTCTTTCTTTGATGAATTCGAGGGGGTCCCGTTGAGTTCTTCCTAAACAGAATCTTTTTGTAAGGGATTCAATAGATAACTTTTTGGTATGTTTCAAAAAACTCCATTTTTTTAGAATGTTTTTGAAAAATGAACTTCATTAATTCGTTCAAAACATTTTTTGATTTTGGATAATATATGTCGATACTTTTGCGTTAAAGTTGAACGAAAAGTAAAAGAAAGAAGAAATCACTTGATTTAATTCTTCTGGGTGGCGCAGTACTATTGTATTCTAAGAATTTTATTTTGCAAGAATTATGAATTATAGAATCTATTTTCTAGCGGTCAAATATTTTGTAGAACCAAACCTTTATTGATACTATACTAACGGAATCTTACTCTAAATAGATTTTATTTTATTCTGTAATAATATAGAATTATGATTTAATTATTTTTTTTAAGTTATTTAAGTTAATTAAGGAAGTTTATTTAGTGAATTAAATTCGCGCTCTTTTTTGTTTGTCCATTATTTCACTACGTATCTATTTCGATATAAACAATAAGGAATGTGACTCTAGGAAAAGACAAATTATCCATCCTACAATCCGGTTTTCCCGATTTCGACTTTCACTTAATATAATATTCTCTGCCTATTTTTTTTTAGGTTTAGTATCAAGTGGAATTTAATTCTATTACAAAAGAAAAGGATTAATAGATTTCTATTCTAGCGCATTGAAATGTGAAAACAGCGACATAATCATATGTTCGAATTCATTATAGAGTTGAAAAAAAAGACAAGAACCAAAGTCAAATACTCTTCTTCACAATATACATACTATGACTGACTAGTTTTACGGTAGAAGGAATTCTTTAAATAGACGAGAAAAAACTAGAAAAACAAAATGGTTTTTCCATAATTTATCAACAAAAATTTAGTTCTTTATTACCAGCTTAATATGTGGATAACTCCACATACCTAAAAATTCATTTCGGACATATTGAACCTTTTCAAATTGTTTCTTTTTAAGAACCAAAAAGATTTGTGCCAAAATAATAGATGCCAAGAAGAACAACAGACCTTGTACACATAACGGATCTTGAAGCACTATTTCTGCATCCCCCTGACCAAATCCACCCACATTAGGATTACTCGTTAATGGTTGATCAAGTTTGATAGATTCACCCTCTGAAACAAAAAGTTCTGGTCCTGGCGGTAGAATATCAATCACTTCACGTCCATCTGATGCATCCACTATCGTTATTTCGTATCTACCTTTTTCTTTTCGTATAATTTTATTTACTATCGATTAGAAGATTTAGCTTGTATAAACCGCTATTGGTTTAATACCCATAATGGAAGCAATTTCAGTATGTTAAGGATACGTATATATCCTCGATTGAAAGATTAATTTAGGATTGAAAGATTAATTTAGAATCTATATTTTTCTTCTATTTATCATTATCATTATCATAATATTTTTTGTAACATATCTGAGATGTGAATATATATATATATATATATATATATATATATATATAAATAAAAATATAAAAATATTTATTTATATTATATATATATATATATATATATATAAATTATAATTCAATTTAAATAAAATAAATAAATGCGCACGCGCATTGTGGGATTGATACGAATTCAATGATGTATACATTAGATAGAAATAAATAGAAAAATGAATCAAAAAAAGGGTCTTATTTTGATTTGAAATAGACAAGACAATAGAATTTTTTATTTATTGAATTAATAAATATAGTATTTATTTTTGTATCTATTTGAATTACATTCCTTAATAATATAATAATATAATTGATTTGAAAAAAATAAAATAAATTAAGAATTGTTAAGTAAATGAAGATAATTCGAAAATTAAAAATGAGTGTCATTACTATTACTGATCAATAAAAATATCTACCAAAAACGAGGGGGAGAGAAAAGCTTTCATTGTATGATAAAAAATTCATTTATACCTGTTATTTCACATTCAAAAAAAAAAAAAAAACCCCGGATCAGTTGAATTTCAAGTATTCAATTTCCATAATAAGGTACTAAGACTTACTTCACATTTGGGATTACACCCAAAAGACTTTTTTTATCCCAAAGGGGTTTACATATAATTCTAGGAAAACGGCAACGACTACTGTCTTATTTGTCAACGAAAAATAAAATACGTTATAAAAAATTAATAAATCAGTTGGGTATTCGGGATTCACAAATTCGTTAATTTCAAGAATCATTTTCAATTATTCGATTTATTAGATCCTGAATTTTGATGAACTATTTTTTTAACGATTCATGGAAGAATGAATCGAGGAAAAACCTATGAATGTGCCAGCTACAAGAAAAGACCTCATGATAGTCAATATGGGGCCTCAACATCCATCAATGCATGGTGTTCTTCGACTTATTGTTACTCTGGATGGTGAAGATGTTATTGATTGTGAACCAATATTGGGTTATTTACACAGAGGTATGGAAAAAATTGCGGAAAATCGAACAATTATACAATATTTGCCTTATGTAACACGTTGGGATTATTTAGCGACTATGTTCACAGAAGCAATAACTGTAAATGGACCGGAACAATTGGGAAATATTCAAGTACCTAAAAGAGCCAGCTATATACGAGTAATTATGTTGGAATTAAGTCGTATAGCTTCTCATCTACTATGGATGAGACCTTTTATGGCAGATATTGGTGCACAAACCCCCTTTTTCTATATTTTTAGAGAAAGAGAATTAATATATGGTCTATTTGAAGCTACGACAAGTATGAGAATGATGCATAATTATTTTCGTATTGGAGGAGTAGCGGCTGATCTACCTTATGGTTGGATATATAAATGTTTTGATTTCTGCAATTATTTTTTAACAAGGGTTATTGAATATCAAAAACTGATTACGCGAAATCCAATTTTTTTAGAACGAGTTGAAGGCGTGGGTGTTGTTGGTAGAGAGGAAGTTATAAATTGGGGGTTATCAGGACCGATGCTTCGGGCTTCCAGAATACAATGGGACCTACGTAAAGTCGATAATTATGAGTGTTACGAGGAATTTGATTGGGAAGTTCAATGGCAAAAAGAAGGAGATTCATTAGCTCGTTATTTAGTTCGAATTGGTGAAATGATGGAATCTATTAAAATTATTCAACAGGCTTTGGAAGGAATTCCAGGTGGGCCATATGAAAATTTAGAAATTCGCTCCTTTGATAGAGAAAATGAGCCAGAATGGAATGATTTTGAATGTCGATTCATCGGTAAAAAATCGTCTCCGACTTTTGAATTGCCGAAACAAAAAATTTATGTGAGAGTTGAGGCCCCCAAAGGGGAATTAGAAATTTTTCTAATAGAAGATCATAATGGTTTTCCTTGGAGATGGAAAATTCGTCCACCTGGTTTTATCAATTTGCAAATTCTTCCTCAATTAGTTAAAAGAATGAAATTGGCTGATATTATGACAATACTAGGTAGCATATATATCATTATGGGAGAAGTTGATCGTTGAAATGATAATTGATACAACGGAAGTCCAAGATATAAATTCTTTTTCCGGATTGGAATCTTTCAAAGAGGTCTATGGAATTCTATGGATACTTGTACCTATTTTGATTCTTGTATTGGGAATCACAATAAGTGTACTAGCAATTGTATGGTTAGAAAGAGAGATATCTGCAGGGATACAACAACGTATTGGACCCAAATACGCTGGTCCTTTTGGAATTCTTCAAGCTCTGGCAGACGGAACAAAACTACTATTCAAAGAGAATCTTATTCCATCTAGGGGAGATATTCGTTTATTCAGTATCGAACCATCCATATCAGTGATATCAATTCTAATAAGTTATTCAGTAATTCCCTTTGGCTATCACTTTGTTTTATCTGATTTCAATATCGGTGTTTTTTTATGGATTGCTATTTCGAGTATTGCTCCCATTGGAATTCTTATGTCAGGATATGGATCGTTGCTTTCCATGTCAGCTTTACTACAATGGTGAACTATAGTTCACGGACATTATAAGAAATTTTTATGTTAGCCAACTAGCGCTAAAGTTTCCCTAATAGAGAGTAATGTAGAGTGATATGGAACTTTTAAGAAATAGCCATGTTAACATGTGCCCTAAAGTGATATGTTATGAATTTCATAAATAGTAAATATTTATTAAAAAAAATTATGTTTCAACTCCATGATAAATAAATTAGGATAATTTCTAAGATAAAATTTCCATATTAAGTTACTTAACATGCTTAAGGGTACATGTTAACATTTTCTATAATATAAAGCTTTCTTACATTACTATGAAATAAAGACTTTTTTTTTAGTGATATTAAATAAAGGCATAATAGGTAGGATCATGTTAATATCTTAGAATTTTCTAGCTACACAAAGTAGATTATCTCTAGATAACGAAGTCAAGAATATATCCGTTACCTTAGAGGTTATGGATATAGATTTGTTCTTTTCCAACATATTTAAACTAAAATTAATGTTTTAAATTTGATTCTTCGGATGCTAATTTTAGTGAGTTACATCCTACTTCAAAATGCCCCCCCCCCCCCCCCCAAATGAACGGCAAGATTTGACTTCTCATATTAGTTGACTATTGTATCGGATATCGAGATTTTTTTTAAAAAAATCTATTTTGGAATAACCAAAATCTTTTGAAAAAAATTGCTCTTTAAGCACTTTGGATTACTTGCATACACATGTTCACGTCACTTTTTAAAATGGTTATACGATTAACTGATCTAAAAAGTCACACCTCATGTTTGTAACAACGAATCCCAATATGTATGACCAAACAACAGGCAGAACTTTTTTACCTTGAAACAAAAAACAGGTAGAACTTTTTAGATTCGTTATTCGTTTAACATATTTAAAAAGTAGAATTTTTAGATTGATTAATCGTTTAACATATTTATAAAATCATGAACGGTCTATAACTACCGTTGAACAATTCCTAATTTGAGGTGGAAATAATTTTGAAAGTTTGAGATCTTGTAAACAATTTAAGGTGCCTAAAGAGCAATTTTTAAATCTTTTTATACGTGTTACCAAAAAAAATCATTTTGCGTCATGTCATGCGTGTATAATATTTTATTGGGCACATTTTTTTTGACGAATTTTTTCCTTGTTTGGTCACAGCTCAAATAAATATTATGTGAGCACACACAAAATCAAAAGAAAAATAAAAGAAAAGACAATTGAATAATGTGTGACTAAATAATTTTTCTATAATATTTTTTCATTTCATATGTGAGTATCTAAGAAATATTAATTTGTGGTTGTGCCCATGAAAGATTTTCTCCTTGCTGTGAATTCTCGAAAAAGATGGAAAAAAGAGGAAGAGTAAAAGTGAATGTTTTAAGCATGAACCGAACATTTGAACGTCGTGGGTGTGACATAATTGGATCAAGAGAAATGCTATTGACAAACTCACACTCTATTAAACACACTCTTTATCATTGGTCCACATCATCATTAATTTGAAATTGTTTACAAGGTAACCGATTATGCAGGTTTAGAGAACGCATCTTCCTCTTCCTCTTTTATGAAAAATAAATTAATAATGAGGGTTCTTTAAATTTCTCTCTACAACTTTGTCTTCCTGCCATCTGTGACTTTCTTTTCCTGCTTGATTTCTTCCTCAGTCTCAAGCGTTTTTCAGAGATGGTGCTTTTACGGTTTACCAAAATGATATAGAGTAACATCCAATTTTGTTTTGGTGGATGTCATCGGGTTAAAAATCCAAATTACCATCTTATTATTCCAGATGATAATTGTCACAAGATCCATAAATTAATTAAAAAAAAAGTGTCACCGAATTATCCATTGATATCATCTTAAAGACCAGAACCCATACAATTTTAGAATGCAAAACATATTCATCCATTCCATTGAAAAAATAAATAAAAGAATATGTGTCTTTGTTTTTTGAAATCTAATACAAACAAATCCAAAACGAAGTAGGAGATGCAAGAATGTGTCATTGAATTTAATAAATTGGAGACGGTTGGTAGAGATGCTACACAAAAAAGGCTTGAGACATGGCTCAAATTGTTTCAAACCGGTGGAACATGGTGCCAATTACATGTTTTAAAGTAACGATGACGTGGACCAATAACAAAGAATGTGTTTAATAGAGTGTGTTACAGAGTTTGTTAAAAGCATTTCTCTTGAATTAAAATATTTTATTGATTATAATTAAAGCATTTCTACGAGTATTCTTTCTGCAAATGTCCAAATGAAAGTATGGAGAGATCACAAATACTGTTTGGCACCATGCAAGAAACCAACAAAAGGCAGTTATAACTACTTTTGTGAACAAAGTGAGTGATCATCATAAATATGACCCCTACAAACACAAACACCGCTCTTACTTTACAATTATTAAGCAGCAGCAGGACTAACATGACTGCTACTAATAATTATAAATCTAAAGTTCACAGGTGTTGTATATGTGGGTCTGAGTTTATATCTGGACAAGCTAACTTTAGGGGGACATTTTGAAGGCATAAAACTTCTCTAAGAAACTTTCTTGAAACAATGAGTACCCATCATGATGTCATAAATGGTGGTGGAAGACATGGAACTCAACAGAATCATAAGACACCAGTAAATATTATTTTGAACTTGGACATGAAACTCCTTGTTTATTTTTCGCCCGTTTGAAGCATTTTGACCACTATGACATGAAACTTTATGTTTTGAACTTGGACGTGATGCTATTCTTCTTTTCAATTAAAACATTTTTCTTAAGATTATTTGGTTGGATACTTGAATGTATAACAAGGAGAATAACATGGTCATGGCAGCAGCATCTTAGAGTTTAATGGCCAATCTTACTTCATATTACAAAGTACAAACTACTGATGTGGCCAAATTTAAGTTTTCAAATGAATGAAAAATTTAAGTGGAGCATGCCTGTAATCTTTAAACAAAGACATGTTATATATTATAGTTTGTACAAGTTTGTGAGTAAACATAATTGTGCAAGTATGATCATCAGATCGGAGCAACACACAAAAGATACATCATTCATAGGCAAACAAATTTACACAACCTAATAAGCGTCATTGTTGCCAATTTCGTCATTCAAATAGTTGAGCAACCAAAGGACACTAGCAGCAGTAACAAACTATGGAAGAAACTCACATATACAAGATTTTTGTTCAAAACGTTCACAATGCAGCAATTTAAGAGCAACAGCCTCCATTTTGGGATGACTGTGGTTCTTGTTTCTGTTTTAAGACATTCCTTTTTGTTGCTGCTGATCCTTCTTCCAATAGACTAGGAGCTTCCATTATCTACAAAAACGGTGTTCTACTATTAAGTCATAATTTGATATAAAACACACACACACACATCAATCAATTTACCATACAAGTTTCTCTCAAACTAAATATCAAAACCTTGTTTTATGGACTACTTATTATATTTCTATAGTTCAGGGACCAAGTTGATAGTTTATTCCAGGGGTGGTTGGGTAGCTCAACTGGTTTAGCTAAAGGATTAAATGAGTTGAGAAGTTAAAGATCCAGGGCCAAGTCCTGGCAAGGAGAAAAATATTAACTTAACAAAAGCCGTAGAATAGTAGATAAGCACTTTTTAAAACCAGTTTTAATACAAAACCAATATTTAAGCTTCTTATTAGATGCCTGATCATCAACGTCCCGTCAATATATTATACAAAAACATTTCTTATACTTCTGTATGCAGATTTCTCAGTTGAGGTATTATATTTTTAGAACCAATATTTAAGCTTAGGGTTATTTGTCCCCCTGCTATCAAAGTAAAAACTCACAGGGTGTGAGAGAAGAGCAAATTCCTCTGAATACTTCATTTATATTGAATGAATGATGAATGAATTGAAAAACTATATACTAAGGATGTATAGAATATACAGAGAGAAATGATCCAAGGAACATATAACAAAAGAAAACTACCAACTAAATTAGTGAAGGATAATGCCTAATGTCAGTTAATTGGAACAATATGCACAAGACAGGAACATCATTAAAGGAAATTTATAAAGTCGTACCTTTAGAGCAAGTTCTTCAAAGCACTTCTCCACATTTTCTCGAGTTTTAGCACTACATTCAAGAAGCAAACACCCCAATTCTTTAGCAAGGGCTAAGCCCTCTTCTCTGCTCACAGCCCTTTCAGAATCCTGAGTAATAAACCCTAGCAGATATCAGTGGACAGACAGAGCCACCAATCATGTGAAAATCTCACATTGTAAGGTATTCATGATCTGAACCCATGCTATTGCTACGTGCATTGGTAAATGACATTTATGCTAAATGAGGTCCTAAGACAAAAACTTATCTATCTCCACAAGGTTCTTCAATGGTTTCAGAATATCCAGTAGAACTGTAAATCATATGCTCAAGTTGGTTGCTTAGACAAATGACGGTGCCTCTAAATGGCAGTGTAATACTTTACAAATTCACTGAAATGCAAGTGTTAATATCACAAGCACGCCACATAAAAATGTATATCTTATTTCATTCATTCTGATGGATGCCATCAGAATATCACGGTGATGGTGGCAGGAAAGTGTGAAGCAATGTTATTGTAAGTAAGGGATGCCTCGTACTTGAAAACTACTCTTTTAGGCCATATCACATTGAAGATGGGACTTCCAATGCACCCCCTCACGCTCAACACTAGACATTTGGAGCTTGACCCGAGTAGCTCAATAACGAATAGTTCAATGGAGTGATAAGCTGGCTTGTAGTTTTGGGGAAGAACATAGGAGTTGCAATGATAAGGAGGTCATGAATTCAACTCCCCCTACTAACAAAATAACAACCAACATTTGTAATTCAAAAAAAAAAAAAAAAAATTAACGGGTGGCCCGACAAATATTTCATAGACTCTGATACCATCTTAAAATTAAGGCTGAGGCTAACTCCGCTCTAAAATAACAACAGCCTGTAATGTGAGAGATGTCTTCTACTTATAAAAACTTTTAGGCCATATTACATCAAATGCGAGACTCTGAACAGTATTAACATGTTCATATATACAAACCATACAAAAGACAAGGTCTTCTAAGTTGGTCCACACCCAAAGCATACTTACAATAGGTTAGAATTGAATTTATTATTTTGAAACCACGAGAATGTCTTAATTTTCTCATAATGTGGGCATTGACTCATTGTCATTAATTCTAACGAATGGTGAAATAGTCTTGGAACACAAAACTTAAATGTTATTTCATTTTCTAGACGTGGATAAGATCAAAACCACAATTTCCAACCAATCCAATAAAAAAATATTTCAAGACAATTTCCTACCAATGCAATAAAAAAAATCCATTCTCTATGTTAATCATAAACTCAAACACAATGCTTTTTTGATGATCTATCTATTATAAGAAAAGTCTTCTGGTAATGAATCCTGGCAGAATTCAACACATCTATTTCTAGTCATTTTTCACACATTCGTGCAATCTTATGCGAGATTTTTACTAATTAGAACATAAAACTTACTCTGTCAACTTTATTTCCAACTAGCATCTTCACGCACTCCTGATTAGTTGAATAGAGTTCCAATTCCTTCGACCACACTTCCGACAAGTTTGTAAAGGTTTCTCTCCTTGTGACATCATAAACTAGAAGAAAAGAAAACGAAGCACTCTATAAATAGAAATCATTAACATTAGAAAAAGTGACTTATATCAGTAATTGAAAGACATGCTTTATCCAGTTCGACTATTACTAAATTATGGTTTCACAACAAGGCCATCCTTAGTCCCAAGATAAATATAGATAAGATCAAAGCCACAATTTCTCGGGAAGAACAATGTAACAGATATCTATATGTACACAAACCACATTAGCATACCGAGAATGATCCCTTGTGCTCCTCTATAGTAAGAACTTGTTAGAGTCCTGAACCTTTCCTGTCCAGCTGCAATAGATCCAATGCATATTTCAATTTACCACTTAAATTAAATTAGTCATTCTAGTAAATTAACAAATAATTCAACCGAAAATTCCATGAATTACATGCTGCTAAGATTGATCAAAAGGTTTATTTTCATGAAGGGGAAACACAAGATTTTATGACTATAGTATATACCTGTGTCCCAAATTGTAAGTTTTAATCTTTTTCCACCTACAGTGAGTGTTTTGATCTTAAAATCAACACCTACGGATCATAGAAACAACATTAGATCATATGAAAACTAAAATCAGATAAAAGCAACATAGTTAAGGAATGAGAGCATTGTAAAAATAAAATAAAATTAGCGAAGGCAAAAATTATTATGGACTAAAGTGATATTAATGATCATTATACAACCGTCTTATCTTAAGATAACAGCTAAGATAACAGCTAACAAGAAATGAGTGCATAAATTGTATAGTTTGTTAATTACAATCCAATGACATACTTATATTAAAAGGAGCAAAGCAATTAGAGCAGTTAAACAATGCCAACAGATTCAATCATGAAACAAACTGAATTGACAAATTTAATTTAAGATTCATAATTTGAATTGAACAGTGTGATTATAAAGAATAGCTAGATCAAGAATCAAGAGGCAGACACCATTGTAAAGATAGAGAGAAATAAATACCAATGGTAGGTGAAAGATCTTCAACAGAGGAGTTGGAAATGAAAGTGACAAGTAAGCAACTTTTTCCAACACCAGAATCACCAATCAACAAGATCTTGAAAGAGAGATCATGGCCACTGCTATGACCAGAGCCTGATGATGAACTCATTTTCTATCTCTTTCTAGATATGTACTTTATCTGTGTGTTATGTGGTGTGGCTATCTTAAAAAAGAATAGTGAAAGGTACCAGAGAGAGAGAGAGTAGTAACTAGAAGGCCACACTGTTTGTATCTGTAAGTTGGAAAATGCAATGCCACCAATGGGGTATCACTTCATTTATTTGCTCTCTTAAAGGACTAAGGGCAGAGAGGAAAGCAACCGTCTACACCTTTTTTGCTTCTTAAACAAATAAGTATTCAGAAGTACTACTATGGTTTGAATCAAAGAGGAAAATAAATTGAAAAAAAGATTGATCATTGAGAAAAATGTTGATTACAACAATATATATATATATATAATAAAAGATTAAGACTGGTTAGGGGTTCAATCAATGACTCTCTATGATAAAAATTCAATTGAAAATGAAGAGCACACATTAAAAATAATAGAAACTTTGTACCATGGTAAAAAACACTTTATAGGGTGACTATGTTATGATTGAAGTAAGTATTCATAACAAAGATAATCGGCCTATGATTATTGATAACTTGCTTCAACCAACAACACTAATATTGGTCTCTTTTTTTAGAGAGAACTAATATTGGTCGTTTTAAGAAGCAAATAAACTTCTACTAGTTCTAACATTTAGAATAGGAATGACAAACATAAGTAAGGTCTAGGAGGACTATTAATTATATTGAAAGTTAATGATGGAATTATTAACTTCAACATAAGTTGCGGTGGGTGCGAAGAGAAGGTCTAAAGATTAAAGCCTAATCGTATGTGTCAATCTCAGCATAACTCAGATTTCTTGTTGTCAATATTTTGACACATTCACATATAATAGTTGTTGGATCTAAATTAAACGGTCTAAAATTTAATGCAGATTAAATTTCTTTAATATTAAAAATACGGAACCTAAAATCAAAATTGTTCGATCACTATCCAACAACCACGTATATGTATATACCAAGTGCATGATTCTCAATCTCACTATAGACAAGTTGTATATATAATATAAGGAGATTGTTAATCAGTGCCTTGAGCATTGATTAAGCATCAAATATGAAGTAAATTTTTATTAAAAAGTAATGTAATTATTCCTTGATAAAAAATGACAGCTTATATTTTCAAGACAGAAATTATATTTATATGTTTCTTAACCAGTGTCCCGGGGCACTAGTTAACAAGACCTCTAATATAATATAATATTTGTAGTATATGTTATTATGATGATTGTGCACGTAATCAATTTTTTTAGTTCCCTACAACATACGTATGCCTCATTTTGTGGAATGCAATGTTACTGTCTCAACTCCATGGCCTACGTGTGAGAAAGGATTGGTGTGTGTGGTTTTCTTAGTTATATTGAAAGTGATGCTGCTGTATTGAAGCAGAACATAGCACGGGTTACCTGTTTATTTATATCAACCTAAACTTTGAACTAGTTCCTTTTTCTCTCGTGTTATCATCATTTTACAACACTTTTTTTTTATTTAAGGTGACTAAACAAATGATGATTGCTACCTAGATGCCAATTAGTATAACTTAGGTGTAAGGTGTTTCTCTTAAAGCACGTTATCATACATTATTGTTGCCTTTCATTTTCCTATCACCCTCTTTTATAAAAATTGGATACTGTTAACTTGTGTCTTAAGGCACGTGTTAAGAAATTCAAAAAAGGAAATATTTTCTTAAACTTTGTGTTTTCAATTCATTAAAACATTAAAGATTAAATTTAATGCACGTATTCCAATACATTATTTCTATATTTAGCTTATAAATTTGTGCCTTAAGGGCACAAGTTAACATTACCCATAAAAATTATATCAATTTGTGGTGTCTAAAAAAAGTGTTTTAAACATAAATACATCGTTTAGTTAACGTGAACACAAGAAAATTTACCAATAACCATATATTAAAAGTGTTAGCAAATTCAGCTAAGGAAAATTAACAAAGAGAAAACAATGTGATGATGTATATGCAGAAATATGAAGAACAAATAAGAAGACGATGACGTAAAACTGCAAAAGTGTATTTGGATATTAAGGATCTCTTTACTTTGTGAAACTAATTTTTTTTTATTTTTATTTTTTTAAATATGTTTAGGAAATCAGTTTCATCCAAATGGTCAAATTTGTTTTTTTAATCAAATCAAATGGTCAAATTCTTCCACACACTTTAAATAATTTCTTTTTTATAGTTATACTCGATTTTAAGTGGGAGCAATACTTCATCCAAGTTTTATCCTTTGAAAGTACGAAATATAAAAAATATTTTTTGGACTAAAAGCATTGATTTTGTTATAATTAACACCATGAATTAAATGTTTACTGTCAAAATTTGTAAAAAAGTTTTACTAAAGTCACATATTTTAGTGGTATCCATTTTGATGAGAAGACAACTCTTATAATTCTTTTATTTTGTTTTTGATCTGTTGCTCATTGCTTTTGGTGAGAAGACAATTCTTTGAAAAAAAGATGTAACATTTTATACTCGATCTTTTGATGAGACGACACAACCTTCAAAATAAGATACTAAATTGACTCTCCCCAGTTGGCTCGAATCCTTAAATAAAATTCGTCTTACAAGAATCCTTGCAATAACAAAAATATTGTGCTTCTTCTGTTCTATATTATACCTCATGGCGGTGTTTTATGATTTTATACAATTGCTTCATAATGTAGCTAATGTTTTTTGAATTATACCGTTAATTACGTAAGAATACTTGCATATAACTAATTTCTCTAAAGAAACTCAAACAAAACAAAATGTCATAATCTTGACAATTGAAGCAAACCGGAAATGGGAGAGGTTAAATACAATATCGATGCACTTCAAAGAACATGGGTGTTATGGAATATGCATGTACATTGGAGAAAGTCTAGGAGAGTTCTTAAAGGCTAAAACAACTTGGTTCTTCGGATTACTATAACCACACAAACAGAGCTAAGGGGCTTATAGGAAACGATAAAATAACTTGACAATATGGGTCTATCTAATGCGTCTATCGAACTTGATTGCAAACAAGTGGTTGACAATATAACTAGGAGATTTGACACCAATTTCATGTCTGGAGTTATTATTGATATTTGCAAAATTTCACTTAAAACCCACCAAAACTTTAAAATAAATTTCATTAGGAAATAAGCAAATAGTTTTTCCCATTTATTAACAAGGGCGTCATTATTTTATGCTAGTTTCGACGTTCATGAATCATGATCATATTCCATCTTATATTGAGACCGGTATTATCAATGAAATGAGTTAAATTTATTTTTGTGAAAAAAAAAACAATTTTGTGAAAAAATAGAGTACTTACATTTAAACATGTACTCAGTATCAAAGGAGTAACGGCTACATGTAATGCACTAACTGAATTTTTTATTTATTTTTTAATAGGAACATCATCCTTTCCTCACCTTAATTTACTATATTAAGAAAACAACTTTTTTTTTACAGCTGGATCTACTAACTAACCTTAAAAATTAATTGATCAATACGTACAAATAGAGGGATCCCTCTATCAAATCTGTAAACGGTCGTCGTCTGCATCGTGTGGCATAATGGATTGCAAGCCCAATATTTTAGCATTTTATGACGGCTTAAATAAGTCTTTCGTTCATGTAAATATAAGTCATTTGAATTTTCGTCCCTGAAGTTACTAATCTTTATATTTTGTCATTGCAAATATTAATCATTTGAAAAATGGTTCTAATTACATATGATTAATAACTTCATGGACGGAAATTTAAATGACTTATATTTGCAGGGACGAAAGACATGTTTAAGTCAACTACCTCGCACAATCATCATTTGCCACATGGGCACAACGTCGCTAATGACAGTCCACCTCAGCAAAAAAACCTAATTATGACCAAAAGTCAAATGATTAATTTTTGCAGTGTCAGATTGAAAGGATTAATAATTTCAGGGACGAAAATTTAAATGACATATATTTGCAAGGACGAAAGACATATTTAAGCCATTTATTATTCAAGCTTAATTGATCTGTCGGTCCCTTAACTTATTTCTTTTATTCAATTTGGTCATATAAGTCTTAACTTTCTCAAACATGCCCCTTAACTTATTTCTTTTATTCAATTTGGTCCAATTTTGATAATTTTAATCCCTTAAAAAAAAGACCGTTGGATTACGAAGGTCTATCAAATTTTATGGTGCTTCTTCTTCCGTCGTCTTCATCTACATTCATCCTTCATCAATATTCATCAATAAAACCTAGGAAAAAAAATTTAAACCTACTATTTAATCACTACACCACCATCATTGTCATCTTCATCTATCATCATCAACATCCTCCTTCATCTTCATCAACTCAAACCCAAAATCAATCACTCCACTATAACCATCTCAAATTCAAAAGAAGAAAAATCCATTATTTTCAAAACAATAAAAAACGTGTCACATGTTCAAAATTCCAACAAACAAAATTAAGCCGTCATTCAACAAAATCAACAATTAATCTTCAAGGAAGCCCCCACCACCATGCCTATCCACCACCATTTCTCTTCACTCAGAGCTACCCTTTATGTAAAATACGACTGTCGTCGCCTCTGCCTCTTCCACAATTTTTTCATCCGGATCTAGATCTGGAATATCAATTTCAAACAAAAAATAATGGATATTGGAGAAAAAATTATTCAAATCATTCAAATGATTTTCTTTATAGTAATTTTTATGATGGTGATTGTATTGTTTCAATTCTTAAGGTTTTAAATATGGTTTTATGTCTCGTGTGGTTTTTCTTGATATTTCTCTTCAGAATTTCCAATAGCATGCAGACATTCACTTCAAATGTTTCTTCAGAAGCGTCGTGACAGGTTGGGTATTAAAGCTCCTTATCCTTCTTCGCCAAAAGTGACGAGAGTTTCTGCACCTTATCTCTCTTTGTAAAAAAAATCAATTTTATGTGTTGTTGTTGATTGAAGATTTATGTGTGTGAAGATATTAAGTGTTGTTGATGATAGTGATGTAGTGATGAGAGGATGATTTAGGGGTTTGATCAAGGAGTTTGATGTTGAATTTAAGTTGTGTTTTTTTATTTAAGTTTTGATTGAGTTTTTTTATGAAGATCGATAAAGATGATATTGAAAAAAATGAGGAGCACGAAAATTTGTGTAATGAAGAATTTTTGAAAGAAAAAAAAATTGAATTTTTATTTTATTTTATGAAGATGAAGTTGAGGGAAGAAGAAGAAGAAAGTAAATAAATTACTAATTAGGTGTTGATGATATATTATAAAATCTGATAGACCTCTTAATCCAACTGTCTTTTTTTTTTAGGGGATTAAAATTATCAAAATTAGACCAAATTGAATAAAAAAAATAAGTTAAGAGACGTGTTTGAGAAAACTAAGACTTACGAAATCAAATTGAATAAAAGAAATAAGTTAAAGGACCGACATATCAATTAAACCTATTATTCATATCTATGTCATGAATTCCACTTTGTTTTGAGGGCAATCGACAACTCATTGGCACGAGTGAAGGTTTTTTTTTATTGAAAGAGAGTGAAACTGCTTTTAGTCATTAGTCGTAGACATCATAATATTATTGGACACTATGGAACACATTGAGATTTTTGCAAAGTCGTAGTATTTTTTTGTTATAAGCAAAGCCATTATTTTTATTTATCAATATTCTATCTGAATAAGCAAACTGTATTTCTTCATATATATAAATGTGAGATTAATTAGTCTTTTAATTAAGTTTTCTATATTTCATTATAGAATATCTAAAATGTTTCTTATTTAATTTATCTTTTCTTAATTAATTAATAATTTTATTAGATAAGAAATATAATTTAATCAATAGACTTAATTTTTATTGAAATTTTCTTTTTAGATTAAATATTATTAACGACCTTTTTAATATATATATATATATATATATATATAGACACACGTAAATTGGTGAAACTTGCTAATATTTTATAAGATAGATAAATAAGAAATGAACATAGCACTACCCGTTAATTAAAGAAATATGTTTGGATACTCATGTAGAAATCATACACATGGGTAATGAAAATGGAATTATGAAACGAATATGTTTTGATTTTCTAACACATAATGCAAGGATGAAGTTCATTTTCCAAGTTTAATTAGTGGTGCATTGAGAGGAGTTATTTGTTTTACTTTTTACATCTCACTTAGAGGAATGAGGAATTATTGTTTTCAAATTTTGGCTAATAAACAGTAGTATATTTTCTTTTAGAAGAAAGGGAATGAGTACACATTTGGACGGGTCTTCGAGTGTCGGGCAATTTTGATCATATTGGATCCTCTCCTTTCTTTGATGTCTGTCGTGGATATCTGACTCAGTTCTATGAAACGGAGAGTTGTTATTCAAAAAAAGTGGTGTCAATATGAATGAGCCAGTTATATCCAGTTATCCACACAAAGCCTCTATAAATGTATTTTATTTTTTTGCGTGTGATGATATTGCATGTTAATTAATCGATTTAGGAAATGGAAAATGCTATTTTACTCTGGTCAAATTCAACAATGAAAAAAATTATATTTAAGTGGTTAATTTTACACATTCATATTCAATCTACTAATGTATTGTTATCAATTAAATTATATGTTATTCATTAAAAAAAATCAACTTTTGTGTTAACTATGTAACATATATGCATCCTTTTCCACGAGCTTGAATAGAGGTGGCATCATTAAGATCAAGCATCTTTTGTGCTTGCAAAAATATAATGGTAACCTCCTCTTTACCAAGTTGAAGTTGGGGAAGCCATGTGTCTTTATTCAGCTTTGGAGTGGGTGAAAAACCTTCATTAGGGTAAGGTTGATTTTGAACTACATACTAAGAAAGTTGTTATTCTATTCATAGTATTCTATCTAAATTAGATCGAAAATTTCACACCGTGGAAGGTTGTTGAGGAGCACTTCATGTATGTTGATGAGAGGGGTGCCTATAAACACCCTGAGATTCACGTAAGTAAGCTACACAAAATCAAGAGGTATGTGGAATAGAGTTTGTGTATGTTTCTTGTTTGTTTCGAGAGGTTTTATAGTGTGATTGAAGAGACTTTGAGGAACTGAGTGTTTAGCGACCAAACTCGTAGTGGTTGTAACGTCTCTTTGACATTTGCTCATGTCACTGTTTTCTGGGTCGTTGTCCTCGCACTAGTTATTACTAGCTTGTTGTAGAAGCTTTGACCCTTGATTGGATTGTGTGAATTGGGTTAGATTTTTTTATGGATTGGGCTTACGTTCAATTTAGAACGGTACCAAAATCGATGTTATAGAATTTGATAGAATTGTTAGTAGATGTCGTACTATTGTTGATACTTAATTTAAAATCTCCCATATATAGTTTGTTAGAAGGCAATCAAATAGAATAACTCATAGTACGACAAAGGTAGTCACACTTATAACTAGTTAACAACTTTTTCCAGAGATTCCAACATGTATTCTAAATGTTGCGAGGAAGGAAATGCTATAAGCACTTTTTAGTTAAAATAATTAAATGGTAATGAGAATATAAGATAATATTTGCCTTGATTATTTTATTGCATGAACATGCATATATACAACAAGAGTCTTGTTTATCAAGTCATTATTGTCTTGACTATCAAGTTGTTAATGACTTGATTATCAAGATGTTACCAACTATAAAAGATACATACTAAATATAAATGATATTTACATATTTTTTTAAAAAACACATACTAAATATAAATGATTTTTATATTTTAATAAACATGTCTAATTAAGTAAAATGTTAGCAAAAAACATTACATAGTGCTGTTGTGCATAACTTTGGCATTTGGAGACATATCCACAAGATCTATGAAACCCAAACTCCAACTCAGATACCTAACACAACACGAACAACGATTCATCAACACTGTTAATTTAAAAGGACAGGACACTGACACCGCTACTTATACATTTATTTATAAAAGATCAAAATTGATAACATGAGATCTAATTTGAGCAATTTATTATATTTTAAAACAGGGCCGTTCCTACGAATTCGGAGGCTCGGCTCTAAGAAAGAAAAGAGGCCAGTGATAAAATCAAAACGTAATTTTTTTTTAAAGAGAAATGTTCTATTTATAAGGCCTTTTGTAGCTAACAACTCAATCATTTTAGACTCGAGAGAATTCCAATTTCTTGGATCAAATATATCTACACTAATGGATCAAATATATTACTAATTATGTTAATAATCAATCAAATCTCTATCAATCTCTATTTTAGCAATTTTAACATTCAACAAAAATCATCCAATTTCATGAAAGGAAATAAAATAAATTAATGAAAGAATGGTTATTTACTGACCAAACAATGTTGTTTTGGAAGGGAGAAAACGATTGTGAATCAGAGAGGTTATTTTAGCAATTTTAAAGTACTACTAGATATTAAAATAAAATTTGAGGCCCATACTTGGGGGTGGCCCAGCTCGGTTGAGCTGTTTGCACCCCCTCAGGGCCGGGCCTGTTTTAAAAAGATTGTAAAAAAGATACAATACTCCTTACAGTCCTAATTATATGAGATATTTGAGTCAATAAAAGTTGATGTATCTGATCCAGATTAAATACGTAGATTTGTGTTGACCAAAATATCTTTTGTAAATAAAACTAAGAGAGTAATATTTAACTTTTCGTTTGGTCATTTACTATAAAAAAACTAAAAATATTGTTTCATCAAACTTAATGTCTTTGACCCCCTCGTTGATTGACATTGCTCCAACACATTTTCAATCTTTGTAGATGTGTTTGAGACATGTTTAAAAAGTCTCTAAACAACGAAAATATAAACTTTTTTGGGACATTTTGTTCTATAAATGTTCTGTGGGTGTCGGATATCGATCCAAAAAATGTCGAAGCAGATAAAATAATAGAAAATTGAACACTTGTATGAAGTTTTTAATGGATATCAAAAAATTGTTATACGTGTGTTGGACACCAACGCGTGTCAGACGTCAAAACACACCCATAGGCCGAAGATATATTTCTGCTATTTAATTCAAAGTCCAAGCATGTACCCAGGAAAGTTAAAAGGAGAATAAATCAAAACATTCATAAAATGACTAAAATACATTAACTAAATTATATTTTTACATTAATCACTCATTTTATTTAGCCATCGTGAATAACACCTTAACGAAAAAAATTCAAGAGGTGTTGTATTTTTCTTGGAAAAACATGAACATTTAAAGAAAAAGAGAACACGTGGTCTGAAAATTAATCTTATTATATCACTAGTTAGTTACAAATCATGATAGTGAAGATTATTGATCATGATGATCATGAACATACATAGTTGCAAATTAAGACAAATTAATCACTCCATAATTAACGGTAGAAATTGAGTTGTTTTCAACCCGATTGGCAGCGCATGAAGAGTCTACACAGAAAATGATCGTATACATTCCATTACCAACACGCACCAATAAGGCCAATATGGAACCACCACGTACCATGCATCCATGTTGATTATTCAAGCTATGCAGCCTATAAATAACACCACACACTTGAACAAGAAATCGCATCATCAACAAAACAAATTAATACCTCACTCAACATCCATCAAATTAAGAAAACCAGCTATATGAATCCCATAATGAATACCCAATTTGCTCTTTGCATTATTTTGGCATTCTCCTTCTGTGGTATGATAGCAATTAATCCTTTCTATTTACTTACTATATTTAATATGCTATTATTTCCATATATTGGATGCATGACTAGCCAGCTTAGCTATCTTCGTTATTTTTTTTAATAGGATTTTTTTTAGATAATTTCTAGGGTTCAGTTGTTGAAAACACTAAACAGTTTAGTTTTTTTATTTTAATAAAAGAGTAGATAGTTACTTTTTTTTTTCTAGGGAAAACTATGGATAAACTAAAATAACACTAACTACTTACTTTGTAGTTCTTCGAAAACATTTTAATTTTAACTATTTTTTTTATTTATTATGAACATTGTAACTAAATAAATACATAGAAATAAGGTAGGAATTGTAGAAATTGATAACTTTTTTTAGTTTTTTAATGAAATTATTCAGAAAATCCAAAATAGATATTTAAAAACGATTTTAAGAGCTACAAAAGGGCAATTAGTGTTAGTTTAGTTTAGTACTTACATATAACGAATTTAGTATATATTAGTAGTTTAATACTTACATATATATAACGAATTTAATTTTATAACTAACCAACTTAATTAACTATTCTTGTAAAAAAAACTTAATTGATTACTTTCTAAAGTTTACTAAGCATTCTTAATTAATTAGTTTATACATAAACGTCTTTTATTTTTTGGGTGAACAATAAATGTTGTATCTGACCCAAAGGGGTGTTTCTAGCAATATTTTGAAAAATTATATTAGAATTAGTAAAATATAAACAAATAATTAGACGTCCAATGCAACATTTAAACATAATTATCACCCTACCCTCGAAAAAAGTATGTGAGATTACTTTAGGCATCGATTTTTCATAATAAGTCAATTAATCAATATTTTCATGCATGTGTTGCCTCGCGTAGGAGCTTATGGAGCTAAGATCACATTCATGAACAAATGTCCATACACAGTATGGCCAGGAACCCTAACAAGTGCCCAAAAGCCTCAGTTATCAAAAACTGGATTTGAGCTAGCATCTGGAAAATCCGACTCTGTGGATGTCCCATCTCCATGGGAAGGTCGGTTTTGGGGCCGGACCGGATGCTCAAGCAATGCAGGCAAATTTAGTTGCGCCACTGCGGATTGTGGCTCAGGCCAAGTCGCGTGCAATGGGGCCGGTGCAGTTCCACCAGCAACATTAGCAGAACTACACGTAGAAGCCAACGGTGGACAAGACTATTACGATATAAGCAACGTTGACGGGTTCAACGTGCCCATGTCCATTGCTCCACAAGGTGGAACTGGTGATTGCAAACCCTCGAGTTGTCCAGCGAATATCAACGATGTGTGCCCGGCAGAGTTGCAGATGAAAGGACCTGATGGGAAAGTGGTTGCTTGCAAGAGTGCTTGTGCAGCTTTCAATCAGCCACAATATTGTTGCACTGGAGAATTTAACTCGCCAGATAAATGCAAGCCTACCCAATACTCTGATATTTTTGAAAAGCAATGTCCTCAAGCTTATAGCTATGCTTATGATGATAAAAGTAGTACTTTTACTTGCTTCAAAGGACCTAACTACACCATCACATTCTGCCCTTGAACTCGAAGTTCCATATTACTCTACTATTTGACCACAATGAAATGTTTGGTTTGATTGAAATAATACCCTAGTATGTATGTAAGGAATAAACAATCACATTTTGGTGATTGCATATGCATTGGCTCGTATGATACGTGTTTTAATAAAAATTGTCATAAGTTATACTACTTCTCACTTAATTGTTTGTGTGTGCCCTAAATATATTTAATTGAATTTTAAACTATAATTACGTTGATCCTTGTATGAAATAGGAACACCTAACCTAAGAGATAAAGCAACAAACTGATATTGATCAGTCTCACAAGTCACAATCTTAACAGAATAAACAGAAAATAACAAACTGAATAACAAACCGTAACAAACTTAACTGCTATTTCTTACTACTACTAAGCAAAGTGCTATTTCTATATAAAGCACACAACTAAGGCACTAAACATTTCATCATCACCAATAACCAAATTCTAACTAAGTGTATCAAGAATGGAAGCAAAGAAAGAGAGTTGCAGTGAAGAAAATATCAAAATCAAAGACTCTGAAGCTGATCATGATGACCATGATGATCACAAACAAGAATTGAGTCTTTCTCTTGAGAAGCTGAATCTTGCACCAAAGAAGAAGAAGTTGCTTATTATGAACCTTAATGGTTTTCTTCTCCACCGATGTATCCACACTTACCGTCTCACCGATCATGGATACTATCCTAATCCCATTCTAAAGTCTCGAACAGCTGATCAAATACATCTTAACTTTCTCCGTAAGTAACATTTACTTTTGAACTCAAACATGCATTATTATGATATTTGGAAATTTCTTTTTATCATATGCTTAATGATATATTGTAAATTGTGTGATTCAGTTTTCAAGAGGCCATTTAGTGAAGAATTTATGAAATTCTGCTTAGAAAGATTTGAAGTTGGGATTTGGACTTCTGCAAAGGAGTCAGTAATTAACACTCTTCTCACTTTCCCTTTTTTATTTTTCTTCTTTATGAATTTCATTGATTATATGGTTATGGTGTTGTTACATTATTATAATATTACACTTTTACTACAGGCATAATGTTGATGGTGCTTTAACTTTTGCTATAGGAGAAGAATCCAAAAATAAGCTGCTATTTGTTTGGGTACATTTTCTTGAAGTGTTCTTTTTTCTTTTTGCAAATTTTGTATATAAAAATGCATATCAATATATAAATCTTGTTGGTTTATTGTGTGTTTCATAAACTTTTTGTAGGATCAAAGTCATTGTAGAGATATGATTGGTATGAAATCAATGGAGAAAAAAGAGAAACCTCTTTTTTTCAAAGAACTAAAGAATGTGTGGGAAAAAGTCAAGAAAGGAGGCCCATATTCTGCTTCTAATACTTTGATGATTGATGACAAACCATATAAGTCCTTCATTAATCTCGTAATTCAAAAACTCATTCTATTCTATTTATTTTTATAATATGGTTTTTATTCAAATGTTAACAATTTTCATAACTTCATATTGCAGCCAAATACATCAATTTTTGTCAAGTCATATGATATAGAGGACAAAGAGGACAGTGCACTTGGTGAGAGCATATTTTTATTCGTTTTTAGAGATTTGGTGCATTTAATTTTATTGATTAATGTAAGTTCTTTTGATTGGTATAGATCCAAATGGTGAACTTTGTGAGTACTTGAAAGGAGTAGCTGAAGCTGAAGATGTTCAGTCTTATGTGAAGGATAATGCTTTTGGGCTACCAGCACTTACACCAGCTCATCCTGATTGGAGTTATTACACCCAAATTTTCTCACCAGAGTTCCTTAACTATTGGTCTGCTGGCAAATGATGACAACTTAGTTCAATGAAGATTAAGGAAATAAAGTAGTGGTTACAATGCTAGTAATAGGGATTTGGTTAAAACTTATGTTTAGGATGAGTACTTTCATTTTTTCTCTTAATATTTTAGCTACTTTTTGGGCAAAACTCAAAGTTTGCAGTATGGATGTGGTTTAATTTTCTCTTAATTGTTGTTGATGTGAAAAGACTTATGCATGACGGTTTGGATTAAGTTTCTTTTAGCATTATTATGGATGATCTTCTAGTTAACACCAGCTACCATTACATTTACAAAAAGCTCAGCCTCCCTGCAACATGAAATCTTCGGACAGAAATTAAAGTAAAATTATGATCAGGTTGCACCAAACAGAGTCACATAACCACTGATTCAACTAACGACACCATGATAATTATAGCCACTTCACGGAATCTGCAACAGATATCATAAGGCAAAGCAGCAAGTACCAATATTACCTTAATATATTACTAATTCAGCACCACTTTACCCGACTTCCATCCATGCCCAATCCTTACATCACCAAAGCATCCGCAATAATGTTCACTTTTCGGTTAACATGGACAAAGGAAACTTTTGTTAGATCCATGAATAGGTTGCTAAGCTTGTTACTATAAAATCTCATCTCCCACAGACTAGTCTCCAATTTTTTTAACCATGAGAAAGCATAGTTCAACCTCAAATACTGAATAAAATTGCTAAGAGATATTGGTCCAATATATAAAGGTAAAGACAAGAAGAATTTCATAACTTAGTTGTGAAATGGCTAAATAAGGTTCTCTAAACCTTGTTATTTTCCTTTCAAAAGCTTCGCCAATTAGTAGTTGTAAGTGATCTTTGGCTAATAAGCTCCAGCTTAATGCCAACAATAACCAGAAACCAAAGAGTGTGAACCAAAAAATGGAAAATTAACTCAGACATAAGGCTTTGAAACAAACAATCAAAAGATAAATACATTAACTTGCACGATGGAATATATGTATAGACTAGACTTTGCATACTTTAGTGACAAGAAACTATATTTATAGACAGGAAACACTTGCAGAAATACATGCCCTATGAATATTATTTTAATGTGCACGTAAATTTGAATAAGTAATACTCCATCTAGTTCCACAAAAACTGACATATTTGCAAAAAAAGTCCTAAAATGATTGACAATTTCAATTTTAGTCCTTACATCTTGACTCTTGAAAATTACAATGTTTTCCAATGCATAGATGTGTAAAGGTATATTCTCAAACCTCTCATGCATGCAATCCAACATCAATAGTGCAAATCAATAAAAATCTTTACTTGTATCAGTAAACTATAACCAATAGTAGATAGAAATGTGAAACATTTATGTACAAAAGATATTGCTTTAGTTAAGGTGGTTTGATTAAGAGAATATGGGGAAGCTAGAACTAAATTATATGTGACAGGTGCTCACACTACTTTTTGTTTCAAATCTAAGGTTGGTATGACTTTGAAAATTCGAAGACAAATTTCTGTTAAGAGAAAATAATGAAACAAATCCTTTTATTTGAAGGAGGGTGCAAAAAACTAATGAGGTTTTTGTTTAAACATCTAAGACTATCCCATTATAGCTTAAGACATTATGAAAAAATGTTAATCATAAAAATTCTTTTTACAGAAATAACAACAAACTATAATAGATTACTTATATTTGTTTATATAAGCAAATAGGCCAGCTCTAGCAAAATAGAATTTTCAATAACTCTTAATCATGTCTTTCTAATAACGGCATGGCCTGGACCTAAGTCTGACGTAGAACATAACCAAGGCAACTATGGGTGGTCTAACCTATTCTCATCTCTTTATGCAGGTTATACTTATACCACCAACAGCAATGCTTTCAGTTTTCAGAACCTCCAGTAATGCCCCTAGCGACGCCAGTATAAATACCCTCACCGCTTCTTTCAATCCTGTTCATGACCAATATTCTCATCTCTTTATAGGTGAACTCTTGCAAGCTTGCTAGTTGAGTTCACCTAACCTAACCTTTGAAATAGCTTTAAGTTTCAGAATTAGTTCACCTCTAGGTCACAACCTCAGCTCAGAAAATTTACTACCATTTGAAAGATGTTTAGCAATGGATTTCAGCCCCAAAGTTAGAGCCCTCTAACAAAGAACGCATTTATTTATTGCAAGGGCATCATCTGAGCCAGAATTTATAAAACGGACTTTGTGTTTTTAAGCTCTGCGCCTTCATGCTAAGCACAATGTTAAAAATCTCAGATGTCATTCCTTAGCTTCTAACAGTTTAGCAATCATTAAAACTCATTCAAAGTTTAACATGTCTTCTTTCTTCCAAAACCATACTTTAATACCGAATCAACAAAAATATATCAACTCAGCACACAAAAAGTCTCGTGTTCACATGCATACTAGAAAATTAAGTACCTAAGTTATCATTTTCCAATGAAGCAACAAATATGATCCTGAAAGAAATAAAATGCAGAAGATATAAATGTACCTTAGCGCCAACTTCCTTCATTGAAGGAGGTATCGATAAAGTAAAGCTTGAATTGAGGTAACAATTTTGCCCCTTTAATAGAAAGTTCATTAGGCAGAAGCAGAGCGTAAGTATTAAATGATAGAGTAATGATATTTGTATTTGTACATCTATTCTTTTTCTCTTTTCTTATTGTTTAAAAACAATACAGAAAGAAAGAAGAACATACTGGGTATGAACAATAAAGTTGTTATGAAATTATTACAAAATAATTGTACGAATATCATTTCTCTAAATAATGATGTAGTTAGAACCATAGGGGTTTGCCTTCCTTCTGCATACAACTATTCCATATCTATCTTTCGTGAAGGATACCATTAACTAAAACAGCATGGATAGCAGTTCTACGACCTTCAGCAACCTTGAAAATAGGGTCAATATGCAAAATTCAAATATTTAGGGTCAATTAATTTTACTTAAACAAAATAGTTTGAAATACGTGGAAATGATAAAATTTGTTTTTATATTACAAATTGAGTATTTGAAGAACATTGATTTATAAAATTAATGTTTGAAGAATGTTAAATAGGATACCACCGGTTAAGCAATTAAAACAAGTTAGTTTTCGTTAAAAAACAACTTATATTTCTAAGAAAAAAATTTATTTATAAATTCTTTAACTATTGTTCTAAAACACTTGTTAGCAATGCATTTAATTTTTGTATAATATTATTATATAAAATGCAATCAAAACCATGAATAAATTAAAAAAATAAAAATTAGTTGGTGTAAAACTGTAATTTTAGGTGGAGGTTTTATTAACTCATGAACGCATCTTTTTTTGGGAATGAATTAATCTTATAATTCCGAACCCGATGCATGTAAATTGATTGTAGTTAACACTTCTATAATTCTTAAATTGATTAAGTTATTATTGTTGTAACAATGCAACCAAATTGTGTTGCAAACATCTTTTAGGGTTCCTTTTCGCCAATAGAGAACAATGGGCAAGAAAAAGATGAAGACGGCACCGATTGATCGTGTTCCAAAACATTCTCAACAGCCAAGAAGTTCACTTCCTAAACGCCGCACTGATTTCTCTTTTTTCAATCGTACTCCTTCTTTTTCCATTCCTCCTATTGGTATGCTATCATTCTTCTGCATTTCTTATACTTCAATTTCAATCTTGATTGTTTAATTGCTTAATCTGAAATTGTAGTATATTATTTGTAACCAATTCCAATTCATATTTTTAAAATTTAGATCCCCTTTTCTCAGTATATGGGATGGTGAATACATTTGATATGGGTGTTTCTGTAAATGTAGGTAAGAGGTTCCAAACCATGTTAAATCTTTGTATATGCTTGTACTTTCTTTATGATTTCTTAGCGTATCTATAGCAATACTTGGCTTGATGACAGTTTTGTAAAAAATTTGCATATTTAGTTTTAGGGAAATGCTAACAAGTGTAAGGGCACTTGTTAAGAAGTCCAAATAAGAAACTTTATCTTGGTAAAGATGTATTCAACACATTGAAAATTTAAAAAGGAACTTTTTCCACATAAAATTTATAAATTATTTCCTCTTTTTGATCATTATCAGGCACTTGTTAGCATTTCCCTTAGTTTTATATAGCTTTTATGGTGTTTCAATGGTTAAGCTATGAACTAAGTATAGCAACATTGTTTCGTTCTGATGAGTTTAATGGAGGGAAATCATGTCTTTGTTAGCATGCTTAATTGTTTGGTGAATATTCACAATAAATTTATATGTAGCAGATAGGTCTTTGGTAAGAAGAGTATATCAGATGGAGAGTAGTCAAATCACTAGAGGCAGAGGAGTAAGAACCAAAAAAACTATAAGAGAAACTATTAATAAAGATCTAGAGATTAATGAGTTGGATAGAAAATTAGAAATATGGTCTATGATGATAGAACATTATGGCATCGGTTGATCCATCCAGCCAACCCCGGTTAGTGGGATACGGCTTGGTTGTTGTTGTTTGATGGATTTCAATGCTCCAGCGGCTTCTGTTTTTCTTATTTGTCTGGGAAGAAAAGTGTAGAATTGGATATTTTTGTCATAAACAAATAATGAACTCTCTACAACACCTATCCATCATAAGTGAAGTTTGATAGAATTTTATAGAAAGATATGACTGATCTTTCATCTGGCCAATTCTTTCAAACAGAATCCTCACCTGGCTCATCTTCCGGTGAAGTGAGATTATCTAATGTCACAGCAAACAGTTCGCTGGAGAGGAGAATGACGGTTAAACAATTTTCTAATGATACCCTGGTTCTATGCAACAACTACCAAGATGGTGGTAGACCAGTCTGTTCATCTGAGTCTTTTGATGTTCCAGTTGCAGAATTGGATTCAGTTTACCTTTCCGGAAATAGGTATACTCTTTATTGGACTGGCATGCTAGTACAATTAAGTTGACTCTGAGACCTTTCACTTTTTATGTTTCTAAGTGACTGAAACTTATGATTTTCTGTTTCATTTTAGGGATGCTTGTCCTAAGATGTCGGAATCTACCCCACGCGAATCATCTGTCAGTGATAACAGTTCTCTTGCTGTAACACCTGGAAGTGTTGTATGGGCAAGAACAGCTTGTCAAATGTGGTGGCCTGCCGAGGTATTCGCTTGATATCTTGTAATATTAGTTGTTTACACAGGCCAATATGAAGTTAATTGGACAAAAGGGTTCATATTTACAGAGCCCACCTTCTCCTTTTAGCATCCCTAAAGGATCACTTTGCGTACACTTAACTATCCACCTATTTCTTTGAGTGGAAAATTCACAAGCATGTGGATATTGCAACACATTCTTATCTTTCAAATTGGATAATCTAGATTTCAAATAAAATGGCTTTTGATTTAACCAATGGAATATATCATGTGGATAAGCCTAATGGTATTTTCCTTTTCTCTTTTGAATTGTATTTAATTGAGTAGCATTATGTTAATTAAAGACTTGATGATATAAATACAAGCGAATATCATCTTCATATTGTCTTGGCTGACAATTGTGACAAACTTCCCTTTTATTTACGAGTTTACTCGTTCTAGTCTGCTTCTCTCTGCGTGAAGATTTGCTAGACAATGTTCTCTCATGAGAACTCTAGAAGTTAAGCTGTGTGAACAGTCATTTTCATTACTGAAGTGTCTAAATTGAAAACACATCTTCAAGTGTTTCTTTAGTTAGTCATTTTGGTCATCGAATGTGTCTTTTGTTAGTTTGATCCTCAAATGTGTTTTTTGTAAGTCACTTTGGTCCTCCAATGTGTTTTTCGTTAGTCAATTTAGTCCAAATATTTAGAAAATACAGTGACATCCGGAGATGTATTGGTAATTTTGATACATTCAGGGACTATAATGACAACGCGTCACACATTGATAGACCAAAATGGTTTTTTACACAGTTGAATTTAATATTTTTGAAAATCTATTTTTGTGTACCAAATTTTTTAAATCTTCAATTTACTGAAGATCGAACTTTTGTGCATAGAATCATTCAATACAAAATTATCCTCCACTTCACTTGTTGAATACTTCTGTAGGTTATAATATATACACTACTGATGCAAGTTGTCATTCTTTTGATGTTGCATTGATGTGTGTTATACTTCAGAATGTTTTGAATCCTCGTCTCTTTGATTCTAGTTGGTAAAATTTATGAATTTGGTCTGGAGCTGATATTTATGCATCGCTATTCCATTCATCTATATTAATTTTTAAAAATTACTTTTTCAGATCATGGAAGAAAGCTGTGCATTATCTGACCGTGTTAATGATGGAAATGTTTTAGTGCAGTTTTATGGAAATCATCCTAGGTATTGGGGCATATATTATACTTGGGAGTTTCTTGGATTTACCTAATATCATTTACTGATTGTATTTTGAATTATGCTTTTTTCGTTTACAGTGCTTGGATTGATCCCGCCACAGATATTTCAATTTTTGAGGATGTAAGTTTAATGCTTGTCCTGCACTATCCTTTTGTACATACAAGTTCATGTTCCGCACTATGATTTTGTACTTAAAAATTCAGGGTGTTCACTATCTCTTTTTTACATTTTGATAACATGTAAGATCTAAATAAATCCACACTGGAATAGGTGGTTGAAGAATCCCTCATCTTCAACCTCAAAGGAAGAAACAAGAGGGCAGAGAAAGCTTTGTTTTAACTAAATGTAATTCATATCATCGTATGTGAGCGAATAAATTTGTCCACTTTCGTAGACAACGTTTAATTAGCGTTTGAACAATTTCTGAAGTTATAAATTCTTCTAAGTTCCAACGCACCTTTTTTTAAGACTTGGGTTGTTGGATAATTTCGAGGTTGCTTTTGTCTCACAATTCTGTTATGCAGGCTTTAAATTTAACCATTGTAAAGGAAACAGTTTTATCGCACTTTGCGTAAAGATAAATCTTCATTGCTAACTCACCCCACCCCCCACCCCCCTTTTTTTCTCTCTTCTTTCTGAGGCATGGGTTGTTGGATAATTTTGATGTTCTTTATTTCACAATTCTGTTATGTAGGCTGTAAATGAGATAGTTTTATGGTTGTTTGCTTAAAGTATATATCGTCATTGTCTTATGTTTGTTGCAGTCTTTTGAAGAAAGGAGCAATAACCCTTCAAGTGATTTTCAAGATGCTCTAAAGCAAGTATGTTAAGCATATTTTCGTTACAATAAATTTTACAATTCATCTCTCCATCTCTCTATCTAATTTTCCCTCGTTTGAATTTTCATTTGTATTATAATTTATATGATACTAGGCCCTGCAAAGGAAGACACAGCTTAGTTCTTGCCAAAACCTGAGTCCTGATAGGTCTACTCACTCCAACCAGCAAGATCGTTCAGCTGGTATGTTCCTGTTTTTAATTTTTTATTCATAATCATGTTTTGCACAGTAAAGTGGTCTAGAACAGGAAGTCCCATTCCTGAGTCCTAAGGGTGCATAAGCAAATAAGAAGAATGAGTTTTATTTCGTGCTTTAATTGAATAGTATATTTTAAACCAAAAGTAATATGCATTGCAAGCTTTGTTCAATGCTTGTTTTCTTGAATATCCATAAAAGAAATTGTAAATCCATAACAGTGATATATGATAGTCGCACTAAAAGGGTTTTGAGAATCACTTCCTTCAAAAAAAGTCTCACATGGGCAGTCTTGTCTGTTATCCACGGATAATTTCATTTGTCCATGCATGTTTTGGACATTTGTTAGCCTCAATTACAAAACTTAGACTCTTGTCTCAAGCACACATGCACACCCATACATCACTAGATAATTCATAAACCCTCCTAAAATGATTTACTCTGTTTTTCCTTTTGCTTTTTTAATATGGATTTATGGTTTGAGCAGGTAAATGTACTTCACCTAGCTCAAGCAGAACAATCAACGATTTTCAAGAGAAGCGGAGAGGGAAAAGGGAACGTAAACCCAAGGTTCATTTTGATGTGAGTTGCTAACTCAATACTTATGACATGACCATTACCAGAACTTATTTCTCATTTACAAAGAATGAATAAATTCTCTTCCAGGAGGTTACTCATCCAGTGAAATCAGACACGAAGGATAGGCGGTTAAAGATAATGCGGTACCTTGGCCTTGCACCTCCAGTTGGTTCTCCTTTTTGACCATGATTACAAATGAAGTTATTAATTTTTCAAGAGTAGTGCTATCAACACACTCTTCTTAGATACTCTTTTCAACACACGTTATCTAATTGGTTGAAATTCAAACGAGTCCTACTAAATCAAGTAGGTCCCACATTAATTTAGCGGAACCAATTTGAATTTCCACAATTAGAGAATGTGTGTTGCGAAGAGTATTTTTGAGAGTGTGTTGTTAGCATATTCATATTTCAAATGTTTTCGGTCCTAACACTTATAGCTGGTTCTCCTTTTTTTTTTAATATTCATAGTTGCTTCTATAGTTTTACTCCACGCCATTACCATAGTAACAACACTTTTTTACGGATTATCTACTCATTGTTTCATTGTATGTAAAAATTCTTATGACCGCATAAAGGAATATCACCAGTTATCCAATAAAAGTTGAACTTAGCACATGTTGGGTTTAGTGTATATTTCAAGACTTTAGAATTATGAAAAACTATCTCAATAAGTTTTTTAGGGAATATCTCAAAATAAGTAATCTACATAGGATACCTTAGATCTGATAAGAGTAAATAATTGAGATGATAGACAGGGTATGTTTAGTGTATATTATTATTATGAATATTTGAGTCAAGAAAAAGAGGATGTAGTGATTTTATCAGGTTTGAAAATAAGAACTCAAATCTAGTAGCTTGATGCCTTGATTAAAATATAGATCGAGCCTTTTTTTTATGTATTTCTAAAAAAAAAATGTTTATGTAAAATATTTAGGAAATATTGCTCTCACATTATAGTTTTTTATTAAAAAAAATATATTTACACCAAAAATGTTTTCAATTTTTATTTTTATTTAACTTTTTACAACTATGCACCGATAGTATGATTTTTCTACATAGATACCCAATCAAATATTAATATTACCATGATAGGAAAATGTTATACATTATAAAAATTATAGACTCAAACACTGCGTTTTTCTGTGTTAATACTCTGGTTCATAATGAAAAGGTACTGATAATTTGTGGTTCGATCGTAAGGTAAATATAGTCCGATAAAAAACTATTTTGTTCGTTATTAAAGTAGTCTAAATGATAACATCATAACCTACCAAAAAGATATATATTTTCCTAAATTTTTTTTTTGAAAGTTCAAAAGACATTTGAGAAGGATGGCAAGAACCAAAATTCAGACTATAAACATAACATAACACACTAACAATATAAGCATTGTCGGCAAGTTTCTAAATATGGGTTGATGTATCAAATTACATCGAATATATTTGATTAATATAATGTTATAAGTATATTTACATAAGAATAAATAAATTATGAACGTTCATAATTCACATTTTCTTGTATAAAAAGTGCTTCACAGTCACAGACAAAGTGAATTAGTCATGAAACATTATCTATCAATGATAAAACAGCATGTCTCCTCAATCACTTATATATATCTGTATTACTAGTGTTTCACACCAGTCACTGCTTTGAATTATTTTCCAAATATTTAGTCTCATATCTGTGTCTTGTTCAATTTCGGGAGAGTTGTAATAAAGTTACTAATACCAACATGATAAAAAAGACCAAATGACAAGCAGGATGTTGGATCAGCCAAAAGAATAAAGTAAACATGAGAAGACAAAAGGGAACATCATATATTGATGAATCTAGATGATTTTTTTTGCATATTTTATTTCTTTGTTTAAATATACTTTTAGTCATGGAAAATATACTATTTTTTGTTCTTGTAAGCTTGGATCGGTTGATATAAACAATACATAATATATACAAGGAGGCACCACCAAAAAGTTATGTAAAAAAAAACCTTGCAAATACATCACTTGCTTTTGATAATTGACATTTTTGTTAAAGTTTCTGCAAAATTTGTTCGTGTTAAATGTAATATTCATTATAGTTTATGCTCACCAACATGTCCGTCCTCTTTTCTTTTCATTTAAACAAAACAATGATCAAAAGAAAAAGTGGTATATTTTAAAAGAAAACACTTTAGCAATATATATATATATATATATTATTTTAGAAGGAGCTTTAGCAAGATATATATATATATATAAGTAAATATACATGACAAAACGGTCTCTGTGAGCATAACTCAGTGGCATGGACATGCATTCTTATATGCAGGGACTGAGGTTCAAACTCATACACCCCACTTATTTATCTTAAAAATATTTGACCCAAATTAAGCGAAGAAGAGAGAACATGTATGTTGGTGCTTGTCAAGTTCTCTCTCTTAATCTCATTTTCTATATTTTTTTTTGTTAGATAGACACTCCTACAATATTTGCTAGAAGTGCTAAAGAAAGACAAGGCAGTTGCTCATGCACCTTCACAAGTGGTTCCCTGTAATCTCCCTTCTTGGTAAGAATATCCGCACAAGGGTTTCCTTCTCGGAGAATGTAGTGGATGGATATGTCCCAATCTTTCACTAGATGGTTTTCGAATTAGCTCTAGGAGGTTGGCATAATGATGAAACCTCGGTGTCTCCCTTACCACTAACTGAGCTACATGGAGCGAGTCAAAAAAGCATATATATCTTACTTGATTAAAATTTTATAATTTAAATTATATTTTATTACAATAAATGAGTAAATAATTTTATGCTGATTTTTAACCCATCTTATATCTAAGATAATATTATTATTTTTTTAAAACTTAATATCTGGTGCAAACACGACTAATATGTGGGGTCTGATCTCACCACTCATTTGCAGGGCTTATTTAATGACAGAGTAAAACTTTGTATAGACTAGCCTACTAAAATCAACACCATAGAAAATTAAGAAATAAAACATTGAGAGTAGCACATTCTAAAGTCCTAAAGTAACACCATTAAAATTAATTTTTTTAACTAGAGATATATGACACGATAAAGTTTAAAATTAATTTATCAAATCATATAATAATGTTGAATTATCTAACACTTGATTGTGACATATATGATAATTTATCTTATAACGTCTCTCTTATATCGTGATCATCAAACTTATAAAAATATGGTTAGTTAGATAAAGAAGATTAATGATCACTAACACACAAAATTTATGATATTTCGCACCAATATAGTTGTAATTAATAACGTGGCAACTCAGTGCTATAGTTTTGTTAAAAAAAAAAAAACTCAGTGCTATGGTGGTAAACTATTGCATCAATACTATTGCAAAACACTAAAGAAATTAGTGATTAATCATATCATATGAATATTTTTTCTTCTCAATGCTCCCATTTCAAAGGTTAAGTATTCTCATTAATTTGAAATTTGTTGACAAGTGGATCATCTCCATTTTTAAATACTATCACTCTCACGCTTATTTAAGATAACGAAACTTTAACTTATTTGGGGTTGATTTAGTGGTTTGGCTTGAGATATTGGAGATTGCTTCAATAAAGGTTTTAGTTTTGATTTTCCCTGGTCTCAATTTCGATGGGCATATCCAAACAGAACTTTGCATTGACTTTAAATGAGGCCCCCTACAAGTAAGCAGTGTGATTGGTCCTTCGAATTAATTATTCTTAGATCGGACATCGTGTTTTTTTTTTTTATAAAAAAAATCTTGTTAGTTCACAAACTTTTCCACACACAGTTTAAAAGCACATAAAAATATTTACAATTTTATTACTTTAAAAATAAATATTATTTAAATATTTATTATTCTACCTCTTCTCAAGTTTGTCTCTAAATTGTGTGCCAATTTTAATTTATTTTATTCTACCTCTTCTCAAGTCTGTCTCTAAATTGTGTGCCTATATAATCAACCAAATATTATCATTCAAAAGATTTTACATTGAGTTAGATGTTAGGTGCAAAATTAGTGAGTTACTATATTTTTAGGGGGATGAGATCTTATTCTTGGGTTAAAAAGAAAATTGCTTATATATTCAAGGGTGAATATATGTTTTTACCCTAAAAAAAAAACATTGTTTAGATTCCAACTATGTAATTTGAAGATTCTTTGGATTTGAACCTTCATGACATCAAATTACAAAATTTAAGGTACTTCTGCCCCTTGTAATTTGAGAGAATTTCGGTTTACCCCCTGCCATATCATTGATTTTGTACCGTCAAAATTAATGAAGGTCCAAAACCAATGAATCTTCAAATTACAGGGTTTAAATCCAAACAATTTTTTTACAGGGGATAAACTTAAAATCGCTAATATTACAAGGGGATAAACATGTATTAACCATATATTTAATGAGTTTAACCGTATGCATGCTTTTTCCGTATCCATTTATTTTACATTGGATTAATGATATGTTATCACGTCAATCAATGAATGTGATTTATTAATTGACGTGACAAACCAATCATTCAATGCGTACAGTATCCTATTTTCGGTCCTAAATATAAGAAAAAAAATTATTTTTTAATTTCATTGAATAAATAATGTATCTAGATTATTCATTTAAACTAAACATATCATTCATTAAATGAACTTTTAAAAAAAATCTTCTCTTATATTTAAAACCATTAATTAAAGAGTATACCATCAAATTAGTCCCTATATTTGTACCAAATTCTCAATTTGGTCTCTAACTCTATTAATAACTCAAAATGGTCTATGTCTTTTTCAAACGTTTCAGGTCCCTTCGTTAGTGAATCATTTACAAAGAGATATCATTTTAATAAAAGTTTGACAAAAACAGATACAATTTTGAGTTATTAATAGAGCGACCAATTTAAGAATTTGGTACAAAGACCCGAACCAATTTGATGGTTTATTCATTAATTAAATTCATATTTAATTGAATTAATTAATAAAATGTAAAAAGGAGAATTATTTCCTGTCACGGCAAGGCATAACCAGCGCAGCAAAGTGTCTGTTGTGTATGTCCGCGCCGGGGGAAGAAAGGAGAAGAGGCCCCCATTTCTTCTTCCTCTATAAATTCTTCATTCATCTATTACATTACTTGCGTTACGGTTATTCCATTTTCATCTTCTTCAATTGTCAATGGCTTCTTCAATCTCAATTCCCGCACCAGGTACACTCCTTCTTCTTCTCCAAATTCGCGATTCACTCCTTCAATTCCTCTTCCGATCTCTTAATCGCACTTTCTCTTACTTACAGAGGCAATTCAGGTTCTTCTCTCATTACTCGCCGATGATTCTTCCTCCGTTCGTGAATCCTCCATGTCTTCTCTCAACGACCTTGCCGCACTGTAATCGATCACCTTCACTTCTTCGTTTCTTACTCAATTTCACTTCAATTTTGTTCATTGTGAATTTTTTCATGATTCTGCAGGAATCCTGTTCTCGTTCTCGAGTGCTGTGCGGCAGTTTCACGCGGTGGACGTCGAGTGAGTATTCTTCATATCATTTTGTTAACTTATTACGATTGGATGAAATGATTTTGCTGATTATAGTTTTGTTCTTGTGTGTCTTTAGAGATTTGGAAACATTGCTGGAGTTTTTCAAGTTATGGCTGTTGGAGTTCGAGCTCTTGATGAAAGAGATGTTGATTCTGCTTTTATGGCTAAACTTGCTAAGATTGCTACTTCTGAGATGATATCATCTAAGGTCGTGCTTTAGTTCAACTTATCACATGATTTTACTTTGTGTATCAGATAGTAGTAATCTTAGCTGAAACGAAATTCGATTTAGTGAAACCGTGAACTGAAATACAATCACACTGAAGTGAATAAATAGGAAATGTAAAGATAGAAGACAAAATCATCATGCTACACTACAATGAACTGAAGTTAAAAACAAAAGTAAATTTTGCTTTGATCATAAGGAACAATGAATGATATGGAAGTTTCCTTTGACACTTTCTTAGGTCCAAATATTGGTGTCTGTGATTTGGAAGTTTTGATGATTGAATTTATATCCTTGTACTTAGTTGATTTGGTTTTTCGGTTGATGTAGTAGAAGAGGTCAAGATGATTAAGGCTTTGTTTGCGAGTTAGGAGGAGAAGGGAGGGGAGGACTTTGGGGGGTTCATTTTTCTTCATAATACGAATCCTCCTCATTTGGGGGAACTTAAAAAATTGTACGGAGGAGGGTTTTGGAAGGTTTATACGAATTCTTCAAATTTAATCTATGTTGTTTTAATATTCTTAAAATTAAAAATATATTGCTCATAAGCATTAGTTTATCATTCTCTAAAAAAATACTCTTTCCAAAAATGTGAAAGATCTCTCGATTTCCCCCTATATTTCCCACCCCCCAAAGCCCTCCCTTCCCCTTCCCTCCAAACTCCAAACTCCAAACTCCAAACAAAGCCTAAGGATTTTGGAGGGGATGACTGTTTTTCCAAGCTATAATACAAATTTATGGATGGTGATTTGAATTTTTAAAACCCCCTCCCCTCCAAAACCCTCACAATCCAAACATACGCGGAGTAGACCATGCTTATTTATGGATGGTGATTTGAAATTTGAAAGATAGTTTCCTTATAAAGTAACCTGTGTGATTCCCGTGGACTAAATTATGAAACAACTTACATACATGTTAATTCTAAAGCAACAGGTTACAAATAATACAGCAACATTAATGACATTTAAGCCTTCTCACTAGATGGGTCGAATATATGGATTAAATGACAATAATTTTTTATCATGTAGAAGTTTAAAAATAGATTGTTTATCTCTTACTCTCTTTTAATGGTTTGACCTACGATAAAATTTATCTTTGAATTGCTTTTCCTCTAATTATTAGACTATCTTCTATCAAACTCTCTTATTATTATGTATGGTTTTCAATTTGTAAATAATGACCTAGTGTTTGAAATTTAATTGTTCAGTTTTTCTTAGCGAACTATCTAATCTTTAATTATTTGTATGAGCAAATAGTTTTTGAGAATTGAGGGGGAAGTTAAGCTGAGTGTGCGAAGAAATAAAGATTTGGATTAAAATGACAAGGGATTTGGCTCTCAAAATTGAGTTTGGATGTTGTCGTGAAGAAAAAAGGTTGGGTTACATGCCGGGCATGTAATTGATGGTTTTAGACATATGAAGGCTAATCTTGACCATTTAGTTAATTGGTTGTGCGTGCAAGATTCTGTAGCTTGACATGTGACAGCACGCAACTAAGTTGCCTGGTATACAATTTTATACTTTAAGACCTGAATTGGATATTAATTTATTAAATGTATACATCTCTGAGTTGAAGGTGTTTTCTAGTAGCCATGGCAATCATTTAACTATAAGCAATGATTGAAATACAATTGTCTCGTGGGTAGGTTCACTTTTGTTGAAGAATACACTTTATAACTTGCGATGTAAACTGGGAATGCAGTTGTTTTCGTGGTAGTTAAAATCCTGATTTTAATCGTAAAATCCCACAATTTTGTGATTCTGCTTTCCCTCAATGATTAAGAGTATACATAGAATCCTATTTTGGTGGAATTGCCTTTGTTAACCGTTGAATCGTATAACTTAAGATCTTAGAAACGTCTCTGCAATTATGCTTACGAGTACATTTAAATTTATATAAGTATTTGATGTGTCATTTGAGGTTTTAATTTTCTTTCTTGTGAGCTATTCTTATGAATTGAAATTTACGGAAGTATTTCAAGTGATTTAATGCTTTAATTTTCTTTCTTGGATGTATTTATATGAATATAAACGTGTTTTATGAATTTTGTATAATCTTACTATTAGTGTCATGATTCCATGATTTATGATTTTACTTCCACTTCCCGATTTTACATAAAACTCGATTTAACTACCTTGGATGTTTCATTTTAAATATGAAATTATGTTTTGGACTTGGGACTACATGTTGTTTAGGATTTTGTCCTATTTTGGGTTATCTTCTTCCAGAATAAAATTGGTTTATAATCCAAGTTTGGTTATTTTGGGTTTATATGTTGAACATCAACATAAACAATTGATACTATACCCCACAACGTTGAGATCTTTTTTTCTTTTATTCTGCTTGGGTATCTTAAACCCTTATTACAGGAGTACCGTCGGCGTATTGGTCTACGTAACCATTATTATTATTATTTTAAAATTTATTTTAAATGACCATTTTTCTCATTGCACTATTCACTGGTTTCTTTCTGGTATGGGAACAGTATCATTATCATTATTCTTTCTGTTATCGTAGCATATTCCAGTTATAGGGTTAAACAGATTTTGTTTGTTATTGTTCATGGTCTATATGATTCACATCGACTGTCTTCTGCAGGAACTCAATTCTGATTGGCAACGAGCAGCAACAAGCCTACTTGTTGCGATAGGGTCACATTTACCTGACCTTGTAAGTTATTCTTTTTCGTTGAACTATTAAGGATTATTTAGTAGGCATTTTTAGTATCATGTTTTTTTAGTTCAATAGAGAAAGGAAAAATAAGGTTATAGGTCTAGAGGCAGACAAGACAAAGGGAAATATGATCAAAAGAATGAAGCCTTACATTCTCTTTGATTTCCAGTTAAATAAATCTAATTAGAATATCATTTACAAGCTCCATAATTCATTTTATCTCTTGATACATGTAATGCTCTGTTGGGAATCAATCCTAAACTATGACATCATCGCCTGGTTAAAAGAATTGCAATAAAAAAAATCTATTCTGTTTTTGTATCCTTTTTCATATTTGTCTTTCTTATGTGTTAAAATAATTTCTTCATACTCTTCCCTTTGTTTCAAAATTTGTAACTATTTGTTAACACTCTGGTATCCCCTTCATTTTAATATCACCGGGTATACTACTTGCTTAATTTCACCGGAGTATATTTTATATATGCTTATTTTGTCTGCTTATCCAAGTTTTCCTTGAATTTTGAATTTGTTCTCAGTTTTGTCCTTAATCTTCCTTACCCTTGAATCGGTGCTGCAGGTGATGGAAGAAATTTTTCTTCATTTAACTGGGACAAGTTCAGCATTACAGGCTATGGTTCAAATCCTTGCAGAATTTGCTTCTAGTAGTCGTCAGTGATTAAATTTTACAGTTTTAAAGATATCACTTTTTTTTTTTATCTGTGTGGGTGGGGAGAAAGGTGGTTTCAAATTCTGTGGTAAACACTGATGCACTTTTTTCTTCTTCTAATTTCTGAATCTAATTCAGCCTTGCTGTTCATTCCACGCTGGAAAGGTGTACTTTCACGAATTTTGCCAATTCTAGGAAATGTGCGGGACATGCACCGGCCAACTTTTGCAAATGGTGTGGTGATTTCTCTGTCACTTTCTAGATGGATGTGTAATATGCGATATTATCTTTGATTGTGTGCTGATTTGTCAAGAACTGGTTGAATTGTCCAAGTTGCTTTGCTTGCTGGTGAAATAACTTTTTTGTTGTTAAAAATTTCAGACAATATAGGGTAGACACATTCTAATACAGATAAAGAAAATGCTGAGTAGTATTGAAAACATTCTTTGCACGAAAAGGTGTAATTGCAAATGAATGAGTTTGCTTTTCTGTCTACTACAGTTTTTCTCTACCCATTATTTCTATTTAGTCTCTTCACTAACCTCTCATACATTAATACCATTTGCATAATACTAAATAATAGCAAAGCTGCACTGGTAAAGTGTGAAATGAACCGATCACAATCAGTTAAATATAGTCATGCACAAGGAACAAGTTAAAGATCTTACAAATTTTTCAAATGACATTGCACTTTGTAGTTTCTGAAATTTTAAAATGAACTTGACCAAGAAGAATGGTAACATCTTGTGATGTAATTGACCGTTAGTAGAGTAACATCTTGATTGAATGGTAATTTTGGTAGGTGGTTTCTTATTTATCCTTGATATGAACAATTTTGTCTCCATGGTTTTGGAGCAAGTATACTTGAAATCAAGAACTTGCCAGAAAGTGACAGAAACAACGAGAAAATGTGTGTACGAGTGAGAAAAACTTATGTTTCAGTAAACTATTAAATGATAGAAACTAACTAAAGTGTAGATTCAGTCATATTCGAGAGAATCAAACTCAGATTCCTAACTAACAGCCAGGTCATTTAGACTGACAGCTGAGGATAACTGGATTAGTATTTCTTGAACAATATCAGTTTGGAAAATCTTGTTTTCATTGTACTCTATTTAAAATGCATTATAGGTTTAGTTTATAATGGGGGATACTGTGATGTATCTTTACCGATGAATCGTTGAAATAGTTTTTAGCTGTTTGCAAATGTACATTTTGTAGATTTATGATCCTTTTGCTATTATTCATATCTTCAATTATGTCCGCATTATTTGGTGGTGTGGGGATGGGGAGAAAGCTTTGGCTAACCTTTCTCAATGGTGTAATTTCCATCGATAGTCCAATGTATTTAACTCACCTTTTGTTATTGTTTTCAGCATTCAAGTGTTGGTGTCAAGCTGCTTGGCAATATAGTACAGATTTTCCTTCAAATTTACCTCAAGACGGTGATGTCATGTGAGATCAGAATCAGTCTTCTAGTTTATTTTCTGATTCATTGTATTACATTTCCTATTTCTCATGTCTGAGGGTGAGAGATATATCTATGTAGTGCAGGTCATTTCTAAATTCTGCTTTTGAGCTTTTGTTAAGAGTTTGGGCAGCTTCACGGGACCTAAAGGTTTGCCACCATATCACATTTTGGTTCTGTGTTTGTGCTTGTCACATTTTCTGCTGATTTTTTTGCTTTCTTTCATTGATAGTACCCTACTGCGAAATCTAACTCCTTGTCCATGTTTGATCCGACGTGATTTTTCAATAAAAATATATTCTATATCAGAATGATATTTTCTTTGCACCGAGTTAAGAAATTTGATATTAGAGTTAGTTGGGTATTAGTGTAATTTTATACTAGTTGTTCTTGTATTTTATCTAATTATCAGCACCAATATCAATATTATTCAGGTTAGCATATTGTGACACCTTACATCTAGGGGTGGGCAAAAATATCCAAAAACTGAACCGAACTGAACCAAACTAAAATTAACTAAACCATTACATTGGTTATTGAACTGAACCGTTATTTTAAAAACAGTTCATTAACTGTACCGAACGGTTAACCGAACCGAACCATTACATCTCAAAAAGGAATCGGTTCAAAAATACATTATCCAATTCTGAATTTCAGGATCATGAATGATATGACCATCTCCATTCTGGTACATGAACATACATATTCTAAATCCATTCATGAAATTTTGAGAGAGAGATGAACTTTGAGCTTCTTTATTTTGCTTCTTCCGTAATGTAGACATCAAGGACTAAATATAATCACGAGCCTCTATTTCGTAAGCTCCAGTTTCGTTCATGCAACATATTTGATTGAAGCAAAATGGTACTATAATGGCAATAAGACAAAATTACAAGTGTTATGCAAAGTCAGATTTTTTACTTTTATCCAATAGGACTTGCCTGTAAATGTTCAGTCTTGTTCTTCTCTATTTGTCAGTATACAATTTCATCTACTTTATATTGATATTGATACAGCTCTTTTTTGAGCTTTTCGTGCCTAATAAATAAATTTAAGTTATCAAACCTTAGTGAGTGAGTTTTAATGAGCATATCCATAATGAAGGAGTGTTATATTCCAATGTGAAGTTGAATGGAATTGATGCCCCTATGTGCGTGTCTGTTTATTCTACGATGAAATCAAATTGTATGCTCTAACTGCTTGTGTAGATATAGTCAGACACATTGACTGGATAATGACCGCTTGTGTTGCGTGTGTGTGTTTTTTTTTGTTCAGTTTTGTAGTTTGGTCATTTTGTCTTTCTATATGATCTGAGATTTTTTACAATTGTATTTGATTGAAGTAAAAAGGAAAAAAAAACACAATTAAATTCGCAAAAGGATAAAAAAAATACATTTCGGTTCAAAATGTTGGTTTTGGTTAGGTTCGGTTCAGTTAATAGGCAAGCAAACGGTTAACCGAACCATAGCTTTGGTTCAGTTCGGTTAGTTCCAAACCTTAAACAGTTCGGTTCGGTTATTCTGAACCATTTCAACACTTTGGTTCGGTTCGGTTAATATGGTTAATCGAACCATGCCCACCCCTACTTACATCTATCAATCATATTTTTAATTTAGTACTATTCACTTTGCCTCATTCACTAACCCTAATTATTACTATGAATATCAATATCAGTTTTGGACTTCATAACACATTCAATCTATGACATATATATTTTTAATTTATTGCCATTTACTATTTTCTCTCTCTTCCTTTTTGCACTTATAAGCTTATAATTCTCACAAAAGTAATGTTCTCCTTTATTTATTTTCTTAGTTACATACATGGCGTGTTAAATGCATTTTACCTCAAAGTTTTTGGTTTAACAGTTGATATGAAGCACAACTTCAAATAAAACTACTCAATATAGATTGAGTTTCTAAACTCACTGTTTTTATAGTTGAATGATTGAAGATAAGTAATTTAACATATTATTTAGAAGATCTATTTACCTATTTTAGTGCTCTCATGTATTTTGGTTATTTCAATTTATTTGGATATAGGTTCGTGTAGCATCCGTTGAAGCACTTGGACAGATGGTTGGTCTCATAACACGAACACAATTAAAGGCAGCCTTGCCAAGGCTTGTTCCTACGATATTGGATTTGTAAGATTGATCTGCATATTGCTTTAAACAACAAACTTAGTTTCTTGCATGCTTTGTGGTGGGAAAGCGTTTTGATTTGTAGTTTTTTAATGAGTGCATTATAATGAGACTAAATATAGACGATACTTATGAAAATAAACCTGTATTGCAGTATAAATCCTTATTGTTGTATTCTGTTGTCAGGTATAAAAAGGATCTTGATGTTGCTTTTCTAGCAACATGCAGTCTCCATAATCTGTTGAATGCCTCTTTACTGTCCGAAAGTGGTCCTCCTATGCTTGATTTTGAGGTAATGTATGCTGTAAAGTTATTTTTAAAGGTTATTGGCATGTTGAATTTCTTTATCCTACAACTAGGTGCTCTCGTCGAACAACTGAAGTTTTTGGCATACTTGGTTCATGATATTTCATTGAAGGGACATTAAGTGGATTTGTATATTGCTCATGGTTCATGTGCAAGGGCACTCATGAATCGGCGTGTTAAACATAAAATTGTTCTTACACCTTCACCCAGAAGCTTAACATTTTGGAGCCTGTCTCCCGAGAGGTAACTTGGTTGCAGACTTGTTCTTGCGCCTCGATGTACTCGAGGTACTCGGTTTGAGACTTGGGCACCGAGAGAAGCTTAACATTTTGGGACGGTTTGTTTATGGCATTAAGTAGTTGCTTTATAAGTAGTTTCTTTATCTATGGCTTGCTGGAACTAATCCATTGAATATTAAAATAAAATTGTCGGTGCTGTGCAGGATTTGATTCTTACTTTAGGGACACTTTTACCCGTGGTATCTATGAATAGTGAAAGCAAAGACCAAACAGATTTCTCTGTGGGATTGAAGGTATTAGTATCAGTTTCAATTGTTGGAATTGTTTTGGATTTTTGTATAGTAACTTCTGTAGCACTTTTTATTACAAAGTTACAGTTTCACTACTACATTCCAGTCCTCACTTTTTAATCCCTTGAATTTGATGGTGCGTGTCTTTGTAGTGTCTATACGTTATCTTTCATTTTTGTGTATTCTTTCTGAGATTTAGCCATTATTTATTACAATTGTTTCCTAGAATTCAATTCCAATAGGAGGCATATTGATTAGACTTTTTTTTTTGGGTGCTTTTTTGCAACGAAAGTGAAAGGTTATTGTGGTTGATAGCTCGGTTCACTTGGTCATTATTATTTTCTGGAGATTGTCGTTGTCTGCAGTTTTGGTGTATTTGGCTAGTTTGATGTTATAATCTTTAGGCAGAGTTTCTTGTTCTGATTTTGGAACAGAGATGTCTTCTTGAATTTGTTATTATGGATTAGAAGGAATAAGCTCATCTAAAACAAGTTTGCTCTAAAGTGAGCAAGTGTTCATTTGCCCTTAAATTTGACTGTGTTGAGATCCGAATGCATTTTAGAATCAAAGGTGCGCATTGGATCCGTCCTTGCTCACTTTAGAACAGCCTTGTCTCAGTTAGATGACATGATTTCCTCAGGGTTTGGCTATTTGACATCCGCAGAAGGTATGGAGACCATTTTGAGCTGATAATTATTTCCTTCGTTCTTTATGTTTTTGTGGTGGGTTGTCTTTGAATCTGTACTAGTAGTCTCTCTTCCATTGATATTCTTTTGGATAATGTTTCACTCAGTTGACCAAATAAGGGTGTATCTTCATTTAATTTAAAGTGCATCATAATAGTGCGAACCCACATAAATTCAAGGGTGGACGCAACTTTACTTTGTTCACGTTGGAGGAGCTTTTTCCTTTTATCCAGAAACGAAGTCAAATGTTTATTTGATATAATCATGTATGGCAGATGTATAATGAGGTGCAGCATTGCTTTCTGACAGTAGGCTTGGTGTACCCAGATGATTTGTTTCTGTTCCTTGTAAATGTAAGTATTTGCAAATTTTAAGTGTATTTGTATAAATGACAACATTCAAGGACTATTTTGTCCGATGCTGTTAGATTCCCGGTTTAGGCCTGAGACTAATAAATGTTCCGAATAAGGGAGTTTGTTACATTTGCTGATGTGGCCAGTTTGTTAGAAGGGAACAACAGTTATATGAAGCAGAGCAATAGCGAGAGGGAATGTTATTCCTTATCGTCTCTAGTTTATATCTTCTGCCAGTTCCTCTACACCATAAGATTTTGATGAGAATATGACCCCATTTCTAGCCACCAAAACCTTCAATTTTGAGGAGGGCATTTCGTTTTTTACCTTTCTTAAGACTCTTCTTTGTCCTAGGAAAAAATGGTTGATTCTTATTCTGTTTCCTTTAATATGATGTGACATTTTGCTTCTTTTGTCTTTGTTTCCAGAAATGTAGGCTGAAGGAAGAAGCATCGACTTTTGGTGCACTTTGTGTTTTGAAACATCTTTTACCAAGGTTTAGTTTTTGTTTCTAGGCCGTGACGATAATTATTGGTAAATATCTAGTATCAGCAGCTGACCTACAATTTTTGTTTTCCGTAGGCTATCTGAAGCTTGGCATAGTAAAATACCTCTACTGGTTGAAGCTGTAAAGTCTTTGTTAGAAGAGCATAATTTAGATGTTCGAAAAGCACTTTCTGAGGCAAGTTATTGACCATTTACCTCTGTTGATCCTTTTTTTTTAATTAAAAAATAAATAATAGCAAATTGTTACACAAGTAATTTTTTTTGTCTTTTGTCTTCCTCATTTGGCAGTTAATCGTGGTTATGGCTTCACACTGTTACTTGGTTGGTTCATCTGGAGAGTTGTTCATTGAATATCTCATACGTCATTGTGCTTTAACAGATAAAAATCAGAGTGGTCTTGATAGCATACCAAATAAGAGAATAGAGGTACACTTCCCCCTTGTTTCCGTCCTTAATTGTTAGTGAGGTAAATTTCTTTGAATTTCCGGGAGTTCTTTTTATTCAGTACTATACAATATTGTTCATTTTTACTTTGGAGTAAGGTTGTCAAACAAATGCAACTCCTAGAGTTGTACTGGTTTATGATTCGGGTATGAGAATTGTGTTAACTTGATTACAAAATTGTTTGTGAAAGCTGTGGTAGACTTGCATAGTTTCGTATAAACTCACATTGATTCTCAATTTTGAGGATGGTTGAATGAGTCGCAACATAATGATTTCTCCCTAGACACGTTTGAAATGACACTGGCTCAGTGTTCTTTAATAAATAAAATTGCAACAGTTCAATGACAAGTCTCGTTAGTGTAGAAAACATTAACCTCACAGTTGCAGAGCTTCGGCATATGCATCTAATATCCCAATATGAACCCGTACACTAAGGAGGCGGTGATACTGTATTGAGCCTCAACTCCATAGCTCCTAGACGAAACGAAGTCATAGAAGAAATTATGAACAAGCCTGTTGTTTCTAGTTTGCAATGAACCCAGCAGGTCAACAAGGTGAATGACTTCAACTCTAAGAGCTAAAACCCAATCTACCAAGCTAAATCCATCACCAATGAGGGAAACCTAGTGCTATCATCCTGCACTCTCGAATTTTGAACCTAGTGATACATTAATTTGGAGCTTGTTATGCCCTTTTCTTAATGCTGTGTTGTGAACCTATCTTATGATTTATGAATTGGACTATCAATTTTAAATGCTATGCTTGTTATTCTGGTCAGGTCTAGTCCTATGAAAATATTTTGCTTTATTATATTGTGTGTTGAATATTTATTTGAAACACCCCCTCTGTTTCTTTTTAGTTGTCGTTTTAAGACTTTTTACACATAACAAGACAACCAATAAATTGTTACTCTTGATAGAACTATTTATCCTTTCCCTGTAATACCCTTAATAATTTATCATGTCATTTCATCTATTTCTCATTATAAAATAAATAACTAAGGGTATTATTGACAAAACAATAGTTAATATTGCATTGAACTTTCAAAATGACAACTTAATAGGAACAAAATTTTATCTGCAAATGAGACAATTAAAAAGGAATGAAGGGAGTATACTTTACGGAGATTCCACAAGTTTATGTAGACTCTCGGGTTTGGTAACCTTGTTTTGGAGCTCGATCCAAAAATTGTTTTAAGAACATTGACATATTTGGTTATTTTCTTGGATATAGTAATCCTCTTTGCTTAATTGTTTTATGCATTTATGGGAGTTTTCTATACAATGTCATTGAAGGCTCCTTGTTTTGAACCTCTTTCACTTTCTAGTATCTTTTATTCTTTTTATTTTAATGGTTACACTAATCTAGTTTTTTTTGGTAACCTCCAGTTTATTTGTTTTTCCTTCAAAATGAAATTTATTCTTTAACCAAAAACAAATAATATAAAATAAGACCTGTATAGTTCTTCCAAGCTTTTATCTATCGCAGGCCCCTAACTCTTTGTTGTTCATGTTTTTACTTTTTAGATGAAAATTGGAGCAGTTACTCCTGGTGAGTTACGAACAGTTTGTGATAAAGGTCTCCTGTTGGTCACTATTACGATTCCTGAAATGGAGGTTAGTTTTATTTTCTTTACCGATCAATTTTGTGGTCATGATTTCACAAGTTTACTGGGTCCTATTATTTCTTTTAGTATCCTATTTGATATTTTGCCAAGGAAAATGTCTTATATTGCTATTGGACTTTCAGCATATCCTTTGGCCTTTTCTGTTGAAGATGATTATACCACAGACATACACTGGTGCTGTTGCCATGGTAAAAGTGCTATATCTTGTATTTTTATTCTGCAGAAAGTTGAACCAAATACTGTGTTGAACCAAATACTGTGTTGCTTGATGTATTTTATCTTTTCACTTTGTACACACTGATGTTTTGATATCGCAGAGGTTTGACCTGGAAAATTTGAAGACATTTTACTTTTACAGGTTTGCAGGTGCATCTCAGAACTGTGGCGGCATAGATCTTATGGTAGTGATATGTTAAGCGAGTGTAAAACCCGTCTTGATATTCCAACTGCTGAAGTAGGTTCTCTGCCTACAGTCTTTTTCTGTTTGAATTTTCTTAATTCCTTGTACACTCAAATCTCAATGGTACAAGGAAAGCCATTATTTGTTGTATTCAGCACATATATGATTAAATAATTTATGTTTGATATAGGAACTTCTTGCCCGTTTTGTGGTGCTTTTACACGATCCTCTAGCAAGGGAGCAATTGGCTACCCAGATTTTGACAGTGAGCTCATGTTATCCTTAAATACTGCACATATTTTTTTTTTTGAATTGTTATTTATTTATTCTCACATAGTTAAGTCCTTCAGCATGTTTTTAAAATCAATACTTGTTGGACTGGACCGTATAATTTTATGTGTTTTAATGATATACTAGCATTTGTTAATCTATTATTAGCTTTAGTACATGTCTATAGCATAGTTTCCTTCGTGTTATTTGGAAATGCATTTTTTTCTCTCACGTTTTACTTAATACTATGTGATCAATCTGTTAGTGATAGGACTCCTAAGGGCAAAAGTTATATAATATAACTAAATATTATTTAATATATTCAATTAGTAACTGTTACATCTGCAGTAACTGCTATCTGCAGAACTTCCATGTAACTGCTAGGTAGTCAGAATTATAAATATATTCTGAAAGGGAAAGATAGGGGATTGGGTATTTTCTATGTAGGTTGGTTTGGGAGGGACTAGGCTCTCTAATTCCTAGAGGTAGGTTACTTTTCTGCAGTTACTTTCCTGTATGAATAATAATACATCACATGCATTCCCTTATTATTATGCAATAATCTCCCAAATACCATAGAATTATCATTGGTATTTATACATATCTGAACCAGTATATAACACAATCACAGTTTATTTTGAAGAATGCATTTCCTTAGATGACAAATATGTACATGTTTTTGTAGGTTCTATGTCTTCTGGCACCTCTGTTTCCGAAAAATATAAATTTGTTTTGGCAAGATGAGGTAACAGTTGTGCTAAAAATTTGTGTTAACAGATTGATACAATCTTTGTTCAATGTTGAGCATCTATCAAGTTTCTAGTTATAATTTTTTTTTCAAGTATATTGTGCTTCAGCAAATGAATGTCCACAGAGTTTTCACATTCTGTAGAAAAATGATGGAAACTCGGCTTAGGTTGTTTGGGCATGTAGAGAAATGATCTTTAGGTCCGTACTAAAGAGAGTAGATCATATTGAGGGCAGTCAAATCACCAGGGGCAGGGGAAGACCTAGAAAAGGAAGAGAAACTATTAAGAAAGATCTAGAAATTAACGAGTTGGATATAGATATGATATATGGTAGAATTTTATGGTGTCATATGATCCATGTAGCCGACCCCACTTAGTGGGATAAGATTTGGTTGTTGTTGAAGTTTTCATCTTCTTAGCTGTTAGCTGTGCATCTTTTAACATAAACTGAAATCATGAAATTCATTTTGTTGCTGGGCTTTCTGAACCCAAGAAAATAACTCAAGGTTATGAGGAGTATTGTGGCCATGGTGTTGGATCTTCAACTGATATTCTATAAACTTTTTGGTAATTAAAGTTGGGTCTAACTGATCACAAGAAACTAACTCAAGGTTATGAGGTGCATTATGGCCATGGTGTTGGATCTTAATATGATCTTTTATAAAAAAAATTAGATGAGGTGAACATTTTAGGGGCACTAGGACCACTGCATAGTTTTGTTTCATGTTTCTGCATCCTTCTGTAATTATCACGGCTCACGAGTCAGCAAAAAACTACATACTTTCATTTCTGCTATTTTTTATCAGTTCCTACTTACAATTTTGGGATGGTTATTATTTATCAAAATGTAATTAATTTGTGTTTTTGGTAAGTTCTAGATTCCAAAGATGAAAGCATATGTTAGCGATACGGATGACTTGAAACAAGATCCTTCATATCAGGATACTTGGGATGACATGATAATCAACGTAAGTTTCATTGACTTGTAACAATACTGCCTTCCACATTTTGAAGTGTTATCATTTTAAAGTAGGGCAGTTCATGAAGTCAAATTTTCTCGTCTATGTGTGAGCTGGTCTTATCATGCAGTAGCGGGGTCCATTAATTTATTTGCATTTGAAATATATCTTCAATTAAATTGAGTGGACAACAAAATAACGATCTTGCTGAAGTGGTGAAACACTTCATTGCATATGTGTATTAATAAAATTGAAAAATGATAGATAATCTGATCTGGGTATCCAAAAGTAATTCAACTCAGTTTGCTGTCCTAGACATTATAACAATTGTGAAATTCAAACCTCTTCTGCCAGCAAGATATTTTATTGCATCTCTTTATTTTTGGGTTGCAGTTTCTTGCAGAATCTTTAGATGTGATTCAAGATGCAGATTGGATTATGTCTCTTGGAAATGTATTTGCCAAACATTATGAACTTTATACATCTGATGATGAACATGCTGCACTTCTTCACCGGTATCAATTCTCCAACCTCAAGCATGTTTTGGTAGATGCAAAATGTGATATGTTAAATATTTCTTTTTGTTGCATGAGAAGCTGATTGCTTCACAGTTCCTAGAATTTGGGTTAAATCTAACTCAACCACACAAAACTGACTTGTAAGGTGGGGGACATCGATCTCTTAATTTCTTTTCTCTCCATATCACTATTTCATGTGGGGGATCTCGTCAACGATTTCTTCTATCAATACAAAACGAGGTAGAAAAAAATTGCCGGTGCAGTTTACGGTGTGACTAACTAGACTGGTTTGGGGTGACTGGTATTTTGTCAGTTTGTATGGCTTTTGTAACCAGTTTCCAAAATAGTGGTTAGAAGTGGTTGCTTAGGATTTTATTCCACCTTTAACAATGAATCTAGATATTAAAATTAATAGATAAAGAAATAGTATAATTTCGAAGACACGAGAATAGAAGCCATTTTTGCCACGGGTCTAATGGAGTAGGTTTTAGCCACAAACTCCCGGTGAAACTGTCCGGTGGTGGCAAAAAACAAACATTAGGATCACAGAAATTGGATCAGAGTTGATGTCAGTGGCAGCAACAGTTGCTGGAAAAAGAGTTTGGAGGTGGTTGAAAAGAAGATAACGGCCACAAAAAGAAAGCTTGAAGCCGGAAAACAGATGAAGCACGGTTTCTTGCAAATTTTTTTCTTCCAATGAACAGTGGATGGGTGTACTGGGTTTTATGGATTACTATTGTCTGTTAGGATTTAGATATCATGTTGAAAGATAACAGAAACAAAAAGAATGTGATTAAATCCCTCTGTGTTGCGCAGTAGAGCTGTATTATCTCACACACACACACACACGCACTAAATTACAATAAATACAACGGTTAACTTATCCTATTTACTATATTTATATGATACTGTATAACCACAACTGCCCTAATTTCATTATTTCTAACACTTTCATAAATAAAAATTTCGTCACATCTTTTTTGGGTATCTGGATCTAGATACCATGTTGAAAGATAACAGAAGTGAAAAACAGCTTTGATAGAGAGACTATAAATCAACTATTAACTTACCCCATTTACTTTTCCTTCAAAAAAAAACTTACCTCATTTACTTTATTTACATTATACCGTAATCCAATAACTGCCCTATTTGCATTATATCTAAGACTTATATAAATAAATATCTAGTCATGTCTTCTTTGTGACTCTGCTAAAATATGTGATGTGGAGTACTGAAACACAATTGAGCATATAGTTTATATCAGCTTTCCTGTAGTTTTTTTTTAATAAATAAATTAAAACTTGTACTTTAGGACTTATCTACCACATTTCTTGTTTTTCAAATTCCAACTTCATTTGAATAACCTTGGATTTTCAAATTTGGTTTGATCCCGGCTGTCTGAATCTAAAAGCCCAGTATTTAAGATTGGAAAGAGTGTGAAAAATGATACTGAACTTTGACACAGATGCTTGGGGATTCTGCTTCAAAAGGTTAATGACAGAGCGTATGTCCATGATAAAATGAATTGGATGTATAAGCAATCCAACATTGCAATCCCAACAAATAGGCTTGGTTTGGCAAAAGCAATGGGATTGGTAATTCAGTTTCTTTTTCTTTTTAACCTTGTTAGATATATTTTCCCTTTTCTGTTGCTTCTTTTTCTTTTTTTGATAAGCCCATTGCTTCTTAAATCACTATTTTTGTGTGAAGGTTGCTGCATCTCACTTGGACACAGTGTTGGAGAAGCTGAAGGATATTATAGACAATGTTGGACAAACCATAATTCAGAGGTTTATGCCAGACTTAGGATTGAGTGTATACACTTCTCTTTCCGAATTGGTTTATCAGCTCTCATTCTTAACCCAAGCTTATGCATGTAAAATTATAAGGGTCTGTTTGGTTTCTCATTCCATTTTCTGTTTTCTTTTCTAGCTTTCATTTTTCACTAATTACAAAAATGTCGCATTGTTTTTGCATTATTTCATGTTTTAAAAAATTTGTACGGAAAACAATGAAAACAACTTTTTATGGTAAAGCGGAATTTTTGTAATTGAAAAGTGAAAATGACATATGAAAACAAATAATGGAAACAGAAACCTAAACAGCCCTAACTTATTGACACTGTTTATTTTTTAAAATCTTTTCCGTTGTGTACTTCATTCTGGTTTGAATGTTTCTGAACCTTTACTTGCTATGGTATATTATGCTCTTGTGTTTGACGAAATTATTAGGATCTCACTATCTTAGTTTTACAGTCATAATATCTATTTGCACCCTTCTATCTCCTTTTTGTGTCTTATTTTTACTCTTCGATGTTCACAGTTTAACATATCTCATTTTATAGGACAGAACATCAAGTGTGTCTGTTAAACTGTGTAAGATCAAGATGCCCCACCTTTTGGAATATGTCAAGAAAATAGTAACTTGATAGGAACTGGTATCTTGTTAGACAAAAATAGTTATAATTTATAAACCCCCAGTTATACAGATCTGAATTATTTACAAAGAATAAAACAAATATCAAACTTGAAAATTCTAGATTCTACAATGCCGACTCACGTGACAGGATGCTTTTTACCCTACCCTACCCTGCCTTTACTCACTCCTTCCCATGTAGAGAAGTTTGTCGCAACTCAAATCCTTATTCTGCCTTGTCTAAGTATCCCAAATGTGGTCTACCACAGGAGTTTTATCGTAACTAAAGTTTGTATATTACTGTAGTATTAGTGGAGTATTCTATCTGTCATTAATTAAACAGATATTGGAAAGAGAGAATGGACATGCATAAATCTTCCTAACGAGAAAAGGAAAATAAAGACCAAGAATAATATGATTTTAGACTCTTCAATGTGCTTTCTCTCCCTTTATGCAGTGCTTCTAACCATTCTTCCCTTGCTTTCTGTTCCCCTTTCCATTTAGGTAACAAGGTTATAACCTATATCCACATTATGCCCCTTACTCACATTGTACTTAATGTCTTAAGTTTCTATTCCCCGCCCTTCCTTCAAAACTTCTAAGAATGGATCTCTTTCCTTTTCTTTTTATAAGATTCAATTATATTCAGAATTTATCTGACCTATTTGTAGATCAATATATGCTTTGGTTGAACAATCACTTGATTTGCATCAGAACTTGACAATAGTGTAAACAAAAAGGAAAAAGTTCCTTTTGTTGAACAGTCATTTAGTTTGTATTCAAACATGGCAAAAGTGCATCCACAATGAATGGTCATTACTTTTTTCAACATTGAATTTGATTCAGAACATGTCTGACCTGTTTGTAACTTTTATCAATTGCAGGATACTTTCATTGTTCTCCGATAGTTACAGAACAGTAGAGTCTGATGACATACATGCTGCCTTGGCTTTAATGTATGGTTATGCTGCAAAGTATGCCCCATCATCAGTTATTGAAGCTAGAATAAATGCCCTTGTTGTAGGTTATCTTTTCTCTATGCTATTGATTTAGTATTTGCATGAATGTCTATCTATTGCGCCTTGCTTTATTTTTGTGATTGGAACGTTCACAGTTTTATTTTTAAATACAGTTTTGATGTATGATGTACTTATAGAGTTTTTAAGACCAATACAAGAAAATAAGCAATAGATTTTGAGGAAAAAGGCAACTAACTTTATATATTATTACTGTTTTCCCGATAATGAAAACAGTAGTTACCTTATTCTTTAATGAAGTTTGGAGATGCCATTCTTTGAGGGGGAGGGTGTGTATGGGATTGCATAGTTGAGCAAGGAAGTAGGAAGTTAGTTGATCAAATATACGGCATGAAGAATCCATAGTGACCGGTGCTTGTGTTTTGAAGATGATGACAATCATTGGTTATAGGTTTTATTGTTGCTTCCACATAAAGAAGTTGTTGTTGTTGTTGTCTAATTCTATTTAAATAGAATGCAAAAATGGGATAGGTGCTTGTTCTTCCATTGTGGAGGATGTATTCATTGGCAGTGGGGGAATGACTTGAGTAGTGTATGATACACTAAAAAGCTTGCTAATGATGGAGGGGGAGGCAGTAGCCATGAGTAGAGTGGTAAAGGACTCACTAGAAGGCTCAATGATGGTGGTGAAGCAGGTGGTGCAAAATACTTAGAATCTATGGAAATGGTTCAGAACCAGTCTTTGATATCATTTTGTAAAAAAGTATATATAGAATCTGAGTGAGGAGAAACTCAGTATTAAGGATTTGAGAAAACTGAATCCTGATTATGTCTTATGAAAGAGGGTGTACAAATGATATTTATTTATGCAAAGTTGAGGGTTATCACAACTCTGTTATAGTAATAAACCTCTGTCACAGTTATAAGTATATCCAACCTAAAAATAGTTTATAGAAAGATCTTAAACACTGTCTGACGGCTGCACTAAAAGCTTCTAGCTAGACACTGAAGTTTGCTTTTAAGAGATACATGGTTGCTGTAAAAACTAATAACTTTTGTCTGTATGCAGTGTAAACAATCTCTGAAGCAGTTTTGATTGGTTTTTAGTTTAAGAAAATATAATAGGAAATAGTCTGAAACCAACCCTTTTTGCTCTCTTTAAGTGGTGAATCATGAGAACACTGCTATGTCACTTTGTTAAAATATTTGTTGTTATTTGTAAAGCTGATTTAGTCGTATTATTTATTCGTGGACAGGGCACCAACATGCTCTCAAGGCTTCTTCATGTGCGTCACCCTATAGCAAAGCAAGCTGTAATCACAGCGATTGATTTACTTGGTTAGTTATCATGTTTTCATATTTTAATTATTATTGTTTCTCATTATTGGAAAAACCAAGTCCCACATAAATTAAAGATAAGGCCTGACTAGAGTTTATAAATAGGTAACCCTCACCTTACAAGCCGGTTTTGTAAGGATGAGCTAGGCCCAATATAAAAACCTAATATGGTATGCCACCATTTTTATCCGCGCACCAAGCCCAATAGAGTTGGGCGTAAGGGGGTTTATTGGAGAAACCAAGTCCCACCACATAGATTAAAGATAAGGCCCGGCTAGAGTTTATAAAGAGAGGCTCCCCTCACCTTACAAGTCGGTTTTGTAAGGATCAGTTAGGCTCTATATAAAAACCTAATACATCAAAAGGGATTGCTAGAAAACCATTTTTAGAAAATGAACATTTGTGAAACAGTGTTGTCAAATTTGGCCTTGTCTTTATGGAATGGAAGATCTTGTGCTAGCCAGCATAGGTTGCAACACCTATTATATCCACCATAGGCCACAACACCATGTTCATATGACGAATTTGGCCATGTCTTTATGGAATGGAAGATTTTGTGCTATCCAGCATAGGGTGAAACACCTATTATATCCACCATAGGCCGCAACACCATGTTCATATGACGAATTTTTCTCCTGAGCAATCACGAATTCAAGATAAAATTTGCAGCATCTTCATGTTATCTTCTTGAGTTTTAGAAGCTAGTTTCCTGTTTGCTTCACCTCTTGTGGAGAGTTCACCAGAACTTCATCAAAGTTCAGGGTTGATATTGTCCTGATATTTGTGTGCATGATGTAATTCTGATAATGCAGGTAATGCTGTCATTACTGCTGCTGAAAGTGGTGCACCGTTTCCATTGAAAAGAAGGGACCAATTGCTTGATTATATTTTAACTTTGATGGGGCGAGATGATAATGATGGTTTTGTTGATTACAATGAACTCTTGCGTACTCAGGTATATAAAATGTTGCAAAATGAGTACTTGTGTTTAAGGTGAAGGTACTTGTCAATTTATGCTGATAATATTTAACTTTTGATTTTTTTAATATTGAGGCTCTTGCGATAAGTGCCTGCACTACATTGGTCACTGTAGAGCCAAAACTAACGGTTGAAACCAGAAACTATGTGATGAAGGTATGAGCTTTTATTTAGCTGTTGAATGTATTTACAAATTTTCAGCTATCTAAGTTTTTTGGTGAATTTGACAGGCCACATTAGGGTTCTTTGCGATACAAAATGATCCAGTTGAAGTTGTTACTCCCCTTATAGACAACCTGATCTCTCTTTTATGTGCAATTCTTCTCACTGGGTAATTTATTTAAAAACGTCATATTGTTCTGCTTAAGTTTTGTGTTTATTTCCATTGCTCTTGTCAAATGATTATTTTTTATTTCCAAAAAAAGAATTGTTGCTCTTTGGTTCGTATTTGCATTCCGGGCCATAACTTTTGCAATTCATTGTTTGCTTATTATAAATGTAATATTCCATCCTTCATCTTTCTCTTTCTAAATACACCCATCACTCAATTAATTTATTAAATTTTTTTGAGCTTTTTATCATGTCATCCTGTGTGTATAAACTGTAAAGGTGTGTTTTTTCTTCTTTCACCTGTACTAATTAGTGAATACATATTTAGTGGAGAGGATGGAAGAAGTCGAGCAGAGCTGCTAATGCTTATCCTGAGGCAAATTGATCAATTTGTCTCTTCTCCTGTTGAATATCAGAGGAAAAGAGGTTGCCTTGCAGTCCATGAGATGCTTCTCAAGTTTCGGATGGTTTGTGTTACTGGCTATTGCGCACTAGGAAGCCATGGGAATTCTGCACACACCAAGCAAATTGACCGCACACTATATGGGAATTTTTCTAAGCTACCATGTAAATATGTTCCATCAGAGAACTTTGAATTTTTTGTTTTAATTATATACTACAGTAGATATAACTGTATGCCAGTTGGGTTGGGGTACTGATTAAGGGTATGGGTAGTTTGCATAAAGTCATAGGTATAAACCTTATTGCCAATATTTAACACCAAATGGAAAATATTTATTTTGGTTTTCAACTTCCAGCTGCATTTGTATTGCCAAATCGTGAAGCTTTGTGCTTGGGAGATAGGGTAATAATGTATCTTCCACGTTGCGCAGACACAAATTCTGAAGTCCGAAAAATATCAGCGCAAGTAAGTACTTGTGTAGTTTTCTGAAATATTATAAGTTTTACAAAATACCTGTTCTCTACTTTCACTTCAAAGAGGAAATTTCTCTTTATTCTTAAATAGTCCATTTAATGGTTATGTTGTGCAGATTCTTGATCAACTCTTCAGCATTTCTCTTTCTCTTCCAAAACCGCCTGGTTTGTCTATATCTGCTGAAGATATAGAATTGTCGTACCGTGCTTTGTCTTCTCTTGAAGATGTAATAGCCATGCTGAGGAATGTGAGTTCACTGATCTCATTGTTTCTGCCTTTCTTGCATTTAAGCTGCTGATGAAGCAAAGGGTACTAATAAGATTTTGGTCCCAGAAAATGGGACAATTTCTGACATCATTCTCTATTTCCCTTCATTCAATAAAAACTTTGTTTTTAGTCCCTGGTGAGGGATAGGACTACAAACACATATTTTGTTAGATTCAGGGCTAAGAATGAATAAAATTTAAAATGGGACAAATTTAAAAAATCATATTTTGAGGGACCAAAAGTATATTTAAGCCACAAAGTTAAGACCTAAGTGTATTTGGTTTTTGTTAAAGTTGGATTTAGTCCTATAGTTATAGAGGGAGAAGTATAGGAATGCTTGGAATAGTGACTTTATATCTATGTTATGTTGATGCAAGTAATGTGTTGGATGTTTATGTTAATACAAAAGACAAAGCACCATTTATTATTTTTGTTTATTCCAACTAATCCTAATTAAATAAGAAAACCAATTATGATATACAAGGTTTTACAACTCGAGAGTTTACCTCAACTCGTTTGGCCTAGATAAACTCGACTCGAGAACTCGTACGAGTTTACCTAAAATTAAAATTATATAAAATTTATTGTATGCATGACATATAAGCTAATATAATATTGTAAGTAGGTCAATAGTGCAAAATATGACTTAATTACAAAGGCAAATTATACCAAACTACCATAATAAAATGTTATGCTCAACTTAGCATCAAAATACAAATATTAACGCACAAAATCATAAGTTTCATAAGTCTCTAAGTTTAAGCCATCCATAAAACCGTCCAAAAGCAAGTTTCACAAGTACCCAAAGTTGTTAATATAACTATCTAAAAAATAAACTAGTTAATTTCTTCAAAAGGTCAACAAACACCACCACCGCAACCCTAACCGGTGTCGCTATCACCGGCGTCAGAATCTGAATTTTCACTGTCGGAATCGCATCCCTAACTAGTATGTGCTCCCATGTTCATGGTTTGAGAACTCGGAGAATAAAGAAAAAGAAACGTTTCATTTCAAGAACGTGTTACTGTAAAGGTAACTATTCAGTAAACTTTTCCGTCTTTGGACATGTAGAAAAAAAGTTGAGTTTTGAAAAAAATGGGCCCAAAAAAAAGGCCAATTTTTTTTAGATGTAAACTCGTAAAACTCGGTAAACTCGGTCGAGTTTACACGAGTTTACTGAGTGTTAACTCGGTCAAACTCGTCAAACCTTACGATGTTACCAGAAACCAAGTTTACCTCCGAGTTAACACGATTTTGGTACCTAAAAACGTAAACTCGGAGAGTTGACACTCGATTTGCGGAACTTTGATGATATATTAGAAAATTTGGAAACCAAAATTATTAGATAACCTAAGATACTCTAACCTTTTTTATTCTTTTATTTATTTTTTATATATTATATGATAATGATGCTTTGTTCAGATATTCTAATATTTTTTGTGTGTTTGTGTATACAGGATACCTCTATTGATCCATCAGAAGTTTTCAACAGGATTATTTCCTCCCTCTGCATTTTGTTGACAAGAGATGAGGCAATTATCTTTCTTACATATATATATATATATATATATATTTATATGTGTCTGTGTGTCTGCAAATTATATTTAACAACTTTCTGTGACACTTGCATACAGCTGGTTGCTATGCTTCATGGTTGCTCAGTAGCTATATGTGATAAGATCAAACAGTCAGCTGAAGGAGCTATTCAAGCTGTTGTTGAGTTTGTTACAAGGAGAGGAAGTGAACTGACAGAGATTGATATCTCAAGGTTTAAAGCATAGTTTATGTACCAATGTTGTGTTACTGGAGAAACTACCTTTGGTTATATCATACTTTTACCTGATAAATTTTCAGCGTTAAGTTATTCTGACATTTAATGTAATACAGGACAACACAGTCATTGATCTCTGCCACTGTGCATGCAACTGATAAGCATTTGCGTGTGGAAACTCTTGGCGCTGTATCCTTTTTTTCCTAAAATCTTAGATTCCATACTGTACCTAAATATCCACAAAATCACAGTTCTAAGTTCTTTATAAAACATCGAGTCTCTTTTGTTGCCATTATTTTAACTTGTCGAAACAACAAAGTTCTCTGTATTGAGTGAAAATCATTTACCCCAGCCCAGCTCTTTCTAGCTGTTTGTCTCTGGTTATCCTTTACTATATAAAAAGGTTGCTTGTTTGGCCGAAAGTACTAGTGCAAAAACTGTTTTTGATGAAGTCCTGGCTACTGCTGGAAAGGATATAGTAACGAAGGATATATCTAGGCTGCGTGGTGGATGGCCCATGCAGGATGCATTCTATGTAAGTCTGTCGTTTTTCAGTAATAAGCATATTTCCCCCTTTTAAATTTTAACTACAATTTATTTTCTCATAACAATGATTATAATGGGTGTACAAAAGTATTCGCTAGAATTTGGCATTGTCTATAATGCATGGATATGGGAATTGGTGTTGGATATGACACCTCTATTACTTGGAAAAAATATAATGATTTTTTTATAACACAATACAACATCCACCGATATGTTAAAAACTATACATATCTAAAACTATCGAAAAGTGGAATGACTTTTTTTCCCATCATTTAACATGAATCTTTGATGTTTGTTGTGCAATGGAAAATTCTAATTAATTCCACTTGAAGTTGTTAGGACTTCGGTTGAAGATTATTTCTTTATGAATTCATAAAAGAGGGAATTTGTCTGTTTTAGTATGTTCCTTGCATGTTAAATTAAAATTAGGGATATTGATCTAAAATTGGGAGTGTTTATGACTTAGGGTTTTACTAGAAGTGCATACAAAGGAAGGAGGGTACTAGAAATAGTAGAGACCATGTGGTTCATATCACGTGTTAATCATGTTCCCTACACTCCGATCTTGTATACAAAAGAATTAACAATATAGGTTACAACAATCAAAAGTGCGAGTGTGTTAACTAATTGAAGTTTATTTAAAAGGAGACATTGACTTAACAGTGAACAAAGTTCAACGATAATAAAAGCAAAGGTGTGGCTTGATTAGAGGCAATGCAGGCCAGAGGCAGTGCAGAATTGATGAAGGCACATATAAATGATGAATTTAGGGGAACTATGATGAATGCACAAAACTCATGACTAGAGGACATGAACTTTCAATCGAAGACCTGGGAAATGCACATAACGAAAATGGGTCGAGAGGTCTCTTAAACTAGTGGCAGCAGCCACATACTGATGGTGGTTGGTCGACATGGCTACTAGCTAGTACAGTTTCTGTCTGGACTTGGGACTTTTAGGGTTTCTGACTTGTACTTTTAAGGTTTGACCGCTCCACATGATATGAACTCGTGCCAAGTTGAATATGAAACTGATAGGATCTAATATGTACACATAGGCCCAATTGTTCAAGGCCCACTTAGAGGGAGAGTTAGTTACACGAGAGAGAAAGTGGAGTTAGTTATATAAAGGAATGAGAAGAGAGAGTAAGGGATATCTTTGATCATTTGTTCAGTTAGAACCTTAGGGTTTGAGCAGAGAGAGAAATGTCTCTTCTCTGAGGAGCTTTTGCTCTGGGGTTACAGGGGTTATTTTCTGTAATACATCTATTTCCAATTCAATAATACAGCTTATTTATTTTGTTTGAATTCGGGTTCCTAATGCTTGAGAGATCAACCCTCAATGTGCTCACTTACAGGGATAAAATTAATCTTAAATCAGATCTTAATTATTGTATTTGCTGTAACAGAATATTTAGAGAATTTCAAATAACTTCATATGATGTTTGTGTTTCATGCTGTCGTCTGTGGCCCGACTTGAAGAATATATTTATAAAATATTTGATTCATGTAGCATATAAATGTTTGCAGGCATTTTCGCAGCACATGGTTCTGTCAGTGTTATTTCTTGAACATGTGATATCTGTCCTTAGCCAGATTCCTATCCTTAAATGTGATGTAGACGGAGTTGAGGATAGCCTGGTCCACAATCATACAGAGGATGGAAAACTGGAAGCTGCAATTTTTGCTCTTACTGCTTTTTTCAGGTCTGTATTGTCAGCATAATTCAAGTTTAAAATATCTAAATGATTTAACAGTTTTAAATCTTCCTCTTGATGCAGAGGTGGGGGAAAAGTTGGAAAAAGGGCTGTTGAGCAAAACTATGCTTCTGTTCTTTCTGAGCTGATGCTGCAACTTGGAAGCTGTCATGGGCTAGCTTCCTCTGGTCACCTTGAACCATTGCGGTGAGGATTAGCATTACTATTTGAATGTTGGCGTCCACATTCGTACTGCATTTCAAGCATGTGTTGTGGTTTGTTGTACCACAGACATATTAATAACAGACTCTAAGCTTAACATTAGATTTATTAGAATATATGAATAATATCTTCTCATATCTTAGAGTAATTAAGGGTGTGTTTGTGAGTTGGTTTATGAAGGGTTTTGGAGGGCCAAGTCTATATTTTGATACTTTTAAAAAAAAAATTAAAAGAACAACATGATAGTATATGTTAATGTATCATGCTGTTCTTTCAAATTTTGTAAAATATAAAAAATATAGACTTAGTCCTCCAAATTCTTCCCTTGCAAAACCCTCCAAAATCCAACTCGCAAATACACCCTTAGGGTGTGTTTGGATGGAGGGTTTAGGAGGGGAGGGTTTACTTTTTATTTTTAAATTACGGACAGGAAATTGTTTTTAAAAAGTTAACATAAACGATCATATAATTCTTCAATCACACTTAATTTATTTTAGAAAAACATGTTATATAGTCCGTAAATTAAAAAAGAAGAGTAAACCCTCCCCTCCCTTCCCTTCCCTTCCCTTCCTAAACCCTCAATCTAAACACACCCTTAGAGTATCTTAGATTAGTAGTACTTTGTCGTTTGTGATAAAGCTAAACATATGCAACTCACAAGAATATAACTTGCACTGTCAATGACAGACAATAGTTGTTAACAACAACACTACTACTAAGCATTGTGAGGATATTTTGCCAACCGTCATGGCCAATTTGTGAAGGATGGCAGCGCCATGGCGGTGCCATATGGCGGATTTTTGGCCTTCGGCCATGGTCCACTATCGATAACATTGCTACCAAGTACTAGCATACTCTAATATAGAGGGATAATGTTACTTTTTGTTAGGAACTCAAATGAGAATTTGGGCCTAAATAAACAATTGGCTAATCAGTTGCACAAGCTCATTAGATGTAGAGTGATGTTATCAAAATATAGAAAAGGAGAGGGAAATAATATGACGTGGCAGGGAGTGAGGGATGAGCAAATGGTGTGACCAAATTCTGTTATAAGAGGAAGAATGAGAGAGAGAGTGAAGGATATTTAGAATCTTCTCTGTCCGAAGCAATTTCGTTTGGCTTAGAGAGAGTCATCTCTTCTCTAAGAGGAGCTTAGCTCTAAGAAGTAGGAGTACCCCATTCTACTGTAATTTTCCTTCTCCATAAATAATACATTCCATTCTTAAGTGTTTGCTGTGTTATTTTCTCCGTTGGGTTCTTGGTTTCTATTACTATTATTGATTCTCTAATGATCATAGGTAGATATTAAAATCTGCAAGAAAATCCCCAATTCAAATTTTCCCATTCTGCCCACCATTCTAATATGGTTTAGTTGGTTTCCCTAGGATGTTACTGAGGAAACTAAAGTCAGGGCTGTATGTCTAAGTAAGCATACTATGCACACACCTGCGCTTGTGAATTCCGTGTTTAGTTTGTCTTTTATCTCCTTGTGCAGGAATCTTCTGACTGCATTCCAGGCATTCTGCGAATGTGTTGGTGACCTTGAGATGGGAAAGGTAGTAAAACATTGCACTTGCTCCATTTTAAGGATGTAAGATGGTTTTGTAAGCAAAACAATACAACAAACTATTTCTTTATTCAGATTTTAGCCAGAGATGGGGAACTTTCTGAAAATGAGAGGTGGATTAATCTCATTGGAGATATAGCCGGATGCATATCTATAAAGCGGCCAAAAGAGGTATTATGTTTTCAAGCATACTCCTATGTTAATATATACATATCCAAATGAATATGTATATGCATGACCAGACAGAAAATACTGATAAGTTATTAGAGTAGTTTGATTATTGTACATTAAAAAGTTGTAGATTTATGAGTTTGTGCATCCTTCATCTGCTGATAGTTTTGAAGGTATAACCCAACCGTGTTCTGAAAAATTCTCCAAAAGCTTAATGCATTTAGTTTCATAAAGGAAGAGGCCGAAGCCCAAAAGCATTTAGGGTTAGGTTGATTAAGTTCTTGATATTATATCATAAACAAAACTCTAACCAAGTGATTAGGGGCTCTATTGCACTATAGGGTATGCATGTTGGTGTATGAATCAGAACTGTATTTCAACTGTGAGAATATACTATCCTAGCTGTCAAAAGCTTGCAGTGCATGATAGTTATATCAGTTGGCTGTGTATTAATAAGTTAATGATACACAACCAATTGATATAATGGCCATGACTGACTGTCAAAAACCAAAGCATATTAAGTATGCATTTAGGTAGTAATTTTACATTCCAGAATGTCTCTCGATAATTTAATTTACACTGTTCAGTTTCAAGGAATATGACGAACAGACTGTTTGATGTCATTGTTGAGAAAGCCTGCCCTCGAATAATGAATTGCAATAATTTTAAAGAATCAATTTGCTATTCCTAGGACAGGTTATTTATTTACGTATAACTTCAGTGTTCTACTCATTGCTAATAAAACAATTACTTAAATTTCGACCTGGTTTGAATTAGCTTCTTGCTTGTGGGAGTTTCTCAATTAAAATAAATCTATGCTTACTGCGTACTAAGAGATCATATAAGCTTATAGATGATTATAGAGAAGTTAAATACGAGAAGTTTCAAAACATTTGAGATTTTAAAAGTAATTTCTACTTATAGAATATCAAACTCAGTTATTGTAACATTCTTTTAATATTTCTGTCCACAAGTATTTGTGAGGAAATTTATCTAAACTGGTTCTTGATGTTTAAGATGCCTTTTACATCAATGCAAATGCCTGTTAGTTTGATGCTTAATCTGTAATCTGGTTTTTCTTCTCTCTTAATGTATGAGGATGCCTCACTTCTGCATTTATAACCATCTTTCTCTATTAGAGAGCAGGCTCCTTCTATTAATTTTTTTTAGCTCCACTCAGATACCTCCATATTTTGCTACACAATTAATTGACTAAACTTTTGTCTAAGGAGTAGAATACATGCAAGAAATGCACCTGTCTTATCATTAGAGTTATTGTTGTTTTATTGTTTCTTTGCGATTTTATGTGGCATTTGACATGCTTTATGATTCTCTAAATAATAAGATAGAAAAAGGCTTGTCATAGGGATCATTTGTTTCTGTGAAGTTGCATGGTTGTGAGCAGAATTGCTCCTAATTACTCATCTATCTCATTATAAGTGTCTCATTAAGAAGTTATTAGTTGTGTTGATTTTAATGATAAAATGAGTTTTATTTACTAAAATATCCTTATTAATAGCAGTTAGGCGGGTTGAGATACAATTAATAAGAGAATATTAATGGAAAAAATGAACTAATTCTTCATTGGTAATATAAATGAGAAATAATTTGAGGTGTCGAAAAATTACAATTGAGACAGAGCGAGTATTTTGGTAAGACAGCTGTTTTCTCAGCATAAGAAAATTTTGACCAAGTTTTATGTCCTGTTGAAAACACAGATCCAAAATATTTGTCAATTTTTGAAAAGATCATTGGACCGACCCCAGAAATACCAAAGGGAAGCTGCTGCTGCTGCCTTGTCAGAATTTGTTCGTTATAGGTGCGTATAGAATGATATTTTGTACAAGTTGTCTACGGTTAATGTTGGAATGCTGTATTAAATAATGAATGTTTATGTGGAAACTACTGAATCTTTTTTGTATTGTTTCTTACAACATTTAGGGCCCAATTCATGTTCCTTCTGTTTTAGGACAGCGTCCTTAGTGAGGCGTAGTGGCTCCTAAGTGCTATGCAAGAGTTGCAGTTTTGAGGAGCAGCCGTCACTGCCTCTACGTTCAACCCCCCCTCCCCCATGAAAACATAATTATGCCTTCAATTTATAGTTGGTCCATGGGCGTGAGGGGTGTGTTGAGATCCCTGTTATTCTACCCGCATCAGTCCATGCTTCATCTTGAGTGCGAGGGGATGTGTTGGGAGTCCCACATTGACTAGAGTTATGACCTCTATAGTGTTCATTAAGCTTGGACCGTCTACACCTTGTGAGTCGGTTCTAGTTAGTCCTAGAGACCTAGGAACTTTCATTAATGACTTTTCACTATGGACTTGATTATTTTCAATGATGGATCATTCTGAGCTATTTGATGACTTTCAAACTCTTAAAATTTGGTTTGTGCCTAACTCAATCCTGAAAGCTAGTTCATGAGTTGAGGATTCCTCAACCTTTTTAAGGTTTACTTTGGTCATATCTCTATTTCACGTTGGGTCTTATGACACCCCCTTACACATAGAATTGGACATCTGGATGATGGACAAATGCGTGGACTTGAATGTGATTCCGAATGCCTGAGAGATTAACCCAAGACATATGAATATATAACAATAGTATTACAATCAAGATCGCTTGATTATAGGGATAAGAACGAGTAACCCACGCCTATCTAGTCATTTATTACAATCAGAAAAATATATGCAAGGAGATAAAGCATATTTATTTGATGTAAAATAATCTCAGCACTCTCTCCCAAGTTGATGCGTATACGTTGTACATATCCAAGTTACTACATATATAGGATATCTTTAGACCTCTAAGAAACATGTTGAAGATATGAGAACTAGTCATTTATTAAAACTTAAACCATACCAGGTCACACCAGTTCCAATGTCTTGTTTTGTGATTGTCTGTTTCGCAGGCTTGAGTGCTTGACTGGTCATTCATAGGTCTGGTTCACAGATGATTTTGTTTGTCTCACTAACAATTAATTTAATTGAATAGTATGTGGCTGTTATTGACTTCTTACTGCTTGGTTGTTGTTAAAAATATAAACTATACCTGGTTCTCTTTGTATGATTTGTTTGTGACTTAAAGAGGGGAGGGAAGGACTTTGGAAAAAAAGACGGATGAAAGGGAATGGAAGGAAAGATAGTCGCCCAAACTTGAATGGATAGATTTGTTTTTCTTCATACTACAAAACCCCCCTGTGGGAGAGCTCAAAAAATGTATTGGAGGAGGATTTTGGAGGGCTTAGAAAAACTCTCCAAGTCCTTTCCATGCTATTATAATACCCTGAAAATTAAAAATATATTAACCATATGCATTTCTTCCTAATTCTCTACAAAAACACTAAAAAATAAGGTGGAAGATTTCTCTCTCATTCCAACTCCTCCCCTTTCCGCAAAGTCCCTCCCTTCCAAACTCCCAACAATGCCTTAATATTTAAACCTTTTGGGAGAGTTGAACTTGATTCTTAAGCGTCTCTATGATCTGGTAGTTAGGAGTTTTAATCCTTTTTTCTTTCTTTCTGAGGGGACGAGTTTTAATCCTTGTTGTCTCTATTCTTGATTATTAAATTAAATTCATGCACAAGGTAGGAAAGGTTTGTGTATTTTCCTGTCAGAAACCGTCCTGACAGGACCATTAGCTCTTGCACGAAGGGTGATAATTGTCACATGTCTCCATTTTAGCCTTTGGGAAAGTTAGTCTTCGATAATGCTTTTGCAATTTGTCCTCTTCTCATAATAATTTTTCACTAATTATCTTGACATTTGAAAAGAGATCTTTACTGTTAAATTAAAGTGCTTATTGATTGCCATAAACTATACAGCGGTGGACTTGGTTCGCTTTTGGAGCAAATGGTTGACGTTGTATGTAGACGTGTATCAGACGAGTCTTCTACTGTTCGGCGCTTTTGTTTGAGAGGATTGGTACAGGTTGTTATCTTATCATGTGACTATTCCTTCATTTCAATGCTAGTTAATACAACTTTGATTTAGCTGTTTTAAATACCTGATTTCTTGCTAATAGTCTGCTTTTTAAGAAAAAAGTGTGTAGAACTACCTTCAACTTTAAGTTCGTTTCAATTATTCCATATATTTCAACTGTTGTTGCTATTGGTTATTTTGTTAATTTGGATTATCTTAATACTTAGTCCACCAGTCTTAAGTGAATGTTTCTCCGATGGGATTTTACTTTGTTTTAAGTTAATTTTTCATTTTTTCGGAGATGTCTATACTCCCCCATGCTTCCTTGTGCTCTTTTTGAAGAATTAATATCTCCAAATAATGATGTTGCAGATCCCATCAATTCATATTCTGAAGTATACAGCTCAAGTCCTGGGTGTTATTTTAGCTCTGCTAGATGATTCTGATGAATCTGTACAATTAACTGCAGTATCATGCTTACTGATGGTGAAGTTATTAGTTTCATGTGTCTCATTTGTTTACTTTTTAAAATCATTTTAAATGCAATGATAACTTTGCTTTTCTGCCTCAGATTCTCGAATCTTCACCTGATGATGCAGTTGAGCCCATTTTGCTTAATCTTTCAATACGGCTTCGAAATCTACAAGTGCGTCAGTTTACTTTCAATGTATCATCATTTGAATTTTATTCTGTACACGTTTCATTACATCCACATGCCACTGTATCTGACACATTTCTTTTTTAGATATACAATTGAAAGTTTTCATTAATTGTTTGCGTATTCAGCTTTGGCTCGAAGCAGACTAGATTATTTATTCTAAAACAACATTTTTACTGTTGAATCAATAGGTTTCTGAAATGAAAACCTCACGTTATCTCTTACTTTTAAGATTCAATTGTACACCAAGAAATATACCAGATAAAATCCTACATTTTTCAAACATTTTTTCAATAAGGTCTTCAGGCAAGCTAAATGATTTGCAGGAATATATCTGTACCTGTTAGATTTGATATAATAGGTAGAATTTGCGGGTACTGGTTGATAAGTGATTGGTGCTGAATAGCTCTTCTTAGAGTTGGGGTTGAGTCTAACTCAATCCCACAAAACCAACTTGTAATGTGAGAGATGTCCACCACTTATAAACACTTTCAGGTCATATTAAACCCAATGTAGGACTGTTAACATACCCTGTCACCCAATGTAGGACCTGAAAGTTTAGGCTTATTATTACTATAAGTTTAGGCTTATTTTTCCTCAATTAATTACGTAGTTTTATTATTACTATAAGTTTACGCTTGTGCTAATAACACTAGTACCTGGCCTCGTTATTTGTCCAAAAATGGGTTTAGTTAATACACTGAATAAGGTTTATATCTATTTAATGCAATATTTTCTCATGTTTCTGTATTTGATCAATAAATTTACGAGTTGCTGGAGATGTTAATGCTTCTTTGTTCTTGTTTCTATAATTTTTAGTTTTGAAGGGTATTTTATATTTTAACCTTGCTTAACATATTTTTTTAATATTTTTATTTCTACGAATTATAGAATTTTTTATATTAAATAATTTTATCTTTTTTGGGAAATACTAAACACAATTAATTTTAAAAACAGACAAGCATGAATGCAAAGATGCGAGCCAGTTCCTTTGCAGTATTTGGAGCACTAAGCAACTATGGAATTGGGGAACTAAAAGAAGCATTTGTTGAGCAGGTATATAACAGTGTTAGTAGCATTGTTAAAAAGTGTTACCATGTGCAATATTGTCACATGCACTTGTGATATTTTCAACCAAGTGACAAGTATATTCATGGAGCTTTCTCATTATTTTGGTGAATCTCATACTTGATGATAGGCCTGTGGAACTGGTGATTGTAATATATAAGTTTCTTAATATTTTAGCTAGCTCATTAGATTAAAATGATTGTTTTTTTACAGGTACATGCTGCTATTCCTCGTCTGGTTTTGCATCTTCATGATGAAGATGTTAGTGTCCGACTAGCCTGCCGGGTAATCAGTCATGATCTTGGATTTTCCTTGAATTGGAGATTTATAGAAAAATTTCTAACATGGTGTGAAAACTGAATATATTTCAAAGTTCTGAATAATTTACAACCACTAATGTGTTTATATAGGCTAATGTAACTTGATGGGCAAGACTAATAAACTAATGGGCCCAATACAAATAATTACTAATAATAATTAAAATAAACTATTTACAATACTCCCCCTCAAGCTGGTGAATGAATATCAATCATTCCCAGCTTGGAAACAAATTTTTCAAAGTTATTGTTGTTCAGCCCCTTTGTTAGAAGATCTGCAAGGTTGCTTTGGGAAGAGACATATGGAGTGCAAATTAGACCACTGTCTAATTTTTCTTTGATAAAGTGTCTGTCAACTTCAATATGTTTGGTTCTGTCATGCTGCACTGGATTATGGGCTATGCTAATAGCAGATTTATTATCACAATAGAGCCTCATTGGTTCATCAATCTTTATCCTCAAGTCTTTCAAGATGCTTCTCAGCCATAGTAATTCACATATCCCCTGTGCCATTGCCCTGAACTCTGCTTCAGCACTAGATCTGGATACCACAATTTGTTTTTTACTTTTCCAAGTCACAAGGTTTCCACCGAGGAAAGTGCAGTATCCTGTAGTCGATCTCCTATCCACAATTGCCCCTGCATAATCCGCATCAGTGTATGCTTCAAGTCCCACACTTCCATTCCTTTCGAACAAAATTCCTCTACCTGGGGTTCCTTTCAAATATTGCACAATTCGAAGTGCGGCTTGTAAATGAATCTCCTTTGGTTGGTGCATGAATTGGCTGACTAAGCTTTCAGCAAAGGCAACATCAGGTCTAGTATGTGAGAGGTATATAAGTTTGCCGACTAACCTTTGATACATTTCCTTATTAACTGCAACATCTTCTTTTGCATTTCCCAACTTCACATTTGGATCAATTGGTGTGCTTACATTTGGATCAATTGGTGTACTTGCAAGCTTGCATGCTGTCTTGCCAGTCTCTTGCAGAAGATCAGTAATGTATCAGTAATGTATTTCTGTTGAGATATGAAAATTCCTTTCTTAGAGTGAGCCACTTCAATTCCCAAAAAATACTTTAATTTTCCCAAGGTCTTGATCCCGAACTCTTTGGCTAAGTGTTGGCCTAACAGTTTTTGCTCCTCTTCATCATCACCTGTCACTATAATGTCATCCACATATACCAGCAACACTGTTACTCCCCCTGTTTCGGAGTGTTTGACAAATAAAGTATGGTCTCCTTGGCTTTGTTTGAAGCCCAAACCTACCATAACTTTAGTGAATCTGCCAAACCATGCACGTGGTGACTGCTTTAGCCCATATAAAGACTGTTTTAACTTGCACACGGTGTTGGCAGTAGTATGTTCACCGTATCCGGGGGGGGGGGGGCATTCATGTAGATCTCCTCTTCAAGTTCTCCATGAAGGAAGGCATTTTTCACATCAAATTGGTGCAAGTTCCAGTTGTAGTTAGCTGCTAAAGATAATATCACCCTGACAGTATTCATTTTTGCAACAGGAGCAAATGTCTCTGAGTAATCTACTCCATAAGTCTGAGTAAATCCTTTGGCTACTAATCTTGCCTTGTATCTCTCAATAGAACCATCAGCCTTGTATTTTACAGTGTATACCCATTTGCACCCTACAAGTTTCTTTCCATTTGGTAAAGGAACCAATTCCCAAGTATTGTTCTTATCAAGTGCCTCCATTTCCATGTCCATGGCTTGTTTCCATTTCCTGTCAGACAATGCCTCAGATAAAGAGGTGGGTATAATGGTAGTGTTTAGGCTGGTGAGGAAGGCTTTATAGGTAGGCGATAATTGTTCAAAGCATAGGTAGTTAGATAGAGGGTAGAGTGGCTTATTGGTACAAGTTCTAGGATCTTTTCTAAGGGCAACTGGAAGATGTAAGTCTTCAGAATCTATTGGTGGTACTTCTCTAGATTTTCGTTTCTTACGCTCTATTGGGTTGTATTTTGGCTCCTCATGTGTGGATGGGTTAGATTCTGGTTCATGTGCATGAGAAAATTCAGAAATAGAATCACAAGAATTTGAAGGGTCAAATAAAGTTACCTCATGTAAAGTCGGATCAGACTCTTGGATATGAGTAGATTCAGGAATGGTCTTTCTTCGTGTATAAATCCTTATATTTTTCCCATATCTTACGTCGGCTTCAACATTTTCATGATTTTCAGAATCAACTTTCGTTTCAACATTGTCACCTCCAGTTTCAACCTCAACTTCTGGTCCTAGATTAAGGTCAGGAAGTAAAAGAGACTCATCTTCCTTACATGAATACTCCTCTTGAAGATGAGTTTGAACAAAGTAACTTTCTTGTTCATGGAAGGTGACATCTCGAGAGACAAAGAATTTGTGAGATGGAGGATGACAACATTTGTAACCCTTTTGGGTGGAAGAATACCCTATAAAGACACATTTTAAAGCTCTAGGATCAAGTTTCCTTCTACCATCACTATGGATATGGACAAACGACGTACACCCAAATATTCTAGGGGTGAGATTACTAGAGGTAAACAAATCGGGATAGAATGAGGATAAAACTTCCATAGGAGTTTTGGAGTCAAGAACACTAGAAGGTAAGCGATTTATAAGATAAGACGCGGTTAAAACTACCTCTCCCCAATATTTCTTGGGAATTTTATTTTGGAATAACATAGCACGAGTTTGATCCAACAAATGACCATTTTTCCTCTCAGCAATTCCATTTTGTTGGGGTGTTTTAACACAGGAGGACTCATGAATTATGCCTTCTTTTTGACAGAATGAATTTAAACTGTGATTAAAATAATCTTTGGCATTATCGGATCTAATCCGTTTAATGCTCACATCAAACTGATTTTTAATCATGGAAAAAAATTGAAAAAACACAGAACTAACTTCAGATTTGTGTTTATGCAAATAAACCCAAGTAACCCGAGTGCAATCATCAATAAAGGTTACAAACCAACGAGCACCAGATATATTTAAAACATTATAGGGACCCCACACATCTGTATGAACTAAATAAAAAGGAAAAATACTCATTTTATTACTGACTGAAAAAGGCACACGCTTGTGTTTAGCAAGTTCACACACCTCACACTGAAAACTCTCAACATCTAATGTTTTAAAAAATAAAGGAAATAACTGCTTAATGACTCTAAACGTCGGATGACCCAGGCGATAGTGGTACAAGAGAACCTTCTCCCTGTTGGTCTTTATTGATTCTGAAAAGAAAAAAAAAGAGTTGTTGCCAAGTAACTTTGGGCTTGAGTCTTGGTTATCCAAATAGTAAAGACCATTCCATTCTCTAGCATTTCCAATCGTCCTCCCCGATTCTTTGTCCTGAAAAACACAAGAGTTATTATCGAAAATAACATTACATGATAGGTCATTTGTGAGTTTTTTTATGGAAATCAGGCTGGTGGACAATTTTGGGATATGAAGGACATTGTTTAGGGTCATGAATGGATTAAGTTGGACATCCCCTTGACCTGCTACAGTTATAAGGGTTCCATCGGCTATGGATATTTTTTTGTTACTAGGACAAGGTGAATAGGTAGAAAAGTGTGTGGGTAAAGGTGTCATGTGGTCAGTGGCTCCAGAATCTAATATCCAGTATTGTTTAAAGGGTATATCTGAAGCATTAAGTCCAAAAGAAAATGGAAATTCACCAAAAAGAGATGGAAATGTACCTGAATATACCAGAGAGCTAGTACCTGTTGGTTTCTCCAACCTACTGAGGAAAAATCTCATTTGTTCTATCTCATCTTGGTTGAATGGTTTGGCATTTTTTGGACTAGCTTCATTAGCGCCTGCAGCCATGTGTGCTTGTTCTCCCTTTTTAGGTAAGTCTCCCTTTTTATCTCATTCTCTACCTAGTGGCTTTCCGTTCCCCCACTCTCTACCAGGTGGTTTTCCATTCAATCTCCAACATTTTTCACGAGTGTGACGATATTTCTTACAAAAAGTACAGAACAATTCTTCACCTTTCTTCTCCACATAGGTTCCTTCCCCTTTCTTCTAGTCAGCCGTCACGATCGAACCCTTCTCAGCTAACATTGCTGAGCTTTCCACAATGGAAGGGACTGCTAACATTAGCCCCCTTCTACTTTCTTCACTCCTCACTGTAGCCACTACCTCATTAATTCCAGGTACCGTCTTCTGACCAAGAATTTGCACTCTAACTTGGTCATACTCAGGGTTGAGTCCCACCAGAAAATCATAGACTCTATCCTGCTCAATATACTCTTTAAGCGCCGCTGTATCTTCTGAACACTTGGCTTTTATAACCCTGTATTGATCCAGCTCCATCCACAAGGTTTTGAGGTGATTTGCATATTGTGTAACAGTTTTGTTTCCCTGTTTAGCACCCATTGTTTTCACCTTTACATCATATATCTGAGCAGCATCTTTGGCTTTAGAATAAGACTCTTCTAATGATTTCCAAATGTTCTTTGCAATATCGAGAAACATGCAATTGTCACTAATTTCTTCGGTCATTGAACTCCATAACCACGACATGATTGCCGAGTCTTCCTCGTCCCACTTCTTGAACGTAGGACTTTTCTCTTCGGGGGGATCATCAGTTAAGTGTGCAGCCTTTCCTTTACCTTTTAAAGTGGTTTTCACAAGTTGAGACCACTTCAAATAATTCTTCTCATGTAATCTGTAGGAAGAGGGTATGGTTGGTAATTCTTGAGATTTGTAAACGGCTGTTTCAGTTTTTGTATTGATCACTTCTTCATCACCAGAGCCAGCCATTGATTACACAAAGCTAAGGACCCAAAAAAATCAAAGTGCTCAGTTTGCAAAGTGAACACCCAAATGAAAAGAGAGCGCGCCGATATACAATCTGGGAAAAAACGACGGCGAAAGGAGGCCCCTATGGCGGCGCGTGGTGTTCACGCGCGGGTGAAGGTGGTCGGACGGTGGCGGCGCGTGGAGGCGCGTTTGGAGGCCGGTGGATGTGAAATTTTGGGGTTTGACCGGTTTTGTGCCGGCGATAAGGTTGGCGATGGAGGTGTTGGGATGGGTGTTGGGGCTGGCTGTTTACTGAGATAGTGAAAAGTCTGCAATTAAGGCGGAAAGACCACAATTAAGGTGGCTAGGGTTTTAGAAAAAAGAACCGCAATGAAGGCGGCTAGGGTTTTTAGGCGGAAGCGAAACCCTCAGAAACGAGAGCTCGTGATACCATGTGAAAACTGAATATATTTCAAAGTTCTGAATAATTTACAACCACTAATGTGTTTATATAGGCTAGTGTAACTTGATGGGCAAGACTAATAAACTAATGGGCCCAATACAAATAATTACTAATAATAATTAAAATAAACTATTTACAACACATGGTAAATCATTTCTTTCTGAAACATACTTGCTGACAGAATACTCTGAGACGAGTTTTCCCATTGATGGAAATTGAAGGATTGCTTGCCCTGCTAAACACACCGAGTTTCCTTTCTGATCACCGGTATGGTTAGAAAGATTTTAAAATGTTGAACTTTGCAGATTATTTTTAAGAATTATCCTGAGGTAATATTGCATCTGTCTTTTTGGTTTTTTAGAAGTGACTATGAGGACTTTCTACGAGACATTGCAAAGCAATTTACACAGCATCTTCTTTCCAGAGTTGATACTTATATGGCGTCAACAGTGCAGGTTCTTTTTCACCATACTAAGTTCAACACATGTTTGATGTACATCATAACTTATTATTCCAATACATGCATACTTTTCACCATATAACCATTCATGATTATTTTCCTAACTGAAACTAATATTAAATCAATTGGTTCCTCCTGATCATGCTACAATGTTAGCTAGATTTTTATTTCATAAATTTCTTCTTGATTCTCCCCCATTGAGAATATTATGAAGCATGGAATAATCCTACAACAAATGAAGCCTTTAGAAGACTTCAAAACCAATGCAATGTTAATTATTTTTCCATCTGTTTAAATCTAAAGGTCTTGAGTACTTAGCTGAATACTTTCTTAATGAGGCAGGCTTTTGATGCACCATGGCCCATAATTCAGGCAAATGCTATGTACTTAAGCAGCAGCATGCTCTCTTTATCGGACAATCAGCACATTTTGGCTGACTACCATACACAGGTAGTTTCTTCTGAGAAGTGCTAGCAATACACTCTACTCGGCACTTTTTTAACACACTATCTTGTGTACTGGTTAGAATTCATAGGGGTCTCACCATATCACATGGGTCCCATTTGAATTTGAAGTTTCACAGAAATAATGACTCTTGTTTCAGGTATTTGGTATGCTGGTTGGAAAAATGAGTCGATCACCTGATGCGGTTGTAAGGGCAACATGTTCTGCTGCTCTGGGCTTGTTACTTAAGTCTTCCAACTCATGTTCGTGGAGAGCAGTTCATCTCGATCGGCTAGACTCAAGTCACTCGACGATAAGGAACCATGACACAGAGTCCATGATAATAAACTAGCAACGACTCAACAATAAGGAACCATGATTTAGAAGCGGTCGAGTGGATCATTATTCTGCTCCTGCACACATTGAAGTCGTGTACAGTGTTTGTTGTAAGCATCAATCACCTTGTATTTTTTTTCTTCAAAATCTTCTGTCGTAGAGTTTGATGTAGTTAATGTTCAAATGATAGTATGTTGTTGTATATTAATTACACTTCCATGAAACTCGAACATCACCTAGCAGATTTCATTAATTTCTACTGATTACATATCCATTAAAATGATTCTTATTGGTTTTTCGTTCAATATAGAATTTATGCAAATAAGATTATCAATGTTTGTAACCTCCACCTGGGGAAATTACCAATGATAGCTTTATTATTCTCCGTAGTGGTTAGGATTTGCTGCATTTGTGGTAGTAATATTTCTTTCAGAAGACATTGACAGTATTGCATGACTAAAATTTATGCTACATTCTTTAAAATGCCAATACTTTCGTAGGCTTCAAAATCATAACAAGTGTCTAGAGGGCAAATGTTATAGAACTAAAGGCAGAAATATTTTAAGCCGTGTATTCAACTCACAATTATTATTATTTATTTTTTTAAATTAACGCAGAAACATATGGGGAAATGCATTTTTGTTTCTTGAAGTGCATATGATACCGACCTCAGATTGTAGGCTTTACGAGTGGTTGCACTGTAGGTTGAAATCTGGAGAGAACTTTTATTTTTTAGCGTCTTTCCAATATTTTATTCTACTATTTTCAAAGAAATAGTAGTAGCAAGCAATACTAGAGGCTTGAGTCAAAAAGGAACAGATAAAGTTAAGAAGTTTCTGGCCATATATCAATCAATTTAATTTAAAGGGTTGAAAAGGCTCAGAATATCCCACGTATGTTTTGGTCGGCGTTTTTGTCTGGATAATATTGTCCACGTTTTAGTTATGGAGGTGAAGTCGTGAAGAGACTGATAAAAAGTCTAGAAGCAACGACCAAATTAAAACATTTATCAAATATACGTAAGTAAAAGATCCTGCACCATACACGAATATTTTTTTTACAAATAAATCGATAAATTATATCATATTTTATTTAAATTAATGGTAAAATTTATTAATTTAATGGTGAAGCTAACTTCTAAATGATGCAATTACTTGTATTTATCTCATTTGTACAACATATATTTGGCCCTAAACTAAATATATCACTTGTCAAAAAACACTAAATATCTCACCTTTTTTATGTCAAGTATCTCACTTCTTAGATGAAAGGACTAGGTGAGATATTTAGTGAATCATTTACTTGGCAAATTCATATAAAATTCTCAATTTCAGATTTTGTGTATCATTTTCTGCATTTTTTTCCTATTTATTTTCTAAACCATATCAATTACTCTCCTGTGCTATGTATAACGGCGTGTATTTGATTTTATTAAAAAAAAAGTGCTGTGTTTGATTTTTCATGAAATAAATTAATTTTGCATATATGTCAAACATAATGAAATAAAACTATATATGTTTATTTTACATAGAATAAAGTTGAATTTTCGTGTAGTAAAAATATTTTACATTCATTCTTCCTCCATTTTTTATTTCGTGAAATAAAAATATTTTGCATTCACTTTTCCTCCATTTTTTATAACATAGTATCAAATATCTTTCCACCAAGTTTTATATGAAAGTACTGAATATTAATTTAATTACAAATCAAATTAGGTGAACACATCAGAGAAGTGAACCGCTCGGAGAGGGAATGACGGCACCGCTTAACCTTGAAATCTTTCCATTCCAATCGGTTTGTTGATTTTGTTATTCCTTCAATTGCTAGTTGTTCAATTGGTTCACGTTTCTCTTTGAATTTTCCATTGCGTGGATTTTCCAAAGTCAATATTGTTTTGATTTACAATTTTAACAATTTGGAAAAAGAAACAGAGCCGCGATGAGAGGGTTAGAGAGAGAGCACCGCGAAGGTCCTTGGCTCCGCCACGGACCACCGCGCCGGTTTGTTTCGCCGGAGGTGAGGAACATCGGGGGATAGGGTTCCAGGCAGGGTGCCACAAAGGGGTGGGAATGAGGGAGATTGGATTGACGTGAGACCGCGAATGAGGAAAGCACTGCGACAAGATTTTTAGGGTCAGGACAATTTTCATGGAGGTCAGCGGCATCAGAATTGGAGCGACTACAAGCTTCGACAGGATAGGGTTAGGTATTCATCTCGAGGGGACTACTATGAAGGGGATTTTGAAACAAACAGATACGGATTACTCGGACAGAAGAGGCTTGCGGTGGGCTGATTGCGAGTTTGATGAGGATTATGGTGCGGTTGTTGATCGAACACGATGGAAGCATCGTCAACAGCCACCATTGCGACGGCTACACGGTGACTTCAGACCGCGAATAGCAAGCATGTGTTGAGGGGACTGAACCTGACAGAACCGACTCATCATCATTCCTAAAACGGTTCGTAACTTTCTATATAACTCACTTTCCACCTCAGGCTACATTATTTTTCTTGCGTAAGGGTTTTGAGATATGTGGAATTTTGGAAGATGTTTTTGTTGCAAATAATAGAAATAGAAATGGCGAGGTTTATGGTTTTGTACGGTTTGCGAAGGTGCGGGATGTCGATAAGTTGCTGAAAGCCTTGAATAATGTATGCTTTGGTCAATACTGTGTTCATGCTGTACTTGCTAGGTTTGATAGGAAGAGAGAGAGGAAGGGTGTAACGACGAGGGAGGATGAGGGCGTAGGAGGTAAGACTAGTGGTGAAGGCGAAGGGGAGGTGGTTAAGGTGAGGGAGAAGGAGGCCGAGGGAGAAAAAAGTAAGGATGGGTTACATGGTAGGGCTGATGTGGGGAAGAAGGAGGAGGAGGAGGTCGGTGAGGGTGGGGTCGGTTGTGGTGAGGGTGGGAGGTTCGACGAAGAAGGGAGGAGGTGGTGAGGGTGTCGAGGCTGATCGGGTAGTTGGTAAGGTGGGCAGAAAAGTAAGCACGGACAAGTTGAATGAGCAGACACTGTTGTTACGGAAGTATCGGTCATGTGATGAGGACTGCAAGTGGGCATGTGATGAGGACTGCAAGTGGGCAACACGTGGTTTGATTGGAACGGTGATTGATGGGGCGCCAATACCTTTAATTCAAAACAGAGTGATTGACGCAGGATTTAAAGATATTGACATTATTCCACTTGGCGCTGATAAAGTGTTTGTTCACTCCATGAATGAAATAAATGTTTCCGAAGTTGTGCAATCAACGAAACAATTTTTTGATATGATTTTTTCTTCTTTGATTGGTTGGACGAAGGAGGCGTTGCCCTTTCAGAGAGGAGCATGGGTACGCTTGTATGGAATTCCTTTACATGCGTGGAATGAAAATTTCTTTAAATTATGTGTGATGGATAGCGGAAGGTTCTTGAAAACAGACAATTGTTCTTTGAATAAAGAACGATTTGATTGTGCTAGAGTTTTAATAGCCACATCATTTTTATCTGTGATAGACAAGTCTGAAAAAATTATTGTCGATGGGTTGATGGTGAACATTAAAATTATTGAAGAATATGGGTTTAATATTGGTGATGATGTCTGTCTGTATGATGAGGATGATAAATCAGATTCTTCATCTCAAAGGAATGACGTTGGTGATGAAGTGTTTGATATTGATAATAATGTCGCGAACTTGACAAATAAAATAGTTAATGATTTCGTTCAAGCTGATGACATTATTGGTAAAAATGTGGAAGTTTCGAACATGGCAGAATTGGAAACTTCAGCTTCCAACGACAGACTGGGGAGTCCGATCTCTGTTAGCAAAATGGCCGCACTTTATGAGCAGCAGCTGGTGCGTGTTCCAGTGGAAGAGCCCGCTATGCCAAGGCTGGTTGTTAAGCCAAATCACGGTGAGGGAGATTTAGAAACAATCGATGAATGTATACAACATCCAAAGGCCGATTTCAGCAAGGTTGAAGGCACGGAGATACCTTCTAAAGGACACAAGAATTTACCCAGAAGTTATGTGAAAGAGCAACATTCTTTCAATTCAGGCCCGTGGAGTGTGGATTGGCTACAGAATACTCAACAAGGTGATGTTGGCATCATTTCATCCAAAACAAAACGATTGAGGAAGACTGGGAAGGATATAGGCCGAAGGAGTGAGAGCAAGAAGAGTAAAGTTATGAAGAAAAAGGTCGGCGGTGTGATTCGTCATCCGGTGTTGACTTTGAAAAAAGTGGCGAGATTACCAAGTAAAGATAAAGAAGAGGTTATGAAAGTGTTACGTGGCTCTAAGACAATGAAAGTTTTGAAACAAAAAATCAGCAACCGGAGACGTCAAAGGGAGAAAATTAGTCGATCGTTAGAAGCGACTACTCACAATTCAAGTTCTCAATCAGTTTATGTGGCTTCAATTAATAATGACTAGTTAAATTGGGTGGTCTTACGAGGTAATGAAGAGATAAAGACGGATGATATTCAAGGTATTGGTAAAACTATTGGAATTTCTTTTGGTGGCAATAATCATAATAATTTTAGCATTTTGTCTCGGTCTAAAGATGAGGGAGGAGGTCTAGGCCCAGTTTTAACTCCGGTGGAGGTAGTGAGGGGCAAGGAGGATGGGGGAGAGTAGGGGAAGTGGCGTGATGGTGAGGGGTGAGCGGGGTGGGTGTTTTTGATGAAGTTGATTTCGTGGAATGTGCGGGGTCTAGGGAGTGTTGAGAAAAGGCGGGAGGTGAGAGAGTTGGTGGTGGAAAAAAAATCCTTTCATTTTATGTTTACAAGAGTCTAAATTAGCTGTTTGTGATGACAATTTGTGCTTGTCGATGTGGGGCAACTCGAAGCATGCTTATTCTTACCGCCCGTCAAGGGGGGCTTCGGGGGGCCTGTTAATTATGTGGGACACTATGGAAGTGGAGGTGTGGTCGACAGTTAGCCAGAATCATATGCTCATTATTCATGGTAAATTTTTACGGACAAATGAGACGTTTCATTTATTTAATGTTTACGCTCCCTGTGACTCTTCGACAAAACAGCAGCTATGGGTATCTTTCACAGAAAAATTGCAGATGTTGAGGGGGAGAAAGTGTGTGTGTGCGGGGATTTTAATGCAATTCGTAGTGTGGAAGAAAGATGGTCTGCTAGGGGGTGATGGTAGCGCAAGAGACTTCTCATTTTAACCAGTTCATTGACGGCAATGGGTTGATAGATTTGCCTTTGTGTGGTTGCCGGTTTACTTGGTATAAAGGTGACGGTACTTCTATGAGTAGGTTGGACCGGTTCCTGCTCTTTGAAGATTGGTGTCTGCAATGGTCTAATTGCTTTCAGGTGGCCCTTCTTCGGGGTCTTTTTGATCATTGTCCGCTTCAATTGCCTGTTGATGAGGAAAATTGGGGTCCCCGGCCGATAAGAATGTTGAAATGTTGGCAAGAGTTGCCGGGGTATAAGCTGTTTGTGTTAGAAAATTGGCATTCCTACCAAGTCACAGGTGGGGACGGTTATGTGCTCCGAGAAAAATTAAAATTGATAAAGACAGCTTTGAAGGAGTGGCATTCTTTACATGTGAGGAATATTCCAGGAAAGATAATTGCTTTAAAAAATCGGTTAGCAGAATTAGATGAAGTTGGGGAGGAGGGTGGTTTGTCTCACGATGAGGTTGCAGAGATGAGGGACATAACTCATGATATACACTCATTGTCGCGTGTTAATGTGAGCATAAGTTGGCAACAGTCAAGACTCCTTTGGTTAAAGGAAGGTGATGCAAATTCTAAGTATTTTCATTCAGCTATCTCAAGTCGGCGACGTAAAAATGCTATTGTTTCTCTTATGGTGAATGGTAATTTGGTGGAAGGTGTGCAGCCTATTCAGGATGCTGTCTTTAATCATTTCATAGATCATTTTGCAACTCAAAATTTTACAAGACCAGGGGCTGAAAATTTGAACTTCAAGAGTTTAACGTATGGGGAAGGAGGTAGTTTAATAAAGTCGTTTTCTGATCAAGAGGTTAAAGCAGCAGTTTGGGACTGTGATAGTTATAAAAGTCCAGGACCAGATGGGGTCAATTTTGGTTTTATAAAGGATTTTTGGGATGTCATTAAATGTGATGTGATGCATTTTCTATCAGATTTCCATCGAAATGGCAAGTTGACTCGAGGCATAAACTCTACTTTTATAGCTCTTATTCCTAAAATTGACAGTCCGCAGAGATTGAACGATTTCAGACCTATTTCTTTAGTGGGGTGTCTGTGTAAAATCTTATCAAAAGTGCTAGCGAAGCGGCTGCGTTTGGTTATTGGAGGTTTGATATCCGAGACTCGGTTAGCTTTTGTGAAGGATCGTCAGATTATGGATGGTGTCTTAATCGCTAATGAGGTGGTAGATGAGGCCCGTAAGTCAAAGAAGGAGTTAATGCTTTTTAAAGTCGATTTTAAAAAAGCATATGACTCGGTTGATTGGGGGTATTTGGATGTGGTAATGAATAAAATGGGGTTTCTAGTGTTATGGAGAAAATGGATTAAAGAATGTGAGACAACTGCAACTGCATCAATTCTGGTTAATGGAAGCCCTACTAATGAATTTTCGTTGAAAAAGGGGCTAAGACAAGGGGATCCTTTGTCTCCATTTCTTTTCCTGCTAGCAGTTGAAGGTTTAAACGTAATGATGCAGTCTGCTGTGGATAATAATTTATTTAAGGGTTATGTAGTTGGCGCATCTAATTTAGTGGTGGTGTCCCACTTGCGGTTTGTCGATGATACGTTACTTCTGGGTACTAAGAGTTGGGCCAATGTCCGAGCGTTAAGGGCGGTGTTGAATTTGTTCGCTGATATGTCAGGTTTAAAAGTTAATTTTCACAAGAGTTTACTGGTTGGAATTAATATTGGGACCTCGTGGTTGTCGGAGGCCGCATCAATTTTAAATTGCAAGGTGGGTAAAATTCCGTTTTTGTATCTTGGTCTCTCAATTGGTGGGGACCCTCGGAGGTTAACTTTTTTGGAACCTATGATGTCTACTATTAAATCTAGACTGTCTAAGTGGCAGAGTCGTTTTCTATCATTTGGGGGCCGTTTGGTTCTTCTAAAGTCTGTCCTGACCTCGCTTCCTGTCTACGCTCTTTCCTTCTTCAAAGCTCCGTTAGGTATAATCTCTTCCATTGAAACTTTATTTAAGAATTTTTTCTGGGGAGGGGGTGAGGATAACAGGAAAATTTCCTGGATTGCTTGGAGCTCTGTTTGTTTAGGTAAGGAGTACGGAGGGCTGGGGGTGAGACAGTTGAGGGAGTTTAATTTAGCCTTATTAGGTAATTGGTGTTGGCGGATGTTGGTAGATAGAGGTGATTTTTGGTATAGGGTGTTGGTGGCGAGATATGGTGAGGAGGCCGGGAGGTTGGGGGCAGGAGTGCTTCATCTTCGTGGAGGGAGGTAGTGAAGATTAGGGATGGGGTTGAGGGCGCAAATGGTGGTTGGTTTGGTGATAGGGTGTCGGAGGTGGTAGGCGATGGAAAAAATACGTTCTTTTGGTTTGATAATTGGTTAGGAGATGTCCCTCTGCGTAGAAGGTTTGGTCGTTTGTTTGATTTAGCGACATATAAATTTGTTACGGTGGCCGATATGTGTGATCGTGGTTGGGAGGAAGGGGAGAGGCGTGGAGTTGGAGGAGAAGATTGTGGACGTGGGAAGAAGAAATTTTAGAGGGGTGTAAGGAATTACTTGATGATGTTTGTGTGCAGGATAATATTCTTGACAGGTGGCAGTGAGATCCAGACGTACATGACGGATATACCGTGATAGGAGCTTATCAGATTCTGACAACTCCGGTCACTTCCACTTTTGACGAAACTAGAGACCTTATTTGACATAAATAGGTTCCCCTAAAGTTTTCTATTGTTGCTTGGCGTCTGCTGAAGGACAGACTCCCAACCAGAAACAATCTATTCAGGCGCGGAATAGTGCAAGAGGCAGGGACTAAGTGCGTTACAGGGTGTAGGCTTGAGGAGACAACATCACACTTATTTATTCATTGTGACATGTTCGGTTCGTTGTGGCAGCTAATTAGGGCCTGGATTGGAGTGGCGGGAGTAGACCCGCTTAACATCACTGACCATTTTATCCAATTTATTCATTACACAGGTTCATCAAAGGCTCGCCGTTCTTTTCTTCAATTATTGTGGCATGTTGGTGTTTGGCATATATGGAGTGAACGTAACAACAGAGAATTTAAAAACCTCGAAACTCCTATATTACAGGTTCTAGATAAAGTAAAATTCCACTCATTATGGTGGCTGAAGGCTAATGATGCCAAGTTTGTTTATGGTTTGCAGAGATGGTGGTCGGACCCTTTGATTTGTTTGGGTATCGACTGGCCTGTTTTTGTCTTGTATATACTTTGTATTGACAGCGTGTCTTTTGGGGTTGTCTTTTCGGTACATCTTGTACTGAGGAGCATCCACCGCCGGTGTTAATATATTCCATTTTTATGTCTTCAAAAAAAAATATTTTTCCACCAAAAGTAACACTTAGCTTGCTTTATTTTGTGAATTTTACACTAAATTCTATTTCAAGCTTATGCCGGGAGTTTTCGTGAAGAAACAGAAACTTAATTTTAATTTTAGAAAAAAAACTAGAAATTGATTTATTTTATGTTCGACCATTTTAACTAAATTACTTATATAAAATATCTATTGAAGTTGTATCAGGGTTCCACGTTACTAAGATTCTTAGATTGATGGATGTATATATACGGTTGAACGGACATCTTCATTTTCACCAAAAAATTTAAAGTACATAGATCTTTTCATTTATATATTACTTAACATACACTCGTGTGTGTGTGTGTGTATATATATATATATATATATATATGGTTAGACACCTTATTCTTTTAAACTAGTTTTGAATGTGAGATTGAAACTGATTTAACATAATATTATAAAAGCTGAATTAAGCATGACAATGTTACAATTAGACCAAGAATTCATATTAAAATTGTATTAAAATCCCACATTTATAAGAGTTTTAGGTTGTTGGATGTGTATATATTTGATTTGGGCATCCCTATATAAGTTAGCTGTCATAATCTTTGAGAACCCATAGTTTTACTAAAAGTTTATAAGGGTACACATTTAGATCCTATTTTAGGTTAATTTTAAAAATAAATAAAAAATCAACAAACCATCAAAAAGGACCGCAAACCAATTAGGTTGGCACCACAAATCAAAACAACAACGAGAATTCAGAAGAATATACCAAGTATAAGTCCTAAACATGGAAGAGTTTTAGACATGTAACCTAATTCCATATTTTTTTCATTAACAATGTTATTAATTTTGATTTTATTTAGAGAAATTCTTGTTTACCCATCAATAAAAGATGGATAACATTATTTACAATGGGTTGGTTCAATCAAAATCGTGTATTTTGTGTTACCACCTGCTAACCAAGTTGTCATCTTTTATTAATAACTAATAATTTCCATCGAAAAATATTCACTCCCAAACCCATTTTTTCAATCGGCAAATACTCTAATCTAAAACATTGCATAAAAGATCTGAGACAAAAATACCCTGATCTTAATATGTTAACACGGTTTAATACCGTACATAATACACATGTGGGCATGCAAGAGTCTTGCCATATGATTTCCCTCTGACTCTTGCCATACTATAATTGAATCTTCACGTGACTTCCCTCTCACTTTTTTTTTTGCGTCTTAGCAGAGAATTTGTGGTCATCATAAAACATGCTACGTGTGATTCACATGATTCTAGACCTATATCCATGCATTGCAATATTGCATATCATCACTACTTTCCTCACATAATCCAATGTTCATTGCATATGCTCTTACATCACCATTCACTAGATATCGAAATCTTCTCCTAGAACCCATATGTCATCATCTTCTTTGACAATAATCCACATATATCATATACTCTGTGTTCTACAATAATCCACATGTTTGACTAGCTGACGCAAATGACTGTATGAAGTTAATCGAGAAAATAGTATTTTACTAAAATTAAATAATTACCAAAAATACAAATATCATAGAATATATACCGAAAGTGGTGTGTGTAATATTAGTATTAAGTAATCCATCAACTCATTATTGCAAGACTTTTTTTACATAATCATACCATAAATGCTAGCAACACACTTTTCAATATACTATTTTTAATTGGTTAAAATTCATATGGGACCTATCAAATTTATATAGGATCCACATGATTTGGTGAGATCCATGTGAATTTTAACCAATAAAAAAGAATGTGTTGAAAAATGTATATTGCTAACATTCCTCTTGTTTTTATATATAAGAGTACTCACGGCAAATTTTTAGATGCATTTTTTATTGTTTTTTCTTTAAATATATTCTTTTCTAGTACTACTTTCAATTTATCTTGGAATATAAAAATTGAACATTGAATGTATTTATATACAAATGATAGTTTAGTGATAGTTACATACATTTAAGATGTATTTATTAATCAAATATCAGTGGTCTTAATATCAGTGGTCTTTCTTAGAGGTTCCTATAATAAAAGACGAATGAAAAAAAAGAAGAACGAATTGATAGATATAATAGATTGATGATCGTAGAAAAAAATTAAGATGTATAAAAATATAAGTGCTAAATAATATAATGTACGTCAATTTGAAAATTGAAAGTGACAATTTTTTTTAAAAAAAAAACTTTTTATTTACAAATACTTCAAGTATATATTGTGGTGAGGAGGGAGTATCATCTTCATAAAACAAAGTGATAGTATACAATTGAAACACACTTCAATTCAACTCTAACACCCAAAAAATACATACACTGCTCATTAATTTGCCAACAATGGTTTTGCAAGCAAACATTAATGTTCCACACTTTGTACTATTTCCCTTAATAGCACAAGGCCACATTATCCCAATGATAGACATAGCAAAACTCTTAGCACAACGTGGTGTTATTGTTACCATATTCACTACACCAAAAAATGCATCACGTTTTACTTCAGTTCTTTCTCGTGCTGTTTCTTCTGGCCTTCAAATCAAACTTGTAACCCTAAAATTTCCATCAAAGCAAGCTGGATTACCAGACGGTTGCGAGAATTTCGACATGGTTAACATTTCAAAAGACACGAATATGAAGTACAATCTATTCCATGCACTTTCCTTGCTTCAAACGGAAGCTGAAGATTTGTTTGATAAATTGTCCCCAAAACCAAGTTGCATTATTTCTGATTTTTGCATAACTTGGACTTCTCAAATAGCTGAAAAACATCGCATTCCAAGGATTTCATTCCATGGTTTTTGTTGTTTCACCCTCCATTGCATGTTCAAAGTACACACTTCAAATATTCTTGAAAGCATCAATTCAGAGACAGAGTTTTTCTCTATTCCTGGCATACCTGACAAAATTCAAGTCACAAAAGAACAGGTACCAGCAGCAGTGAAAGAGGAAGAGATGAAGGGGTTTGCTGAGAAAATGCAAGAAGCTGAAATGAAATCATATGGTGTAATCATAAACAGTTTTGAGGAGTTAGAGAAAGAATATGTTAATGATTACAAAAAGGTAAGAAATGATAAGGTTTGGTGTATTGGTCCTGTTGCACTTTGTAACAAAGATGGTTTAGATAAGGCTCAAAGAGGTAACATAGCTTCAATAAGTGAACATAATTGTTTGAAGTTTCTAGATTTGCATAAACCAAAATCTGCTGTTTATGTTTGTCTTGGAAGTTTATGCAATTTAATTCCTTCACAACTTATTGAATTGGCTTTGGGATTAGAAGCAACAAAAATGCCATTTATTTGGGTTATTAGGGAAGGAATTTATAAAAATGAAGAGTTGGAAAAATGGATTAGTGATGAAAAGTTTGAGGAAAGGAATAAAGGAAGAGGACTTATAATTAGAGGGTGGGCCCCACAAATGTTGATATTATCACATTCTTCAATTGGTGGATTTTTGACACATTGTGGTTGGAATTCAACACTTGAAGGGATAAGTTTTGGTGTGCCAATGGTAACTTGGCCATTATTTGCTGACCAATTTTTGAATGAGAAGCTTGTTACTCAAGTTTTGAGGATTGGAGTGAATCTTGGTGTTGAATTTCCATTGAAGTGGGGAGAGGAAGAGAAATTAGGTGTGGTTGTGAAAAAGGAAGGTATTAAAGAGGCAATATGCAATGTGATGAATGAGGAAGATCAAGAGAGTAAAGAGAGAAGAGAAAGGGCTAGTGAACTTAGTGAGATGGCAAAGAAATCTGTTGAAAAAGGTGGATCTTCTTATCTTAATATGACTTTGCTTATTCAAGATATCATGCAACAACAATCAAGCATCAAAGTTGAAACTTGAAGAGATATGCAATTTATAACATAATTTGTCATTTTTTTTCTTTCTATCTTTGCATATTCTACACTGCAAAGCAGGAAGTTATGCAACATGCATGCATGAAGAGGTATTGAATTAATATAATAATACTTCTATATTATAAGAAGAGGGTACTATATGTTTTCATTTCATTTTGTTTATATGTTGAAGATTGTCTAATGACAAGCTGTTATTTGTTTGTTTGATTTTATCATGAAATTGTAAATCAATAAATTAATGTAACTTTACAAGCATTAAAGACATAAAATTGGTGTGAGGCAGGGAGCTTTAAGTATACAGATATGTTATTTAAATGTTTAAATACAAACATGATATGAGATTATTTTTATTTCTATTTTATCTCTTTAATTTTATTTTTATCTTTTACAATTTATGTTTCAAAAACATATATAAATAACTTCATAACTAACATCAAATTTTTCTTGCCAAAGAATCATTTCTCATAAGCATATATGACAATTTTGAATGGCAAAAAGTTATTCTAAGAACTCACAAAGGACAAACAGAATACAAACAATTAACAACAAAAAGCAAAGGCCATAAAACGAAGTACATGCTTAAATAACACCCAACCAAAACAAGCTAACACCAAACGAAGTATTTATTTTGGATTTAAGTAAGAGTAAGGATCAGCTCAATGTGTGGAACAAGAGCCCACATCTTCTTATCTTATTTTTGCATTTTTATGGCATCTTTTCTTTTTTCCTTCGTACGCCTGAATTTCATTTGTCCGGATAGTAAAATTCAAATTGTACACAAACTTTCTTATTGATGTTTTTTTTTCATTGACTTCTCATGTTTTCTCTATGTTCTAGGAATGGAGAGAAATGATGAAAATGGATCATATGCAACACTTTTATCTCCTGCACTTTCTGCTGCCCTTTTATGTGCAGCCATGACGTTTTTTAACCAAACCATGAAATGTCCTTTTTGTTACTAAACCATGACATAAAATGGATCATCTGTAGCACTTTTCTCTCCTGCACTCCCTGCTGCCCTTTTATGTGCCTATCCCTCTCATGATTTCATTCTCTCTCATCATTACTTTTTTATTTTTTAGTTATGATTTCTTTCTCCTTACACATAAAATCACAACAGCAGCGCACTGCTGCCGCTGCAGGGGATCCATATCCAACCATGACATGTTCCTAAGCAAAATGGACTCGTATGATTGCACATTGAAAGAGCGATAAATATATTAATTAGTGGTTAATCGACCAAGTGGGCAGGTACTTGCATATTTTTAGTAAAAGAATAAAAAAGAGTAATTTCATAAACAAGTATGGATCTCAAAAAAATGTTCAAAGGTCCATCCTCACTATTTTTAGTAAAAATAGTTGGTTTGTAAAATAAACATGAAAAGAGATGTGATATTTTACTAAAAAGGTAGAGTTCACATTCCAAACTTTTTTTTTTATTCATATTAGATATATGGCACCTTCTAGTGTGGATGAGTGTGGCATATCATTCACCGTGGATGAGTGAAAAAACTCTAGTTGTACCATACACTTACCCACACCTAACTAATTTCTACTCTCTCCTCTCCCACCTTCTTCCTTTTTCTTTCTGCTACCATAACTCAAACTCAAGAATACTTCTTCCAAAAAAAAAAAAACCAAACGCTCAGAAATTCAAATCCAACAAAACACTTTCAAATCCAAAAAATAAAAAATCACAAACACACTACACAAAATCAAATGTTCATAATCAATCTTAGATCCAAATCCAAACCTATAAATCAATCTCCTTTTAAATCAAATTTGTTACTGTTTATTATGTTACACTGTCAAAATTCTAACATGGTTTGTCCAATTCTTTTGTGGGTTTGATATTTTTTATTTGGGTGCTGCTAACCGATGCCCCGAGCGCAACGGTTAAGAAACAATAAATGAATTAATCTTACTTATTTTACCTTAATTAAAGTAATAAATAAATCAATTAATTAAATTAAAAAAGTGTTATTTAATACTCTATTAAATTTCCTTTCTTTACACATCTATACACATTGTTCCTTTCCTTTCTTTTTCTTATCATTTCAGTTTCATTTCTTAACCATATATTTTCTTGTAGATTTTACTCCAACCAAATTTTTTCCGTGAATTTTTTATGACTTGTTTTTTCTTTCAAACCAATTCATGGAAAGCCTATGCATAATTAGTAACATATCAAATTAACATAAAGTCTAAAATAAATTAACAATTCCATAGATAAAACATAACCAATTAAATTAAAATATCAAATACAAGATCATCAAATGCGTAGAAATTACAAAATCTTCTTCAAAACAAAATAAGATTCCATGCTTGTGTCACAAAATAGGAAATTTGATAGAGTATTGAATGCACATTTTCATATTTTAATTAGTTGACATATTTATTACTCACTTTAATTGAGGTAAAACAAGTGAAATTAATTCATTTATTGCTCCTTAACCAGTGCGCCAGGGGCAGGGGCACCGGATAGCATTACCCTTTTTATTTTTTCTATGAAATGGGTTTGAATTTATATGATACAAGTTATCGGCATTAGAAATTAATTGTGGTGTATAATATTTTGATTTTTGTTTGTGAATGTTAATTATTTGGTCCATTTTGGAAAATGAATTGTTAATTTGGAAAAATAATTGGTTGTTTTAGTTTGGGTGTTGAAATTTGAAGGTTTTTTTAGATCAATTGTCAGTCTTGGGTGTTTTGGGTTGTTGCTTTGATGTTTACAAGAGCATGGTTTGATGAACATGTTTACCGGTCCTCCCATATCACTTTATCCTTCCTTATGCTCTAAATGAACACTGAACATTGAAGGTGGATTTACATAGTTTGTTTAATTCTTCTATGGTTATTTTTTTTCTTCTACAAGTGATGTTAGGTTTCTGCTACCATGGTGTTGATAGAGATGGTGGGGAGAGGGAGAGAGAGGGGTGTGAATTGTAGAATAATCTGATGTGAAGGGTCTATGATGATATGATATGCCTTAAATGAATTAATGGTAAAAATACACTCAGCCACGGTGGATGATATGTCACACTCATCCACACTAGCCTGAGCTTAAATATATAATATAATAGCTGCTCTAGTATTTAACGAGAGAACTGCTTGTATCCTCCATTTTTTTTTTAAATTGCATTCATTTGGAGTTGTAAACACTATTCTTTTCTACCTTCAAAAACGAGTAAATTCTGACCACGGTTGTCTCTATGGTTTTTGATGCTCGATACAAATTATTTATGTCTCCATGAGTTTAACTCAGTTGGTAGGGACATTGCATAATATATGTAAGGGCCGAGTGTTGAACCTCAAACACTCTACTTCTCCACATTTAAATTGTGTGAGCTACAACCACTAAGCTACTTGAAAAAATATATATAATTGTTTCTTAAAAGACTCTCATTAGTAGACTCGAGGTTTATTTGTGTGCTTTTAGATGACTTTTCATCTATATTTCTTTTTACGAATTTGATATTTTAAGTAGTTAGATGCACATTCAATCTCCATTTCATTTGCAGCTGAAAATTGTAGAATCATAGGGATGAAGATCATAATGTAAGCAAGATAACAAGCATATTTGTATTCATGAGAAGAATACTCATAGGAATTCATAGTTGAATGAATAGATCGATAAAAGATTGATTGAATAATATAATGAGGTAGCTTATTTATACATTAACTTGGAGTAACTTCTTAACTAACTAACCTACTAACTTTAATTTAACTACCTTCTTTTTAATTAATAAAAAAAAAATCTAATTGCATCAACCAAATATAAGAAGTCAAACGAGATATACCATAGGTAGTTTAAGCCTAGCATTTTATTGGACATGGAATTGTGTTTTTTCCACCAGAAAATGGCTTTAAGACAAGTGTGGTTTTTATAAAAACATGCAATATAACGTAGCTCCCATTAAGGAAGAGTCGTATACTCAATAAAGTACTTTTAATATGTCATCCTAAAAAGACAGCACTCACTTTGGGGTCCATTGGATACTATGCACCTCACGATTGGTGTTCAAAGAACATTGGAACAATATATTCATTGTCTTTGCATGGCCCCTTGGTTTGGCCTGCACAAATTTCATTTGTCTTTTTTGTAAATGTGTAAAGCATAGACAACAATGCATAATATATTGAAATACTCCCTCCCTCAATCTCCTTGGTGATAAATATCTATTCATTTTACGTATTATTAATTGCCCCAGCCGACTACTTTGTTTATCACACCAAGTACCTCCATATACAAGAAAACATAAAGTCATGAGAGCATAATTCTCATTCTCGAATTATTACATATTTTGATTATATAATAAGATTATTAAGCTTGCTTAAAAATACAAAAAATCAAACAAATATTATTAAAAACATTTACGTTGACACGTAACAAAAAGTAATTATTTCTTATTTTTCATTTTTTTTAATCGTATTTCTCTTATTTTACATTGTAAAGTGTATATAATATAACCATATGTAAATAACAAAGTAATCTTGACATTGTAAAGTGTTTTTTTTTCCTCAAAAAAAAAAAACAAAGTAATTCTTTTCTTATGTGGCACCATGTCAGCAAAAAAACGCCCACGTGACAATAGCATGAGACTTGAAGTGTAGACAAAAAAAATTAGAATGACGCAATTTTTTATAGAAGTTAAAATCAAAAAATTCAAAATTTATATGGATGAAAAACATGTTGAACCTTTAAATTTACAATAAAATACACCTCCAATTTTGCATAGAAACTCTGCTTGGTTGCTGCTTGCTAGCTAGATAGATCGATAGTTAAAAAGAATGAAATGAAAAAGACAAATGGTAAAACAAATTTTATTCAAATAATCCAACTTTTACATAGGTAAGCGCTTACATCACCTTAATAGCTCTTTATGGAACTACATATCTGTCTTTTACTTTTAATAAAAATAGGGTTAAATATGTTTTTTATCCCTATAAATATGTTAATTTTTCGTTTTAGCCGTTCTAAAAAATTCTTCAACTTTTAGTCCTTAAAAAACTTTTCATCTTCACTTTTGGTCCCTACTTTAAAGTAAACTCATGTTTGGAATTCATATTTTTGTATTAAATTTTGCAGAAAAATTCATAATATTATAAGAATCCCTCGCAAAAAGAATTAGAATTTTTTAACAAAACATGAATTTAATATGAATTTTTATATGTTTTAAGGTTAAAAATTCATATTTAATTTGTGTTTTGTTAACGAATTCTTTTTTTTTGGGAATTTTTTTTAGAATATTTTACACATTTCTGCACAATTTCATTAAAAAAATACAAAAATTAAATTTAAAATAGGGACCAAAAGTAGTGATTGAAAATTTTATAGGGACTAAAAGTTGAAAGAAAATTTTAGAGAGACTAAAACGAAAAGTTGGTATATTTATAGGGACCAAAAACATATTTAACCCATAAAAATACATACTCGTCGCTTTTTTTTTTCCGAGGGACATACTTGTCTTTTGCTTTTTGGTTTTGATAAAGTAGCATAATATTTGAGATTCACATATTTTAAACGTGGAGAAATGAAGAGTTTGAGATTTGAACCCTAAACTATACATATTATTTATAGCTATCATCTCAGTTGTGTTTATGGTAATAATACATGTCTCTTAGTTAGCAGTATAATCTCATTATATTCACATATTTTAATTAGAAAAGTATACGGTGTGATTAATTTGTTAACTTGGTTTATAGATGTTTATAAAATACTTTTCAATATGAATGTCTTCAATTCTGATATCTATCTATCGACACAAATATTTTATATAGGCTTAATAGCAGTTTTGGTCCTCTATGTTTTAAGAAGTTGCGATTTTGGCCCCCTAACAAAGTAAAATACAAAATCGCCTCCTAAGTATTGCCCCTTTTGCAGTTTTGGCCTCCATGGTAATTTTGATAAAGTCAATGCACACATGGACGCGTGTAATTGTTTTTTTTTTAAATTTAATTAATTTTTTTAATTAAAAATATATATTTTTTATTTTTTAATACTAAAAAAATAAAAAAAATTACACATATACTTATAGACAAATATTTAAAACATATACTTATAGACAAATATTTTTTATTCAAAAAGTTATATTCAAGGAAAAAGTTGGTATTATAAATATGTGTAACTTTAGTTGAATTCATTGTACACCAAACGTAGAAATACAACATCCGATCCTTAATCCTTCCAACAAAAACAAAAGGAACATATGGCATCCCAAGATCCAAAGCTCCACTTTGTGTTGTTTCCAATGATGGCACAAGGTCACATGATCCCAATGATGGACATAGCCAAAATATTGGCACAACATCACAATGTTATTGTTACAATCATAACAACCCCACACAATGCATCTCGTTACACATCAATCCTAGCACGTTATGTTGAATCTGGCCTTCATATTCAATTAGTTCAACTTAAATTTCCATGTAAAGAGTCTGGATTACCAGAAGGGTGTGAGAATCTTGACATGCTGCCTTCACTTGGTGTAGCCTCAGACTTCTTCAATTCATCAAAATTTCTACAACAAGAAGTTGAAAATTTGTTTGAAGAGTTAACACCACCACCAACTTGCATTATCTCTGATATGTGTTTGCCATATACATTCCACGTAGCTAAAAAGTTCAATATTCCAAGAATTTCTTTTGGTGGAATAAATTGCTTATATCTTCTGTGTTTGCATAATTTACATGTCAATAATATTATGGAAACCATGGCTAATAATGAATTTGAATACTTTGATGTGCCTGGTATTCCTGATAAAATTGAAATCAACATAGCACAGACAGGACTAGGGTTAAGGGGTGAAGCTTGGGAACAGTTTAATAATGATTTGGCTGAAGCTGAAATGGGTACTTATGGTGTAATCATGAATTCTTTTGAAGAGTTAGAGCCAGCATATGCAAAGGAATATAAAAAGGTAAAAAATGACAAAGTTTGGTGTATTGGTCCTGTATCACTTAGTAACACTGATTACTTGGATAAGATTCAAAGAGGTAATAATAATAAGGTTTCAATTGATGAATGGGAGCACTTGAAGTGGCTAGATTCTCAAAAACAAGGGAGTGTTCTCTATGCATGTCTTGGAAGTTTATGCAATATAACACCATTACAGTTGATAGAGCTTGGTTTAGCATTAGAAGCAACAAAAATACCTTTTATTTGGGTTTTAAGAGAAGGAAATGAATTAGAAGCATTGAAAAAATGGATTGAGGAAAGTGGATTTGAGGAAAGAATCAATGGTAGAGGCCTAGTGATTAAGGGTTGGGCTCCTCAGTTATTGATATTGTCACATCATGCAATTGGAGGATTCTTAACACATTGTGGTTGGAATTCTACTCAAGAAGCAATATGTGCTGGTGTGCCAATGGTTACATGGCCACTTTTTGCAGACCAATTTTTGAATGAATGTTTAGTTGTGCAAATATTAAATGTTGGTGTGAAAATTGGTGTGAAGAGTCCTATGAAATGGGGTGAAGAAGAGGATGGTTTGTTGGTGAAGAAAGAAGATGTTGAAAGAGGAATAGAGAGGTTAATGGATGATTCAAGTGAATGTAAAGAAAGAAGAAAAAGGATTAGAGAGCTTGCTGAGATGGCTAAAAAGGCTGTAGAAAAAGGAGGATCTTCTCACTCTAATGTTTCTTTGTTCATCCAAGATATCATGAAGAAAAATAAAGATATGATGTCACCATTTGCCAATGGAAATGCCAATTCAAAATGAAAATGCATGTATCTCTTTTAGTCTTTAGGCAAAGTGGCAAGAACAACTTGAAAACATTTATTATATGTCTGATTTTTGTTTGTTACTATTATATGTTTGATTGGTGTATTGTTTTTAGTGGTTTTGGTAATTTACCCACCAACCAATGAAAATTAGCAATTTATTAGTGGGGTCCAGATAGTTCATGAATACCACCTAAAAAGATGAATGTTCATTGTTTGAGGTAAATTACTCATCATTCTTTCATGGATACTCTAGTTGTCACCGTTGTTTTTTCACATGCATTAAAGATTTTTTCAGATGCATTATATTTCATCGGTAAAGGTTTTTAGATATGTTTTCTTAAGGGTTTTTAGATATGTTTTGAAAAGTGACATGACAAAATGATATTATAGCAGAATTATTTTAAAAAAATGGAAAAAGGGATTTAGGATTATTAAAGACACCTTCAAAATCTTATATCGTGACACTCATAGCTTTCACAATAGATCTCGGTTTAAAGACCATTCAAACAAGGTTGATTACCGTAGATAGAACATCAACCTACAACCTTATCATAGGGAGGCATATACTTAATGCTATGGAGCAATTGTATCAACTCTACACCTCACGATGAAAATCCCTATTGACGATGGTAAGATCGCTACCATACACAGGGAACAACAAATAGTTTGATAGTGTTTTGTCACTAGCCCAAATTGGAAAAAACTTTTTTGAAGGACTAAAATCAAAATGATTCTCAATTGTAGGAATCTTTTAAATATTTAAGCCTAAAAATTAAATCCAAATGCACACATTTTTCTTTTTATCCATTTTAAAATTTATTTTTCTTTTCATGAATAATTTGTGTTATATTTTAACTCAATTAATTTCTTAAAATTAGTTTATTGATTTCCATTATGTTAAGGAGGTTTCTCTAAAAATAAATGACTATTTTGCTATAATAAACCAGTATAGGGGCTAGCTACTCTGGCATACAAGGAGGTACGTAATAAATTACTTCTCAGATATCATCCTAAAAGCCATTGGTGTTCAAAAAACGATGGAACAATATATATATCGCCGTCAATGTTATGGAAAGCAAGAAATGAATAATGATCTCATTCTTATAGATGTAAAAGTGAGATACATCAAGTATTTATAGAAAAGCTTAGCTTATTACACTCAACCTAATTACATGTTAATATGGAAGGTTAAGCTAAATGTAACTAAGTAGCTTGTATCTCAAGTAAGCTTGCTATATGTGTTGAATCTTTAACATCTTTATCTTCTATCTCTAATATCCTCCCATAAGCTGGAGGATGATAGATATTGATCGTTCCCAGCTTGAATAGCAAAGTGCTGAAAGGTTGAGGAAGAATAGACTTGGTGAAGAAATTTGCTAACTGGTCCTTGGAGAAGACTGGAAGCAATTTCATGATGCCAGCTTGTAGCTTCTCTTTAACCAGATGGCAGTCAATTTCAAGGTGTTTTGTCCTTTCATGAAAGACTGGATTGACATATGCAACACACTCTGGTTATCACAGTACAAAACTGAAGGCTTGCTAGTGGTGGCATGTATATCTTTGAGCAGATAGAGAAGCCATTGCATTTCACATGTTACTGCACCTAAGGCTCTATACTCAGCTTCAGATGAAGATCTGGAGACAGTCAATTGTTTCTTGGTCCTCCATGAAATGAGTGACTTGCCAAAGAAGAAACATTGGCCAGAGATTGATCTTCTAGAATCCAAACAACCTGCCCAATCAGCATCGGAAAAGCCAGATAAAAACAATGAAGATTGTCTTGGAAAGAGCAAACCCTGACCAGTACACTTCTTCAAGTATCTCAGAATTCTAGTGGCAGCTACAAAGTGTTTCTTAGTTGGTGAAGTGAGAAACTGACTGAGTTGTTGAGTGGCAAAAGTGATGTCTGGCCTAGTATTGGTCAAGTAAATCAATCTCCCTATTAACCTACTATATGAAGGGATGTCTGTGTAGGGTGCACTATTGTCACTATGAAGCTTGCAAGATGGATCTGAAGGTGTAGAAACAGGTTTAGAAGCAAGATAGCATGTGTCAGTGAGAAGGTCATGGCAGTATTTCCTTTGGCACAAACAAATTCCTTATGAAGAATGAACAACTTCCAAACCAAGGAAGTATTTCAACTGGCCAAGGTCTTTGATTTTGAAAGATGAATGCGGTATGGCTTTGATGAATTGAAATTCACTAAGAGATTCACCAGCAATGATAACATCATCAACATAAACCAATAAAACTGTGAAGGAAGTATCAGTTTTCTTGATGAATAGAGAGTGGTCAGAAGTTGATTGAGTCTATTGATGGTGAAGAAAAAGAGATTTGAGTTTTCCATACCACTTTCTGCTTGCTTACTTAAGATCATAGAGTGACTTAATGAGTTTGCAGATTTGATTAGGTTTAGAAGTGGTAATACCTTGAGGAACAAGCATGTACACATCCTCTTGCAAATCACCATGCAGAAATGCATTAGTGACATCTAATTGATGAATGTGCCATTGATTAATTGAAGCCAAAGTAATCACATTTCTGACAATTGTCAACTTGGCAACAGGTGAATAAGTATCAAAGTAATCTAAGCCTTCAACTTGATTATAACCTTTAACAACATGGCGTGTTTTATTCCTTTCAATAGAGCCATCAACATGATACTTGATTTTATAGATCCATCTGCATCCTATAGGCTTCATATTAGGTGGTAAATCAACCAGTTTCCAAGTCTCAGTATTTTCAAGATCAGTAATCTCAGTTTGCATAGCTTGCTTTCAACAAGTGAATTTACTAGCTTCAGCATATGTAGTGGGCTCAGTTTGGGAAGCAATGGACAATGAAAAAGCACACTGAGATGGTGAGAGATTATTATATGAAAGATAATCAGATATAGGATATGAGACATGTGAAGATGCAGATGCATGAGAAACATTACAAACTTAGTCTTGTAAATGAGTAGGTGGATGGCTACTTCTAGTAGATTTTCTTAAAATAGGTGGTGAGATGGGAGATATGGAGTGATGAATATCATCATGTGGTGGTTCAGGGTCTATAAATGGAGGTGGTGGTGGTGGGGAAGTGTTGAGAGTGTCAGGAGATGAATTTCTTGGAGAACAAGAAATTGAGGGAAAATAGTCCAGTTAGTGGTAATGGATGATGAATTAGAAGGTTAAGGTAAAATGTGTTCATGAAAAGTAACATGTCTATAAACATGAATGTCTCTAGTGTGAATATCTAAAAGAACATAGCCTTTATAGCCAACAAAGTAACCAAGGAACACCAATTTTCTTGCTCTAGCTGCAAGTTTTGTTCTATGTGCCTGAAGAGAAGTAGAATAGCATAAAGAGCCAAAGACTTTGAAAGTATCATCATCAGGAATTTTATCATGCAGTAATTGATAAGGGGGCATATTGTGAAGGTTGGGAGAAGTAACTCTATTAATGATGAATGTGGCATGCAAGAGGGCATATGATCAATAAGATGCAGGCAGTTTTGACTGATAAAGAAGGGTTCTGCCTACTTTCAAGAGATGTTGGTGTTTTCTTTCAACTCTCCCATTTTGTTGGGGGGGTTTCAAAACAAGATTTGTGGTGGATGATACATTTGGATGCATAGAAAGAAGTGAGTAAAAACTCAGGACCATTGTCAGTTCTTATGGTTTTAGGAATGATATGAAATTGGTTTTCAATGAGAGTAATGAAATTCTAAACATGCTGAAACACTTCAGACTTGGATTTAAGAAACACAATCTAAACAAAACGATTGTAATCATCAAGGATAGTAAGAAAATACCTATGATTATGAACAAATGGTGTGGACAAAGGACCCCAAATGTCAAAATGTAAAAGTTCAAATTTGCTAGAAGCAACAGAAGTGCTATGAAGGAATGGTAATTTCTTTTGTTTGGCAAAATGGCATATATCACAAGTAGCATGAGAATCAAAAGACATAGTGGGATATAATTGAGACATATGAGATAGTCTTTTGTGAGAAACATGGCCTAATATGAAATGCCAAAGTGCATAAGATGGAATGGTAATGAGTTTATTTGTAGAAATTAAATCGGCAGAAGAAAATTTATTCAAAGGAGCTGTAAAAAAGTTTAAAGCTAATTTGTAGAGACCTTCAAAATAATCACCCAAACCAATCATCTTCTTGGATTGAAGATCATGTAAGAAACACTTATTATTGTAAAAAGTGGTGAAACACTTCAAAGATTCACAAATTTTGGAAATAGAGATCAAATTCAAACTAAATGAAGGTGAATACAAAACATCTTCAAGATAAAACTCAGGAGTGAAATGAATTGTACCAGCATATTCAACAAGAACAGAAGAACCATAAGGTAAATTAATAGGTTTAGGTGTGATTTTATGATATGAGGTAAACCAATAAATAGAAGAAACTATGTGCTCATTAGTACCAGAATCTAAAAGCGAAATATCAGATTTAGATTGAATGGAACATGAGAAAATAGAAGATATACCTGATGAATTGGAGAAATTTGAACTAGAAAGAGTATAGGCATACACAAGATTAGCACGAAGGTGTGGATGTTGCAGGGAGTAAATTCACTTGTTGTAACAAACTCAAAAACTGGTCATACTTTTCCTGAGAAATATTGGTACCAGGAATTGAAGAAGCATCGGTGCTACTTCCTGATTGTGCCTCAACTTCATCAATACTACTAGAGGCATTAACATAAGAATTTTGCTTCTGAAAATTGGGATGTCCATGCTTTTGATAACAAAATTAACCAGTGTGATTATTTTTGTTGCAGAAACTACAATGTCTAGGTGGCCTGAAATTGTTGGAGTATCCTTTCCGTCTTCCTTGTGGCCTACGTAAATCAACAACATGAACAAGAGATAAAGGTTCATCAATGGGATAAGATAGAGAATGATTATTACTGTCTTCTTGAACAATCAATGAATACACCTTGTTAATGGAAGGAAGGGGATCAAGCATGAGCACTTGAGTTTTCACCACATTGAACTGGTCATTCAAACCAGTTAAAAACTGAATGACTTGATCCTCAGGTCTATAGTTGCGAGCTTCTCTCATGGTTGCGCATCTGCAAGGATGAGGACAAGTACAATGAGGCATGGGACGGTGTGAATTCAATTCCTCCCACGAAGTCTTCATTTCAGTGAAGTAATCCAAAATAGGTTTTGAATCTTGCATTAAATTATTGATTGTGGATCGTAACGTAGCAATGTGAATTCTATTAGCTTTAGCAAAACGTTCTTTACGATCTAACCACGCATCAATGGCGTTTTCATGGAAAACCAAAGTCTGCGCAATTTGAGGTGAAACTGAATTGATTATCCAAGATTGAATAAGGTCATTGCAACGCTCCCATGCATTGCGATTCAAGTCATCTTCATCAGGAATCTCCATGGATCCATCAATGAACTTCAATTTATTTTTCGCGCCAAAAGCACGAATCATGGAGCGAATCCATGCGAGGTAATTGGATCCATCTAGAGGAGGAGCAACAAGAACTGAACTTGGTCATTTGCTTGGATGAACGTAGAAAACAGATTTTATATCCGTTTGATTTTGACGAGGCATGTTGAAAAATGAAGAAGAAGAAGAAGAAAATTGCAGAGATGATGCAAGATAACGAAGGAAGAAACAATAACAAGCAAGAAAATTTGTGAGTAATCAATGAACAACGCAAGAATTTTCTGCAGAAAATTGAAGAATCAATGAAGAAGATAAGAATGAAATCGTAACAAACTTTGTAACTAACTTTCTCCATGGATGAGAGAAAACCAGGCTCCGATACCATGTTATGGAAAGCAAGAAACGAATAATAATCTCATTCTCATAGATGTAAAAGTGAGATACATCAAGTATTTATAGGAAAGCTTAGCTTATTACACTCAACCTAATTACATGTTAATATGGAAGGTTAAGCTAAATGTAACTAAGTAGCTTGTATCTCAAGTAAGCTTGTTATATGCGTTGAATCCTTAGCATCTTTATCTTCTATCTCTAATAGTCAACCTTACTAAATTTGAATCTGCTAAAAACAAAATTAAAATTAAAAAGAAAACCTTACTTCTCATGTATTAAGATTAATTATTCCTTAAAATAATGTATTAAACTTGGTTTGTCCTGCACAAACTTGTGTTGTCTTCTTTGTAAATGTGTAAAACACATACAACAATCATATATTGGAGTATACAATTTACAATTTAAAATACCAAATAATTTCTTTTTCTTACGGGTCAATGGATTCTTACTAAATTTAACCCAATATTTTTTCAAATAGCAGATCAAATAAAATGTAGGATTTCGATTTTTACCGTATCTGTTGTGGAATTCAACTATATTTGTTGGTTAGTTAGTTAGTTAACTAACCAATTAATTAGTTTGTTAGTGGCTTGTAGTGCAAATAGCTCCATTTAACCAATAAGTACTTGTTTATATTCGGTTGATATAACTTATCTTGTATATCATAATCATAATACAATACAGTTTATAGTTTTACAATTCACCATAAACAAAACTCTCTTCATCCTTTCTATTCTCATAACATTCAGAACGTTCTGAAATCTCTCTTTCTCTCATGTGGTGAGTGTAAGCTAAGAGCTTGCACCAACGGTATCACACTTAACAATACTGAGTTGTTTGGTCAAGAGACAAGTCTAAATTACAATAGAGGATTAACAAATCTATTTTTTTTAATAGTTTAATGACTGGATTCACGCATGTTTAATTGCGAAGAAATGAGAAACTTTGGGGTTCAAACTCCGATCCTACGAATAATATCCCTTATAGCTAGAAACTAAACTTAACTCAAATAATCCAACTTAACCCACTTGGGTTGGCCTGGTAGTATTGGCTTTGGATCTAGGAGTATGCTCCTTCTCGAGGTTCAGGTTCGATTTCCTCCGATACTAATTTAGGTGGACTAATTTAACTTCTTAAAAAAAAATCAAACTTAACTCAATTTTGTTTCACATGCCTGGCTAGTGGCGAAGAAAATGAAATGAAATAGACAAAAAGGTAAAAACAAACCTAACACAAATCCAACTTAACTCAATTTTGTTTCACATGCCTGGCTAGTAGCGAAGAAAATGAAATGAAATAGACAAAAAGGTAAAAACAAACCTAACACAAATAGTCCAACTTACACATAACACATGTAAGTGCTTAATAATTGTCGTACTTGGTCAACTTTGTACCATAGGTGGTTCTGTCACTTCATTTTATGGGATTTGGATAACATGCACTTGTTCCAGAACTGAACACGCTTCTTTTCTTTATCCACAAGAAAAGCAAGTATGTTTGGCATTTAGCAATTGCCTTGATTTTGTTTTTGAAGGCGTATATTTATGCATATACTTCTTTATATGAATAATTTTATATGAGACATTAATAATAAATGTTAATTTTAAAAATATTTGTAATTTGTATTTCAAAATATAATTTCTTTTACAAAACCTTTCAAAAAATTGTTTCTTTTACAAAATCTTTCATAAAATTATTTTAAAGAACTTTTTTCACATTAAAATTATAATATAATCCGAACATACAATATTTCTAAAACTGAGGAATCATGCTCTCACTTTATGTTTCCTTGAATATACTAGACGGGCAATTAAAAGACCCTAATTTAGCATAGAACTTTGTTTCGCGTTGCTATCTAGTTAGTGAAGAAAAGGAAATGACATAGACAAAAAGATAAAAAAAAAAAAACTTGTTTTGTGATTCTAATAATAATCCAACTTTTACCTATGTAAGCGCTTACATCACCTCAAAAGATCTTTAGGGAGTACTATAAATTTCGAATAAAGATAGGTTTGTCAAATATGTGTACCACTTTACAAATTTTCAGTTAACCAAATATATAGTTTGTGTGACCATATTTTTTCAGTTGCGTGACCACTATTTTTTCAGAAAAAATATGGTCATACTACTAAAATGCGCATGACCACTATTTTTTCACTTAGTTAACCAAATAAATTCTGAAAAAATAGTGGTCACACAACTAAAACAATGTAGTCAGAGTCACATGTACCATATATTTTGTTAACTTAAATTTTTCAGAGTGATACAGAGGGATGTATACATTAAGAGTGTCAACCTATCATTGTTGATAAATTTATCTTGTTATAAACTTACTAATATGTCATTTTTGCATATATTAAAAAGGTTAGTATATTAAATTTTCCATTTTATATAGATATTATTAAAATAGTACTATTTTGTATATGGATGTTTCCAAATATGATTTATTATCCGAAGATAAACTAGTGGTTTTAATAAAGAGTATATTTAAAAAATTAATATGAAACCTATATATGTAGGACCAAAATATTTCCAAAGGATATATGAGGAGATGGAATTAGTATATAAATATGTCTTACAACTTTAACTAAATTCATTCATTGTACAACATATACACATTACAAATAACAAGAACATATCCTTAATCCTCTCAACAACAGAAGCATGGTATCCCAAGATCCTAGGCTACACTTTGTGTTATTTCCACTGATGGCACAAGGCCACATGATCCCCATGATGGACATTGCAAAAATATTGGCAATACATCAAAATGTTATTGTCACAATTATAACCACCCCAAAAAATGCATCTCGGTTCACATCAATTGTAACACGTTATGTTGAATCTGGTCTTCACATTCAATTAATCCAACTCGAATTTCCATGTAAAGAGTTTGGATTACCAGAAGGGTGTGAGAATCTTGACATGCTACCTTCACTTGGCATGGCCTCGAACTTCTTCAGTGCATTAAAGTTTCTTCAGCAAGAAGTTGAAAAGCTATTCGAAGAGTTCACAACACCAGCAACTTGTATCATCTCTGATATGTGTTTGCCATATACATTCCACGTAGCTAGAAAGTTCAATATTCCAAGAATTACTTTTCTTGGAGTAAGTTGCTTCCATCTCTTCAATATGCATAATTTTCATGTCAATAATATGGCGGAAATCATGGCTAATAAAGAATCTGAATACTTTGATTTGCCTGGTATCCCTGACAAAATTGAAATGACAATAGCACAAACAGGACTTGGAGGATTAAAGGGTGAAGTTTGGAAACAATTTAATGATGACTTGCTTGAAGCTGAAACGGGTAGTTATGGGATGCTCGTGAATTCTTTTGAAGAGTTAGAGCCAACATATGCAAGGGATTATAAAAATGTAAGAAATGATAAAGTTTGGTGTATTGGTCCTGTATCTCTTAGTAACACAAATTACTTGGATAAGGTTCAAAGAGGTAATAATAATAATAATAATAATAAGGATTCAAATGATGAACGGGAGCACTTGAAGTGGCTTGATTCTCACAAACAAGGGAGTGTTATCTATGCATGCTTTGGCAGTTTATGCAATTTAACACCACCACAGTTGATAGAGCTTGGTTTAGCATTAGAAGCAACAAAACGACCATTTATTTGGGTTTTAAGAGAGGGAAATCAGTTAGAAGAGTTGAAAAAATGGCTTGAGGAGAGTGGATTTGAGGGAAAAATTAATGGTAGAGGCCTAGTGATTAAGGGTTGGGCTCCTCAGTTGTTGATATTGTCACATCATGCAATTGGAGGATTCTTAACACATTGTGGTTGGAATTCTACTCTAGAAGCAATATGTGCTGGTGTACCAATGGTTACATGGCCACTTTTTGCGGATCAATTTTTGAATGAAAGTTTTATTGTGCAAATATTAAAAGTTGGTGTGAAAATTGGGGTGAAGAGTCCTATGAAATGGGGCGAGGAAGAAGAAAGTGGCGTGTTGGTTCAGAAAGAAGATGTTGAAAGAGGAATAGAAATGTTAATGGATCATACAAGTGAAAGTGAAGAAAGAAGAAAAAGAGTTAGAGAGCTTGGTAAAATGGCTAAAAAGGCTGTAGAAAGAGGGGGATCTTCTCACACTAATTTTACATTGTTTATCCAAGATATCATGCAAAAAAGTAAGGATATGGTGCCATCATTTGCCAATGAAAATGGAAATTGAAAATGAAAAGATCTTCTTACCAAAAAGAAAATTGAATGCAGGACTTCGTTAAGCTTGAAGGGAGTTTTAGAAGTTGCTTTTGTTAGACCTGGTACCACTCTACTAATATTCCATAAAAACGGTTTTTGTTAATTATAGTATTTTTAGATGTTATTATTAAAGTAATATTTGACATCATATTTTATAATTTATTTTTTGTTTTTAATTTTGGTTGTTTATTATTCTTGATAAATCCAATCCAATTATCATTTTTAACATATCTTAATTAATAAAGACATTGTGATATGTAATGGTAAGAGTTTGAACCTCAATTGTTTCACTTATTCACTTCAAGAGATACATTTATAACTACTAGCCTACTTGACCCTAAAAACAATTTAAATTAAACAAAATTCAAACTCCTAAAATTATACCCCATATGCAAATTAAAGACAGAAAAAACAAAATTGGTAATCAATTTGGATATCTCTAAACTTAGTGACGGAACTAGAGACGACATTTGCTTTTTTTTCTCTAAATTTTCGTCATTATTTTAATTTTTGTGGTAGTTTTCAATTAAATCAAGTATTTAAAGTGATAACCAATGTAGGTTGGTCATTTTAATTAGTATTTAGTTCAGATTATACAAAGGTGTTGGTAGAATTTCGATGTGATTACTTCATTGATATGAAATATGTAACTAATTTTGTGAGTGCTTTCTAAACTTTGAAAACTTCTCTCACCCTATTGGCGGGGGTGAAATAAGGCATGTTGGGGGAAGGGGTCGTTTTGCACAGGGATGTAGAGCTTACATGAAGAGTGAATGGTTGAGGACATGGAAGAGATGATATGGAAGTTAATTTTCTAATGTGCATAGGATGAATTTCCAAAACATACTTCCAGTAATCATACTTTGGGTAAAATAAAAAGCAATTGACCAATATAGAGTGTCACAAGTGATAGATATTTTAGTTTTTTAATCATTTGATACATATTTCAATTAGTGACTAATGCCTATAAAAAAATATTTGTTGGAAGAGATCAATCCCTTAAATAAATCTTATCTACCTTGGAAATTGGTGTTTGGAGTTGCATGCATGCGATGCACTTAGTTTATCTAAAAAGGAAGAATGGGTGGGGTGCATTAGGCAAGAAAGTGCAAATAACATCTCCAAAAGAAAATTAAATTAGTGATAGGGCTCCCCTCTTGCACAAGAAATATGATAATTGTTCTTCCCACTTTTGAGTTTGCTTAAAAACTCATCCGGCGGCAGTTAACTGTCGAAATTCCTTGTTCCGCGGTAGTTAATTGACAAAGTCGTATTTTTTTCAATGTAAATTCAGCGGCAGTTAACTGTCGATAGGGTAAATGTGTAATTTTCTAGTGTTTCATAGCAAAGGTTGAAGTGAGAACAACATAATCAAGAAATATAGCCCAATTGAGAGAGCAACCTCCTTTTTAATTCCCGACGATAATAGCCAAATTATCTAGGATAAAAAATAGAAATATTTAAAAAAACAAGCCACGTTATCGAAGATAATAGCCCAATTATTGACATGAAGTTGTAACATATTTCTTAACTTTTTATGGAGGACCCTCATCTTTGTCCTTGTAGAAAAATAATTCTCAAATTAGACGGTCCTTGTGGATTCTTCTTTCACCTAGTTTTAGCCAAATAATAAACCTCCCCTAAAAACAAAAGATAACACTCAAACCTAAAATTGAAAGAAAACCACCATTTGCAAAACCTAGCCTAAAAGAAAAAATAACACTCAAACCTAAATTCGAAAATGTTTCAGTTTCAGATCATCTTCAACCTAGCCTACGTTAGTAATAATGTGCGTCCTCATCTCCGTTCAATCGTTGTTAAATAGTGTGAAATTCAATCGTAAACCGCATTAGCAGCAAATCAAAGTAGAAAGAAGAATGCAGCCGCCAAAGAAAAATTGGACCTCGCCGGAGAAGATGAAGACATTGGCGGTGTTGGAGGTCACCGTCAATGTAAATGTCAGTGACGTCCTAGATTGGATGTATATATTGGGCTTCATACTCCTTCTTGGTGGGGGATACCGCCTTTGGAAGAGGTTTTTCCCCACCAACCACCGCCAACAGCAGCGGCGTCAACGCCGACGAAGCACCAGTTGGCCCAAGTTTCCGCCATAGGAGGAGGCAGAGCTGTCGTTTAGGGTTATTTAAATTTAAATTATATTATATATATTTGTAAAGTTTAAATGATACATACATACATACATATATATATATATACATACATACATACATATATATACATACATATATATATATATATAAATCTCTCAAGGTCAAAGTCAATTTGTAAATTTTATGATTAAAAGAATATAATATTTTGGTCTTGCCAACTACTTGTGGCTTGTTTGTGTTGCTGGTGAAAATATGAAACAGAATTTCCATCTTTACATTTTATGTAAAATAATCATATTTTGTTTCATCACTAAAAAAAGAAAATATTTATTTGAAATAAAAGTGTCAAAAAATTTAAAAATTTATATTTTAATATATGGATATGGATATCCATCAATTGAAAATATAATAATGGATGGATATTGGATTGGATTTCTAAAAGATTTTTAGTGGATTGCTTATTGATTAATGAATTTTTTTTATCCATCCATATTCATCCAATTTATCCATCATGCTACCTTAGTGTTTACCATGCCTCACCGTTAAAAAATGTACAATGTCGATCTGATGTTTGATTTATCCATCCAACTAAAGTTTTTAAAAATCAATTTACCAAAAAAAACATTTGAGATAATGAGATTCATAAATGTAGCGTAATTAAGTAAGTTACAACCTATATAAGATGGTACTATTAGGTTAGTGTAATTCATAAGTTTTAATTAAAGTATCAATTTATAAAAATAAAATAAAAAAACATTTGAGATAATCAGACTCATAAATGTAGTGTAATAAAGCAAATTAACACCCTATATAAGAAGGTTTAAGGTTAGTGTAATTCATAAAGAAAAAATAGGCAGTGTTCTAAGCACACATCCAATATTAAGAATGATAGTCATCAACATGTGTATTCTTTTAACAATTTTCATTTTATTCTTATCCTTCTTCATCAATTTGAGTTTCTGCTATCCTAAGTCAAATTGTGACGAAAACAAATGGGCATCTAGTCTAATTAAGAAATATGGTGTAACCATGGTACTCACAGTTGATCACAATGGATGTGGGACTTTAGCACATTTCAAGCTCCTGCCAAGCAAGGAGATGTTGGGGCACAAGTTGTTGCATTAAGAGCTGGTGGTGACCAGGCAGCATACTATGTATGGAGCGCAAGATACATTACACGATGACCTTGGGAGGCATTACTATAAGGAATGTTTTTTTGAAGGATCGGTCGATTTTATTTTTGAAAATGCTAGGTCAATTTTTTAGCTACATATATTTTCAAAATCTTGCATTTTAGTCTCATTTTTAAAAAATCCTAATCGACCACATTTTTTAAAAATATTACAAATCAACCCCTAAATTTAACCAAAATTACAATTTGGCCCTTTAAATTTGCAAATTGGCCATAATAATTTTTTCCATGCAATCTTTTTTGACTTGGCGCAATGAATTAAAAAAAATTAATAAAAAAATGTTATTAGTAGTTTTGTTTTAGGGAATGTTACTAGTAGTTAATTTGTAAATTGATATTTACTATTTCGTTTGAGAACCTGCAACTCCTTTATCTTTAATCCAAATTAATTAAACTACACAACTCCAAAATTTTGTTTTCTTTTTATCTATACTTTCATTTTTTATCCTGATCGATCAAATGACACCATGGTGTCAAATTAAATTTGATACCAAATCTTAACCATCTATTTTAATTCAATCTAAGGCTAGAAATTACTTCATGTATATGTTCTCTATTTCTTTTTTTTGGAGAAGCAAAACAAATCTTTTTCATTCATTACCAGATCACACATTTACATTGCTATTTCTTTCTCCAACTTGTCTCTGCATCAATGTCTCAATGACGACGATGAAGAACAAAAACTAGTTATTTGGATGGTTGCTAAATGTCTAAAAGGCTTATTTGGAACACAAAGTCTTTTGAATTGTAATCGCTTTAAGAGTTGAAACAAGACCATAATAAAATTAAATTGCTAACATTGGAATTTCAAATTAAATGTGATTTGCTTGTCCCACAAAATTAAGAATGGTAGTCATCAACATGTGTATTCTTTTAACAATTTTCATTTTCTTCTTATCCTTGTTCATCAATTTGAGTTTCTGCTATCCTAAGTAAAATTGTGACGGAAAAATCTTAATTTAAAGGTCAATAATTATTCATCAAAATCTTAATATGGGCATTTAGTATTTCATATCTCCTTTCCTAAAAATCCTCTTATTTCTTGAACGATGCCATATTCTTCACGATGATACATCCAGCACCATGTTACCAAACAAAAGAAGAAATGTTTCATGGTTTTCAAATTGTTTTATGTTTGTTTATCCTTCACATGAATCAAGCATTAGCTACCATGTAATTTTTTTTAACATAAACCTTGTATCTGATTTTGATACATCATGTTCCACAAAATTAACATAAACCTTATATCTGATTTTGATACATTGTGTTATAAAGCATACTCGTTTGTGACGCATTTGCATCTTTATTTTTCGTCTGTGAATTTAGATGTATTCTCGATAGGTTTGATTCAATGGGTAGGATTGTATGTATGAGAACTGATTTAGGTATTCCAACCATCATTGAATAATTAAAATACTCTCAATAAAATTTATAGAAAAAGGAACGATTATTAAATAAGTGGTGGCAATTACTTTACTGCATCTTCATTCTTCGTTTGTGAACTTGAAACTTTACAATTTAAATCAATCAATCAAATGTATAATTTAAATCAAATTGAGTTTGCAGCCAATTACTTTACTGGATGCGAATAATTGGTGGTTGTAAGTGGTGGTTGATTACATTGTTGGTCTTTCATACACTAATTAATACAGAGCGAGATTCATTTACCTAAAATGAAAGTAAAGAGCGTGATTTGGTGCATCGAGAAAGTTGCAAATTTATGGAGACCTTTTAATGAGAAGGATTTAATATGTGTTTCATCCCTGTAATTAGGGGTGATTTAAAAATTGGTCATTGTAATCGTCAATCCTGGAAAATTACCCTTGCATTGTTTAATCATTTAAATTTTCGTCATTTGACCAACTTAATCACCGTCACGTCATCAAATCAGCAAAATGGCATGGAAATGAACAAAAATACCCTCATCATCCTTCTTCTTCCTTTGAACAATGTGTATGGTGAAATTTTTCAGACAAACGTGAAATTATAAAAACACCCCTGTAATCCTTTCTCCTCCCTCTTGTCTCTTCGTACCCCTTTCTTCCTCTTTGAAGTTTATGGGTTTGACAAATTCGTGATTTAAATAAACTAGAGACATGTAACAATTGAGAATTTCATGCTTTAGGGATTTCTGGGTTTCATGAGGACTATATAGTCTTTTTGAAATCTGGGTATGGGGATTTGTGGGATGAAGATGAGTATTCAGTTTGTGGCAAACATAAAACAATTCGAAAACCATGAAACATTTCTTCTTCATTCTGGATTTAGGGATAAATTTATTGGTTTATGGAAGACAAAGCTATATGAATTCTCAATTTCAACCCATAAAAAGTTATATAGAATAGGTGAAAAATAAAGCTATATAGAATATGTGAAAAATAAATTTAATCTTGGTTGGGAATAAAACTATTTTTGAAGCTGATTTTATTAGACTGAACAACCCAATTTCCTTAATTTTGAGATTTGTCCAAGATATTGAAGACGGTAAGTTGGAGCATCTTCATATTAGTCCAAAGTTGAAGGAAATTATCTATATAGGTTGGAAGCGGCCTCGAGAAGGTTGGATCAAGTTCAATAGTGATGGTGCTTGCAAGGATATGGGGGTTATTGCTGGATGTGGCGACCTTTTTCGTGATTCAGACGGTAGATGGATCAAAGGCTACACTAAGAAGATTGGAGCTTATGATGCCTTACATGCTGAGATGTAGGGGATATATTTGGGTTTGGACATGGCTTGGAGGGAACATTACTCTAACCTTATAGTGGAAAGTGACTCAAAGATTTTGATCGACATGATTTCTGATAATTTCAAGTTAAATGGGAAGATTCCTGTCTTAGTTCACCAGATCCGGAAGCTGCTGAAGATGAATTGAAATGTTCAACTCAACCATACTTGGTGTGAAGGAAATAGAAGTGCTTATTGGCTCGCTAATTTAACCATTTCTACTGATCATTTTAATTTGCTAGTGTTGGAGTCTTCTCCTAGTGAGGTCTAAAGAATCAGTTTTGATGATTTATCCGGGGCTTGCATGCCTAGGAATGTTCGATTAGCTTTTTAGTTTTGTTTTTTTGAGCTTTACCCTCTCTTGTAAAAAAAAAAAAATAGTGAAAAATTTGTGTTTGATTACCACGTGATTTAGTGATTTTCTTTCCTAAAATTTGTTGTAACTGTGAGGTATATACTTTAATGATAAAAATTAAATTGCCATAAATGAGATATCCTGCATTTTTCAATAATAATTTGGTTCAATGACTAAATCACCCTTTATAAATGATGCCACCAATTCTACAATATTTTTCAACAATATAAATTTAATCAGGTCACTTATGCCGTAAATCACTACCATTCAATTAAATAAACTACATCCTAGGGTCTATGTTCATTTTGAAAAGGAAAAAAAAAAAAAAAGTACAAGCTCTCTCACGATAAGAGACCGTATACCTATACAGGTCTCCTACCGTAGCCTAAGCGCTTATTCTTTTTATTTTTGATTTGCTTTTAATAAGAATATATTAAACAAATTTTTGAATAAGATCATAACTGTCGGAATATTGAATGCTTTACAAAGCAAATACCCATCAATTATTTTATTTTTTTTAATAAAAATACCTATTTATTTATTTTTTTTATAAAAATAACTCACAATATTAACGGCCAAAGACATAGACATGTATAATTATAAAGCTTCCCTAACTAAAATATAATTATAAAGCTCAAATATTTTATTTAAAGCTCATGAATAATTACTCTTCACTTTTTTTTTATCACATGAATAATTAATCTATGAAATTATATTTGTTGGATATTTATTTTTATTTTATATATGTTATTATTTTAGTTTTTGGAATAATCAAGTCATCAGCTCAATCCAATTTAATATGATTAAATACCTATACAAATTCAATCTAAACACCGGATTATCTAACCGAGTCATCCGATTTAATCCGATTCTGTCATACAGTTCAACCAGTGACCCAGTGGTTCGACCATCGACTTAGTGATCGTGCCTCTACCGAATCGATGACCGAGCCGAGTTTTAAAATTATGTGTCAAATTACTTGTGATGTGCATTCATATATTTAAATTTTTTATTTGGTACTAATAATTTTATGTCATGGCCGCATAAAGTAAATTTATGGCCCATGGACTTTGAGGTTTCATCATTGTATAGAATAAATCTATGAGGTTAGGATCCTTAAAATAGGTGGTGGGTCCTATCTTTAAGTGAGTCTTACCATCATTAATTATTTTTTACTTTTTTTGTGTCTTTATCTCTCTAAATGGAGGAAATGGAGAGGATCTTGACCCAAATCTATGGATGATAACAAACTAATCATATGATTTTTTTGTTAAAATGATTAATCATATGATTTGAGAGTAGTTGTTCCGGTTAAATTTTAATCACAAGAGACTCATGAACTGTATATATTTCAAGCTTCATCAGCATTACTGGAAAAAGCTGGCTAAAAAACAACACTATACAACGTATCTAAATTTTCTTCTATTCAAATTGATTAGAGCATAATAAAGATATATAAGACCGCCTTATCTACAGGAAAAGTATGAAAACGGCCAAATTTGATTGATGAAGATTTTATATTCAATATTCATTGAATCGCATGATCCATGCCAAAATGCCCTTATTTATTTATTCACATCATTCCATGCCAACATAACACACACACACACGCACAAATAACTAGCACAATGAACTCAACAACAAAATGTTACAATGATCTCCATTTCATATTCATCCCCTTAATGGCACCTGGTCATCTTCTTCCAATGGTAGACATGGCAAAGTTATTAGCACGTCGCAAAGTTAAGGTAACAATACTCACCACACCCTTCAATTCCATTCTATTTCAATCCACCATAGATAGAGAAATTCAATTAGGATCACAAATCCAAATTGTTCACATTAAATTTCCAAGTGTAGAGTCTGGAATCCCAGAGGGATGTGAAAGTGTTGACACTTTACCTTCAATGGATTTAATGTCCAATTTTTACATAGCTTTATGCAAGATGCAAAATTCACTGGAAAATGTTTTTGAAAAGCTAAGACCAATTCCAAGTTGTGTAATTTCAGATAAACATATTTCATGTGTAGCTGAAATTGCAATGAAATTCAAAGTTCCTAGAATTATATTTGACGGGACTAATTGTTTTCATCTATTATGCAATCACAATTTACGCAATTTTAATAATATTCCTAATGAAGGAAAATTTATTGTTCCGGGAATGCCCGATCAAATTGAGTTGCGAAAATGTCAGCTTCCAGGGTTATTTAATCCAGGGGAAAACAAAAAATTGAATGGTTTTCGCGAAGAAATAAGGGAAATAGAAGAAAAATATTCTTATGGTGTAGTGGTTAATAGTTTTGAAGAATTGGAAGAAAAATATGTTGAAGAGTATAAAAGAGTAACTGGTTATAAAGTATGGTGTGTTGGTCCAGTTTCATTATCAAATAAGGATGAGTTAGATAAATTTGAAAGAGGGAAGAAATTAAATTCAAATGATGAAAGTCAATATGATAAAATTCTCAAGTGGCTTGATTTATGGCCTTCAAATTCTGTTATTTATGTTTGTCTTGGTAGTTTAAACCGTGCAACACCTCAACAATTGAAAGAAGTTGGGTTGGGATTAGAGGCAACAAAAAGGCCATTCATTTGGGTGTTGAGAGGTGCATATGGAAGAGAGGAAATGGAAAAATGGTTATATGAAGAAGGGTTTGAGGGAAGGGTGAAGAATAGAGGTTTTTTGATAAAGGGTTGGGCACCACAAGTGTTGATTCTATCACACAAAGCAATAGGTGTTTTTTTGACACATTGTGGATGGAATTCAACATTGGAAGGGATTTCATGTGGGGTGCCTTTAGTGACATTTCCCTTGTTTGCTGAGCAGTTTTATAATGAGAAAGTTGTGGTGCAAGTTGTGAAGAATGGTGTGAGTGTGGGAGCTCAAAGTGCCGTGCATTTAGGAGAGGAAGAAAAGTGTCGTGTTGTTGTTAAGAGAGAAAATGTTAGAGATGCTATTGAGAAGGTAATGGGTGAGGGTGAAGAAAAGGAAAAGATTAGGAAAAGAGCTAGAAAACATGGTGACATGGCAAGGGAAGCAACAGAAGAAGGTGGTTCTTCTTACCGCAACATGACTCTACTAATTGAAGATATAATACATCTCAAAGGGTTAAGTTAGAGGACAAAGCTAATGTACAATTGAAACAAAATTGGTGATGTTATTTTTGTTTTTATGCTAAATAAATGTTCATGGTGTAATTGTAAAAAAATAATAAAATTCCCTGTTCTTTTTTCTAATTTTGAAATATTTATTTGTTTTAATTTTTTTAATAATATTTTATTTAGGCGAAAGATGGAGCAGAAGGGTCACTTACTGCCACACCCAAAACACACACACATAAAGGGAATAAAGTACAAAAAAGAGCGGATATAAACTAAAACTCTCAAAAAAAACAAAAAACGAGAGAAAGAGAGATCAAAGCTTCAATTGAAAATCTTTAAAAGTACTTACCCTAAGTCTGGTGGGGTAAGTCCCTTTTTTTTTTTTTGAAACGGCAAAATTTATTAACGCAAAACCTGCACAAGAAGCGCAAAGGCCATCACAAAGAACAAAACATACAAAAGGGTGTCGTATATAGGCGGAACACCATGCAACAAAACCACAAAGACAGAGGGGGCGAACAACACTGCCAAACAGCCTAAAAACAACCCCAAGAAAACTGCAGCCCACCACAAAACCAAACAGGCCCAGACAGAAAAACAATATCAGCACCCCTAGGTAGGGTAAGTCCCTTTGTTAGCTTATGGTTGCTGTTTTTGATGTTTCTTCCTATTCTTTGAGACTACTATTTGAAATTGTTGATTAGAGTTACCAATGTTTTCAACTAGATCAACTTCAACCATATTACCCAAGGATTCTCTTAGAGAGAAGTTATAATATTTCTTCACCCTCCTAATTACAAATGTTCACAACTAGATCAATTTCAACCACTTTTTAAAATTTCTTCAACTTTCCTAACTATTATGTCATCATTGGATTTTTTTTTGACAAAAACAAGACAATATTCATTCATTCAAATTGATAGAATATATCATAATCAACATCGCTAAAAACGTAAAGGGTGAATCTGGGAACAAACTCACATCACCAAGTTAATAACATACAACGGCAAAATACCAACAAATAATATGATAACATCTAAATCACCAAAATATCCATGTTTCCGGATCTGCAACGTTGACGTCCAAATCATTGATTGAATATGTGATTGACTGAAGTTGATTTTTCAATATGAACCAAACGCCGCCAAAAATTTCTCAAAATTGATTGAATACCCATGCCTTAGAAAGTCGAGAGGAAAAAACCCCCATTATTGCGGAAAACGCCGCCAAAACCAGTACGATTAGGAGTTCCATTGAAACTCCCATCAACATTTAGAATGGTGCCCATATGACTGTTGCAATTCCACTTGACATAGTGATCCTATGAAATTGCGGCATCACTGTTTTTGAAAGCCAGAATAATGGTGTCAACTGAATTATAGATATTAGAGACAAGGTAGTATAGAGACCGAGTTTCATTGTTGAGACACACAAAATTCCTATTCCTCCAAACCCACCAAAGAGTGGCTAAGAACAAAGTAGAGGTAGAAGAATTGGTACCATTCTGGATTCATTCCTTAGCAGAGATAGAAGAGAAGAAATCATGACTTAAAAATCTGACTTTGTGCCAAATGATCTTAGAATGTCTGCAATCACAGACACAATGGAGGAAAGATTCCTCATGATCTCCACAACGGGTGAAAGTGGCTGAGGGAGCTATTTTGCAATGGTGAAGTAAGATCAGAGTTGGGGCAATATCATTACACACCAACTGGACAAGGAATTTATACTTTTCCGGAACTTTCAACTTCCAAATCCATGACCAAGCAATCTGAATACCGTCATTGGTTTGAGATTCTGAAAGGAAGAGAAGCCAAATGTACCCACTTTTTGTAGAATAAGTACCATTTTGTTGTGGGTCCATATGAAAGCATCTTCAATGGAGGCATTAAAATTGAGGTAAGTGTTGTTGATGTTATCTTCAATATTGAGAGAAGGTTTGTGTAAAGAGCATGTGTATGTTGTCCAATATAGGAAAACACATCTCTGATTGAATGCTGAAGATCATGAATATCTATGATAGGAACAAGAGTGACAAGAAATCCACGAGGGCTCCGGTTGCTAAACCAAAAGGACGAAGATCCCGATCCCGCTCTCCATGTGTATCCGTTTTTTAGAATATTTTTTGCACGGATAATGGATGACCAAGATGGAGAGTTGTTGGGGTTGAGCATTATCTTGAAGAAAATTCGAACCATCTGAGTATTTGTTTCAGAGGAGGTTTACCCAAAGCTTATTTTTTGATTGGACCATATCCCAAACAAGTTTTTCAAGAAGGCAGGTGTTGGCTTCCCTAGCTGGTCTAATACCTAGGCCTCCAAGGTGCCACGGTCTAGTAATCCTTTTACAGTTTACCAAATGCAGACCTTTGTTGTTTGTACCTCTCGAGATAAAATTACGGGTAGTTTGATCAATGCTATCACAGATGTTTTGAGGAAGCCAATTAATCTGCATATAATAGGACGGTATTGAAGATAAAATAGATGTTCCAAGAGCCAATCTACATATCTTGTTAAGAAGTATGCTCTTCCAAAAAGCTAGCCTTGTTTGCACTTTTTCAATGATGAAATGGAAATCACTTCTTTTTGGTCTCCTTTGATCATAAGGAAACCCTAAGTATTTGTCAAGGGATGTTGTGCTTCTAATACCATATATGTTTGTGATGTTGTTGATTTTCCCTTGAGGAGTACCTGAAGAATAGAAAACTCTTGATTTGGATAGATTAATCTTCAAACTGGATGCTTGGCTGAACCTTTCAAATAAATCAGTGACAAATCTAAGTTGAGAGTTTCCCACTTTCATGAATAGAAGAACATCGTCCGCAAAGAGGAGGTGAGATATCTGAGGTCCTCCATTAGAGATACGGATGGGCTCCCAATCCCCTTGAAGAACTGCATTACTTATAACAATAGAGAGTTTTTCCATGCAAAGAATAAAAAGTTATGGAGAAAGAGGACCACCTTGTCTTCGACCACGGGAAGGTTTAAAAGGAGACATTTTATTTATGTTCCATAAAATAGAGAAAGTGGGAGTGGAAACACAATGCATAATGAGCTTTATGGTGATGTCTGGAAACCCGGAATCATGAAGGCAAATGCTTAAGAAATCCCAATTGACATTATCAAAAGCTTTCTCCAAGTCAAGCCTACAAGTCACATAACCTTTCTTCTCATGAAGTGAACTATTTCCTGCAAGATAATTGAGTTGTCAGTTGTTCCCCTACCAGGCAGAAAACTGCTTTGATAAGGACCAATAATATTATTAAGGATCGGTTTAAGCCGATGAACCAAGACTTTGTGATGATCTTGTAGACAATGTTGCACAAGCTGACGGGTCTAAAGTCTTTGTAAGTTTTGGGAGGGTCACATTTAGGAATAAGTGCAATGAGAGTGCATGAAATCTCCGGATCAAAATAACTAGTTTGAAAGGCTGCGTGGACTAAGTGGAAAATGTCATCTCCAACAATATGCCAGTATTGTTTGAAGAAGATGCAATGGAAGATGTCAGGGCCAGGGGCTTTATAGGGCTTCATGGAGTTAAGGGCGACATGTACTTCACTTTTAGTCACGGGTTAGGTGAGGGCGTTTTTCCCTATATTTAAGTCATTCAAGTGTTTATGTGTATTTAAAACCAATAAAATATGATATTTAAAAAATGTATTTATAATATGAATCATTAATTTTTATAATAAAATAATAATTTTTTTGTAAGTGTAAATAGTATGATTTGGGTTGTAATAAAAATGAGTAAACCATTAGATCTATCTTTGATTTTGTAAGTACACCACAAAAAAAAAATCTTTGATTTTTTAAGACGAACTCAGATATGTTGAAACACTATGAATATTCTAAATACATGAATTGAGTTGCCATATATGCATTGATTTTGCGGTTAGAATCAACGCTTTGGAAAAGAGACTAAAAAAAAGGGGTTAAAAATGTCATTTTCAAAGTTTGGAATCAAAATGGCAATTTCGTGTACAGAAGTATGTGAAGTCAAGTCTGTCTAGTACTCACATGGGAATAATCCAATTTCTTTCTTCTCTTGCAAAGAAGCTAGACACAATCGCGCGCAACATCAAAATTCCAATCTATGTTTTTTATTCTATCCATCTATCATACGCCACACACACACCCCCTCCCGTCAATTTCCACGTTTTAAAGGAATATTTTTTTTAAGCTTAATTGTATCAATGGTCCTTTAAATAATTGTTAGTTTACATTTTAATCCCATAAATCGTAAAACCAACATTTTCGTCCCTTTGGTTTTGCTCCGTTAGTCAAAAAGGTCTCTGACCATTAACTTTAACCATAAATGTTTATGATGGATCAACCTTAAAAGTGGTCCACCATAAATCCTATTAATTATTTTAATTTAAACCGTTTGATCATTTTTTAAGAGAGAGGACCATTGGATTACGCATGCCTATTTTATCTTACGATGTACCACCAACGCGTAATTTTTTTTTCCTCTTCTTCATCTTCATCGATCATATTCACGTCTTCATAAAAAACTTCAAACAAATCCAGAAAAAAAAAACCCAGAAGAAATAAATTAAAACCCAAAAAATTGTTTCTTCCTTCTCATTCAAAAAATACCAAATTTTTCACTTTTCTTCTCAATACAACACAAATCAGTTTACTTCTTCCCATTTAAAACCCAAAATTCCTTCAATCCTTTTCTCTGAACACAACACAGATTCAATGAAACAACACAACAACAACAACAAAAATATCAGCATCACATGGTGAAAGATATGAAAAATTAGCGGTAAAATTTGTGTGTTAATTTTGTATTTTGATTTTGTTTCGGTGGAAATAATAAATCCCAGGAAGTATTGTGTTTATCCTAACATTGGAGTTGTCTTGAAAATAAGTAAAACGAACCACCACCGAGTCAACTCGTCTGGTTATGGTGTTCAAGTGGAATGAAATTGAACGTAATGGGTTGTTGTTGTCGTAGTGAACAAAATAAGTTGTTGCAATGATGAATTGATGAGTTTATAATCGATGGTTATTGCTGTTTAAAGGGGTTAGAATGAGCATGTCTTCTTTCTTCTCTATGTTGTGGTAATGGAACCCAGATTTCATTTTTAATATTTTGTGATTACTGATTTTTTAAGATGCTGTGAGTTTGGATTTTGTAAATTTAAGTTTCAATCACAGAGAAGGGATTAAGGTTTTTGGAAGAAAAAAAATCTGGAAAAGGTTGATGAAGATACGAGGAAGAAGAAAAGATAAGACTATGAAAAGTGAAAAAATTAGGTGACGACGGTTCACTATTAAATACATTGAGGGTCTGTTTGATGGTTAAGATAGGATAGAGACAGGATATCATATAAAGCTGGATAGAGATAGAATATGATAAGAACATGATAAACATTAATCCTATCATGTGTTTGACGCGGACAAGATAACAAACATGATATCATTATAATTAAATGAAAAAATTGCTCTCATAATTAATTAAATATTATAGAAATGGAATGTTATTAATTATAATAGAAAAATACATGTTACCATTATTTTTAAAATGACAATATTCTAAAATCGGCAGAATATCAAGATAATAAATAAGGAATGATCTTCTAATCCATCAGCATAATTTCTAACCCAGCCTATACTCAGCATAGAAATTACAAAGGAAAGTCAGGATAGGATAGGAAAATGGTTTATTTTATCCTATCACATTGGTGCATCAAACATGAGATTTAAGCAAAATATGATTAATGTATCGTATCATGTCTGCCTATCCTAACCATCAAACGGGCCCTGAACATGCAATCAAATGGTTAAAATCAAATCATAAAGTTTGGAGATTAAAAAACTAACGAATGAGACCAAATTGAATAACGGAGCAAAACCAAGGGGACCAAAATGTTGGTATTACGATTTATAGGACCAAAATATGAATCGTAAATTATTTAAGGGACCATTGATGCAATTAAGCCTTTTTTTAATAGTCTTAACTAACTAGGTATCTACAAACTACAACGATGGATATTTAACCTAAAACAATCAAAAAAAATTGTTTGATTGGGTTACCCAAATACATTAATACTAAACATGAAGATTGTTGTTCCCACGGGTACTAGGAAACGCTAGGAAAATATCAATATAACCTCATTCGCAGTTAACTGCTGATGGTTTTTATCCAACGACGGCAGTTAGCAGTTAACTGTCGATGGAATTCAGAGTTAGAATTGTCATTTACTGGTGTTTCTTAGCATTATTTGGAGTTTAGACATCAATCTTCAATAAACACGCAATATCATATCTATGCCAAATAAACTTGTAAACCCAAAGCAACTAGGAAAGAAAAATTAAGCTCAGCTTAATAACTTAAGCAAAATATTGATTGTGCTAACTCACAGATATTGAGAAAAAAAAAAGGTAAGAAACTCACGAAAACAATCTAACCATGTCATGGTAACATTCACCAATCACTTACAGGAAAAATTCCTAACGATGAGATCAACACTTAAATATCAGTGCACATGAAAAGGAAACCAATCCAACAATGTTTGTGGATAGTTAGAACTTGAAAATTTCTATCTTTTCTTTAACTGTTAAAGTAAAATAGAGTGACCCTGTTTCTTGACTTTGTTATGACATGGATGTTTCAGTTACTTCTAAAATATCATCTATTAAATCCTTGGATAATATAGTTCTGAATTTTTTGGTGACTTCTCAAACTTAGAGTGAAAGTAGGCAATTTCCCTCTTCACATGTTAGCTCGATCGAGGCTTTGCCCACACGATATTTTGTAGACATATTTCATAAGGGTGCACAGGAATTAAAAAAAGTCCCCCACCTTAGCTTTCCTTTTGACTTGAAACTGAAAAAAGTCTTGGAATAGTATATTATTCGTGAATATATTTATTTTATTTGAGTATTTATACGAGGAAGTCTACTTATAATGATTTTATATGATAAACCTTTGTCTGATTTATTCCATTTTAAACTTTTAATTATAACTTATTTTAGTCAATTAATTTTTTTTAACTTATTAAACTATGTTACACATTTATAGAATACAGGTTGGTAGACACTTTTAATGTATACACCTCTTTTACCACTCTAAAAGTTTTATATTACAATTTCTTAAAAATTAACCTACACCAATAGTGGAGCGAATAACCAATAATCTCATAAGTACAACTCGAATGGTAAAGTGTTGTAAGGAGGTTTGATATGATGAGATGCAAGTTTGAACATAAAACATTCCTCTTTTCGACACTTTTCTGTGCAATGGTTTAGCAACTAAGCTCCTTGAAACTAAAAGAAAAAAAGAAAAGAATTAATGACCAATAACCTTGACAAAATCTGAAATGAGTCGAATACATGGCAAAGATTGGATTATTTGCTTAAATACTTGAACATGTAAATTTAATGCGGTTCACTCAATACCTGTGTATCACAGACTCTAACCTTCCAAGACTTGATATAATTTTTTTTATTATTATTAACCAATATGGTGTAGCATTAAACTGCAAAGAAATACAAATTGAACGATATGAGTAATCGGAATCAAACTCATCACAATCTTTGAGTTTTTCAACTATCTTGGTTCACTTATGTATATTTTATCTCTCCTTAATATTGTGTCTTTTTCAATACCTTGGTTCACTTGAATAAAAAAGGACTTGGCAAAAATCAAACGTTTTGATTTTCATTCATGTAAAAAAAATATATGATAGTTCATCTATTGGTGTTGATTTGGGTCCTTGAAGTGTACTCCTCCTTAAGGTTTTTGAAGTGTTGGTTTAGCTTCTTAAAAAAATATTGTTTAAATTTTTTGTTTTGTTTTGGTCTTTAATTAGTGTTTCCTTCTAGTCTCAATTTTATATTCTCAAGGACTAAAACCAAATCTTTTAATCAATAAACTTACTGGCATACTATTTTATTAATTAGTTTATGCGGAACCTACATAATTTAATAATAGCTATTTAAATTTCAATAAAAAAATAGTGTATTAACAAAAATTGTAATAGACCCTTCAACAAAAAAAGAAAATGTACTAGAGTCTAGAGAGTAGCGATAAAATTTCAAGAAAGTTGAAAGAACTCCAAGACTTTAAAGAAGAGAAAGATTGCCACCACAATATCATACTTTCTTTAACTTTATTCTTCATATTCTTTTCTAACTTAAATTGAATAACTAAAACTTCACTTTTTTTCATCATCTCACCCTTAACATCAGTTTATTTTCCCATGGCTTCCCAAACTAACCAACAACACTTCCTTCTCATTCCATTAATGTCTCAAAGCCATCTCATTCCTTTCACAGAAATGGCCAAATTGTTTGCATCAAATGGTGTCACTGTTACCATTGTTCTCACACCCCTTAATGCAGCAAGGTTCAACATGGTCATTGATCAAGCAAAAGCCTCAAACCTCAAAATCCAATTTCAATTACTACCTTTTCCTTGTGTAGAAGCAGGTTTACCAAAAGGGTGTGAAAATATGGACACACTCCCTTCTCCTAAATACCAACCTTTGTTCTTTGCAGCTTGCAATATGCTTAAAGAACCTCTTGAAAATTGGCTTTCAGAGTTGGAAAAACTACCTAATTGCATTGTTTCTGATATATGTCTTCCTTGGACTTCAAACGTTGCATCAAAATTCAACATTCCAAGAGTTGTGTTCCATGCAATTTCTTGCTTCACACTCTTGTGTTCACATAACATTAGTCTCTCCAAAGTTCATGAAAAGGTCGACTCAATGTCGACGCCTTTTGTTGTACCAGATTTGCCTGACACAATTGAATTTACGAAAGCGCAGTTACCTGAGGTGATGAAGCAGGATTCAAAGGCATGGAAAGGAGCTATTGATCAATTCAAAGAATCTGAACTCTCAGCACAAGGGATATTGGTGAATACTTTTGAGGAGTTGGAGAAGGTTTATGTTAGAGGTTATGAGAAAGTTGCTAAAAAGGTTTGGTGTATAGGACCACTTTCCTTGCATGACAAGTTAACCTTCAACAAGTTTGGTAAAGACGATAAAGGATTCATCGATGATTCCGAATCCAAATGTCTAAAGTTTCTTAGGTCAAACAAAGCTTGTTCTGTCATCTATGTATGTTTTGGTAGTTTATCTTTCATTCCTGCTTCACAACTAAAGGAGCTTGCTTTAGGATTGGAAGCATCAAACTATCCATTCATTTGGGTGATTGGAAAAAATAATTGTTCTATTGAATTAGAGAAGTGGTTAAAAGAAGAGAATTTTGAAGAGAGGAATAAGGGAAAAGGAGTTATAGTTAAAGGATGGGCTCCACAAGTTGAAATATTGTCACATCCTTCAACTGGTGGATTTTTATCTCATTGTGGTTGGAATTCAACAATGGAAGCAATTTCAAGTGGTGTACCAATGATAACTTGGCCAATGTTTGCTGAACAATTCTTTAATGAGAAGCTGATTGTGCAAGTGCTTAAGATTGGTGTGAGGGTTGGTGTTGAAGCTTTTGTTGATCCAATGGAGACATTTAAAGGTGAAAACGTTTTGGTGAAGAAAGAGGATGTGAAGAAAGCTATTGAAAAGCTTATGGAGAATGGTGAGGAAGGAGATCAGAGAAGAAACAAAGCTAAAGAGATAAAAGATATGGCTTATAAGGCTGTTGAAGATGGTGGATCTTCTGATTCAAATTGCAAATTGTTTATACATGAAATTGTAGAGCAAAGCTCATAATCAATGATTAAGCATACCAAAATAGTTCTGTTGTAACTTTCACTATTTTGTAATAACTATATCTCATGTATTGGTTGATACTACTGCAATACATGCAAATATAGATTTGTTTGGGAAATATTAATAAAAAGTTTTGGTCCCTAGTACGAGGAGTGCTTTATATTTGATTAGATAAAACAACGTTATAATTTTACACACTCTAAAACATTGACAAAGTCAAGATTTAAATGATTTTACACCTTGCTAAGGATTAGGCACTGTAGCTTTTCGACTCAACTCCATAACATTTTGATCCTCCTCAAAGCTGTTCTAACTTCTCTGCCTGTCTATGCACTTTCCTTCTTCAAAACTCCTTCAGGTACAATCTCTTCCATTGAATCTTTATTGAATAATTTCTTTTTTTTTTGGGGGGGGGAGGGGCAGTGAGAATTGTAGAATAATTACTTGGATAGGTTGGAAAACATTGTGTTCTAAAAAGGAGCATGGAGGTTTGGGGGTGAGGAAGTTGACGGAGTTTAATGTTTCTTTACTTGGTAAATGGTGTTGGAGGATGTTGGTGGATAGAGATGGGTTGTGGTTCAATGTTTTAGTTGCCCGTTATGGCGAAGTAGGTGGGAGGTTGGAGGTGGGGGGCCGGAGTGGTTCTTCGTGGTGGCGGGAGGTAGGCAGGATTCGTGATGGGGTCGGTGACTTAGGTGGTGGTTGGTTTGGTGGTAGTATTAGACGGAGGGTTGGTGATGGGGCGGCGACACTCTTCTGGTCGCATAGGTGGGTGGGAGGTTCCCCGTTTTGCGAGCGCTTTCCGCGCTTATTTGATTTGGCTGAGAACAAAACTATTTCTGTATCTACTTTGTTCTCTGCGGGTCTGGAGTTGGATGGGGAGGGTTGGAGATGGCGGCGTAGACTGTGGGCGTGGGAGGAAGCCTTATTAGAGGAGTGTAGGTCTTTACTTGTTGATGTCTCTTTGGTTCCTAATTTTTCAGATTCGTGGGAGTGGATTCCTGATCCTGCAGAGGGTTACTCCGTGAGTGGAGCCTATGATTTGCTGACAGCAGATGTTGATTCTCAGTTAGGTTTACCGGTCGAGATGGTGTGGCATCATCAGGTCCCCATGAAGGTCTCAGTTTTTGTGTGGCGGCTGATCCGGGATCGTGTTCCAACGAAAGCTAACCTGGCTTTTCGGGGTGTCATTTATGCGGAGGATATCTTTTGTGTTACTGGTTGCGGTCACGTGGAGACGGCCGAACATTTATCTTTATCTTGTCCTACGTTTGCACCTTTATGGCAGCTGGTGCTCGATTGGATTGGAGTTATCGGGGTGGATACTAATGTTATAGCAGAGCATTTTGTGCAGTTCACTCAGTTGACATGTGGTGGTAAAGCTAAAAGATCGTTCATGCAGCTCATTTGGCTCTTGTGTTCGTGGGTTGTGTGGAACGAACGCAACAACCGTTTGTTCAAGAATTATGTAACTATGGCGCCTTGTATGTTAGATAAGGTCAAATTTTTATCCTTAGGGTGGCTAAAAGCTAATAAGGTGGTGTTTGTTTTTGGTTCGCAGAGGTGGTGGTCAAGCCCTTTAGTTTGTCTGGGGATTGGCTAACATTTTATTTTTGTTTTTTGTTGTACCTGATATTTTGTATCTTTGAGTGGTCTCTTAGGCACACATTATGCTTGAGAACTGTCGTTTGATGTGGTATCTAATTTCATTTTGATTTCTTAAAAAAAACATCAACTCACTAATTTATCTATTGCGAATAATTTTAGCAAAGTAAAAGCTAGATTTTCCCCACCTGTAATATTATGCAGGTTGCCACAATTGAACTTGGTCCAAGATATGATTCTACAACATCATTAGTCTTCAATCACCTGTAAGTGCAACAAGCCAACCAAAACAATACACAACATAAATTCTCCTCTGCACCATTATTCGTGAGCTATGCAAACACTCCTTAGATTAAGTGTGTTCTGGTGTCGGACATTTGTCCTGTCCGACACCGGCACGACACCAACACCTATAATTACATTAAATTATGTGATTTTCTCATATTATTAGCGTTGTCGGCGTGTCAGTGTCCAGTGTCCATGTCTGTATCCGTGCTTTATAGTTCGTGAGTTGCTCACTAGGGCAAGTAATTTCTTGGCTGCAATGTTTGAGTTATTCACCAGGTTGAAGGAACAAGACAGACTCTTAGCTGCCATGACTCTCTGAAGCCTGTGGATCAGGGCCGACCCTGGCCAAGTGCATCAAAGCCTTTGGCACAGGGCCTCACACTTAGGAGGTCTCAAAATTTGGAAAAAAAAAAAAAACTTGTACTTACAGAAAAATTCGGCACTAAATTTCATTTTCTGTAAGTACAAGCCTGGAAGACAACATTTTGTCGTCAATTATGCATTATCCATAACTAAATGTCTATTTGTTTGTAGGTAAAAGTCATGCTTAAACCATTGTCCATATATTTAAGACTTAATAGCAGTTTTGACCCCTAAGTATTAGAAAGTTGCAATTTTAGCCCCTAACAAAATAAAATACAATTCAGCCCCTTTAGCAGTTTTGGCCCCCCAGACCAATTTTGACAAAGTCAATGCTGACGTGGACACCAGGTATGTAATTTTTTATTTTTTATTTATTTTTATTTTTTGAAAAAAAAATAATTAAAAAAATTATAATTTTTTTTAATAATTAAAAAAATTACACACGTGGCATCCACGTCAACATTGACTTGATCAAAATTGGTCTGAGGTCCAAAACTGCAAAAGAGATCGTAATTAAGGGGCTGGATTGTATTTTACTCCCTGTTTCTAAATATAAGCAAAATTGACTTTTTAGGTTCATTCATTTAATGATGTATGTGGTTCATAACCTGTACCACATACATCCTTAAATGAATGAATCTGAAAAGTCGATTTTGTTTATATTTAAAAATGGAGTGAGTATTTTGTTAGGGGGCCAAAATCGAACTTCCTGATACTTGAGGGACCAAAACTGCTATTAAACCTATATTTAACTACGATTTAATTTTCTATCACCATAAATAGTGTTGGATTATCTTTTTCAATTCCTTTTAAATGAAAATTGTCAAATCTGTAGTCGGGTCTCCTAATTGTCGGAGACGGCCATGCTGTGGATGAGTCATAATGTGAAGCTTTGGGAAGCTACATACACTATACCCCCCTTCGTTGTTACACGAGCTCATTATATGCTACACGAATGGAGCTGCAATGGAGACATTTAACAGTGAGAAAGGGTTGGTGAAAAAAGAGGATGTGAAGAAGGCTATTGAAAAGCTTATGGAGAATGGTGTGGAAGGATAACAAGAAGAAACAAAGCTAAAGAGATAAAAGATATGGCTTATAAGGCTGTTGAAGATGGTGGATCTTCTGATTCAAATTGCAAATTGTTTATACATGAAATTGTAGAGCAAAGCTCATAATCAATGATTAAGCATACCAAAATAGTTCTGTTGTAACTTTCACTATTTTGTAATAACTATACATCATGTGTTGATTGATATATACTACTGCAATACATGCAAAATATAGATTTGTTTGGGAAATATTAAGTATAACAACTGTTTGGTTAGATTCCTTCAAAAAAAAAAATGTTTGGTTAGATAAAACAACGTTTTAAATTTTTAATTAAAAATTGCTTTATATTTGTATTGTATTTTATGTTTTTAAACATTTGTACATCTGTGAAAATGAAAAAAATAAAATAAATCTTCTTAAGCTAAACACAATCCTTAAATATAAACTCAGTGAATTTCACATCCTATAATTTTCTATATATGCATCTCAATTTTTCGAGTTAGATGAAAGTGTGTTATATTGAATTTTATCAAAGTCTGCATAACTTCAAAGTTCAGTAGAGAAGGCACTAACGCTTGAATGATATCAATATTTTGTGAGGGAATAGAAGAAAGTTTAAAGAACATCCAATAGCAGTTAAAATTTAGTTCACGATGATGATAGCTGATGAGAGTGAATTACTCTGACCTCTCATCTCACTCCTTTAAGTTTATTTTTAAATTGTGTGCATGAAATGGCGAGTTTGCATTGGTCATCAATGAAAAACATATTGACACCGTCAGTGCATGTCTCTTTAACAACGACAAGTTAATCATCAAAATTGTGAGTAGCAATATTTTTTTGAATTCCGTGAATTGGTAAATGCATCATCTAGAAATTGTAATATGACGTGACACATTAAATTAAATGAACATGGGATATCCTCTGTAAATCTTTCATCAATGCTATGTCATCCCAGACTAATTTGCATATAAAATTTATGATTAAAAATGATTTTGGTCTTTATAGATATACCAATTTTTCATTTTATTTCTTCTAAAAATTTCTTTCAACTTTTGGTCACTTCAAAAAATTTCATCTTCATTTTTTATCTCTCCTTTAAAGTAAACTCATATATAGAATTCATATTTTTGAATAAAATTTTGCATAAAATTTCATAATATTATAAGAATCACTCACATAAAAAATTAGAATTTAAAAAAAAAACATGAATTTAATATGAATTTTTATATTATTTTTATTTACGGTTAAAAATTCATATTTAATTGATGTTTTGTTAAAAAATTCTAACTTTTTTTGGAAAGATTTTTACAATATTCTACACATAATTGCACAATTTCATTAAAAAAAATACTAAAATTAACTTAAAAATATGGACAAAAGTAGTGATTGGAATTTTATAGGGACTAAAAATTGAAGAATTTTTTTAGAAGGACTAAAACAAACATTTGGTATATTTATATGGACTAAAAACATATTTAACCTTAAAATTTATGAGGTAAATATAATTTAAGGTATTTGAATTTCGATATGGTAGTTTTAGAAAAGACTTGACTACGCAAATTTAACGTAATACGTAAGTCTTTAATAATGTGTGATTCAGATCACATATCTATTTATTATCATAATTGTTTAACAAAAGAAGATGATGTGTATACTATTTTAACTTATGTTTGATAAATTTAGCGATGTTGTTGTCAACTAGTATCAAAGATTATTTTGATAAAAGCTTGAAACTTTGGATGACAAATGTATCAATTTACTCAATTATTTCTAGGAAATTTTAATTTGGACACACTCATAAATTGAAAAATTTAAAAGATAAAAAATTTAAATGATGTGACTAACTTCTCTTTAAAAAAAATTTACATTTATGTGTGTGCCGAAATCAATTTAATTTGGATTTGTGTCCAAGCAAAAATTGCTCATGATTGCCCGATCAAGACCAACACTAAACAAGTGTACAAACTAGACTGTTGACATTTCAACTCTTATGCCAAAGTGCTATCATAATCCTGCATAGGTAGGCGCTTACATCATATTCATATAAATAAATAAACAATCAATATTGTTCTAAAGTAGACAAGTGCATTATTGAATTCTTCATTCCAAAAAAAATGGCACCTCAACTTCACTTTGTGTTATTTCCACTTATGTCCCCAGGACATTTGCTTCCCATGACAGATCTTGCAACAACATTAACACAACAAAAACAAAACATCATCGTTACCATTGTCACAACTCCACACAACACTTCTCGTTTTTCACAAACTGTTTCTCAAAATTCACAAATCCAATTACTTCAACTTCAATTCCCTTCTAAAGATGCTGGATTTCCAGAAGGGTGTGAGAATTTTGACATGCTTCCATCAATGTCCATGGCTCATACTTTCTTCAAAGTAGCAAACACCCTTCTACAAGATCAAGCGGAAAAAGCTTTTGAAAAGTTAACACCAAAACCAATTTGCATAATCTCTGATGTTGGTCTTCCTTACACTTCTAAAATTGCAACAAAATTCAACATTCCAAGAATTTCTTTTTATGGTGTTAGTTGCTTTTGTCTTGTTTGGCAGCAAAACTTGATAGTCTCTAATGTTATGGAGAAAATAGCAACAGATTCTGAGTATTTTCTTATACCTGAAATTCCTCACAAAATTATGATCACAAAAGCACAAACCCCATCATCAAATGATGAAGATTGGATGGATTTTGTTGATAAAATGGCTGCAGCTGAAATGGTTTCATATGGTCTTGTTGTAAATTCTTTTGAGGAATTGGAACCTGAGTATGTAAGTGATTTGAAGAAAACTAGGAATGGTAAAGTTTGGTGTGTTGGTCCTGTTTCACTAAGAAACAAGGATCATTTAGATATGGCTCAAAGAGGGAACAACAAGGTGGCTTCTTCAACTCATGTAGAAAATTGCTTAAAGTGGCTTGATTTGCAGAAGCAAAATTCTGTTATATATGTATGCTTAGGAAGTATATGTAATTTAACTTCTTTGCAGTTTATAGAACTTGGTATGGCATTACAAGAATGTGAAAGACCATTCATTTGGGTTATTAGGGAAAGAAATCAAACAGAAGAGTTGAATAAATGGATCAAGGAATCAAGTTTTGAGGAAAGGACTAAAGGGAGAGGATTTTTGATAAAGGGTTGGGCACCTCAAGTATTGATATTATCACATTTTTCAATAGGAGGATTCTTAACACATTGTGGTTGGAATTCGACGTTAGAAGCAATATGTGCTGGTGTGCCAATGATTACATGGCCGTTATTCGGAGATCAGTTTTTTAATGAGAGGTTTGTTGTGGAAATATTAAGGGTTGGCGTGATGGTTGGAGTTGAGAGTCCTGTAAATTGGGGAGACGAAGAGAATGTTGGCGTGTTGGTGATGAAAGAAGATGTCGAGAGGGCTATAGAGAAGTTGATGGATGACTCGAATTATGAAAGTGAAGAGAGAAGAAAAAGAGCTAAGGAGCTTGCAGAGATGGCTAAGAGAGGTGTAGAAGAAGGAGGATCTTCTCACTTCAATGTCACACTATTGTTTCAAGATATCCTTCAACACTCAACAAAGTAGATTGATGTTGTTTGCAACATTTTTCTTGTTGATGTGGAAAATTGCTTAAAGTGACTTGATTTGCAAAATCCAAATGTTGTACCATTGTATGTTTAGGAAGTACATGTAATTTAACTTGTTTGCAACTCATAGAGCTTGGTATGACATTGGAATCATGTGAAATAAAGACCATTTATTTCTCCTATTAGGGAAAGAGTCAAACAGAAGAATTGAATAATTGGATCAAGGAATCATGTTTTGAGGAAATGGTTTTCTTTAAAAAGAAAACTTCATTAATTAATATTAAACCAAGAACATAGTGTACAATGATTAGAGCTTGGATTAGAAAGATACTAGCAAAGTTCAAATGCACATGCATTGTAGAAAAACTACACAACTACTTGAATCAAAGTGCCTAAAAATTGTTTTTCTTATTTAAATCACCTACCACCAAACCCCTATCCACCAAACATTATAAAAATAAGGTTAAAATATACATTTCATCCCTGCAATTAGGAGTTGTTTGAAATTTCATCCTTGAACTTACTAATCCTCCTATTTTGCCTCTGCAAATATTAATCATTTGAAAATTCGTCCATTAACCCACTTAATGACTGCCACGTCATCAAATTAGCAAAATGGCATATGAAAGGACAAAAATACCCTTTTTTGATTAAAAAATTTGGAAAAAAAACTGTTAAAATTAAAAAATTTGAAAAAAAAGTGAAAATTAAATTTTCGAAAAATTATTTTTTTATTAATTTGAAAATTATATATTACTTTTTTTTTCGAAAAACTAATTTCCACTTTTTTTCTTCATCTTTAAAAAAAATTGGAATTTTTTTCTGATTTTTAAAATGTTTTCAGATCTTTTAATTTAAAAAAGGGTATTTTTGTCCTTTCCCATGTCATTTTGCTAATTTGATGACGTGGCAGTCATTAAGTGGGTTAATAGACGAATTTTCAAATGATTAATATTTGCAGGGGCAAAATGGGAGAATTAGTAAGTTCAGGAATGAAATTTCAAACGACCCCTAATTGCAGGGATGAAATGCATATTTAAGCCTAAAAATAAATAAAAAAATTTTAACCTATCTAACATTAAGGACCCGCTTACTTGCCAAATATGAAATCAATAGATCCTTGGATGAAACATTCTTTAAAATATTAATGTCTCCCTTGATCATCATGTAGTGTATCTTGTCCACTACAAAACCCACATCCATAGAATGCGGCTTGATCACCGTTAACTCTTAGCGCCACTGTTTGTTTGTTCTTCTCTCCGGGGTTTGCTAGAGGAGCCGTGTTCTATTTTTTTCCACACAATCCCAAATATATATGTGTTAATTAACTAAGATCTTACTATATGTAATGTAAATTAATATAAATATCCATAAATAACAAGAACTACACATTAATATTGAACAAACAACTTGTTCAAAAAAAATATTGAACAAACAAAATTGCTCACCTTAAAGCTAACGTTGTAAGCAATGAACCTTGAAGCAAATACACCAAACGAGTAGCTATCGAATGTTCCCGTTGAATTTCCATTGTCACTCCATTCTATGACTGTATTGAGATACCCTTGACCTTGCAGTATCAAGTTTGTTTTTTCGGCGTTAACCATTACCTTCTCCCTAAGATTCATCAAATATTTTTGTTTAGTGAAATAGCGTATAAATGTATAAAGTTTAATATCTTTTTTTGTATAAAGTTCAATATTTTTGTATAAGTTGTTTATAATATTCTAATCATATTTCATCATCATAATATTTCTTCTTAAAATTTATGCACACTATATATACATACGATTGATTTTTGTCTAATTGTGTCATTAATGTATAGTTATAAAATTAATAATTTTTAAGCCAGTATCTCCGCATGTTGATATAAAACACTAGTTAGTCAGGTACCTTTTAAGTTCAATACTAAACAAATAAATAAAGGCAACAAAAATATAAAGAATTGACATGATCATTAATCAAACACCAAGAAATATGTATCAATAAAAACATTAAGGAAGATAACCTGTATGTTCCAGAATTGAGTATGATAAGGGTGGCATGAGAACTTGAATCCGGAACAGCGTTAACAGCTTCTTGTACTTTAGTAAAGTTACCACAACCCTTTGAGTCAACGGTAAGAACAAGAGTTACATTATATTTTGAAATTAGTCTAGAATTCCATTTGGTCTCGTCACAGTTTCCCTTGTGCATGTGATTTATCCTACCCTTAATACTTGTCATTAGCAAGGACACGTAGTCTTGAGGGCCAATGAGATTCATAATCTTGTTTAATAAGCCAACTTGTAAACTTACATTGAAGAAACTACGTACCATGACTAATGGTAGTGTTAGCAGTAGGGGAAAAAGGCGTAGTGTAATGGAGAATGATGATTGAGAAGAGAAAGAGAGAAAACAAAAAGAGGGTTTTGTCAAAAAAAGAAGAGGGTTTTGTCAAAAAAAGAAGAGGGTTTTGTTGAATCTCATGTTTGCCAAAAAGAGGGTTCAATTCTTACCTAAAGTTTCTTACGGTAAACCAAGAAATAACCTCTTTTTATAGAGATTCATGACTAACTCATAACCCTAATCTTAACACATTATTAGTGGAATAAAAAATAATAAATTGTAATAATAATTAGATGGTATACACATTTTTCTCACGTGTATCAATATCTTTTATTTTTTGTCCATATAATCAGTATTTTTTTAAAATCATATTTTGTTATTTTTTATTTTTTTGGAAGAACATATTTTGTTCATATTTGTTCACATCAGTGTCTTCTTTCTTTTTGTTCATATATTAGTGCGTATATTCCCCTCTAATGAAAGGTACGTGTATATTCCCTCAAAAAATAAAAACATATTAGGTATAATATGTATCAATATCTTCTGTAAAAAAAAAAAAGTGTATCACCGTTATAAATAGCACAATCTTTTGTTGATAAAATAAAAATTAGTACAATCTTTTCATTATTATCGTTCACAACAAGATACGATAAGTTAATCTTTAATTTATTTATTTTTTAATCAGTAAAATTGTATTAAAAATCAAATCTCTGCACAAGACGAACAGAGAACGGTATTACAAAAATTACAAACTAAGACGCCGTATATAGACGGAACATCCGAATACAAACACCAACAACTTATGCAATCAACACCCATAAGGACATCACATACCAAAAGAAACATCCCATAATTAATCTTGAAACTTATCATTGTATTTATAAATCTTATCATATGAGCTGGGTTAAAAACCAACAAGATAGTATATGAAAATAAAATTCTTGATTTACAGCTGTAAAAAATAATTTAAAATATAAAAAATTGAAATCTAATAAAATATAGATAAAATTAATCAACAAAGAAATAAATTGACGTGAAGTTAAAAAAAATGAATTTCGATTCCAATATTTTTAACAAATTATGATTTTTAACATTTCTTTATTTTAGCTTATCTAGCATATATAATTTTTTTTTATTCAGGCGGACTGCTACGTAATCTAGCAAAAATATAACATTGAAATTGTTTATTTAGTGGTGTCGGTCCATAAATTTTGACTAATAGGGGCGAAATTTCATGTTTACTAGAAAATTATCATATACATGCTAATAATATCTCGCATATGTTTTGGGCTTTGCCCTCTTTTGAACAAAAAAATAAAAAATATCTCACATATGTTGTTATACATTTGATTCTTCACAAACAAAATCAAAACTACCTTTTTTTTTTGTTACATAAATCAAAACTACCTTTTAACTAAGCTATATTTATTTTATTATCGAACTTTAGATTATCAGATTTCTCTTTCTCTAAAAAACTGTAAGCTTAACACTAAAGTAATAATAATTAAAACTACCTTCAAAAGTAAGCATATCTTATTCAACACATTTATTTGTTTTTATCAATATTTTTGAAAGATAACTATGGAGGCAACACTTATTTTTTAGTGAAGGCAAAATCAAATTTATGCAGCAACTACTAGCAAAAATACACTAGTATGTGATCAACTGCCTACATTGCAATGCACCTATATCCGTCCCTGGATAAAAATTACATTATTTAAACTTAAAAAAGGGGCGAATAATGTTATCATATTTCTTATTATATTATATGTGCATCAAATACATGGTAGGAAAAATGTCTATTATGCTACTATTTTATCTCATTTGTATCCTACTCATTATACTATCATGCATGTCTCTATGCTAGGAGAATTTTTCCTTTTTAATTTTCTACGTTTTTTTCTTACAAATGTTTTTTTAATGCTGATAATTTTCTATGTTAAACACTATTTTTTACTATATTGTAGATGCGTTTTTGTTGAACCCTTACAACGTATAACCCTTGTCTCGAGTAATAAAGATGGCAGAAAGAAATAAAAACTAAAATCAGCATTCATGATAATTTTCCTTTTTAATTTTCTACGTGTTTTTATTTTACAAATGTTTTTATTAATGCTGATAATTTTCCTGCCGTGGTTTCATGTACAACATAGATGGCAGTAATGGATGAATGTTTCATATATGCATTGAAGTAATTTATTAGAACAGAGAAAATAGGTAATTTTTTTTATCAAAAAAGAAAGGGCCATGCTAAGTGCTAACCACCTCATAAACACTAGTTAAAAAAGTTAAAATATAATTTTTATTGAAAACAATAAATTTTTGACTTTCCCTCTTAAAAAAAATGACTTTCAAAAATAGAATACATAATTTTTCCACAATCCTCAATACAATATTTCTATACTTGTAAAAAAAACTACAATATTTCTATATTGATTTTCTTAACTAGTGCTCAGGGGCACATGTGTTAACATTTCCCCAAAAAAGAAAAAGTAAGTATATTTTATTGGGACTTCTACGGTACATTCACAAATTTTAGTGTACCGGTGCTCTTGTTTCATAAAATTTAAAAAGTATCGATCATTTTTATGAAATAAAAAGCTATTTGTCAATATTTATATTTTAGAATACATCATTTCATTGTTTATAAGGATCATATTTAAAAATTTATATTGTCATAAAAAAATAATCAATATTCATTGTTACGAGTAATAAAAATTCGTAAAAATTTAATTTTATTTCGTCGAAACTCTTGGTAAATAAAATTTAATTACTATAGTTGTCAATGATAGAAAATAATTATTTTTCTTAAAAAAAAAAACAACTCATTTATTATTAATTTATGTCAATGATACACCCATATTTATTGGGTGTACTATAGAAATGGCCTATATTCCTCAATTTTTCTCTAGCGAATGTCTTGACGTGGCAACGACAGTCACACGAGTGAGAAACGACAAATCACACAAGATGACAAAAGGGGCGGCGTGGGTTAACCCTTTTCTACTCAAAATATTACTAAACCTATTATTTCTACACTGAGTTTCAATTTGCAATTTTGTAAATTAAATGATTAATTTAGAAAACCTCTATTTAATTGTCTTGGCAATGTTGTGTCCTATATTTATATATGTGACACAAACATTCTCCATTGTGATTTGAGAGAAAAAGGAGTTTGGAACTTCTACCACCTCTATACTCAACTTTCTTCTTTTTATCTACATTGTATTTGTATTTGTAGCATTATCATTGATAATAACATTGAGGATAAATTCATTTGAAGTGACTCCTTTAACGATATTTACTTGGCCAGTCATGAATATAAATGATTGGATCAGGATTCAACTCATAATTTGGCACCAACAACTTGTTGGAACTAGATTTGGCGGCTACTAATTAGTGAAAACCATACAAATTTTTGTTGGTTGGTGATGCATGGTAGTCTTAATCCTACTAACTCCTTCAGAGTACATCATCTTACTACTAATACTTTTGGTCATAGGTGTGGTGCAGCTGTTGAGAGTGATATGAATACTCTTCGTGATAGCCCTAGTGCAATATATATTTAGAAGTATTTTCATCAAGTTTATGCTAACAATTTTTACATGTAATGTCAAGTTTGGTTAAACACAATGCTGCTATTGAGGATGTTACTATCTTCATAGTAACCTGTTTTGAGATTTGGTGGAATAAAAATAATGAGATTTTTCAACATGTGAAGAAAGACACTAGAGCTTCAATGAATAGTATATTCTCGTTTGGAAAGTATGATTTGATTATATTTAATGTAATTGTTGCATTTGAGGTTTGAAAAGTATTCAAGATTTACTTAAGTTCATAGATTTGAAAATTTGTCTTGAACACTAGTATCAGGCATCTTTCTAAATGTTTCACTAGTGGTTTCAAAGATATGCATATTTTTACATCCGACTACTCTATTTTATTTTATTGAAGTGTAATAAACCAAAAAAAAAAAAAACGTTCAACACTAGTGTAAAAATTGATATCCCAAAAAGTAACAAACTAATTGGGGATGAAGTCTATTTATCAAGTTAGGTTTAAATCAAATTAGAACATATTCCAAAAAGATTTTTCAGCATGAATTTCAAATTTAAAAAAAAAACAAATAACTTGTTTCCCAAGTCTTTAGATCTTTCGAGAAAAAATTTACTTGCTTCCTTCAAATATATCTCTCTCACTCTCTTTGCCCTAATCACTTTACACCCAAACAATCAACAACCCCCTCAATCAAGCTCTTTCTCTCCTAACCCTTTTCAATGTCAATGGCCTCTTCCCTTGCAGTCAAGAATTTTCTCTCCTCCGGCCTTCTCTCAAACTCTCTTCTTCGCCCCGCCGCCTCTTCCGCTTCTTGCTCATTCAACACCAGCACCATGCGCCAGTACGATGAACTCTTCAATGACATTAATTGTCGCTCTTTCCTCACTGGTAACTTGTTTGATTCTAACCCTAACAAAAATATAATACTCAATTTCAATCGATATTTTGATTAACCTATAACTAATTTTTTTGTTCTTTCTGTTTTATTGTTTATAGATGTGTTCGAACTGTTTTCTTCTACTAGGAGCTTGAGCCATGTCCTTAATATGGATCAATCAATGAACAATCTGTTCCTCTCTGCTTCACATGGAATCGGCGGAGCCAATGGAGTTCGACGCGGCTGGGATGCGAGAGAGACAAAGGATTCTCTCCTTCTTCGTTTGGATATGCCTGGACTTGGTAAGGAAGATGTGAAGATCTCTGTTGAACAAAACACTCTTACCATTAAAGGTGAAGGTGCTAAAGAAAGTGAGGAAGTTGAAGAAGGTGGTCGTAAATTCTCTAGCAGAATTGATTTACCTGAAAAGCTTTACAAGATTGATCCGATTAAAGCTGAGATGAGAAACGGTGTGCTTAAGGTTATTGTACCTAAAATGAAAAAAGAGGAAATGAATAATGTGATTAATGTCAAGGTCGAATAGGATAAGGTTTTTTTTTGTTAGGTTTTTTTTTTTGGTTTGTTATTTGCATTAGTTGATGGATCTTGATAGTGAGTGGTATTGACGTGCTGAGAAGGGAATGATCTCATCAATTTACATCTTAATATTCTAGACAAATTTAGTATGATATTTCATCTCTCCCAAGATAAATGAAATAGAATAGGAAAAAAGAACTTACTAATAATTAACAAGGGATGAAAAAAAAAAAACTTGAATACAAATATATTATAAAAAAATCAAAATCATACGTTGACTATAATAAACTGACTAATTACACAATTAAGTTAAATGGTTAAGAAGCCAATCATTTCCATCAATGTATGAAACATTTATATAGGAGATTGCTTCAAAATCCCTGAGTTGTCTTGCATAAGAGACTCTCGATGTATAATTTGCTCCAAGTCCTATACAATGGTACTCGCCAAAGAAGACACTCCTGTGTTAACACAAAAATTAAACTTTGTGTCAATCATGTCTTAATATTAAAAAATTAAACTAAAAAATAAGTGAAGATATGACTTATATGAGTGGTTGTGATTTATTGATAGTTGATTTAAAGTTTGTTACACCGTCAATTGATAGTAATTATCAAATCATAATTATTTTTGAAGTTACTCGTATGAGTGATTATGATTTGTCAGTTAAATGTGTGTAAAAATTAATCTTAAGTGAATATGACAATTAGTTACTAAGTAACCAAAAAAATAACAATTAGTTACTAACTGGTCTCTAGATGGATCTCTCCAATCATTCCATCCCTCGGCAGCTACGACATCAGACATGTTTGTCGTTGAAAAAACAACTGTGGCAAATGCTCCCCAAGCTCTTCCAAGCCACACTTTTCCACTTCCAACAATGTTGCAATTCACAAAGGAAAATCCTGTATCTTCCTTCAATGATTGTCGTCCATGAGCTGTGATAGATCCACCAATCCCAACCATATCTTGTTTGGCTATAGAGTTTATGGTACAATCCTGTGTCACAGCTTAATAAGTGATTTATTTGTAAATAATTTAATAATAACAAGGTATGTGTGTATACGTATGTATACTCCCTAGACCTATGTTTTAAATTAGGAAAATGTTAACTAGTATCCGAGGTATTAATTAAGGATTTTAAATGACAATTGTTTATGAAAGTTTATGCAATAAAGTGTATTGAAAATGGAAAACTTTGACATTTTTAAAGAAAATTGCTTAATTTAAATTGTTTAAAGAGTGTCCTAACAAGACCCTTTAAATTAAATGTTGTTTAAAGAATTTGCAGGGCGAATTAAAAGAAAATAATAAATAATAACTAAACAAGCTAAATAATTTTACCACCTTGACCTAGTAGTTTAAACTTATGCAGGAAATGGTTACTTAACAAAATTGAAAGAAAAAAAGTACAAAATAACTTTCCTTTGAAAATACAAAACCACAATAACTAGAAAAGTGACTCAAGATCACTTAAATGAAATGGTAAGAATTTTTTTTAGGATAATCAGATATCTTAAGTTCGAAACTAGCCATGAAAATGTAACACCGTTAAATTTCTGGACACGTATTTTATTCAGCAACCAATTGAGTGACTAGATTATTTCAGTCGCCATAGAGACTAAATTTTATAAATGATCTTTAAATTGATCTCTAAACAATTTTGTGATTGATTGAGAGCGATTTGTGAAAAGTCATTAAACCACTTGTTAATGTTGGTGATCAATTTAGTTACTTGGACGTTTTGAGTCTCTAAATCCATCATGCTAGTTTTTTGTATTACTTAATAATGCCAGCATCATTACCCTTGCACAGATTGCTCATATGAACTACTAGTATATAAATGGCATTGCACCAACTTTGCCAAATGAGCAATCATATACAATTGAAGACACATGTTACCGAACATATAAACAACTAAACGTGAACACCTAAATATTATCCTAATAATATTGCAGAGAGAAAGCAGTATAATTGGTCTTAATTACCTGATAGAGTGATCTAGCATTTCCAAATATAAAATCAATGGATCCTTGAATGAAACATTCCTTAAAATAATGTCTTCCACTGTCATCATTGAGTGTGTCCTGCGCACCATAGAAACCACATCCATAGAATGCGGCTTGATCACCGGTAACTCTCAGTGCCACTGCTTGTGCTCCAACCTCTCCTGGTGAAGGTGGAGGAGAAGTGTTCTGTTCTTTTCACACAATCCAAATGGTTAATTAATTAGATTTCACCGTGTAAAAGTATGTCATATATATGCAAATATGAATTAAGAATATCAAGGAAAGTGCTTACCTTAAAGCTAATGTTGTAAGCGGCGAACTTTGAAGCAAAAACCGCAAATGAGTAGCTATAGGAAGTCCCACCAGTGGAATTTGCAGTGTCATTCCATTCTATGATTGTATTAAGATAGCCTTGGCCTTGTAGTATTATGTTTGTTTTGTTGGCTTGGACCACTACCTTCTCTCTAAAGATTCAACAAATATTTCGAGTGAAATAGTGAGTGCATTATATTATTATGAGTTCAGCATCTTTATATTGATAAGTGTAATTTTCTCTCATTCAGCAAAAAAGAAAAGATAGAGTACAATTTTGTACAAACACGTCATAATATAAATTCTTAGAAATATGTTTATATTATGTTGAGATGGCAAAATATGAGTAAAGGTGAGTAAAATTTTAACAAATAATTCTTACATTCGTAATTATTAAACATGTATCATGTATGGTGTACCTTGGTATATCTACAAGTGAAAACACTAGTTAGTAGTTAGTTAGTTAAGTGTTTTTTATTAAATATTGATGGACTTCTATTGAATATTGATTAAATATTGAGAAATGTTATTAAAAGTAAATAAATACCGGGAAAAGCATAAAAACAAATAATTACCAACCTGTATGTGCCGGAATTGATTATAATAAGGGTTGTATTAGAGCTAGATTCAGGAACCGCGTCAATTGCTTTCTGCACGCTGCTAAAGTTAGCACGACCTTTTAAGTCGACCTTGAAAGTGATGGTCGCATTATAGTCTAAAATTAGTTGGGAAGTCCATTTGGCCTTGTCACATTTTTCCTTATGCCTCATCCAATGATGTCTCGTACTCGCAATACTTGTTACCAACAAAGACACAAAATCTTGAGCACCACTTAGCTTTATAATCTTGCTTAATATGCCAAGTTGAAAAGTGAAACTGCCTTGAGAACTACTAGTGGAAGTGTTAGAAATGTTGGAAGGTGGTGTGGTGTAATGAACAATGATGATAGAAAAGAGAAGGATGACAAAGCCAGAAAGCCAAAAGAGGGTTCTGTTGAATCTCATGTTTGAGTTGTATGAATTGGTTAGTATATTTGTGTGTTTTGGGCTAAGAAATGAGTTATGGGTAGAGAGAGGGGATGATACATGGAGTAGTGACTAATGCTTTTATAACGTGCATGTGAAAAGGGTATGTGTATGTGTGTGATAGATAGTGATGCATGATTGGAGTAGGAGGTAAGAAATGTATTGAGGAGTCTCTATTGCAAAATGACAGCTTTTAAAAGCATTATGGATCAATGAAAAATGATGAATTTTGGTGGTAAGACAAAGATATGTTGTAGTTAATTGGAAGATGAACACGCTAAGTAACTGCAGAAAGATTGAAATTAGAAAAAGGTGAAGATAACTAAATGAAAGTTTTTTTTTATTGTCATTTGTTTTTGGGGTGGTGGGGGTAGAACTTTTTTATCAACATTTTATTATTTTTATGTTCAGTCAAATTAGAGAATGAAATTGGATTCTTACCTTCTAATGCACCATGTGTTCGGTTCTATTACACTAACTTTGAATTGAATCCACTACACCGCCTACACTAGAGACGATGTATGAACACAAGATATCTAAGCAAACTCGAACAGGCAATGACAATTTTCTTACGCATAAACTTATTGGTAGGAATATTGCTTGATATTAATAATAGTAAGATAGCTGAGTTTAATACTTAGCGTCATTCATTCCTGCATTTTATGGGGCTAAATCGTAAAAGCGTTAAGATTTTTTTTTGGGTCAAGAAGTGTAAGGGTGACGAATTTTAATGGATACGATAAATCGATAATGAGGATATCAAGAGGGCATTTTTATTTTTTTCTTAAAAAAAAAGTGCTTTTTATTTTTGAAAACATACTACCATTATGAACAAACATATAGTATCCTTAGATATATCTATCAGTTCAACAGAAATTTCATGATGTAACATTAAAACATGTGTTCTATTAAAACTATAATTTACATAGAAACGATGGGATCATAAATGTTAAAACAATCGGCAAGAACCTTTCCAATAATGGCTTTGAGTAGCTAACTAACAGTCTATATACACAAACATCTGAAAGGAAAAAAGGAGGCTAGAAAGCTAGGGGGTTCCCCTTTCACAATTGACTTTATAAATAAAAAATTATCAGGGATGATTACTGATGACTCGACATGGAGGTACCATTTTATGAAGCATATTTGTCCCTTGGAAGGTCACAAACTGATTGCAGTTCCTTCTGTAGTTGGCAAGCTGCAGGACAAGGGAGAACTCTATTTCAAGTTGGAGGCGAGATGTTATGACAAATAATTCCGGTAATGAATTATCAGCCCCAGAAACATAATTAAAACCCAACTTCAAAAAATGCTAGACTGAAAAGTGGAAAAAATTTCAATATCTACCCCCTGGAAAGCAGTAAAACAAATTTTATACCTCGTCTGGTTTAATCTTGCTAAACCCAAATTTATCTGTCCATATGGATTGTGCTTCTTCTGCAGCTGGTAGCACAAGGTTCTTTACTTTCATGGAAGCCAAGAGCCTCTCAATGCAATAGAATAGTGCTTGGAAGTAGCCCTGTTTGAACCAAACGAATATAATTATAAGTAACGCAATACCACCATGTCATCACCACAAGTGACCACAATACATAGCAAATCTATCAAAATCTCTGCACAGAGATTCAATTAAATAGAGAAAAGCACATCGTGAAAGTGAGGCTGACAACCAGTAATTTCCCACCTTCCCATGTTGACTGTTACTTGTTGCAACTAAAGGAAGCTCAGCAATATCTGTACCGAAGATTCGAAGCATGCCCGCAGATACCACGGATGAACTTCAATATCAAAGAAACAAACTGTAAATAGTACTGTAGTTTTTAAGTATCAAATAATAAACATTAAAGACAGAGAACCACTTCTTACTTGACTATTAGTAATGCACAATACATTCCTCCAAACTCTTGACCCCGCACACTCTTTCTGTACGTGAGGGATACATCAATTGAAACAAAGGTAAAGAATAAAAATTGAAGAGAAAAATCGGACAAAACAAATGCTTTAAACGTAGTTTCTAACCCATAAACCATTGCTCGAATAAGGTCACGCCCGCTAACTGCATCAACTATAGGATCGAAGCATTCCTGAAGCAACGGAAGTTTAAATCACAAATCCAATTATTGAAATATTACAATAAAGCAAGCCATATATATAAAGCTCATAAGTACAGTGAAAATCCAAAACAACAAATACTGTGATGGAATCAAACACTATCTTTCCCTCTGAGTTTCTCTCAATTTTCTAAATTATTCATTGTATCAGAGCTGTGAAGAAAGAGGATGTCATAGAATAGAAGACAACGAGTCCATATGTCGACTGTGTCCCTTTTACAAGACAAAACTGCACAGACAAACCTTTTGCAAGGTAATACAGCATACTTCTGGTATTTCCTAATTAAAGTGCCTGACAAATTTTCCATGACAAAGATGAATTCTCTTTTAAAACTTCGCATGGGCAATATATCCAAGACAAATACAAATTTTTGGCATTATTTTCCACGTTTTTACTATGAAGACAAGTCAATTGTTAATTTGTTGACTTTGACTGCTGGCCCTGGGTGATCAAACTCTTTGAAGAAAATTTAAATGGAATTAAACGAAAAGGGAATGCAGACATACTAACATAGATTATTTATGCATACATGATGCATCTTCACAGTTTAATATTTTTCTCTTCTGATTATTTTTTATTAATTTATATTCGTTAAATTTAATTAAATTTAAAATATATATATATATATATATATATATAAAACATTCATTCAATATGCAAGATTACTTGTTACTAACAAAAAAAAATGATATAAACAGATAAAAGAGTAAGACAAAGAAGAGGAAGACAAATTCAGAAAAGAATGTAAATTCCAAAGCAGCTCCATCATATGTTGGGAAACAAACATGGACAACTACCGCATTCCAAGAAAGAGGGAATAAAAAGGATTATAATGAATTGAGAAGGATGGGAAGAACTTACATGAAAGATAGAGACAGCCTCCAAAAGCAATGGTCTGGTTTCAGGAGACGCTTTTTTCCCACTAAGAAGCCTCCATCTCACATTAATATCATTGATGGGATCCAATCCTTTTTCCTCTTGCTTTTTCTTTATAACAGCCAACAGAGATTTAGGGAGTCTCTCAACCCCTCTAACTAAGACATTCTCCAAAGTCGAATTTATTCTCGTGCAATCATTGCTACAAAGCCAGTTACCTTTTGGCAATTCCTGTAATTGGTCACATACATGTTCAGAAGACAACAGAGAAGTTGGTGCCTAAACTAATGTATCCATATATAAAGGCAGGGCAACAGCTGCACACCTTTAGAAATGCCATCTTGTGATCCCTCAAACAGCCAACATGATACTCCTTTTCACACTGCAGCAACAGTGGGGGCAACATCAAGTTAGCTCAGTAAAACAATACAAATCCATAGGTAGATAATTCATATGTGCATCAATCACTAAACCATTATAAAAGAAAGAAAAAATAAACTCTATGTCATAGGATTTCGTAGGGACATCAATACAAGAGTGCATGCCTGATCACAGAGTATTATTGTGCGTGAACCAAAGCCAGATTTGCTGAAGTCAACACCCCTGTGTGTGCAAACATTTCTCTTTAAATAGATATCTCATAAAAATCCCAAATATACAATATTGGTTTACAATTAACTAAATACAGAAGCACGTCCACATAGGGACAACTGCCAATATGAAGTATAGTGAAGATAAAGTCCATAAAAATAAAATGGCTTCTAATCTTTACAATGTTACCTGCATAAAGCACATGCACTAAGCTCAGCATCAATGTCTTTGACTATGCGAATGCATCTCTTGGTGATTTGCTCAATAGGATCAACTCCTTCAACCCTTCCAGCAGCAAAAGCATTGACATTGTATGCGACAAACTTTTCTCTCTGGAACATGTTTTGGCAAAATTGACAGTACCAGTCACCACGTGGAATACTTGATAGAGATGCACACTCTGTACATTCCAAAAATCGGAACATAAAAGTTCACTTATGACTATCTTTCTATTTGTCAAATAAAGTAAATGTTGAAGTTATATGGTTAGCCTTTTAGTTTTGAGGGAGGAAAAGGAATACTAGTAATGATAAATTTTTTGATATGGCATTAACAAAATGTCAAATGTTATTACAAGTGACAAAGCAATAATCATTATGTATACTAATACCAGACACCTATACTGAATTAAATAAGGAAACAAATTATGGTAAATAATGAAATTTGAAAGCCAATCATAACTTTAAATCATCTCTTATGAATCATAGGAGATGATTTAAGATGTGATAAATTATATCTGAGACACTATCGAGATAAAAAGGGCAACTTAGTGCTATAAGGAAATAGTCCTAGCAAGGAGGTTGATTCCATAACTTGAACATGTGATTATCCCATCTTGGAAGCATTTAAATAATAAATCTAGTACACATCAAAAAATAAAAATTAATAAATCTAGTACAATACAACTGTTAACGAGGTTTTTAAATTTGCCCGAGAAGGAAAAAATGTTTTACAAAAATAAAATAGATAAATAATCATTTATCTATGTCCTTCGCCATTTTTATTTGCAGGGAGTAGTACAGTAGGCATATGACAGTCCCAAAAAAGCATCTTACAATTTGGGAACCTGTGTTTGTGATCCTCATAATCCCTTAAAGAGTTTTATTCTCAAAGAAGCAAGTACATTAGCACTATAGGTGATAGTCATATAGAAACACTTGCATTACAAGTATCAACAATCTATGGTGATAATATCTTCATAGTTCTTGCTACAAAAGCAAATGGAAAAAAAAAAAAAAAAGGACAAATAATGGGGAAAAATAGATGATTCCGCATTTCACACAATGGTAGCAACGGACAAATGGATAATTTTCCCCATCATATATTTTATAATGTATATCTGACCTTTATGAAATGCCCTTGGGCATCCGTCACAAAGCAACAGATTTCCACCATCCCAACAAACAACACATAGATCATCATTGTCATTCGCAGAGTATTTTCGGTCTTTGGAGAGAGATATTGATAATTCATGAAGAGACACCCCATTTGATGTGTAAATGTATGCATAACTGCCCAAAAAATGTGCACTTCCAATAAAATTCACAGGCTTGAACAACAAACAGGTCAAATCATTGCTTAATATCCCTCCTAGGCTCCCACCACCCCAAGATAAAATAAAAGAAAAAAGACTCACGGTTTCTTGCGAGAGGCCCAGCCTGCATGGACCTCAAACTGTGAGGGGCTAATCTGCACAACATTAAATATTGAAAGAAAATTATGCACAATCTAATTATTCTCAAAGAATGCCTACAAATGTACAAGCTATGTGTGCGACCGGGGATACCTCGGTGTTGCAGCATCTACAAACAATTCCAGAGCCCTTTTTGAAACCTTCAAGCAATTTCTGTCAATCGGAATATAACTGTCAGCAGCATAATAGACATACAATAATTGTTGCATCAAACACAAACAAACCTGTCCGCCGGCATAATAAGCTAATTCACTTCCATCAGGCAATCCATTTTCCTCAAAAACTAACTTGTGCAACCGATTATCCCTTCAAAAGAATACAATGGATAAACAAATAAAGATTAACATCACCGAACAGTAATAAAACCATTACAGCTGTTACCCACAAGTGGGGAAGGAGTATAAAACTAACTTCTTAGTTATCTTCCATTCACTCTTATTTTGTGGAGATAAACAATTCGAATTTGAAGTGGTCTTCAACTTTACGGACAGTGACCTGGTAATAACACTTTATTAGAATAAAAGGGTGGCCAAAATTATTTGGTTGTAAGCAATTACCCAAATGCATATCATCCTAACTACATAAAGGGTGCAAAGAAAGTAAAGGCAGATACAGACTTCTTTTTCGTCTTTGGCGTAACTTTCCTCCGGGGTAGAATAGGCACAGAAGCACTCTTGGAAGAATTTGAGCTGTTAACCCTTTTTGACGACCTTGATAACACAGTTTACAATATGTACGTTAAAAGAAAACACCAGAGCACACTATAAAGAGAAAATCAATTCATGGAATCCAAAAAATTGAAACCATGTAAACACATGCATTGGCTAGGGAAAACCAAATACTATGCAAAAATTACATATTCAATTGATGTATAGGGCATCTGAAATAGATGTGAATACTAACTTTCTTCTTTTCCTCCCGCGTCTCTTAATTTTTGGAGAGATAGACATCTCAGAAGCACAGGATGACTTGGAGACCAACACTGGTCTAGGAGACCTGAAATGTTGATATAAAATGGTAAAAGAAAATATAAATTAAGCAATGTAAAGTGAAGATTTCTAAGAACGCTATATATCTAGGCAATGTGGGACTATACACACTTCCTCGCACCCAGCAGCATGATGGTGTCGGAGGCTGTAATAAAGGCATCTCAAAGTTGACACAACTAAGGCAACTAGGTAACTACAATTAAGATAGACTCTTATACCATCTTCAAACGTACGCTTAAGATCTAACTCGACCCTACAAAAACATAAGCTTAAGACCTAACTCAACCCTGCAAAACTAGATTATATGAGGATTGTCTTAGCCTTATAAGCACTACGTAAACCATTTCTCTAGGCAATGGGGGACTAGACACACCCTCTTACACCCAGCACAATGAAGGTGTTGGGCGCTGCAACAAAGGCAGCCCAAAGTTGTTCTAGTTAAGGGCCAAAGGTGTTAGGGGTAATTTGCAATTATGGTGGCTTTCCAACAATTTTCATTTTAAACTGTGACATTATGTCACTCCATTTCATTGTATTCCTGGACTTAGCTTAACAAGACAAATGGCAGAATTAAGTTATTATAATTCTCTACCAACTTTAAATTGGACTTGTTGCTGATCCAAAATGAATGAATGTATGTTCACGAGTCATAATTGTTGTGTGTTCACTGGCATGCAGTAAAATGATAAAAACTTGAATAGTGGTAGTTGTATTATACTAGACTAGATTGCTTGGAAAAATATGACTATTGGTCGCAGCTCAATTTTCATGGATTTTTGTCTGCCATTACTGAATTCTCAATTTTAACAGAACTCAGTACTAGCAGACAAAAATCCATGAAAATGAGAATTCAATAGTAAACCTACTAATAAATAAGAAGAAAAAAAAATGTGTTAACATTTCTGAGGTAGCCTGCTCAAAATGCGTTGATTGAGCAATCAAAAATCAAAATTTATCCAAAATTTCATCATGATGCAGGTCACTCGACATGAGCCAAACTTGGGTAGAAATGGCAAGTACCTGATTCTTTTGCTAACTACATTCTTCGAACGTTCTTCAGATTTACTTGATTCTACACAAGAAATGCATATAGTTCCCGCTCTTTCCATACATGAAGAAGGGAAACGTCCTATGGGTAAAATAATGATATCAAGAAGCACCCAAGGCAATCAAAAATAAAAAAATTAAAATTAAGGTTATTGTACACTATCTTCCTATAATGTTACTACACAAAATCAGGATCAGCGCCACAAACTGTAAAACTAAAAAATAAAATAATGATGATGATTCTGAATAGCAGACACAAAGCTCACCTTTGCACCTTTTACAAGTAAAATATTTTTCCTCGGGTGGAGAACAAACAATATTTTGAATTGTTGCCTCCAAATCATGCAGGGGAGCTCCCCTGCACGCTCTCAAAAGATCAAGCAGGCTCTTCCCATTTTCAAAGCAAATATACTCTACTGCTCTCCTATATTGCTTGCAAGCATGGATCTCGAATTGGGAAGGTGAAATAACCTAAGAAAACAAAATAAATGATGGGACAGTCTCAGACCCAATAGACAAATGGGTAAGCAGAGATAGAATTACAACTCACCCTGCGTCCCTCACAGAGACAGCACGAGCACAATATTCCCTCATCTCTAATAACACCCTTTAATCCTGAGACCTGTAATAAAAACATGTCAAACATGCAATACTAAACACAGAGGGCAGAGAATACATCAAAGCAACACTTCATTTAAAATAAAATAAAATAAAAAAGAGCACCAGTTTGAAGCCTAATTATGAAAATAATAAAATAAACAGGATCAAATTACTAGATGCTCAAAGAGTTGGTGTCTAAATCAGTAATATATATCAAACATGGTACCTTGTTTCTCTCACAGACCAAATATATCAAAGACCTACTACTTTAAGCAAGTATGGCAGATGCTAAGGGAATGCCCAAACCTATGGTCTCAAATCTCAAGCTATCCAAACATGGATCAGACTATTTTAGCAGAAGCTACTCTCTGTAGGTCGATTGTAGTGGCCTTTACGGTATGCAACAATTACAAGGCCAGAAATAGCTATGCAGTTAATAAGGCCTGTCAATTTTTATCCCAGCCTCTTGAGAGTCACTGGACAGCTGTATAGAGGATTCTGAGATATCTTAGCGGTTCCTTTTGTCATGGTCTACTTTTACACAATGCTTCCTCTCTTGAACCACTCTCAATCACTGCCTTCTCTAATGCAGATTGGGGTGTAGACCCAGATGATGGGAAATCTACATCAGGGTCATGCATATATCTGGGACCTAATCTGGTCTCCTGGTGGTCCAGAAAACAAACTTAAGTAACTAGATCGAGCACTGAAGCTGATCCAGGAACCTAGCTAACACAGCTGCTGAAATGTTGTGGATTCAATCTCTGTTGACAGAACTAAGAGTTTCTTTCACCAGTCATATGCTTTTATGAGATAATTTGGACACAATGTCCCTATCTCAAAACCCTGCTTTGCACTCTAAGACCAAGATATATGAAAATGGAAATCTTCTTCCTAAAGGAGAAGGTCGTCCACAAGAGTCAACATGTCAGACATATCCCAGCAGTTGACCAATATGCTGACCTGCTCACTAAACCCCTGTCAGCTCTAAGATATCTTCACTTAAGGGACAAGTTACAAGTCTTTGACAAACTGTCACTAGAATAAGCCCCCTAGGATTTGGAGGGTAACTAATAGTAAAATAGATATAGCTAGACTAGTGAATACTGTGTAACTAACTGCTAACTCAGTACAGAGATGGCCTCTATAAATACTTTTCCACTCTCTCTCCTGTAACTAACTATTGATTCATAACAAATTCAGTTAGATCAATACATTGATTTTCTCTTCTATCTCTAACCAGTTCTTAGTTTCTGTCAATGCCATGTTCGGGGTGTAACTAATAATGCCTATTAGTAAAAAGGTTATTGACTAGTAATGCTTCTGCCATCTCCTAATGCCACAGACAATCGGTTACTCAATAAGTCCCAAGTAACTTACCCACTTTTTTCTGTAATAAAACCTTAAAACAAGGCATGAGTACGCAGCACATTCGATTATATTTATACCATATATTAGAAAGAATTTATCTTCGACGCAATAAAAAAAAAAAAACCATCTTCAAAAAGAAAAGAATAAATATGTGTAGCCATTCCATTAATCCACTGCTATATATATATATATATATATATGAGAAATGCTAAGGACACACTCCCTAACACACTCCAATTATAATCAGCCACATTTTAAATTCTTTAACTTGCTACCGGTTTGATTGATAGTGTAACCATTTATTTTATTTTCTTCTTATTATTATTAAATTAAATGGTTTTAACTTTTCCTCTTCTTCTGCAATTTCAATCGCCCATAATCACTAATGTCTTCAGTTTCGATTTGAGGATTTAAGAGTCTAACAAACTATAACCCAAAACAAAATTTGGTTAAGAAATCTAAACACGTTCCAGAACATATTGTTTTACTTTGGATTCAAAAATTGTAGAGAATAAAAAATTGAATTCAAAACATTGTAGAAAAAGGGATTAAACAACATCAAACAGAATTCCACAAGTGAAGCAATTGTTGATGAAAGCTTTCCTTCATCATACCCAGATTAAAAAAAACCTCATTTACACAATAGAATAAATCAAAGAATTTAGAATTCCAATTTGAACATGCAACACGAGTGTTATTGGGAGAGGCAATGACAAACGATAGTAACAGATAAGAAGCTGACATGGAGTTTGTGAAAAGAGCCTCAACCCACAGAGAAAGTTCCAGATTAAGAGATGTTGGTTTTCATTTTAAGAATGTTGCACTTAAATTAAAAAAATAAAATAAGAATTGTTTCTCAACCTATAGAACCGGTCACCAGGTAAAAGAATGGAAATAATAGATGATGTGGCTAATTATCATTGGAGTGTGTTATAGGAGTGTGTCAGGAAGTGTGTCCCTAGCATTTCTCATATATATATATATATATATATATATATATATATATATATATATATATATATATATATATTTAGATAATAGAATTTTTGCCTTCCTTAACAGGAATTGGATTTGAACCAGGAGGTACGCATAAAAAGTTAGAAGATTCATCAATTTCAATTCTAAGCAACGGAAAAAGAAATCCCCTTTCCACTTGCACTTAAACTTTCCTCCTAAAATCCAATAATGAAGATGATGCTACTAAAGTTCGCTTTGCATATAGAAATTAAATGTATTTGAGTTTATGCACTAAACTTGGAAATGTCGCTAATATAGCTTATGATATGTCTCTAAACTGTTTTTAGCCTATCTATTCTAAGAAAAGTCTTGTCCTAATTATATATGACAGAATTTCACATACTATATTATGACATTCCCTCTTCGATCTTTACTAGTTAAAAAAGGTTATACATAACTGCTTAAATTTTTTTTTCCCTAAATGCAAATTCATAACTTGACACTAAGCATATCAAAACGAAGTAACAAACCTTCTTAATACCGCTGACATAAACCACAGAGACACCATCGAGTAAACCAGTACGAAAGAGCTCCTTCATTGTTGTGGGCCGCTTCTTATCAACTGCAATCTTCTTCGACATCTTCAACTCCATCTTGTTTCTCCGAGCAGCCAATGCACCATCAATTTCACTCTCAATAGCAGCACCTTCTTGTTCTAACTTCGTCACCGTCTCCTCACCAGGCTCAGCATTCGCTTTCATAGTGGCAGACCTCGTAGTCCGCTTGAATGTCTTCACCACACCATCACCTTCACCACTTGCAGCTGCAGCACCATGCTGTTCTAACACATTCACTGTCTCCTCAACGGATTCAACCTTTTCTTTCTTCGCCGATCGAGTAATCCGCTTAAAACTCCTTATTGGAATTGCACCATCACCATTACCATTACCAGTTGCAACTGCAGCACCTTGCTGTTCTAACACAGTCACCTTATCCTCACCAGGTTCAACCTTTTCTTTCATTGCTGATCGTGTAATCCGTTTGAAACTCTCCACCGGTACCTTACCGGAATCACCATCACCTTTACCAACTGCAACAGCATCACCTTCACCTCGCTGTTCTAACACAGTAACAGTTTCCTCACCGGATTCAACCTTCGATTTCGTGGCCGATCTCGTAATCCTCCTAAACGTCGCCGTCGTCGTCACCGGAACCTCACGAAACTCGCTCTTCACATCCTCCTTCACCTCAGCATCTTCCTTGAATCTCTTGTAATGAAGTTCCTCGGAAGAAGTAGTAGACGAATTGAGAGACCTCTTAGCTCGAGTATAAACAATGCAACCATTCACCATAGAAATTTTTCGTGCGTCCATGAGAGATGAATTTGAGAAATTGAGAGGTGAATTGAATTGAACTGAAGGTGATTAGCATTAGAATTAGGGTTTTTGAATTATTTTTTTTTACAGAAAAATCTTTTGCGGGAAGAACAAGGAAGGGATAACGATGTCGAAGACAGTGAGATTTCAGAAAAAAATGTAAATGGCAAAACCGTAATAGTATCTTCTTTTTTTCTTCAGGTGTTTTCTTTTATTTTTTTACTTAGATTAGGTAAATTTTTAGTCCTCAATCCTCATTGAAAAAAAAAAATGAATGTTTGCGTCTATATAGTACAGTTGTAAAGTTGATTTGTAAAACTTGGACCGGACAAACTAGATTCAAAGGAAAGAACAAAAACATTTTTTTTTTTCTTTTTTTCTCATATATAGGTTATCTAAAATACAAAAATACTATTTCGTCCATCAATAATAGTATAAGATCAAAAATTATTCAATAACATAAAAATTTGTTACGTGTTGTTCTGTCTTCTTGTGTTTTGTTGTTTCGTCATGTACATGCTTTGTTAGCAAATTAACGAACTTTGTAAAAAACAATTACTTTAAACTTTAAAAATTCTTAAAGATATTTTTTAGACGTATTTAGAACTTTGTAAAAAATAAACTCAAAATATGATTATTAAGTCTAAATTTTTATTAATTTTATCATGAACTTTTTATAAGATTTTTAAACATGTTTGCAAAAGGACATTCAAAAATATAAATTTTTAAGGATAATAAACAAATTTAAATTTAATATATGCTAAAACTGCGTGGTGAAAAACTTTATTGGACCGTAAGCAAGTCGTTTTTTACAAGGATTAGGGTTAAAAAGAAACTAGTTTAAAAAATATTATTTATTCAAATCAATAGAGTACATGGATACAACATAAATTTAAAGTCGATAGGAAAATTAATCTACGAACAAACTCACATTGTATATGTCAATAACATAAAATGATAAAATATACACACTTTAAAATATGATTATATACAAGTGTCTGATAAAATACTCATGCCTCCGAAATTGTAACGTAAACGTCCACAAAATCATTGATCGGATCATGTCAAAATAATCTTTGAATTCAAATCAAATAAACATTGTGTCAAGACGGGAAATAACTAAAACAAAAAAATTCTACTAAGACGAGAAATAAAACAAACAATGGTGCACTAAAACGGCTAAATCACACAAAAAATACAAAAGAAAAACTAAACAGACGTGCAAATTACATATTTAACAACAAGAGAAAGTAAAAACAATTTTGAAAATTAATTTCGGGTCAATTTGACCACAAATGATTCCTACCATCGCTCTCAGATAGATCAAGAAAAAAAGATTTGTGAATACGAGATTGTGGTTAAAGAAAACTATGGAGCAGTAGTAAAATAAAAACAAATATCTTATACAACAAAATACAATGAAAAAATTGACAATCCTCTTAGTCTTTATTTGATCTACTAAAAAATGAAATACATGATAGAACAACTCTAGTTGTATAATGTTTGATTTGTAAAACTTTTTTATTTGAGACCGAGTAAGTAGTTTTTTTGTCCGCCAAAAAATTATATAAGACAAAAATAATTTAATATTGTAAAAGTTTGTCATGTATTGTTGTGTCTTTTATTGTGTTGTTTTTGCAAATCAAACATCATAACCATTTTTCGGTTGATACCTTATAATTGATGGGTATGGTTTTTTTTTTTTTTGAACAAGCCAAAATGGAATATATTAAATTATCAAGGGTGGTTCATCTTGCAGAAAATGTGCAAAAGAGAACATCCAACACAAACAAAGTTACAGTTTAAATTCAAAATAAAAAACGACCAACAGAAGAAAACAGACAAAATGTTACATCAGCACACCCATACACAATAAAGGATGTCGCCTCCATTCATTATAACTGAAGACGATGCTGGGCATATTTGCCTTTAACCAAATAAAAGACGTAAACTTGACCCTGTCTGCTAAGCGATCCGATGTCAGTAACTTATGCTGAAAAATCCTGTTATTTCTTGCCTTCCATATAACCCAAACACAAGCATGCCAAATTATTGTCAGATAAGAATGAGTAACCCTCGATAAACCTGCCAACTGACCAAAATGCTGAAGGTGATCACCAACTGTAGCTGGAGCAATAAAAGAAATGCATATCCACTTATATACATAGTGCCACACTAAACCGAAGATATCACATCGAAGTAGGAGATGCTCCGCAGTCTCAGAAGATCCGCACCCCCCAATGCAAGAGATGTCATCCTGATGAATAATTCTCCTATGAAGAAGGTTATCTCGAGTTGGCAGTCGATCACGAAGGAGCCTCCAAGTAAACACAGAGACCTTAAGTGGAACTTGCCTTTGCCACACAACATCGAACATACCCCGATCAAGAGAGTTAACAGATGTCGTAATGTACTGGTATGTCCCCTTTACGGAGTAATCGGCAATAGGATCAAGGAGCCACCGCCATCTGTCTGGAATAGGATCCTGCAAAACAATATCATGCAGCAAGAAAGAACAATCTGTAACAGACTCTTCCTCCCAAGGCAAAAGGCGCCTCCTCCACTCCCAGACACCGCCACCATCCACCCACCCCCTACTCTCCATCTCCCTCACCGTCACCCACTTGTCAACGGCTAAATCAAATTAGCGTGGGAATTGCACCCTTAAAGGTGCTTCTCCCACCTAATTATCAGTCCAAAAAAAAGTGCTATCATCTCTGCCTATTACCCTACGAACATTATCACCAAACCAGTCCCCCACACCTAAACTGACGCCCCGAAGATGGGTATGGTTTGAAACCATGAGTCTTACGTACAGTACCCTTCAAATATATGTCCTTACGACAATATTAATAACCTATGAAAGAAACTTTTGGCAACTGTTTTTAGGTGATTCAAAAATATATGAAATCAATATAAAAATGACTTCAAAAGATAAGTATAGTCTACCCTTATTACTTTATTTAGTGTGTGAAATTCATGCAATTAGATCAGTGACTATCTTCTCATAACATATGTAATTAACATGATATTATAATTCATATGTTTGTGTTATTAACTTATTGTTAAAAAAAAAATGTTAATCAGAACATAGTTTAAATAGGGGAGAAAGTATGGAATGCCTTTTAAAAGGACAAAAAAAATGTTCAATGTGGAATAAAAAAATTGGGGGTGCAGAAAACAACACTTTCATGGTAAAAACTTCAACGCTTACTTTGGTCATCTTCAGGAAAACTGTTTTTTTTCCAGTCTATCAACACAGCGTGTTAGGTGAAGATTTTTTTTGACCGATAATTTCAAAAGGAAAAAATAGGTGAATAATTCAAAAGTGGCTGAACAATTAAATTCGACTTTCAATTTTCAAATGATTGTGTGTATGGAAGGTAAATACATTTTCTTTTCTACCCTACATCACACGTTTAATTGGATTATGAAATTCGAACAAAATAAGAAATGTCGAAAATAAAACGACGAAACATAAACTCTCTTCAATTTAATTAATAGTAATAATCATAAACTAATTTCATAACTAGTCCGTTTCTAATTCTGTTCTTATTTATTAGTAAGAAAGTTGTTCTTATTTTAATTCATTTACCTTTTTTTTACCAAAAAAAAGTTGAAGTTTTTATTCATTTACTATCACTTAAAATATGCAAGTGTGTTTTTTTTCTTCTTTTGGTCATTGCATGAACGAAGGCGGATGTATGAATTCGTTCACCTTTGTCAACCATTTACTTTTTTATGGATGAAATGGCAATACATATAAAAAAAGACACACGTAGAAATTGAAGTTTAAATCTATGTCATAGTCTTCATCTTAACAATTTTGATATTTTTATTAATTAAACTAAAACCGTCAACAATCAACTTTGTTATTTTCATAAAAAAATAAAATAAAAAAGCTAATGCGACCTTATTATCTAAATTATTCTCCTTGAACCCTCACTTAATTTGCATCTTTGTACCAGATAAGCATGGCGTGGAAATATTTGACCTATCTTAAACAAATAGACTGTTGGTAGGTATTACAAACCATAGCAAAGTACAAATACTACCAAATGATCAAGTCAATTGCAATATAATATTTTGAATATGAGAACATGCCACGTCAGAAATTAATATTATAATTCCCTCAAAATAAAAATTAATATTATAATTCTACGTAATACGTAGTATGAACTATAATATATAGAATAATGTAAAGTCAACTGATCTAGCAAAAGACCTGCATGTGATAGGTTTTTTATTTTTTGAAATGGAAGACCTGTATCATGTGGTTTAGTCAAGTCAATTTGGCACGTACGTACCAATCTCTTCAAGGTCAAAGACAAAGGTACATGTCGTTACTTCATGGATTTTCATTTTAGAAAGACATGCATTGTTGGCTTGAAATGTCACTTCCTAGTTCATACTAGTACTTCTGAAGTTTGTACTTTGACTTTCAAAGCACGATGGAGTGGTTACTCTTGTTTCACGTTTCAATTTTATTTTTTATTTTTTTTGTTAAATTTATTTACTAAGTAATATGCAGATGTTGAATTTTTTTTTAATAATTTTCTGCTTATGGTACAAAACACACATTTACATTAGAGTGATACTTATTGATCATCCATCAACGAGATTCTTATATTGGTAATCAAAGTTGACTTTGTGAGTGAATCAACTCCTTGCCGATTAATAATACTTTGAAAATTGAGTTGATAAACACACTTGGGTTGATCTGATGGTGCTGACATCAGAACTTGAAGTGTGTTCCTCTCAATGTTCAATTCTTCCCATGTCAATTTTGATAGATTATGGCTCTGTCTAACATGGACAACCAAAATGCTCTTGCAAGTTGCTCCATCCTCAAGTTCTCCTTGTCACCGTAAGATCAATAAGTCATATCATATCTTATTTAATTTATTTAAGGTAAATATTAACTTGTGCCCTCAAGGGCACATGTTAAGGAACTCATTATAGAAATATATGTATTAAAAGTCGCGAAGTCAACTTTTTAAAAGTAAAATTATCGTGTTTTCCAATGCAAAGTTGCTCATTTTAGGTTCCTTAACATTGCGCTTAGGGCACAAGTTAACATGACCCTTAATTTAATTGTGGAATTTATTGATTTAAATATGAAAACTAGTTTCTGCATAATGTAAGACATGTCTAACTTGTGTACAGTAGAATTAGCCGTTTTTATAACATACACGGCATTCACAAAAAATGGTGATGTAAAAATAAACCCTCGACCTTTGTCATTATATTTTTTGTAAAATTGTGGATCTTGTAAAAATAAAATTTTAAAATTGACATAAAGAATTGGATTATTATTGGATTTAGTCCATATCGAGAAAATTCACAATATTACGAGGAACTTCCTCAATCCAAACTCTGTTGAGACTCTACAAGAGCGTATTAGGCCAAGTTATGAGCAACATTGATAAGATCTAAGGATGTTTTTTTTCATTCAAAACCCTAACCAATGTTTCACAATCAAGCATATACATGCAGTAAGGTTCATGGCCATGTACAGAGCATATATATGCTTCAACTAAAGTGAGACCTACAAATTCGTTGATCTTCCATATTGCTGCTGCAGCTACGACCTCGTCGTATTCATCTTTGCTAACAACTCCTAATCCTCATGTACCAACTTGATTAAGATTAGCATCACATTATTTTGATATTTCTTGAGCTGGGTTTGAGCCATGCAGCCCTATTTTGGTTTCTACGGGAACCATTAGTTGTTGTAATACCATTATTTTTCATATGCAAAAATCAAAGAGGTATGACTTCCACTCACACCACCCAGACTAACCATCATGTTGGTAGTCGAGGTATGATTTCCAAAATTATATCGTGTAAACATACAATTACAACAACATTAAAAACCGAACATATCCATGTAATTCTTAAATAATTTTACCAAATATACAATCTCATCAACCATCTCCAAAATCACAATTTCAATTTTTTTTCCTTCATTTTTTCATACAAATAAAGCTGATTTTTCACTTGAAGAAGCACAAGCATGATCAGTGACACAAAACTATATAATACGTGGGTAGTGGGTGACATAGTGTACATTTTTGTTGCTACATGTTACTCATATTGTCTCCCTTGATCACTTCAATATCTAATATCTAAACACTTAATTAATTTACTTTACTAATTAATTTGCGTACTAATTATGTGAATGTTAATTTTCTGGACTCTAGGAAATCCTTTTCCTTGGTTTCTCTTGTGGACACATACGCAAGAAAGCTAGCAAAATCTGTGTCCATGTACCGCTTTGGATTCTTTTCATCAATGAGTTTTGGGGACGGTCTCACAGTGCAGTCAAAAGGAAGGCTATGCAGAGAAGCCACTGATACTCTGCTCTTAGCTTCATTCACCAGAACCCTGTGTAATACACTCTTGTATTTTCCGTTGCTAAATATCTGACAAATAACCAACAACATAAAAAAAAGTCGGTACATTACAAACCCATAAAAAAAGTTTAAAAGTTACTAACACTGTAAAATTCTTTTATAGAGTACTCATATGGTTCAATTGGTAGATATTTATTGAAACATTTTTAAAAATAATATAAAAATTAAACGACCTCACAATTTTTTTTTAACTAGGTATCATCTGCGCGCAACCGTAAAGACTAATCACTTGAGTTAGATAGGATCGCAATAAGTGTCAAAACTTTTCCTCTGTTTTTTATTCATAAAGTTTTATTTTTCTAAATAGAATTCTTTCATGGTAATATTATTTGAGGTATTGAATGAAATATAAATCTTGATTCATATTCTAAGAGACTATCTCCTTCTACTAAACCCATATGAGTTAGTTTATTAATTTGGAAACCATGTGTTGACATATGTAATTTTTTTAACATGAACAAAATATATTACCTCTAAATGATCACCAATATTGACAACGAAAGCATTGGGAATAGGTTGAACCGTGAGCCATTTGCCTTGATATTGGATTTGCAAACCCTCCACTTCATCTTGGAGGAGAAGTGTGAGGAAGCCATAATCAGAGTGAGGGTGCATTCCAAGGGTTAGGTCTGGTTCAGGGCATGGTGGGTAAAAATTGTTTACCAACATCTGGCTCCCATTGTCCAATTCTTTCATAATAATATTATTATTGTTGTCATTTTCTTTGGCCTCCTCTTCTTGGTTGGCTTCCATAATTCCTAAACTTTCTAGGATGGCTTCCATTATTGTCAAGAACAAATGTTTGGTTTCTTCTGCATAGCTGGCCACCACTTCCCTGTTTAAAATAATAGTAACAAGTTAAAAAGATGCACTCACATCATATGTTGTAATTAGTGAAAATCTAATAGAGTGAATAGATAAATTAGTTTTTGAAATTGTTCACATCAATTAAAACCCTTGAGATTCTCTATGAATCGATAAATACATCATTGAAATTGTAAAAAGTTTGTCTAAATTATTCTTTTATAGTTAGTGATTATAATGTGACAATTTCCTAAAAAAAAGACCATGACGTGAACGCAACACATTAATTGAATATATATTTTTCTATTTGAATCTCACATCTACGCAACCATACAAGAACAAATTTGTCTATAAATTAGTCCATGAGCAATTGTATTTACCCACAAATTTGTGTAAAACATGACCTAATAAATTTCATAAAAAAACAAGTCTCTAATAAATTGACACGAGATCAACATATAGTGTGACATGTCTAGCTAATGAACTACACATCCTCTAATGTTTTAAATTAATTAAGTAACCATTTCAAATGATGATTTGCAATTTTAGGATAGTATATGCCAATTTGCAAAATTATTAAACTATTTTGATTAATGTGTGGATTTTGAGGTTTAATTTGCCTATTCATCCCTTACTATTTTAATATTTTTTGTCATTTTTAATCCTGTCATGAATTTGATTAATTAACAAAAGTTTGTCTACTATAAGACAGATCCTAAGGGGGCCCATTGACGAATTTGCTTTGATTAATTAATAGATATGTTTCAAATCAATCAAATAATATGAATTAAGGTGAGCTATGTTGTAATCACAACACTTACTGAAAGTCCAATGGGGAGGCAGGCCAATGAGGGACGAAATCAGGCAAAGGATTACAAATGAGTTTCAAGAAATCCCTCCAACAGAACACTGAGTCTTTTGTTTGACTGAAACTGGTCCCATATCTCACAGCTGCTCTCATATCAGTTGTCATATACTTAGCTCTCTCCTCCAATGGAAGATCAAAGAACCTTCCTACAACATCTATGATGCTCCTCGTTATATCATCTGATATGTTGTGATTTACTAGCTGCATCAATCCAATACAATAACATTCAATTTAGATCATTTTCAAAATCTCTTTCTTGTAAAACAACGATCTTCGTCTTAAAAACTGGTTTTATAAAAATAAGTTATTTCCAATATGAAATGTTAGTATTCTATCAGAGATTAAGAGTCTATCGATTCGAGTTGTCCATCATTTTAATACTAAGCGTGAAGAGTTATACTGAAAAAATCAAGTCTCACGTACATTAAAATAAGGTCTAACTTATTTTTATAAAACATCCTTTAATGAATTACGACCAATATAAAAAAGAATATAGCTCAACATGCCTTAAGCTTCATATCTTACCTATTTTCTTAAATCAAAATTGTGTCCCGTCTATTCAATTTATTGTTAGACAAATATTTTTTTTAATTATTAGTGACATAATTAAATAAGAATGTTGTATTCTTTTATTTCTCATCTTTGCTCCAAATTGAAATTTTTCTAAGAATCAAGGAGACCACATTGGACAACATAAAGACAAGTGATGAATTTAGGTTGTGTGCAATCACAACCTCAATCGATCACTACATTGATGACCTTTAGAATTAAAATCTAAATTAAAATTTGGATCATTCAATGTTGTTCGAACTAATGCAGATGTAATTGAACGTGTCACCACATGAAATTGTGACAACACACAATCCAAATCTACAAGGGATATAGTATTTGATTCTTGTTAGGGTAAGAAAAAGTTGAATTTCAGTTTAAGACATAAAAGTCCTGTTAATAGAAAAGACAATGAGAGATATAATATAATATGCCATCATTTTCATTGACACCTCAGACATTACAGTTTAAACATTATTTGTGACAGTTGTTTACCAATTTCCTACCTGGAAAAATCCATATTGTTCACAAGCATTGGCTAGAGACTGAAGAGCTTGTAGCCTATTTGGACCAATAAGATCAGTGAAATCAATTATGGGTAGCTGAAGATTTTCTTTAGCAACATTTGAATCATCATCCATACTCTTTGTGGGTCTTTCTGAAGCTGGAAACATATACTTCTTTGGTACCTTGTGAAGATAACCTTTCTCATACAAATGCTTCACTCCTTTATGATATTCACTTTCTATTGTATGACAATCTTCTCTCCTTTCATCATTCATTGCCATTGCAGGAGACATGAGTAACCTGTGAAGAAAAAACAAACTATATGTGAATTTTTGTGACATGTAATAATGTTAAGAGTTTCGAACTGAATGAATATAACATGAACATGTGTTTATATACGGATCAATCTTCAGGTTTTGAACCAGTTTATAAGAATTGAGTTAGACCCAATTCAAATTACTGTATGCAATTCTAATTTAACCTAGTGCACGGATAAAGAATGTTAATATGCTATATGAATTAAGATTTTTCCAAGTTAACAACCTTAGGTTGAGAAATATATGGATGGTTCAAAATGGGGTTTGGAAAGTTGGAAATTGAGAAAGAAGGTTGGTTAATGAATGTTAACGTTATGTTGAATTTGACGTGTATTTATAGTAAAGGGTAGAAGGAAAAGTGAGGCAGGGAAAAATTTGCAAGTTTTGAAGAAACCACTTTGAGGTTAGTAGAAGACTGATTCTATTGGAATTCATTTTCAAGTCCAATTTTTTTAACAGAATAAAACCGTTGACAAAAGTTCAGTCAGACCACGAGATCCATTACACACAGACTGCATCCATCTCTTTTCATCACTCTCAAATTTCTAATAAGTAGATCGTCTCTTTCTTAGATATACCCTACTCTCTCTATCACTTTGTAGTTTTCTTACAATTATTTTGAATTTGTTTTGTTTCATGTTATTTAATTGTAGTTTTTTATTTATAAAATGTTCTTGCAGCATTACTTTATTTATTTATTTACAGAAAACTATATATAGGCATAGCTGACTTTTGGACGTGCATATAGATATATATTACTACTCCTTTCCCACTGATCAATTTAACTTATTTTACGTAAACAGAAAAATTAAATAATTATCAAAAAACACAACTTTAAAGTGTTACTTTGGGACATAAATAGAAATAGTTGTTTGCATATGTGAGCCTAACTCATTTGACAGAAACATTGTATAATATATCTAAGCTGTGTTTGGTAACATAAAAAAGTTAGCTTATAGCTTCTTGGATTAGCTTATAAGCTTGTTGGTTGAAAATATGACGGTTGTGTTTGGTAACACAAATAAGCTAGCTTATAAGCTTGCTTTGATAGAATAAGATGTGTTTGGTAAAAAGCTTTTTCCACTAGCTTATAGCGTTTTTTGAAAAGCTATTTCAAGTAGCTTTTGAGCTTTTAGCTTTTAGCTTTTTATATTTTATTCCAATTTTAACCTTATTAATTTAATTTAATTATTTTTTAATAAAACTAACCACCCATAACATATTTCATAACTGCCACGTTTTTCCTTTTAAAAAATAAAAAACTGCCATTGCTTTGTTTTTTTATTGAACGACTTTATATTTTTTTTTAAAGAAATGCTTTATTTTGTCATAATTAGTCCACTGTACGTTTTAAAATTGTATACATTCTTGCTCGCATTTTTTCTTTCCACCTTACTCTTATTTTTATTTTTGGGATTCATTTATGAAACCAAAAGCAGATATCATAAAACCATAAATTAAAATATTAAAAATAAATACATTAGAAAAAATGTGTATACTTAAAAAAAAAAACATATCCTTTTATGTCATTTTATACTTATCAGCCACTTCAACAGCTAATTTTACTAAACATATTATTTTTAATAAGCGAGCTTTTCAGCTATAAGCTATCAGTCATCAGCTATAAGCTAGCTTTTCAGCTATCAGCTAGCTTATAGCTTCTTTTTACCAAACAGAGCCGACATGTTTGGCAATTAGCTTTTCTCACGAGCTTATAGCGTTTCTTGATAAGTTAATTCAAGTAGCTTTTTAGTGTATAACTTTTAGCTTTTTATATTTTCTTCCAATTTTAACCTTATTAATTTTATTTAATTATTTTTTAATAAGAAAAAACTACCCATATTCATATGTAACTACCCATTTTTTGTATATTAGAAAAGAAAAAAAAAGAAACTACCCAATTTTTATATTTTGATGCACCTAACCACTTGCACGTTGCTATCCATATATTTTCTTTATTTTTTTCTTTTCTTTTAACTTGCTTTTAATTCATATAATATAATTTTAAATAAAATCTACAACAAACAGTAAAACCATTTCAATGAAATAAAAAATATTAATAATTCATGAAAAAAACGTTTATCATTTTGAAGATGAAAGTAATTCAAATATTTAAAATTAAATAAATAAGTAAAAAAATGTGTATATAATTTATACTTTAAAAAAACATGTTTGTTATGTCATTTTATATTTATCAGTCACTTCAACAACTAATTTTACCAAACACATTATTTTTAATAAGCGAGCTTTTTCAGCTATAAGCTAGCTTTTCAGCTATCAGCTATCAGTTAGCTTATAACTTAATTTTACCAAACAGAGCCCTAGTGATCGGAGTTCGAACCCTAGACACCTCTAAAGTGGATTCTTAACTACTAGACTATTTAGCAAAAAAATAGTATCTTCGTCACAACATCATCTGAATTATTGTTGATTTTATTATTCTCAAGATGAAGGTTGTTGTGCGTCATGTCAATATGTAGTATGTGATAACATCACCATATTAATTTGCTCCACTTCGACCTTCATCATTTTTTACCGGTGGATGTTGAATTTGAATCTTATGAATTGTGAAAAGATTATGTGGATGATAATTGTACATGCAAAAGTACAATAATCTTAATTAGGGTTTAATTTGTTTTGGGCATGCCTTGAGAAGGCTTTCAAGGATAGATTTATAACTCTCTATGAGACTGGTCTTTTGTGACTAAAGCCCCATGTAATGAGGGTACTTATTAAGCCAGCTTCTAGAAGTTGGCTGAGGTGGCGCCTTTGGAAGGGCGCGTCCTAAGTCTTGAAGCCTTTAAGAAGGGTGTTGAGGCCTCTAGAAGGGTTCTAAGACTATGTGGGAGGACTCCTAGGTTCTTAAGAAGATATTAACAATTCAATAATCATTAAAATATATTATACTCAACAACTTATAAAAATAACAAGTGAGATTCAATGTAATTTAACGATGACAACATTCACATAACTATCTTAAAAAAAAAATATTCAAATTCGTGGATGCTAGGGTTGGTCAAAGTAGAAGACCACTAAATCCCTTACCCTAAGCCTCCTTACGAATGCTTCTTTGGGTCATTTTTGTATACCGTGTCACTTTTGAAAGACTTCTTTTGCACCCATTGCTGAACTATTGTTACACCTCTTTGGTTGTAAACTAATAATTGAACCTTTATCGTGGACAAAAAATACAAATAAGAAAAAATAGATCAACATTGCCCGTATATTTACGTTGGCTTTGTTTATCATTTGGATAAATTATTTACGTATTTAGCTATCAGGTATATTTATAAAAAAATAAAATTAACATAGAGTATAATTTTATTTAATTACTTGTCTATAAAATGCAATACAAACTTTAAGGAAAATTAAGCATCGATCACAGTCCCATGTTCCACCTTGAAGTTGACTAGGGCTTTGCGTGCATCTTTGTTTCCCTGTCATAACATAACTAAGATTCCACCAATTTGTATATTTGGGGGTGGAGGTATTCATACCTCTTCAGAGGCTTGAGTCCCTGCTACTTTTTTAAAACCTAATATGTTTTTTGAATTGCAAAATAAAAATATTGAATTAATTTGGAATGCAAGTCAACATATTTTTCATGTATTTAGTTAACAAGTTTGAATAACCAAAAGTCTTCTTCTTTAATAGAATTAATTTTTTTAGAACCCCCTAATTATCAACCCTAGCTAGCTCCCTCCGCTACCCAATTGTGTGTATCTATACAAGAACATCTTACCTATAATTTGTTGATCCAAGTGTTAAGAAACTCGTACTCTTTAAATAAATGGTCAAAGGTTGAATTATTGACTCTTTTCTATGAAGTAAATTGTGTTTCGTGGGAAAATACATATTATCTGCTCTATAAATTCTTGTTATCGCTAAAATTCATATACATGGAAAAAATTTAGCTCAGAGAAGAAAATCTACATTATATGTTTCACAAATTTTTCGACGAAGATTGATCATCATCACTAACAACAGTGAAAACTTTATACCTATAGTGTATATAATATCGTGATAAAAAAATACAAAACCTTTATTTATTCCAGTATGGCTCCGCTTAAATTTGCTAAGTATATGTATATAGCAGCCTATTTATGTTCCCTTTTTCTGGTAACTTGGTTAATGTTTGAATTCAATCTCCTTCTAGTTCTATAGTTTTCATTTTTGATGGCTGTTAGGGCCTTCTAGTCTAGAATTATTTATTAATCGAAAAGACAAGTGTATCTCGTGTACAATTATTTACTTTCCATGTCATCATGCTAAAACTTTTATTTAGTGGCTATGTGCCTGTTTTGTAGCCTGTGGCAATATTTTAATTAGCAGGATACATATACACTTGATCGATTATTTTGTATACTCTGATTCCTTAATTTAATTTGTTCATTGCTCCGACTTTTGTCTGAATGGTCTCTTGAATGTGATCCATGTCAAATCTTCTAGGTGGTTTATTAACTTTACTCATTTTATTTTGTCCTTTGAGTGAGTTCTTTTAATTTAGACTAAGTTGGGGTCCAACTTAGACCCATTAAATATAAGTTATAGATATACAATTATTTTATTTAGATGGATAGGATTCAATGATGTAGACCTGTTATTCGAGTTTCCTTTTAAACAAAGCTTATGTAGAACTGTCTTTATAGTATTTTTATTATTATGAAGATTATTAAAGGTTCTCAATCTCTCCCCCTCTCTTCCATCTTATCTTTCTTGTGTGGTAGCCACGAACTGAGTTCCAAACTTTTGCAAATAATTTCCAGATCTGATAGGCACTTTGGAAGCCACTCTCTTGCATCACCTTTTATTCTTGGAGCACTATACATAGTGTTTTTACCATGCTTCAGAATTTTAGTTCAAAAACTCTCCAATGTACTTTAAGTCTAAAAAAGTCATTCATTCTCACACGTAGAACTAAGGTTGAAGGTAAGAGATGTTTGACAAATATAGTAACAAAGTCATAATGATCAGTTAAGGACATGTTCTTCAGTGGCACAAATTGTACATATAATTATCAAAGACTTGTTCTGTTTGTAAGCTGGAAAATAAAATTTATAAGAATTATTTAAGGGAGGGTTTTTGTTAGAGAAAGAAATAGGAGGAAAATTAATGTGATAGGTAGGAAGAAGATGGTGTACATTTGGGTATTTTGAACGGGAATGGAGATTTGATACAGTGTTCAATACAATGTTGGTCACCTATACTTTTCTATTTAAAATAAAATAAAATAAACTGATAAAAACTTTTGATAACAGATCATTTGAATGGTGCAAGTTGAACCCAAACTTACACTGGTCCAAACTAAAGGGACCCTTCTTGTAATATTATTGTTCTTATTAATTTGCTGCATAGTTTGCACTTTTTCTTTTATAATGACGGTTTCTAATGCCTTACATTAGACTGTTTCGAAGAGCACGATATCGAAAGAAAAAAACAAACAGTTCAATTTCAATATATGTTAAAATATAAAGAATAAAAACGAGGGCAAGGTGTACATATGTGATTAGGGTCTATTCTTGCTAAGGTATGAACTACCATATTTGTTTTCTCTTTAAAAAAATTCAACACGACGGTTTTCAAAATAAAGACTAAGATCATTAGGGAGAAATTAAGAGGTTTTTTAGATCCTTGGAGGCATGGATCAGGGCCGTTCCTACGAATCTGGAGGTTCGGTTCTGCAAGTGAGATTAGGCCCGTAATAAAATAAAAATATTTTTTTTTAAAAGAACAATGTTCTATTTAAATTTTTTAAAAGGTAAATACAAGGTGTTGTATATATGCGATTCATCCAAAGATGAAAATCACTACCGTATACATGAAAAATCTCAAACACCCTCCCAAAAAAACACTCAACTAACACCAAAAGTAAGAGGACACAATTCTAATAGGGCTAATATAGTTTTTTGAGGCACATACCTTGGGGAGGCCCGGTTCCATTAAGCTTCTTGCACACCCCAAAGTCCGGCCCTGGCATAGACCATGATTGAATTAGATGATACTCCTATCATTCCTGTGGCCTTCTATTCTTTTAGATAGAGAGAGTACAATAAATGGAAGAGATAAACTTTATTGATTAGATTTGATGTGGAGGAACCATAATAAGATTTGATGAGATGATATAATCTAATGGTAGAAAAAATGGTCAATTAACCTCATCATTTAATTATTAATTTATCAAGTGAAATTAATCCATCCAATCACTTTTCATTAGTGTGGAATAGGTATTAAAAAAGGCCACTTTTAAACTAGTATATTTAAAAACTGATGTAAAACGTCTTTATGGTAACATTTTTTAAATGAAGTTGAAAATGCAGGATATTTGAAGCCATTTATCTAGACAGGCGACTTAAAAGGAGAGGAGTGTCTTTTATGCTGGGGATTGTTTATAACCGGCTCAAAACCTAATTTTATAAAACTCACGCCACCCTTATCAAAGAAACACTTGTACTATAATTTACTCTCTATTGCCTTCCAATATCTATTAATGTTCATCAAAAGGCTAAGAAAAATCTATAAAATGTACTGGTGTAACTTTTATGCATAGCAAAATTGGTTTAACTCAGAATTGGGGATTGTAGTTCGTAGATACATATACGTTGGTATGCAGAAATTGAGATTTATTTGGAATTTTCATATTTTTCTATATTTAAGTTGTATGAGTCTACTCTAGTCAATATATTACACGAAGAAAAAAATAATAGGTTCATGAACAAAGACACCATAGCATTATATAGAAAAAAACTGTAAAATAATGGGTATATTTTTTTTAAAGAGTAAAATAATGGGTCATGTTAATCGTTATCTCATATGCATTGATTAAAGAAAGAAAAAATAATTAAATCAAAAATAACACTTTTTAAATTTTTGAGACATTAATTCTCCAACTTTTAATATAATATTATTATATTTGATTACCTAACCAATATCCCAACAATGCCCTTATGTAATTTTCCTAAAATAAATAGTTTTTCTATTGTAAAAGTTTAAGGTGAGGAGTCCCCGTGAGCTTAACTCAGTTAGTTGGTAGGGACATTGCATAATTTATACAGGGGCAGGAGTGAGGAAACACAATTAGTTTTTCATTGTTAACAATTTCCACAGTTCCATGTCATTCAACTTTGGTCAGGTCTTCTTTTTTTTTGTCAGATCTTACAATGCTATTACCTATGATGGCCTACATATTGCCACACGATTTTTTTTTAAATATTGACATATTTTCTTAACAACTATAATAATCAAATAATGTAAGAAGGAATACGTGAGTTTAGCTCAAGTCCGAGGTTCAAACCCCGACCACCGTAAAAAAATGTAAGAAGGAATAAATATGGTAAGTACCAAAAATAAAAAATAACCTGAATCAACCTCACTCCTGTATATAGCATTTTCTATATATATTTTCAAACAGTGTAAACATTCAGAATAAAATTTTGGGTTTGATAATGTTTCTGTTTCATTTCAGCTAATGTTAAATTGCTTAATTTTTTGTATTTTGTTTTAATGGTTAAACACTGATGTTGTAGAGAATAAAAAAGTTGTAAGAAGAATGGTGGAGTTCCATCTAATCAAGAAAAAATATTAAGTGATTTTGAAACTATGGATAAAGCTATGTGTTTGGATAGAAACACTCAAAGAGGGATGCCATTTGAAGAGAGATATAAGATTGCTTGAGTTAAGTTACATTTGAAAATATGGTTTTCAAAATCCATTTCATGATTATTTTGTTTCTTTTTGCTTTCTTTTACATTTTGAAAGTTCAATTTTACATATTTTTAACCTTCATCATTTTACATTTCATGACCTTTGTTGTGGGGATTGCTACAGAGGCCCATCACAATGTTGCTAACTCTATGATTGTTAAGACTTTTAATTAGTTTGAAGACTTTACAAATCACAATGATTAGGTGAGAACATGATCATAACACTCTCCACCAGTCACCGCCTCTAAGGTAGAGGTTTAGTTTGTTTCCCTATTTCAGCTCCGAGAGCAAGACCCTGTTTGAATTTTTTCTTTTGCTCTCTTGATTTTTCATTTTTTTCTCGGTTCTCTTGATAACTTTAGTTTTCCTATTTGGTGTGTTAAAATTTGTTAGTTGTTATACTTTGTTTTGGTTATCAATGATGAATTTTTCACAAAAATACATATTTGCAACTAAATTTGTTTTGGCATGATTTTGCGTGTTACATGGTGGTAATTTCTTTTAACGGTCATTTCTTGCAAGTAGGAAATTAAACATTTTGCCTCAAATGTAACAGATGTTATGGTGGATGTGAAAGTCGATACAAAATCTATTAAAAGTATACGATAATATAGGTACTGCTACTTCTCTTAATCTTTTGATTAATAATATTTCAGAATTTCAAACTTCATGAAAATTATAATTGGTTTCTTAAAGACTAAATTTAAGGATGAAATGTTTGTATTTGCTCTCAAAAATATTTCAAGTGTTACCTTACCTTTAAATATCTATCTTTGTGGATTTCATAAATGCAGGACTATCCTGAAATTTAATTCATACCATCAATGATGATATAGCTTTTCAAATAAGCTCTTTAGTCAATAAAAGGGACGACATTCCCTTAGTTATGTTGAAAATTGTTGTTTGCATATTATCGTTGATAGTTGATTTCCTTGACTATGATAGGTTACTAGCATATAGTTGCAAATTGCAAGTTGATAATCAAAATATATGATATGAATAAATTAAATTTAAAAGATGTGAATTTTGTGTGTGTAATATGTGGTAGACATATTGTCTCTTTGTGGTTGAAGTTATTGGTAATAATTAATAACAGTAACATCGATGAAATGATTTTATTTGTGCAGCAGCTGAGTGAAATATCCATTCAAGACGTGGAGTGTGGCTGCCTATATTTGACAATTTTTTACCCTTCTAAAACCTATAATATTGATGAGGTTCAGCTTCCTGTGAAGGATCCTTTTCATATGATTAGCATGATATATACAATGTATTAACTTTGGCATTCTTACGACGCATCTGATTTTGGTATATTATGTCAGCTGAATCTGCAATATCTTCATCCTCATGGGTTAATGAATCTACTTTGCTAAACATAAATAGAGGAACTAAATTAGCAGCTTGGATAACTTAAACTTGCTTTATTTGCAGTCGAATATAAAACGATGCTTACCTAGCATATCTTAATTATTTTTGTGGACAAACAAATGCTTTTCGAAGTCGAGGTTGTTGAGGATCATTTGATCAACAAATGCAGAAGTTACACTATTAATAAGGCTACCGAAGATGTTGATATAATACAACAATTTGTAACCATGCATAAATTAAAGTAGTTATAATTCATTTTTTTATTTTTCCGAAAGTTTATAGTTAATTGGATTATCTATTAATTTATTAACATTGTGTAATGAAGAGGAAGTGCCTGAATATAGCAATGCTTTGAGTGAATTGGCGCATGACAATCAATTAGTACCAACAACATCTTCACCTATATATCACTTGATATTTCAAGTAATAGTGATCCTCTTGTGTCTATTGTTGAAAACACTTACCCAAATCTATTAGAAAACATGCTTGATATAGCTTATTTCCAAAATAGATCTATATTAACTCTAAAAAAGTCAATTGTTGAAAAAATTTATTTGAGTTATGATTCGTTGTATTCACAGAACACGGATGGTAATGCGGTTGATGATGTTTGCACTCCCGAATTTTTCAACATAATTACAACTTTAGGACTTTCAAATCATAAACTTCGTAAGTGCAGTGATGTTAAGGAATGTATATAATAAATTGGGATTATGCAATGGAACAAGACTAATAATAACCAAGATGGAAAAATATGTGCTAGAATGAAAGATGATCTTCGGAAGTAATAATCCGTTACAATTTATACCGAGTTTATCTCTTATAATTTATGTTACCAATTTCATTCGCAATGACTATTAACAAGAGTCGAGGACAATCTCTTAAAAATATTGGAATAGAATTTTGGACGTCTGTGTTTTCACATGGTCAAATATATGTTGCAATTTGAAGAGTTACTTCAAGAGATGAGTTGAAGATATTTATCACCGATGAAAATGACGAATTTATTGTGACTTCATACATCGTGCATAGAGAAGTCTCTCATAATGTATGATAATTAATGTTGGTTTTCAAACTATATTTTTGTATTACAATATAACTTTTTTTTTGGTCGAAAATTACAATATAACTTATTCGTGACTATTTTAGCTGGTAGGACCCGTGCGATGGTCTAGTTAGTTTTGATGATTGACAAGCTTCAGTGTTGTCTTATTTCCTCAATTCATTGGATACCATTTTTCCCTAATTAGTAACTTGTCCCACCTCACGTTAATGTTGTATCGTGAACTAGAAGCTGTGTATTTTATGTTCGGTCACCCAATCACATGTCAAATAATTCTGCATTACTACAACTTTATTTGTTTAAAGCACACTTGGATTCAACAAGATTCTGCACAAAGCCAATAAACTAAGCCCCTATGCATCACGTCACGATGAACCTATAGCATCTAACAATTAAATAATATCATAGCAAAGAGATTCATTCACATTGAACTTACAAGCCAACATCACGAGTCCACCTCCTAAGAACGATCATATTAACTCGTGACATTCTTTTTCCCCACCCCCCTTCAACATCTCTCGCGCTTCCCTCGTTTTTTCTAAAATCGTAGACAATGACAGTAAAATGCAGATGCGAAAAATGCACATATGGTGCAGGGAACAAATATAATGGCTATAATTTAGTCATAAACATGCAGTACTCGTATCGGTATGGATATGTAATTTTTATTGAAATTTCTCATAGCCATGGATGCAAATCATAGTTAATCCTGCTGAAAAGCATAAATCCAGAGCTATCTGCCGAACTTTCTTCTTATAGACATGGATGCAGATCACAGATCAATAAAACTCCAGAAGGCATACACACTCATTTGAGGTGTGTGGGGGAACATGTCAACTAGCTGTAGGCTAATAAGCTTGTAACATCCTTTTAACCTTAATATGGACATTAAGAGGTTGGACATAATCGATGAACTTAGACATGCCTTAAACATAAAAAGTCACAACTTTGAAGCCTATAATTATTTTCGAAATTTAGGAATGATTGGTAACATCAATATATTTCACAATTCAAATACCATTCAGCATTAAATTTTAATTTTATATAGGAGATGGGTCTAAAAAATTGTTCATTGGGTAATGATCATCGGAAGTGTGGAATAATAACATAACACAATATAAAATATACAAAAGTTTCGGACATTGAACAAGTGACAATGATTTCCTTTTGTTTTTACTTGGGAGAATGTAAAGAGTTGTCTCTACCAGCTGCAGATTCATCCAATTTCTTTATCAAACTCGACAGAATCCAATAAAACAATCCTGCAGAAAAGAAGCTAACAAACCAAGCATTATTATAGACAACAACAAAAGTTTCTGAAACTGATTTTAACGTTCCAACTTTATGTAAGAAACCAGGAATCACAGGTAAGATTCCAACAACAAGAGCCACAATTGCTGCCACATTAAATCCCTTAGTGTAATAGTAAGCACCATAAGGATTTCTTGAATACAAATCTCCAATGCTTAAATTAGTTTTCTTCACAAGATAATAATCCACTAGAATAATTCCTCCAATTGGACCCATCAATGCAGAATAACCAACTAGCCAAGTATATACAAAGCTCTCGCTTGACTTAAGAAGCTTCCAAGGTTGAAATGCAATTCCAAGAAATGCTGTTAGTATAGCTCCTCTTCTAAAATTGAACCACATTGGACTAAGATTTACAAGAGCATTTGCAGGTGCTACAACATTGGCAGCAATATTGGTTGTAATTGTAGCTAGGCTTATACCAAGAATTGCTAAAATTGTAGTTACAAATCCACCAATTTTACCAAGTAATTGAATTGGGTTGGAAATAACATGACCAAATATAATTTTTGTTGATGATGTTACTACTATACCAACAAATGTGAATGCTCCCATAAAAATAGGAAGACCAGCTTGACCAATAATTTGATCATTTTGGCTCTTAGCATACCTTGTAAAATCAGGTATGTTAAGAGCTAGAGCAGCCCAAAAACTTATATTAGCGGTTAGAGAAGGGAAGAATAAAGACCAAAATTCTGAATTTGAGAGTTTAGAGGATAAAGAGAGCATGTGACCAAATCCACCAGCTCTAACATAAGACCAAATCAAGAGTAAGAAAGTTAGTAGAATGAGTATTGGAGCTGAGTACTTCTCAAGCTCTCTAATCCCTTCAATTCCTTTCCATACAAATGACAATTGAACCACCATGAAGATTAAGAAGCAAAAAAATTCTAGTGGGGAAGTGCCAAGCCAAGGTAGAGATTTTGACAATGTACTTTGTTTTATTGAATTTGGCAAAAGAAGGAAAATTGCCTCACCACCAATCCATGTTTCAATTCCATACCAACCACAACCAACTAAAGCCCTTAAAAGGGTGGGAATGTGAGCACCATGGATTCCAAAAGATGATCTAGCAAGAACCGGAAAAGATATGCCATAACGCGTACCTGCAGTAACGGATCCAGAGATTTTAAGTTGATGACACAATACTCGTGTATAATTTCAAGTGGAATACCAAATATATAATGAACCATATATGTTTGGCAGCTAATATATACACTATTTTTGTGTCCGCATACGATTATTTACACGTATCAAGAAAATCAATAAATTTAATGTGCTTAGCAAAATTGTTTTCTTCCTATGATATCCTTCAATGTTTATCATCTAATCACTTAAACTTTGTGTAATAATAGTTAATGTTCCTTTGAACTTGCAAATGGCATATAAATAGTCACAAAAAAATTCTCAAAAACAAAGACATAATTAGTAATCTATATATTGAGAAAGATCAAAATCAGTGGGAGAAAAAACTTCTAAATTCTAATGTATAACATGTTCATCCATCCCTTTATACCTGGATGACCAGTGAGGATCAGGGGAACAAAAAGGATCATGTTGGCTGCAACCACAGTAGCTATACCTTGCCACCAAGCCATCCCAAGATCAACAAGGCTACCAGCAAGGTAATAAGAAGGGACTCCCACAACAAGTCCTACCCAAAGGCTAGCCATTTCCAACCCAGAAAAAGTCCTTTGGCTAGGTGTAGTTGGCTTAAGATCATCATTGGTAAGTGTAGGATCAGGCTCTATTTCAAAACCATGTGAAGAAAAAAGGACTTTAAAATTGGAGTATCGCGATGAACCATTATTATGCAAGGAATGGTTTTGTGCATGGAAGGCATTGTTTAGTTTTTTTGTTGATGAAAGAAGTTTAATTGAGCTAGAGAGCTTTGGAAATTTTGAATTTGAAATTGAGGGGAGAAAAAGATTGGGATGAGAAGAAGAAACACTGAGGTTGAGACATTTGGATACCATGTTGATTGTAGAAACTAATGTCTAATTGGAGGTAATCGATTATTGATTATGGCTATCAGTATTAAGTGTGTATTATCATTATTCACATCTCATGTGAATGAAAGGGTGCATCTATGATCAGTTTAATTTCCTCTGACTTTTGGTTACTTCCTATCATGTGCAACGTTGACACCCTTTATTTTATTCATTCTTTAAAGAATAAAATATCATCATAAGAACATGATTGAATGAACTGCATAGCTGGGATACCATAAATTATAAAGAAAAAAACATTTGAATCATAGAAATCAACTGCGTAGCTGGGATACCATAATTTAAATATAAAAAAAATCAATGTATTATGTCAACATGAAAGTAATGTTTCACTTTTTTTAACAGAAGTATGTTACACTTAAAATATTGATTTGAATGTACTCAAACTTTTGGACATGTTTCTTAAGTTAATGCATGCACTTAACACAGGAAAACATACCTGAAACAAAAGAGGTCTCACATTGAGAATTTGAAATTTCACATCAGGACATCATTTCAGTATCTCTACCCTGGAAATTTGATGAATTATTACATGGGAGATAAAAACAATACCAACTACGTTCTTTTGGTGAAAATAACTGTTAAGAATTAATCTTACAATTTGAACTGAGAATAACACATTCCGTCAATGGACTAACGTGTTAGTGTTTGCAAAATTCAGGGACTATTTTGTACTAGTATATAACAAACTCTTAGGGACTATATAAGCACACAAGAGTATTAGATTTAGGACTATGTTAGAAGTGCCACCATCACACACATGTTTGTCATAACCCTCCTACTACAGCCACTGACGTAAACTTGTCCTAACCCTCTGGCTGAACATTTTTTAATTGAGACAAGCCAAACAAAAACTAATTAAGCTAGAGACCAGCACACACTAAAAAATTTGTTAGGCTATTGAGAGTTCTATGAGAAACTTCCACATTGGACACTAAATGCTAAATGTGTTCTCCTCGTTCACAACTTTTTTAAATCGAACTTTTTTAGTCACCAATTTTGGAGCCAAATATATGTTTTGGGACCATAATTACAACAGACATGATACTTGAAGAACCAACGCGAACATCACGTCTGGTAACACCGCTAAACCCTAACCTTATATTTTATCTTATGAGCAGTGTTATTGATCCCGATTGAAACATAATGAATTTATCAAAAAAGATTGTAACCGTTAGATATGGCCAATACATGGGGTGGCTGGTAATAAAAGAGTTGGAGAAAGGTATTATAGTTTGTAAGGTCGTGATGTTTTCGTGACTATTTTTCTTGGGATAAGTAGCATTTCCCTTTATCTATAGCATGTGGTGGAATTTTAACAATCTGCTATTTTCTGCTATTGACAACATTTTTTTCATTTTAGTTTCAAATTTTAATTATTGGATATGCAATTTGTTGAAATTTGGTTGATTTTTTTTTTGGGATGAACGTGTTTGGTTGTCTTCCTTGTGGACACATATATGGCATATCTTGCATTAAAAAATGGCTTCAAAAGTGAAAAAATTCGGGAAGGTAATTATATAATGTGTTTGTTTGGTTGGGAATTGATTTCTGAATGTGATATACTACCAAAAAGAAGAAGGAAGATTTTATTTTTTTTACATTCATATTGTGTGTGTTTTTTTGTTCTAGTGTCCTCAATGTAATAGGAAATGTTGGATGAAGGATGTGTAGTTTGTTAATTTGATTTGATAGTAAAAATATTTTGTTGAAAAACCAAAAGTTTAAAAAATTAAAAGTTAGGAGAGTTATAAGTTGGAGGATGAGAAAAACCAAAAGTGTAACAAGATTTTTTTTTTAAAAACTCGGTATCCGGCCTAAAGACTGAATAATTCGAGGATTGTAATCTCAAGGTCCATTTGTGGGAGTACCAATTAAAGACAGAGAAAACTCTATATGAACTAACCTACTGAAATTGACATCGAGGGATTCAAACTTAAAACTTTGGAAGGATCACACTCTGAAGTCTCAAGTCAATATCACTTAGACCAACCCAAGTAGGTTATACAAGTGTAGCAAAATTATGACACAAATAGAAAATTATATAACTATCAAAGATATTTTGATAGTGGAATTGAAAAGAAAATGTGATATGTTTAAATTGAATGTCATGGTGATATCTCGGAAGTTAAGAGAGAAGAATACAATATTCTTCTCCTAAAAAAAATACAATATTTTTGCATTAGCATAATCTTAGAGTACAAAGTCGTGACTACAACCGTGTAATTAGAAAAACTAAAAATAAAAACAAATTATTGCATGACAACACAATAAGTATATGAAAGCTCGTTGAATAATCCAAGAGAGCATTTGTATACTCACTTGGGTCTTGTACTCTTGTAATATATGAAGTCGTTCTAACACACACAATCACCTTCTACACACCTTGGTGGAAAATGAAATCCGCACATATTACGTGGACAATGAGCATCAATGACACAATGAGAATGACTCGCTATAATGAAGAAAGAGAAGAAAAAAATATTACTAAATTTTGATAAAATATTATGTATGAAGTAACGAAAAATAATTAAAAAGGATAAAAATGGTTTTACCTTTAACGATCATTGTGACAAAAAATATAAAAAGAAAAATTATCATAGCATAAACCTTTGCTCTTGGTGGAATCATGTTTGTTCCTGTGTTTGTTGTTAGTAGCTTTTAGCAGTATCTTATAGTGTGATATTATCTAGGCTTCAAATCATTTTAATTGGTCTCCTACCTTTTTGTTATTGGCTGTTAGTTTGGCTTTAGGATAGGTGATTTTGCAAATTTCATTTTGTATTGTGGTTGGTTGTGTCGATTAAGACATTGTTTATCTTGCTTGGGTTAGCAGTTAGCACCCCTTGTGTCTAACTCTTTATTTAATTAAATTTTCCGTTAATTTTTTTTTTTAATTTAGGTCATATTTTTCACCCTTTTGTATATTTGAAACAGAATTATATTTTAAAAATTTATAAAGCTTATGATCTCCTTCCATCAAGTAAATAGATTTTAATGCTTATAGAGTTGTAAATAAAACTTCCAAATTTTTTAATAATTATTAATTGTCTTTTAATTGCATCAATGTGTTGTTTTTGTCCCTTTACCACACTTAATAAGTAGGTCATATACAAAACTTACCATCCTAAAGAATTCTTTCTACTTTTTTTTTACCAATTTTTTATTATTTCGTAAACTTTCATGATAGAAAGGGAAAACGATGTGGTGGGTGAAGTTAGAATCCCAGACAACCATCTTATTTATCTTAAGAGATAAATTTTTAATCACTAAATTATTTGACAAAAAAGAGAAAACGATAAAACAAGAACAATAATGTTAATAATTACTAAATGTCTCTTAGATACATCAATATGTTGTATTTGTCCACTTAATAAGAATGTCACATAAAAAACTTACCAATTAAAAGATTTTTTTTTACCAAATTTTCATTATTTTATAACCTTTCAGGAAAGAAAAGAGGGAAATCTCAAAATAAGAATAATATTGTTAGACAATACAACACCTCAATTTTCATCGAGTCTTGCTTGTGATCGATGTTTATTGTGTTTATGATGATATTGTATTATGAGATTAAGTGTAGGATATATTCGATGAGCTTAGAACCTCTTTAGAATGAGATAGCATTTTTGTCACAAATTTTGATTATCTCACAGTGTGGTATCAAGCTGGAATGCATTTGAAAATTCGTGAAAGAATTTATTAAGAAAAGATTGGATTGTTAGGATAAATTATTGAGTTGAGACTAATTAGGAAAAGTGAATTTGAAATTCATTCTCTTCGGTAGTCATAGCCATTGAATCGACCGTTTCTCTCAAAAGGGAAAAGCTCAGAATAATTCCTCTTTTCTACTATCACTATTACTTGTAATTGAAACGGCAACCAGGAGAGATTGCAACTTAGAGAGTTGGCAATGGCGAGGAGAGTTGGTGGAGACGGTGACAATGGAGCAATTACATTTAAGACGAAAAACGTGATTTCTCTCTCACTCACATATTTTATTTTTACAACAAATAATGTGTTTTCTCTCAAACCATATCTTGGAAAAGCATATAAATGCGGCCACCACTCCGTCTCTCCCATGATGGAGAGCTACTAATGATCTAACCTAGTAAAATGTTGCAAGTATTATGTGTGATCGTACCCTAAAAAGTGTGTCTTCTCATGCATAACATGATGACTAAGTTGAAAAACTCATACGGGCACCATGTTGCCATTAAGCTATGCAAAGCTATAGCTCTCTACATCATTCTATCGATGTACCAAGCTATAGCTTACATAACTCAGAGTTGTAACTTTCTAAATCTTGTAAACCTCTATTTTTACCAAGTTAATTCATTAATCACACTTTTCACTTGAATCTTTGAATCCTTTTTATATATGTTTTATTTACTTCTGCATTTTATTTTAGTATATTAGAATCTTAAAACTTTATCTGTGTTGTTCGTCATTTTGGATCTTAAATAATTAACTAAATTTAGTATTTGAAAATACTTAGAACTTATCCACTTCAATCCTTGTTAAATCGATACTTTACTTACTTTTTATTACTTGTTGCGATAATGTATACTTACACTCGATATGCATTGAAAATAATTAACTATTTTTTAAACATCAGCAGGTGCTCTCAATCAGTGCCTAGTATTTTGTTTTTACATTTTATTTTATTGTTTCGAGTTTATATCCACTGTTCATTTGATCTGATGGTTGGAAATGGAGCAACAGAGGATGCCGCACGGATTTGGGTTGTCGAGGATCCAAATCATTGTGTTTGTTTGTCTTTTTTAAATAACTAAGATAAGGGAAAGTTTGTACTACTATTAATTAAAGTGGCACAAATGCTCGTTTTACAATCGTCCTTGAAAATATTTGAGCTTTATATATTGAGCTAGCACCTCAAGTGTCATTTGCTTTGTGTCTCACTATGACAAAAATCCTACAAAAGAAGAGGATGTGGCCAACTTGCTTTCCGCTGCCTAGGTTACATCTTTTGTTGGGAACCCGTGTCCTCTTGTGACAATCATCTTGCATTTCTTAATTATTTTAATATCTAGAATTTCATGGACATGGTAACAAACATTGAGAAAATTTAGTTGAAGTGTGGGAAAAACCAAAAGTGTAACAAGATTATGATTTAAATATAAAATTATAAGCTTAGAAGTAACATAAAATTACTTTTTAATTTAACTATTAAAGATATTTTGGTAATCGGTAGGGTTGGAAAGTAAATGTTATATGCTTGAATTGAAGGTCATGGTGATATTTCTGAAGCTAAGAGAGAAGAAAACAATCTAGATTCTAGATGATATTTTTTTATGTCTTAAGTCATTTCATTAGCATAATCTTAAAGTACAAAACCATAAAAAAAAAAAAAAATCAAATTTTTGCATGACAACACAATAAGTAAATGAAAGCTCGTTGAATAATCCAGGAGAGAATTTGTGTACTCTCTTAGGTCCTGTACTCTGTATAATATATGAAATCATTCTAACAGTCACAATAACGTCCTACACACTTTGGTATAATATCAGGTCCGCACATGAACCCTGGACAACTACCATCCCTGGCGCATAGAACTACATAAAAAAAATATAAAAAAAATGTTACTAAAATGTGAGAAAATATTAAGTACGAAGTAACGAAGAATGTTGAAAAGGAAAAAATTGTTTTACCTTTCATGCTCATTGTAACAATAAGTGGGGAAAGAAAGATAATCATATCAAAAACATCTTTTGTTAGTGGAATCATGTTTGTTCCTCTCCGTTTCTTGTCAGTAGCTCTTAGCAGTATCTCATCTTATATTGTGATATCTAGGCTTCGAATAATTTTAATTGGTCTCGTACCACTTTATTATATTGGCTGTTATTTTGGCTTTAGGATAGGTGATTTTGCAAAATTCTTTTTGTATTGTGGTTAGATGTGTCGATTAAGACATTGTTAATCTTGCTTGGGTTAGCACCCCTTGTGTCTAACCTTTTATTTAATTAAATTTTCCGTTTAATTTTTAATTTATTTAAATTTTAGCTATATTTTTCATCTTTCCTATGTATGAAATAGAGTTATTCTTTAAAGATTTAAATGCATTTTTTATTTCCTTATTTAAACTTAATCGAAATTTTACTCTCTCCATTTCGAAAACCACTATTTTAGTTCTCCTATTTTACAATTCTTGATTATTTTTAGTCCCCCCGTCATTTTTTGGTGATTTGTCGATCTCCTTAATGATGTGGCAATGATATGGCATGCATGTGTTGGTTTTTCATTTTTCATGTCCTTGTTGGTTCGTTTTCCATGCTTGTCAATATGGTTGATGTTGTTACAAGAATTGTCACCATAGGACCCCTCAACTTCCTTTGACTACCAAAGGAAATTCATTCTTATTGCATGAAAAGAAAAAATAAGGAAGAATTGTTGATCTTGTGCCTTCATTGTGAGGAGTATTTCAAACATTACAAGGTGAAGGCAAACAAGCTTATACCTAGGGATGGGCACAAAAAAATGTTAACCGAACCGAACTGCACTAAACCAACATTAAACCGAGCTGGTGCATAAGAGTTCCGAACCGAACTGTTTTAAAAAAAAAAACTAGAACTGAACTTGAACCATTTGTTTCTGAACCAAAACCAGATTCGAACTTGTGTTTAAGGAACTGGAAGGCACACAACCTCCGTCGCGAACTTGGTCCAAAACGAACTGAGATGCATTACTTCGTCGCGATCGAACCATCTATGTCGCCGATCTGAGCCGCACGATCGATCCATCTCCAGTCACCAACCAATAACCTCCTTCTTCTTCTCGGTACCCATTTCAACTCTCAGTCACGATCGATCCGCAACAGCTCCAGTAAATTGAAAACGATAAGGTTAACCGTTCATGTCTCGGTTTTAGTTTAACTGCTCATCAATTTGTCAATGATAAGGTTTTCATTTCTCTTTCGTTTTTTACTAAGGCATGCCTCAGTAAATTAGATATATGAATTGATGTTTTCAATTGAAGAAAGCAAAAAGACATATGAAAATTTCAATTGAAAACGATGTTAAATTGAAATTGCAAAAACATATACGCAGAACCAGTAAATTGAAAACGATGTTGGTACTGTGATTCATATTAAATTAAAATCATCACATGTACTTTTTTTAAGAAACAGTTCAGTAGTTCACTAGTTTGGTTCAGTACGAATCCATTATGGTTTCGGTTCAGTTTACACGAACTGAAAAATAGTTCAGACACAGTTTTGGGTTTGAACTGAACTTTGCCCTACCCTACTTATACATGTTGGGAAAAATCCATGTCCCACATCGGATAGATAAGACTCTTGATAAGAGTTTATATAGAGGAGACAATCCTCACCTTATGAACCGGTTTTTAAAGATGAGTTAGGCCCCCAATTTTATTATGGTATCAGAGCCTCTCGAATTCAAGAGCCACCTACTGATTCACGCACCAAACCCCAAGTGTTGTTGGGTGTGACGGCCGATACCAAAGCCCAAAGAGTGATGGGCGTAACTAAATTATCTCAATATGATCCACTAGAAATTAATGATAGTGAAATATTTGAGGATGATAAGGCGAAGCATTCACAAAGTAATATCGCTCGATGAATATGAGATGACTTATAATGAGGTCATTGAAGCGTGAAATATTTGAGGATGATAAGGTGAATCTCTTGAAAATGCAATTATGGCTTTTTGCCAAAACTCGAAGTCTCCAATATGAGTCGCGGGGAGTTGATGGTGAATGCTACATGGGGAGAGGATCACATCTTAATGGTGATGCATGAGATGTAGTGTCAATATTATAACCGATTGTACTAACAAAGTGAAGATGAAGGCAACACTTTCACAAAATCAAAGGACTTTACTATTAAAAATGATACCATGGAAGGTGTCAAAATGCAATTGAAGTAATTCCTGTGGATTATGAAGCATATTATGAATTCTATTACTATTGTCATAATGATGATGGTGATGATGATAATGACGATTACTTGTTGGATGATGAATATTTGATAGATTTATTACAAGTACAAGCTATAGTCTAAAACAACATTTAGATTCTGGCCATAATTTAGTTTTTAAGCAATTATGTTTCAAACAATCCATTTCCATGTTGCACTATGAAAATTGCTGTTGACGCATGTTTTTGAGTTTCAAACCAATTTTATTTGTTGTTTGTCAACAACACTTGGTAACGTCTGAAAGTATGCAGATCTGAAACCAATTTGAGTTTCAGAATTCTTAGTTTTTATTTCCCTCATTTGAAATCTTAATTTTCCAGCACTGGAAGCTAATATGCCATTTTCATATCACAAGATGAAGACGCAATTCTTTTACTTTTCTCGTCTTTTTTTTTTTTTTTTGGAATTTCAGTTTTGTTGATCAATCAGAAACATGATGTCCTTAGATTTGCCTCCCTCTAATTAAAGAACAAAGGTAGACTCGTAAAGCATAACCACTCCCTTCAGAACATGTGAAGTGCAGAGGAAGAAACAAGTTTGCGGTAGTTAACTGTCGAAGTTTCGCAGCAGTTAATTGTCGCCAATTAATTTCCGCTGCAGTTAACCGCAAAAGGAATATTTTTGTATTTTAAGGTGTTTTTCAGCCTTATACTATATGTCAACAACAATTTTCTTGCACTATTACTTATATCATAGTCCAATATATTGAATCATGCTCATTGGTTCTTAAAGTGACAAGTTTTGATTTTTTTGCTAAAATAGTTTTTTTTTACTCTTATCTTCTTGTTTAGTTTTCTTCTATTTTGTAGATTTTTATCGACGTCAACCCCTTGGCGGTCCCTTGCTAATTTTAGGATGATCAATGTAGTCCTTATGCAGAGGACCAGAAGCATTTAGTGTGAAATTTACTCATTATTATGATTTTAAATTATCAAGGCACTCGGATCCATTGTTGTAGGCTGCAACAATTTTGTATGCTTTTCCGGTCTTAAGATAATCTAATTGTCAGAATTGTGAAATGTTTGATTCTAGACATTTGTGTTTAATTTTTTATGGGTTTTATCATCACATATAAATTAAAAATTTCTCACTTTTGGAAAAGGCATGTAATATTTTTCACTATCATTTTGAAGAGCACCGGAGGCAGCTCCAAAACACACACACATATAATTATATATATATATATATATATCATTGTTGCGTACGGTTTATTGTTCTGTCATTTTCCAACTGACAATGGAGCACTTGAGGCAGCTCCTATAGTAATAGATAGTGTTAGGCCAATAAAAGTATGGTTTTTATCTAAGTTTTCTTAACTTATGAGTTCCATTTTTTTTTCAAACTCTCCTAATTTTTAATTAATAGTTGATTGCACGTAACTTTAACTGTTGCCACTGAATTAAGCTACTTTTGTAATCTTCAACTTGAATTGCATATTTAGTCAACAAAAGAAAAACTTGACTTACATATATTGGTGGCACTAAGACTTATTGCTTAAATTTCTAATTCAAATGTTGACAGGAGTTGGAATTTCTAATTCATTTGTTGACGGGAGTTGGAAAACAAGAGAAAAGAAGGTGCTACTACAATATTTTATAGAACTCGTAACTGGGAGAAAGGTATAGAAAACTAATGAACAAATAAATATTATTGATAATTTGATCGATTTGAATTACAATGGAACATATTTTTACATATAAGTCCATATGAAAAGGAGGACAATATAACAACTAGTAAAGATAAGTAACATAACTAACTTCCTTCACAAAAAAAAAAAAAAAAAAGTAACATAACTAACTATGAACAATTGTTAACAAACTTATCTCTAATGAGAACCGTTAGTTTATGAGAGAAAGTAGCATTTTACTAAACTTAAGGTGATGTTTTATTGTAAAATTCAAAATAACTTATCAATCAAGGGGTAATTTTTTTGTTTTTTACCAAAAATTTTTACAAATAAACTTGTTCGAGATAGTTAAATATGAGCATACTTGCTCAAGATAGAAGTTATTTTGAACTCATTTTTTATACTTTGCGGTGGTGGCCAAGGCTACACATTTTTATACAACCCTCTGCCCCTTGCTTAAACACATCCGAAAAGTGTTATATGCTAATGAAAATACGCCATAAGTACGCGAGAAAATTTCTTTTACCAAACACCTATTTATTTATGAAATATATTGTAAGCTACCCAAATCCTCTACACGATGATATACTTGACAAACATAAGCAAATATCCTTAAGATTAAAGTTACTTGTAAAAAAAAAAATACTGTAGACCTTTTGTTAGAGATAAAGAAATACTATTAACTAGTGCCATTAAGAAAGGGCTTAAAATTAATGTGTTTGATTAGGTATGCCAATGTAGTGGGGGCAGCTGTTGTCTTTGATTAGGTATGACAATGTTGTCTTTGGTCAAACATGGTTTGAGTATAATTTTTTATTTTTTATTTTCATACGTTGAAAGGAAAATTTTATCATACCACCGTAACTCACAATGTTGTGTGTGAAAGGGTGTTGGATAATAAAGAACTAACATGAGTTCGAAAGGAAACACTAAGCACGCATGTTAATACATAACAAATCATATTTCAAAAAGCAAACATTGTCTTATATAGCCAATTTTGGATAATTTTGTTCGGTATTCTGTAAAAGCTTAAATATTTTCTTTTATGGTGAACATATCATAGACAATTTTCATACCCAACCATGAAAACTTAAAAGTTTTCTAATTAGTTTCTTTCGTTCCTCCTAAAAAAAATAAAAAATATTTCTTTCCTTGGACTTATGTAAGTTAATTAACTCGCACTGTTTGTTGCTTATAAAAAAGAAAAAGAATCGGATATGGTGGAAAGCAATCCCTCCTCTAATTTGATATATGCCATTCTTGTCTAACCAAAGCCACGTGATGCAGATTCTTCTTTTGTATTCAATCACTTGTTTATTTGAATAGATTTCTTGAATTAAGGTTAAAGGTAGATGCATCATGCATAGGTTAAGCCCGTATATTTTATGCACTTGTGCCTAGTTAGGGATGAGAATAAGTTAGGTTTTGCAAAGCTTAAGTCTGACCTGTCATATTTTTTAAAACCTAAGTCTGACATGCGGCCTATCATAGGCTTACTTTTTAGGCCTGAGCCTAGCCTTTTGAAAGCCTGATACGACATGCTAGCCTGTTTAAAAATCTATATCTCATGAACATCTTTAAATAAGCAATGTGATCTAAGTTTAATTGGACCAGCAAACTAATAGTTCAATTAAATTAAACTCTTTTTGATAATCAACACGAGGTTTTAGGGAATTCGACTATATATTGTATCATATTTCTATTCTAGTTTATAATAATACATCTATATATGCAAAAAATTAATGTATACTAATAAAGCTTAAATTATTGAAAAAGTTTACAAATTTATATTTTAACTCAAAGTACAAAATATAATATTAATAATAAATAATATTATTCGTATTACTTAAATAGGTTGGCCTAATAGGCTTTTTGAGAGGTCTGTGGCCTGGCCTTTTAAGCCAAAAAGGTTTAAAATAAAGCTTAGGCCTTCTCTATTTAAGAAAAAAGTCTGATCTGGCCTGGCCTATCGTAGGCTATGCCATAAACCCCTGTAGACCGGCCTGGCCTATTCCCATCCCTATGTCTAATTGCCAATGGGCTGATTAGTTTAACAAGTACAAAAAGACACTACACAATTCTGAAGTATCCACCGAATAATCACTTATTCACTTATATGTTATCTCAGTTATATTATTTGAACATAAATAAAAGATACCATACTAGACATAAAAAGATTGATGTTGAAAATCATATATCTTAGAGTCGTGCTATTTAGTACCAGAACGAAACTTGAATAGGCAATTTCCTCGAGTATCGTTGATTTAGGCTTCACAACAAACGATATTTCTCTAAAAGAAATTATAGTGAATGGCTGCAGTTGCTCTACGCACCCGTATTTCTCAAAATGCTGAAAAACACCTATCGGAAGATGTATTCGGACAAGTTGCGAGTAAATATACCTAACCGGAAGATACATTACACATTACGGTGGATGGGGCACTGACATAGGAATAAGGGGGAGGCCGGATGAACTGCACTAGAAAGAGATAGGACGAGCTCAAAACCATAAATGGCAAACATAGAGACAATGTGACCAATCGTCCGATCCATTGAGATCTCCAAAATTGGTAACGATAAAATAGGATAAATTGAAAGTTGATTTGTCCTCATTATTAGTTTACATGCACACGTATTAATAAAATTAAAAATATATTTAAAAAGGTTTGGTTACCTTTATGTAAACGGCCCATGTGAATGGTGGGACAATGAAAACTATAAAACGGACTCCACAAAGACTTGCTTTTTAATTTTAATTAATTTCTTAATAATGAAATGTACACTCCCAACTATTAGATAATAATTAAACAAATATGCATTATTGATTCTTTGACAAGGGAAGATTTGTTTTTTTTAGGGACCCAAACCGGAAAAGAAGGAGTTTTCTTTCCTATATACCCTTTCCTTTACTTTTCCAAATCATGTAGTACCTTGGACAAAACCCCCTCCAAAGGCTCCTAATCTTTTTCACCTTTATTGTAAAAAGAATTATATAATGACTAGGTTTTTCCCACCAAATAGGGTTGTATTGTATTCCAAGGGAAAAAATTGAATATTGAATATGTACCAATTTTGAGTTTAGAAGGAATCTCATCCCATTAGAATGAGGAACCAAAAGGTGCCCTATGAGGTATACCTTTTCTTCTCCTTGCATTTAAAGGAGGTGGAGGAGGCGTGAGAGGATACATGTCTTGTGTTGAGCCTTCACGCAATTCTTCTTCTGATCTACTACTTGACACTCCTTCCATTGTCAATGCTTCATTCTTACCCTCCAAAGCAAAGCTTGCATCTCCATTTTTCTTTATTCTTTCAAGCTAATTAAATTATTCAACATCAAATTAAATAAATAATTAATAAACTGCATCATCCAATTATTTGTATATGACACGCCATGTTCCCCTTTCAATGCAGCACAATACATATCGATGTGTGTGAGTGAATTTACTTCATATACCACGTTGGTGTAAAGGCTTTTAAAACGGTCAATCATAATTATGTAAAAATTGTCTTAACTTTAATCATAACTACTTTTTTTTTTTAGAGAGAGAGCATAGTAACTACTTCTAAAGTCACAATCATTATTTCCTCCGTTTCAAAATATAAGCAAAAGCTACTTTTTAGGTTCATTCATTTAATGGTGTATGTGGTTTATAATATGGACCACATACATCATTAAATGAATGAATCTAAAAAACAAATTTTGCTTATATTTTGAACGGAGAGAGTATATGAATAGTTATGATTGATTTGTTGACAATGTAAAACTTTTTAATCTGACAATGTGTAAAAAAACTAAACTATATTTAGATAAAGGGATTAATGCACCAACTTTGTAAATCATTTTTACGCTTTCATCCAATCAAATATTGCATATTATCCACATCATCATGTTATTTTTCAAAATAATTTAACTAATAATTAGATTAGAAATTATGAGATTTGATGATTGGATGATAATGTAAAAAATTTACTAGATTGTTGAATGACAATGAAAATTCAATGTAATAAATATAACTCACATGCGTCAATTAGGAAGCCAAATGTCCTAATTACGATAGATAAACAAAGAAAGAAAAAGAAAACTCAAAATGTAGGTACATTTCCATTAACCCCATGTTTATAAAACTCATAATATTACAAGGTTCCATAAAAAAGAGAATATTACAAGATTAAAAACATAAATTTGAGCAATTAATCGAAATGTGAATGCTAAATGTACTAATTATTAAGGCATGATGAATAATTAAAAGCGGTGGGAATATAATTATGATGTTGAATGATGGAGATGGGCTTTCAAATGTAGGTGATGATGTATGGGTGGTGGGTGTTATACCCATATGATGAGTATAATTGAGTTGTGAATGATGTGCATGTTGATAATGATATTGACATTGGACAATATTGTAAGAGCATCATAGAGATTAAAAATAATAATAATCAAAATCAAAATCAAAATAATAATAATAATAATAAAATATCTTCTTTACCTTACATCCCAAAGAACAGAACCGAAATGAATCCAACAAGCTCCGTCCACAAATCTCACAAATGTGGGCAACTCCTTTCCCAGATTTTGGTTGAGGCCTAACATTCAAGAACAAAACTCTAGCACTGTTTATCACATATGTTTGCACTCCACTTATGTCCAACACTTTCTGAATCTCTGACACACGAACTACATCATGATACGAAGATCTTCTTATCTAATTCACCAACAAAAACAACACACAAATCTTTGTAAAACAAGAACAAAAAATACAAAAATTCAAAATGTAGATGAATGAATGAATGACCACCATTCCATTACATTATACATAAAACATTGTAAAATCAGCTAACCCATTTCACCAAATACATTAATAAAATAAAAACCCAGAAAATTAAATATTCATATATGAAATGGCTACCCATTTTTTTGACTAATGGTTAACTATGCGGAAAATATTTGATATGTTGAGACGCAGATTCGAATCTACAATGCTTATATTTTGGCGTTAGGTTTTGAATAAAGAAAAGCACTTTACTACCTGAATGACTTGATGGTCTTTGTGTCTTGAAGAACGACAATAAAAGCAAAAAGCACCGTCACCATTGTTGCAATCTAAGCAATACATGTTACACTCATTTCTGGCTGCATCAGCGTGAATCCGACAAATGTTGAAAAAGGGTGTTTTTAACAATGGTTCAAGCCAAGGAGGTACCAACACTGTGTCCTGTTTCAAACATTTGACCCATTATTCTTAAAAACATCAAATAAATCTGAAAACCATAGTACACCACAAAAAATGTACAAAAAATATATATAAATAAATACATAAATACCATTGTGAGTATAGTGGTTGATAATGTGGCTCAATGCGGTGGGATTTGGATTCAATGGACGGAGATTTGGAGAGGAAGATGAAAATGTAGAGAGAGAGAGAGAGAGAGAGAGTAAACGGCCTTCAACTTAGAATTCAACGACAAAACAACGCAAAAGAGAGTGTAGTGTAATAGGGACGAAAAAGGGTTATTAAATTAAACAAGTAAAGGAAATGGACGGATGAGATTGAAAGTGGTGGCTGAGGGGGAATTATGGACGTTGGATGATGGAAGATGAGATTGGCGCTTACGCTACTTTGGATCTGTGTTTGAGTTTATAGGGTGTTGCAAGTTGCAACATAAATCCGTGGTTCGGTTCACTATTTGTTAGATACGTGGCACCATTGATTAGCTACATCATAGCTTGGTGGCTACCTACGTGGCATAGCATCACAAAGTAATCAATCTTGCGTCACCTATATATTTTTTAAATGAAAATTATTTTTGTTGTATAAATGAACTCTCTGATAAATTCAAAAAAAAAAAATGTTTCTTTTCCGTATCGGATGGAAATGATTCTTAAAAATGACATGTGAAATAAGAAGTTTTGTAATTATGTGATTGACTATAGAATGTGATTTAAATAAATCGAGTCGGTGAAAGTAAAGAGTGAGAGGTTAAGTGTAGAATGATAGGTATATTGTCGTAGAATGAGGTTTATATACAAAAGAGTAATCGTGTAGTATATATGTTGGAAGGTATTGAAGTTGTTAGGACGTTACGAAATCACATAGATCATATGTTTAATGTAAATTGTCTCTTTTGAGTGTGATTGCAAATGGGTTGTGAGACTTTAATGTAATAGACTCTTGAGTTCCCGTTCGAAACAAAAGCTGAAAAGAGGAAAATAGGTAAGACATTCTATAAAAAGATTAAAAAAACAAAAAACAAAAAGTGAAAGGAGAAAAATAGATAAGACATTGTATGAAAAAAACAACTTTAAATAATTTTCTGGTACAAGAGAAACATAAAGAAATGTACAAGATATAAGTTTTAATTACTTTTTAAAGCACAAAATAAATTTAGTAAAGAAAGAATAGTATAAACCAATCAAATTGTGATACATAAATGCAAGATTAAATATCAATTAATGTAGAAAAAACCTCCGTAATAAATAGCATATCTCACATATATTAATTTTTCTTCTTTAATTTATATTTATGTTTTTTGATCAAGGAAAAAATTTATATTTAATATTTCGTTCTATTTTGCTTTCTTAAAATAATTATTTTAGACAATTTAATTACTTGAGTTTTTTTTATTCGTTTTAGTCTTTTAAATTACAGATATTAAACATTAATTTTAAATTTTTTAGTCAATTTAGTGTCTTACGTTTTTTTTTATATTCATTTTAGTGTGTGTTTGGATTGGCGGCGTCGATAATTGATTTTGATAGAACTGAGTTTGAGAGAATTGATTCTAGTTAAAAATGAGTTTGATGTGAATTGATTTATGTTTGGATACGTGATTATCATTACTTGATGTTGTTTGGATAATTTGAGTCAAAATTGATTTTGAATATATAAGACCGAATTATCCTTTTAATTGCATTTAACACTAGACACCACATTCTCATTTTTTTTAATTATTTGAACTTATGTTGAAATTATTCATATACTTTATGCAATTGGATTATTAAATTAAATATAATTATATAAAATTAGTAAAAAGAATATTCATACTTGACCAAAAAAAATGTTCAGAAAAGATCGATATAATATTATATACCAAAAATTTTATAGGTTAGCAAATTCATTTTCAAATAATATCAAATTTACCAAAGTCAATGTACCGTTTTTTTTTTACCACCGTTAGTCGTCGTGTATGTTAGGGGAAAACAATGTGGATTAGGGTTTATGTGAAGGTAACTTGGATAAGAAGAAAACAGTCATGAGAGAAAAGAGAGAATGAGGATTTGAAGGATTAAGGGAAATATGAATTGTGAAAAGTTGTATATTATTCATTGAAGGAAACACTATATATATACAAATGGGTTCCTCTAATACTTGCACAACAAGTAACAAATGCAGGTGTAACTAACTAGCTAGAAAATAGGTAAATCGGTTAGTTACTTGTGAGACAAGTCAATTGATTGCATAATGTGCTAGAAGAGTTGATGATCAAACTTAAGGAACCTATCAAGCTTCTAATAGATAACAAGTCTACAATAAATCTAGCTAAAAATCCTATTGCACATGGTAAAAGCAAATACACTAAGACTAGATTCCACTACTTGAGGGATCAAGTGAACAAAAGCAAGATCAAAGTTGAATACTAATCAACTTTAGACCAAGTGGCAGACATTTTCACTAAACCTATCAAAAGTGCCCAATTTCTGAAGCTTAGAACACAATTGAGAGTGGTTTGCTTTGATAGTTTGGATTAAGGAGGAATATTAGTTTGTAATTCAAACCTTAATCATGTTAGTTTAGTTTGTTGGGGTTAGTTACTTGTCTCACAAGTAAGTAACCGATTTACCTATTTTTTAGCTAGTTAGTTACACTTGCATTTGTTACTTGTTGTGCAAGTATTAGAGGAACATCTTTGTATATATATATATAGTGTTTCCCTCAATAAATAATATACAACTTTTCACAATTCATATTTCCATTAATCCTTCAAATCCTCATTCTCTCTTTTCTCTCATAACTATTTTCTTCATATCCAATTTACCTTCACATAAACCTTAATCCATACTGTTGTCCCCTAACAGACACGACGACCAACTGTGGTAAAAAAAATGGTACATTGACTTTGGTAGATTTGATATTATTTGAAAATGAATTTGCTAAGCTGTAAAATTTTCGGTATATAATATTATATCGATCTTTTCTGAATATATTTTTTTGTTCAAGTATGAATATTCTTTTTACTAATTTTATATAATTATATTTAATTTAAGGGTCTTGTTAACGAGTGCCTCCGGGGTACTCTTTAAGCATTCCAAAATATTTTTTATTTTTTTAAAAAGTTAAATGTTTCGATTTTCGATGCAATGATTATACATTTTTTCACAAATACTTGCTACTTTTGGCCCTTAAGGAGTGCCCCGGTTAACATTTCTCTTAATTTAATAATCCAATTGCATAAAAGTATATGAATAATTTCAACATAAGTTCAAATAATTAAAAAAAATGAGAATGTGATGTCTAGTGTTAAATGCAATTAAAAGGACAATTCAGTCATTATATATTCAAAATCAATTTTGACTCAAACTATCCAAACAACATCAAGTCATGATAATCACTTTTATATGAGTGTATCCAGACATAAATCAATACGCATCAAACTCATTTTTAACCAAAATCAATCCTCTCAAACTCAATTCTATGAAAATCAATTATCGACGCCACCAATCCAAACACTTACTAAAACGAATATAAAAAAAAAACTCAAGACACTAAATTGACTAAAAAAATTAAATTTAATGTTAATATTTGTAATTTAAAAGATTAAAATGATTAAAAAAACTCAAGTAATTAAATTGTCTAAAATAATTATTTTAAGAAAGCAAAATAGAACGAAATCTTAAATATAAATTTTTTTCTTGGTCAAAAAACATAAATATAAATTAATGTAGAAAAATTAATATATGTGAGATATGCTATTTATTACGGAAGCTTTTTCTACATTATTCGACATTTAATGTTACATTTGTATATTGCATTTTGATTGGTTGATATCTTGAAAAGGTAAATACCCCCTAAACAAGATAGGGTAATCTAGGTCCCACTGTGAAATAAGAAGTTTTGTAATTATGTGATTGACTATAGAATGTGATTTAGATAAATCGAGTCGGTGAAAGTAAAGAGTGAGAGGTTAAGTGTAGAATGATATGTGTATTGTTGTAGAAGGAGGTTTATATACAGAGGAGTAAAGAGCGATCGTTAAGGACAATGCTCGGCAATGGTCATGTAGTATATACGTTGGAAGGTATTGAAGTTGCTAGGGCGTTACGAAATCACATAGATCATATGTTTAAAGTAAATTGTCTATTTTGAGTATGATTGCAAATGAGTTGTGAGGCTTTAACGTAATAGACTCTTGAGTTCAGTTCGAAACAAAAGCTGAGAAGAGGAAAATAGGTAAGACATTCTGTAAAAAGATTAAAAAAACAAAAAACAAAAAGTGAAAAGAGAAAAATAGATAAGACATTGTATGAAAAAGACAACTAATAGTTTTCTGGTACAAGAGAAACATAAAGAAATGTACAAGATATAAGTTTTAATTACTTTTTAAAGCACGAAATAAATTTAGTAAAGAAAGAATAGTATAAATAAAAAAACGTTACAAATTAATTTTTTCTTATCTTTCTCTCCTATTTTGAAGAGACCATAAAAAGCAGTGAGTCCATCCTTTTTGTTCCACTTCTCACTCACCCTACTTTCCTTTCCTATTTCTCTTTAATCAATCTAAGCGTTATTAGATCTACTCTCATTTACATGTCTTCTAATAAATCATTTCGTTGAAAGTTTCTCTCTTCAACTTCGAGAAACTTGGTTCGAGACCCGTCAATCATATATCCACTCTCATTTCCTCCTTTCTTATCCTATATTAAAAGCTATTCATATAATTTTTAATTACTTGAGACTTATGAAGTTTAAATATTCCAAAATCGAAGATGTATTTGTAGTGTATACGAATCTAATGTTGATGCTACGCGGATAAACTCAAATACATGAGTGAAGATCCTCTCCATTTCCTAAATAAATTGAAAATATCAATTCCTATAGTTTTGAAGTAAATACATGATATAAATGCACACATTTCAAGAATTGAAAACATTAATTGTACATTTATACATCAAAACTACAGTAATTGACATTTTCAATTTATTTAGGAAATGAAGAGGATCTTCACCCCAAATACACACCTAATAAGTATCTACTAGGTAACATGATATATAATTTGTGAATATGCACAAGTACATGTCTTATAGAAGATGACTGATATAAAAAGTGAGACACTTAGCGAACATCATTCACTTCAAATTGATGATAATGTTATTGAATTTATAGAGATGTATGTTGATAAAATAAACTTAAATTGTGATTTTTTAGGATGATGATAATGAGAGCTTCGCCATTCATTATGTTCTTACTTGCCTTGAGGATATCTGATCCACACCAACCATTTTATATGTTTTTTTTACAAGAGAAACACTTTATATTTTGATCATAAGTATTATTTTTATGTAAATTGCGATCATTATAATTATAATATTAATGAAAATGAACAATGCATTATAATTTTTGTTATTTTATACGTGTCAGTTAGGTTGGGGGAGGAGGGTGAGGCGTGGAAGTAGAGGCGGGGGCTATCTGTGTCTATTACTTTAAAATGTGACTTTGCAGGTTGACAAATAAGACATGTGGCTTTGAAACTTGTAATCGAGTCATAATTTCATGATTTGGAGTGCTTATAAAGTCATGCCTCACCATCATTATAGTGACACTACATGTCTATGAAAAACATTCTCTCATCACACATTTGTTCTTCATATACCAAAATCACAATTTTTCTAGTTGACCAAAAATATTATTCTTTTTTTTTTAAAGAAGTTGACTTAAAATAACGTGAGTTCTTCATTGGATCATCATCTTCATAAATGGTCCCGTTAATCAATATTTAAAATAATTAGAAATTCCAACAATGAGTGACTATATTTCCTCGGGTGTCAGATTAATTGGATAATTAATGTATATAGCTTTCATTGTAAATTAAATAAACTTTAATAAAACAATATTTTGTTATACATGAGACGGAGTAATATTGAAAAATAAAAAATTCATTACCCTTTTCATAAAAAAAGTGATTTAATTGATATCGTATCAATTGGAGCAACAAGGTGTTTCGTTTCCAGTTTTCTTCTCCCTTTGTTTCTGTGAAATTTCGAGGGTTCCCGTTTGTATTTTCGGTCGGCGTATCATCAATTTAGAATCAATCAATCACGCAACAAAGATGTTTCGAGGATTATGGTAATCATTCACATCTCTATAACCTTTTCAATTTCCAATTATTGCCAAAATTTCACAATAATCAAATACGAATTTAGGGAAGAAGAAGAACTTTGATGTTAATATTGATATTGATGTTATTGCTGTTGTTGTTGTTGTTGATTGCGCGCAGGGGATCGCAAGAGCAACAACCACACGAAGCTTCATCACAGCAATCATGGTATCCACCATCTATCATGAGTTCATCCACTTCTTCAAGACCTGCTACACCTGCTTCCTCTTCCGCTTCGCCGAGGCCGCCTTCTTCGCATGTTCCGCCAGCAGAAGCCGCCGGAACAATTGCTTCTTTGAAGGATAAGAGGTTTAACATCAATTACTTAATTCATTTTTCTGTTTTCTTAATTGTTAATATAAGATGATCTTAATGATGTGTTTAACTGTTTATTGATTAGTGTTGATGAGTTAAGGAAGCTTTTGTCTGATAAAGATGCGTATCAACAGTTTCTGAATTCGCTTGAACAGGTCAAGATTCAAACCAATGTAAGTTTCTTATCTTTACTAATCTAGTTTATTATGCTGGTTTATTACCTTGGAAATTATCATTCTTTTTTTTTTGCTGTGATGAGTATCTAGTATCTAGCTAGCTAGTAGTAGGTTGTTACTAGACTTTGCAATTATCTGTTGAGTTTATAGATAGGAATCATCAGATTCTGTCGTCTTTAGAATGTATGGATTTGGGAGTGCGATGATGCCTGTATTTAGTAATGCTTAGCTAAAGCTTATGCCATCTTACGTTGTGATTATGAACCATGTATTTGAAATCTTTGTTTGCTAATCCTTTTTCCTTGCGAGTCACCCCTAATATCTAAAACTACAATGAAAACAGTCATGTATTTCTAGTGATTTTGGATGTGAGGAAGTGGACAGTTGTTGATCTAATCTAATCCTTCCAACCTGTAGCTAGGAATCCCAATCTGTAGGGACAGTGCCTATAATGCAAGCTGATGCTTAATCCTTCCGAATAACACACAGATTTATGCTACTAACTGCAGGATCTATTTTTTGACAAAACTATGCAAATTATAAATTGATAAAACTCAAATGAAAGTCAAATTGTGAAGGTTTTATTAGGAGGGTAGTTAAGCGGAAATCAAGACAAGAAACCCACATTACAGAAAATTAATCTGGTTTAATGCTGGGATGGTCAACCATGGAAGCTGTATATTTGATTTGAAGATTTATGAAATCACCTAGACGTGCTACTGGAGGCCCCATAAAATAAAGAAGTTTGGATGGTATATGTTCGAATAATTAAAAACTATTGTAAGAGGCTAAGAGCACAAGGTGGAAATATAGGTTTCACTATTACTATAGTAGTATAGGTGTGCATCAAAGGTCAGTTTTGAACGTTTTTGTTCTAGATGTGTTTATCGAGCAGACACAAGAGATGGTGCCATGATACATGTTTTTTAACAAACGGTATACTTTAAAATTAGAAATAAAAATTAGAAAGTTGGAGAATCGAGATTCATGGAAACATAATTCAATTGGAAATTTGGAGAATAGAAACAGGACCTCTGCCCAAGCTGGAGTAAATAAAGCATGTAAGTTTAGGAAGAACCACTCAAATACTAGCATAGGTGAAAATCAGAGAATACACTATACCGCAAGGTAAACATTCTTAGTGCTTCATGTCCATCAAATCAAACAAAATGATGCTAAATAGAGGGGGTTGTCAATTATAGGAAATAATTTGAGATTGAACAGTATCACTCAAGCTTAAGGGAAATAAAAAATTGTCAAAAAAAAGGGGGAAAATTTCGGCACAACTTTAATATCTGTAATATTGTATGAAATTGAATGTTTGACTAGTAAAAGCTAACAATAAATTACATATTAGTATTGTTGAGATGAGATGAGAATGTTACCATGGATTTTTTATCATACATGACAAGACAAGATTATAAATCATATCACTCGAAAACAATAGAGGTAGCTCTTATTGTAGAAAGATGGTAAAATCTTGGCTTAGGTGGTTTGGACATGTGTAGCAGACCCAAAGAAGCACTGATGAAGAAGGTTGTAGAATTCAATGGAGGATAATCTCAATTTAGAGGTGAAAGCCTAAAAGATGGCCATGGAAAACGACAGGTCAAATCATTAAGAGATATTTATAGTTAATGATATATCTTTAAATCATGACGGGATATCGAAGCGTCATTTGATCCATGTACCTAACCCCACTTGGTGTGGGAAAAGACTTTGGTTGTTGTTATTGTTGTGGTGGTAGAACTAGCTCAGAATATAGAAAGAATGTTGATGTGTGCTGATAGGAAATCTCTATCATTGAATCTGTGTCATTGGAATATAAGATCGGACATGCGGAATCTGTAGATGCAATAAACCCCCTGTTCTAGGCATTTGACGCACCTGGTTCTTTCCATTCCAATTTCCTTTTCACATGTCTCAACTGACCCTAACTAACGCTTCATCTCTCCTTTTACGTGTCATTATCCATGTGACTGTGGTAACAAACTTGGGTCCTAACAAATAGTTGCCATCCTGAAAAGAGTCAAACTCAATAGTAGTATTCTATAATGACAGTATGACATCCCAATACATGTCCGCGGACAATTGAAATGATGTTTAATCACACTAGTCAAATTATCACAAGTAATTGACTGTGCTCTACTGTACAGTGGGTCCCATACGAGCGTGCTGAAGTTTTTCTGTTGTATTACTCCTATGCTTAACATTTTTTAGCAGTGTTTTTGTTTTTGTTCTGATGGTGGAGTTTGTATCTGCTTGTGTTTTAACTATTTTATGGCCTATTGATATGATCAGCTGAAGGATGAACTTGCCAAAGAAAATAGGCAGCTGGCAGGTGAGTGATTGAATTTCTTTTATTTGCAGTGCTTGTATTAAATGGTTTGCCATTAAGTGTTATAGAACTTCTCAAATTTGTCTTTAATACAGAGGAAAATCTACAAAAGGAACCTCGCATGATGGAACTTAGGAATCAGGTAAGATCACGGCCTTGTGATTAGTTTTTTCCCCTGATTGGAATTCTTGGAAAATGAGTTTTCTGCAGTTAAGGATCATCTGCATTCATGCTGTCAGCAGATATTTAAAAATATTTAAACAGCTCGCTCATAATCTATTAATCAAGATTGGACGGTGCGGATCTACTGACTGCGTGAATGCAGGAGATCACTGGCTGCAGGGGATTAATATCCATAATCTTATGCTGATTACGGAACTTATCTCCTTCCTCCTTATGAAACAGTGCAGAATAATTCGTACAACTGAATTAGCTACTGCTAATGAGAAACTAAACGAGCTTGAGAAGCAGAAAGAAGAAATGTTAAAAATGAATTCCCCTGCATCCCTTCTCCAGAGGATTCAAGGTATGACTTGAACTTACGATTTTCTGCAATAGTTCTGGTGGTAACTATTTTTTCACTATTGCAACGAAGGCTAGGCCATACATATGACGAACTTGTAATTTTGCAGAATCTGTGAACCAGACAGATGAGGAATCTGAAAATCTGCACCAGCAACTCCTTGACAGAGAGATTGACCTTGCAGCTTTTTTGCAGAAATACAAGAAGCTACGCACCACTTACCACAAGAGAACTCTTATACATCTTGCTGCTAAAACATCAAATATATGAGCCTCGACTTATGGAATATGAAAAATAATAATGTAAACCCGTTTTATGAGTTGTGTGGATAGAGCTATCTTTGTTGATTGATTAACGTTTATATGTACAGCTTGAAAATTGAGATTGTTCCCTGTAGCGACTAGTATTCATAAATACATCTATTTTCCCTATTGAGTAGTTATGCGCCACGGAATTATCTAAGCCTTATTCTAGTTTTGTTTTTTACTTTACTACATTCAACGGTATTTTTCTGAAGGCTTATCTATAGTATCATCATCTCTATTATAAGATTTGTTTTTGTTTTGTAACATGTATATATATATATATATTTTTTTTTTTTTTTTGGGTACAATAACATGTATATACTTTACTTATTACTTATGTGGGAAGTTATGTTTGAGCATCAAAATGATACATAAAAAATGGCGTTCCTTTCTTTTGTGGAATATTTTTCAAATCAGTGTAAGGTGTAGAGATGAGAAGTAAACAAGAGAAAAAGATCGAGGTATACTGTGTAGTATAAAGAGTCTCAATTCTATATCTTTAAATAACAGAACTGTACTTATTTTTCTCTGGTTTGAGGGTCACTGATCTTTAGTACTACACGTCAGTGTCTGTCAATTGCAAACAAACCCCTCAATTTTGCAACATTCTTCTGTGTTTCTCAATCCTAAAATCCTAAATAGCCATCTGCCCAAACCTCTGTTAGATGCAATAAGGAAAATACAGACTTGCTGTAACGAGCTACAGCCCACGTTTTAGCTTAAGAATAAGGAAACAAACTTGACTATAAAACTTGACTAAATCAACCACGACTAGGACTCTTTTGGCTAAGCCTTATCAACCTCCACCAACAACATCCCCCTTCCTCATCTTCACCCACCCTTGGTTGGTCCTTTTATGATAATATCTATGTTTGCAAGGGGTGATGATGCGTTCAGATTTAGTCGTGAAAGGGAATTGTGACGTTTAGGGATTTTTTTGTTGTTGTGGTTTCAATGCGATGGAATGTGAAATGGGTGTTTTTCGCATTTGATTGAGGCTTTTTCACCTTTACCTGATTGTCTGTTATCTGCTATTGAACGGTTTCTAACGTAAAACTGCATAATTGTAAACAGTACAATAGCAACATAGTTACGAGGCTTCTGGCTAGTTTCTTAGAGTGTTGTGCTAGTTGGTGTTGTACCAGGTGCTTTGTTTGTTCTTCTTATCAGCTTTCATTCAACTGTGTACCAAGCTTTGCAGCTGGTGCCTGGTATTGTAGTAAATTGCTTATCTGATAGCAAACACCACGTCCCATTCTCTTTGTTAAATTATTGGTTACGGCGGAGACTGACTGCATAATTGTGATGAAAGAGGGGAGATTTCTGGTTTAGATTGGAAAATTAGAAAAATGTTGCAAGTTGAGGGGTTTGTTTGCAATTATTTGACAATTGTGTAAATTGTAACACCTACGAAATATCTAGCTCATCTAAAGTGAACAATGTTAACCGCTAATTAACAAATTAAAAATATATTGTTTGTACATCATCAAAAATCACGAGTTTGTTACAAAAATAACCATTAATTTTCTCACTTTATTCATTTTAGAGGATCCTTACCCCATACACGAATATACCTCAGTATTTGCCAAGATTTCCACCCTTAAATATTTTTGTTGGATTTTGCATTTCTATAATAATTCATACACTTTTTTTTCAAAGGATAATAATAATTCATTCATGATTAAACATATCTTAGTTTTTTTTGTTGGAGAAATTTAGTTATTGCTGTGCACTATATAGCAAAAAAAAAATATATTCAACGTACAATTGTATGAAGGAACCTTACATGTTGACATTTTTCCTCAAATAAAGTTGATACAATTTGTTACAAAATTTAATAAAATGGGAAAGGGACTAATCATAATCATAATCATGAACATTAAAGCCAAACGAGAACATTCACACTAATAATATCCCCCTTCTCTTTCTTCTTTGGGAACTTTGGCTTCAGATTCATAGGTATCAGTATCAGGCATATCACACATAGGAGTGGTATAATAAAAAGGGGTAACCATATATTTGATCAAACCACGATACACTGATGTTGGGTAGTTGAGTTTGTAACCAGACTTTCCACCACCAAAGTTAGTGAGAATGTTGCAAACATCATCAGGGGATGACACTAACCTCACATAGCAACCTTTTGTATCCAACTCTTTGCCATAGATGTATTTGTTCACTGTCATGTCGTATAGCCCTAACTCATCTGTTGTGTCGCTTGTATAATACATAACCCTGTTTCTCTTGTCCATACATGTTAGTGACACCTTAGCTCCTGATAGTGTTTTGCACAATTAGTAACCAACCAAAGCATATATGCTTATATGCATTAGAGTCTACATGTTATGGACTGTAAAAAACTGGTTTAAAAAGAGTGATTATCTAATAAAAATATCACATACCTTTAATTGGCTTATCACCAGAAACCCATTCGTTCCAGCCTTTGCTGCAATCCTGGCACAACACTTTTCCACCCACGTGAATGACTTGTGCTGGTTCATCCCAAGCTGAGACTAATATGCTATTGGTGGTGCAACATACTACCATTGCAGTGATAATCAATGCTATTGTAAATGCCATCTTTCTTCTCAATTCACAAGGGTTTATGGCTACATTGACTTGAATGAAGCAAATATATATATAGCAAGCTAGCTAAGCAGGGGTTGGTTAGTGTGAGTATGAATTGGGAATAAACGTGGTGAAGCACTCCTATGGATTCTTGACGTGCAATCCACTATTCAATTCTTTATAATAATACAAAATTAATCGATTATCATATTAATTTATCTCACTTTCTTCTGGTCGATGTGTAACACAAAAGGGCCCTTGGCCCAAACATATACAATCATAAGCAAGAGAATTGCTATTCTCTCATCTTTTTTTTCTCATTCTCGTAGAGAAATACACTTGCATGAATTAACTTACGTCGAGAATACACTTGTGTGAGTTAACTCACCGCACGGTAATTTTGACGAAAAAAAGCAAAAACAGATGAGAGAAGAGCCGTATTCTAGAAGCAAACTTAGGGCCTGTTTGAAATAGTTTTTGTTTTCAGCTTTTAAAATATGTTTTGTAAATCAATTTTAGAAAACTGTTTTCGGAAAAAGAAAGGAAAAAAATCTGTTTGATAATATAACTTTTTAAAACTGTTTTAGAGAAGAGAAAATTAGAAAATTCATTTGATAATCTAACTTTCAGAAATAGTTTTAGAGAAGAGAAAAATAGAAAATCTATTTGGCAATCGAATTTTTTAAAACTGATTTATAATATATATATATATATATATATATATATATATATATATATATATATTATAACTATATTAGAAGACACCTTTTATGAAGGTCTCTTTTAGCCAATTATTCTATGAGCATTTGTCAAAAGAGAGCAACTAATTTTTATGAAGGTGCCTTTTAGCAAAGTTATAACTAAAAAGTGGAAATCACACCTTGAGGTGTGAGTTGCTAAAGGACACCTTCATGGACGGCTTCTAGCATAACACCTCTCTAAATATATATATATATATATATATATATATATATATATATATATTTGAACTATATTAGCTTTAATGTGTATTATTTTATCTACAATATAATCCTTATTTATTTAATCAAATAATCAAAGTTGTGGTGTGATATTTTTCTTCAAATTTCATCCTTCACGCTTTTTTTTAACAAGCAAAAATAGAATATATTAACACTAATAGAGTAGTCTCATTAGAACAAGGTCTGCCAAAAAGACCACTAGAATTTACAATTATTACTCTATTCAGCAACTTAGGCATGCAATTTTATGTATTCTTAAACAATCTATTATTACGTTCATTTCACACAACCCATATACAAGGGAGCCATATAAGATGTAAGAAACTGACGATTTCAGCAGCGGATGGCACTCACATGCGTCCAACGCACAGAGTGGGGCATCAGGCGCCCAAAAACTTGCATTAGGGCGTCTGGCGTATGAAAGCAGGCGTCCGACACCTGACCTGCTACTCACATGTGTAACCGCTGGTGAGATATTCACGGGAACGTGAGAAAAGAGACGTTACTGTTTGTTTGAACATGTCTCAGTTGCTTCGAGCACCCCCCTCGCGGGAAAGGGGTGTGTTGCGGGTAAATTGTCAAATGCAGCATTTAGGCTTGGTGTGTTATTGGACCCAAGCAGTTAAGTCCAGAACAATAATATATATCATTTTGATTTCTTAAAAAAAAAAATTATTCAGTTATTTTATGTTCGCTATTTAGTTTTACAATAGTGCGTAAGATTTGTCTACTTTGACGCATAACCCTAATTTAGGCACTTAGGCAGTGACAAAACCTAATACAATAAATACGTATTAAGATTTACTTATGCGGTTTGATACGGTTTTGAAAAAATTATTTGTAATCCTATTCAATCAAACAATATTTAATTTTGTGTGGTCTTCAATTTTTGAGTTTTTTTAGAGGTCGATTTTTTATATTTAAACACCTTTAATTAAAAGAGAATTAAAACATTTTGAATCAAAATTATGATTGATAAAAATGGAAGAATATGATGAGTGGGTTGAAGACAGTTCCAAATGTGAATTAGAAGAATCACCACAAGAAACATTCGTAAAAAATAAATAAATAAATAAATAAAGAAGAAACGTAAATGCATCAATAAAATTCAAAAGGATGACTTAAAACAGAAAATTGAACGTGGGATGGTTCAGTTGAAATAGATTAAGTTCCATATATTTACGGTTATGCCATTAATGTATTTTCTCCGTTTTTTGAATTTCCCTGTGTTGTCAAAACACCTTTTACATGTTTTAGTTTTTTAGTCCCCAAAACTCAAAAATTCAAAACAGTTTCCAAAACTTTGATTTAAAAAATAGTTTAGCAAATAAATTTTTAATTTTCAAGTTTTTAAAAACTAAAAAAGAGTTTTAGGGAAGTGTTTCAAACAGGCTTAGTCTTCACATTTTTTTTCTGAGGTTATGTCTTCACATTTTGTTATTTGCCAAAGTATCATAGGAAAATAAAGCGTGGAAACAAAAATAATAATATCACCCACAATTTTACAACACACTAAATAATTTCCATTGATCCATATATATCTCAAAACTAAAAAGTAAGGGAACCACATTTCAGTTTGAGGGACGAATCCAATCCAAAAAATGCATTATCTAGCTTGTACCCAAAATAAGGAATTGTTTCACGATAAAACAGCACCAACATAATCCAAGGACTCCAAGACTCCCAATAGGAACATAACACGTAACTCTAACCTACCCAAAATACTATAACTACATAAAATAAAACATTAGAGCTCACACACGCAGCCACATAAAAATCTTGCGACAACGCTAAATCTCCGTAACATTTTATTCTCACCACATACTTTGGAAATTAATTAAATTGATATGAAGCTCTTGGAAAAGGATTTTGCTCTGAACCAAAGAGGAACTGTTAAATTAATTGCAGAAGAACCCGATGATGTGTGGATCCTTTACAACCTCATCACGATCGGCGATGTTGTGACCGCCGATACCACACGTAAAGTCCATCTCGAATCAAACAAAAACAAGGCATCACGTGTCAAACTCACCCTTCATCTCAAAGTCACTTGTCGGGACTTTCACAAAGACTCTTCTACTCTTCGCGTCCAAGGCCGCAACCTTGAATCAAATCAACATGTCGCCGCGGGTTCTTTCCACACATTAACCCTTGAAAGAAACAAATCATTTGACCTTGAAAAAAAGTTGTGGGGTCCACACGCCGTTGAAGCCTTAACCGATGCCACCAATAATTCTTCTTCTTCAGATGCCAATCTTGCTGTTGTTGTTCTTCAACAACACCAAGCGGAAATTCACTTGCTTGGAAAAGGGGTCACTACTCGTTGCTCCAAAATTGAAGCCTCTTCACGTTCATATTCACATAAAAAATCTTCTTCTTCTCCCTCCTCTAACGTGTTTTTTCGTGATGTGTTTGCAGCTTTTGTGAAACACGTGGATTTCAAAATTGTAAAGAATGTGGTAATAGCAGGGGATAACGATGATAATGCATTGCTATCTCCAACTATTTTTCGTAGGTTTCTTCTATCTGAGGCAAGGAGGTTAAAGATGAGGTTTATTGAAGAGAACAAGTCGCGTATCGTAGTTGTGGGGTCACGGTGTAATAACAACAAGAGTAATTGTGACTTTGATTTGAGGGAAGTTTTAAATGACGCAGCGGTGATGAATTTAATAAAGGACAGTAATTTAGGATTAGAAATTAGGGCTTTTAAGGAATTGTGGGACATGGTGTGCAACAATTCCGACCGTGTGTGTTATGGACCAAAGCATGTGGAGAGTGCACACGAGATGAATGCAATTGAGACACTTTTGATAAGTGATGAACTTTATAGGAATGAAGAGATCGAGACGAGGAAAAAATATGTGAGTTTGGTGAAATCCGTGAGAGACGGTGGAGGAAAGGCTTTGGTGTATTCCTCTATGCATGTTTCAACACCACAATTGGCTCAGCTAACAGGTGTTGCGGCCATTCTCAGATTTCCATTACCTGGCCTTCAAGATATGGATGATGATGATGATCATGTTTAGAATTACATGTCTATGTTTAATGTTCTTTTTAATCCCTTCCATTGTTAATGTTCTAGAATGGAAATTATCATTTGTACATAAATGACTATATAAATAAATATATATATGTCTCATTCCCTTCAATAAAACTAGACTAAAACTAGACATATATGATCCCCGCGAGTTTAATTCAGTTGGTAAGGATATTGTATTTTATACGCAGGGACCGGGATTCGAACCCAATGCAAAATAATTTTTTCTTCAAATAAACACACATTTTTTGTTTTTTTTTCCTTCAAATATATATATATATATATATATATATATATATGTGTGTATTAAATGATCTATATTTTTTTTAGGAAACGAAGTAATCTATGTTTTGTTTTCTCATATGTTACACCTTGATACCAATTTTTTGGATATGATATGGATTATTTTTAGAAAACTAAATAGTTATTTTGGTCTCTGAATGCGCATCTCGCTATCATAATGGCCTCTAACGAGAAAACATAAAAGTCTCTAAATTTAAAATATGTTAGCTACTTTGGTGCCCGATGTTAGATTTAGCCGTTAACTCTAAACAAAATTTAAGTAGACATTGTTTTTGAAAACATTTAAGTTGTGAGGTGGTGGCAACATCATTCATCTCATCTTCTTCAAATCTTTATCAATTTAACCCATCAAAACCCAAGATGATGTTGGGAGTGGAAAGATGATGATGATGATGTTGTATTTATTTTTATGGGTTAAATTGAGGAAGATGAGATGGATGATGTTCTTTAATTTTGGTCATTGCCGCCACCTCACATTTTACATGTCTCCAAAAAATACCAACTCCATTTTTTTTATGGAGTTAACAAACAAATTTAACATAGAGTTTTATGTGGTTTCTTCTGAGTCAGGACAATTATGACAATGTGCACATCCAATGACCAAAATGACTATTTACCCTTTTTAGAATTATGAAGTATTTAGAAAAAGGGTTTACCCCTTCTTCAACTCTAACACCTATTTCCTCTATGGTCTTCCACAAAATCTCTAAACACTACTATGTCATATACCGTCTCCAAATAAGTATTTTTGCTCCGTTGGTCATATCGTAGCAAGTAGAATGTCTTACTGATCTACCCTACCCTCAAAAATAAATAACAAGTTGTAATACAGATAAAAATAAAATGCAAGATGAGAGTATATAATTTTTGGCATTATCCAAACATCTCTCTTCTCTGTTAGTTAGTGTTAGCCGTGGAAGATGGGTTCCCGACACGACAGGTCCCACTCGTAGAGAGAAAAAGAGAGTGTGAAAAACTAAAATTCTATTGACTTGACTTGACCTCCCTTTATAGTTTTCGCTATTCATTTCATTCTTTCTTTCTTTCTCTCTGCAAAAACGAATGCATCACCATCTATTATTAAAACTAAAATGCGCGTTCCTGTGTTGGTCGCTTTGGCCGCAATGGCGGTGACAGTTACGGTGGTATACGGCGGTTTTCCGGGGAGTTATCTTTCCCTTGAACGAACCATCCCTCTTAACCACCAAGTTGAACTCACCACTCTCAAAGCTCGCGACAAAGCTCGTCACGGCGGTCGAATCTTGCAAGACGCCGGTGGTGGCATTCTTGACTTCTCAGTCCAAGGAACCTCCGATCCTTACTTAGTTGGGTATGCCATTCTTTCTCAATCTCCATGCATTCTTTCTTTATGTTATCATCATAATATTAAAGACTAAGAATTAGTAGAATATTATATAGTTTTTTAAATTGGATTAATCTTGTTCAGGTTGTATTTTACTAAAGTGAAGATGGGTTCTCCTGCTAAAGAATTTTACGTTCAGATTGATACTGGAAGTGATATATTATGGCTTAATTGCAATACTTGCAACAATTGCCCCAAATCTAGTGGTTTAGGGGTGAGATTTTCTTATTATTTTTCAAATATTAAGGTTCTATTAACTACTTTTGTGTCAATTATTCCCTTACTATTTATTGCAGAGAGATAAATTTCTGTAATTAGAACATGGGCTATCAAGGATATAATTGGAAGAAAAAACTAATAATTTCATCGAATTTATTGCTGTTGCTTTGTTAGTGTAGATAATAAACCTTAAAAGATGGTTAAAAAGGGATTGAAAGTATCATGTTTAAGTGTTGAATGCTTAATGTTGTTATTGTTGGGTATGCTGTGCATTATGTAGATTGAGCTCAATTACTTTGACACGGCGAGTTCGTCCACTGCTGCGCTGGTTTCCTGCTCGGATCCGGCATGTTCTTATGCGGTTCAAACGGCTACAAGTCAGTGCTCTTCTCAGGCTAATCAGTGCAGCTACACTTTTCAGTATGGGGATGGAAGTGAGACGTCCGGTTATTATGTTTATGATGCTATGTATTTTGACATGATCATGGGGCAGTCTGTGTTTTCTAACTCTTCATCTACGGTTGTTTTTGGGTGAGTCCTCAATTCTCATGATGTTATTGATGGTGTGGTAGGGAGGGTGTGCTCAATGTAGGGTTGGGGAATTTTTAAGTGAAGATTACATTCTGAGTTTCATTAGTTGCAAATATTGTTAAAATGTCAAATACTGCGGATCAAACTGCCTGTTACTGCATAAATATCATATGGCAAATCTTGTTAATAGGTGAAATTTTGAAATATTGGTAATTGGTTTTAATTGATCTTGTTGGGATGGTTGTTCTGGAAATAGGTGTAGCACCTATCAGTCTGGGGATTTGGCTCGGACAGAAAAGGCAGTTGATGGAATTTTTGGGTTTGGTCCTGGTGCTTTGTCTGTTATATCACAAGTGTCATCACATGACATGGCACCCAAAGTGTTCTCTCATTGCTTAAAGGGACAGGGCAGTGGAGGAGGCATACTGGTTCTTGGTGAAATTTTGGAGCCAAATATTGTTTATACTCCACTTGTCCCATTGCAGTATGTTTTCTTTTCTTCACTTCCTTCATTGTTTTCTTCTCCTATCTCAGTTGAACAAATTTTTCCCTAATATTGTATCACATTGATATTAAGGGAAAGTATTTGCATCATTGTTAAAGATTTATTTATATTACTATGAGATGACATGAAACATAAAGTAAGCACTGTTAGTTGTCATCTAAAAACTTAAAAATTAGCTAATGAACCACCATTCTGTACCCTTAGCTTACATAAAGTTTCTAATTTTGTTTGGTACTGCAAATTGATGTTTAGAGTGTTATTAAACTGTCATCTTTTAATCTTGATTATAATTTTCTGAAAGGAGACCTTCCATTTCATTGTACTAACTGTTTAGGGCAGTATTCTTGTTGCAAAAGTAATAGTCTGGTCATTTGTATGTTTGGGTTGGTGCCTCTTGCCAAGAACAAAATTTTCCCCTATCGTAACACATATGTTGGTTTCTTCCCATGTTCTTCTCTGATACATTTGGTAAATGAATGTGAATCCTGGAAGTAGTAAAGCATTTGTATTCTATTTTCTCTTTTGGGTGTTTTTCATGCCCTGGCCTTAACAATGCATTGATTCCTTAGCAAAATGAAAATGCATGGTTTTGGTTTGCTGTGATAAATTTCTCAAAATGAATATAGATGATATGATACTAAACAACACAATTGTTCTAATTTAATGAAATAAGTTTTTGAATTGAATATAGAAATTGGTATGGCTTACACTCTCAAAAAATTAAGTTCTTAAAATGCTTGTCATGCCATTATTCTCATTGTCAAATAACTTGCAGTTTATATCAATATATTGATCTATGATATCAGACATATTGTCCGGTGTTGATCGAATTTCAGGCCTCATTATAATTTAAATCTTCAAAGCATTGCGGTCAATGGACAAATTCTCCCAATCGATCAAGATGTATTTGCAACTGGTAACAATCGAGGAACTATAGTTGATTCCGGTACTACATTGGCATACCTTGTTCAAGAAGCTTATGATCCTTTTCTCAATGCTGTAAGTTCTGTTCTACCTCTCTTAAACTTTTGAAACACTGCACTTCGTTGTTTGTAACTAAGTCTTATGATTTTATAGCCGTTCTCCAAATTTATATATTAGGGAACATAAAATCTGATATATGACCGTCACTATTCTTTCTTAATAAAATAAACTGCAATGACTTAGATTAATAGGAAAAGCTTTTCTGTCTCAATCAGAAGGTCAGATTATTAATTTAAGGCTTTCCTCAGTATTAAACATGATGTAGTTAATTATATGTCCAATCCTCAAAGGCGGTTTAAGGTCTATATGACAAGTTTTCTTTATGGGCTATTTACACAGAAAACAAATCAAATATACCAAGATACTCATGAGTCGCAATAATCAATTGCTTACCACACAAAATTGTGGAGTATTTTTCACACCCACAAAACTCTTTGTTTTGTGAAAACAGGGAGTCCTTGCCACCTTTTCACACACTTCAACTAACCAACTAATAATATTAAATATGAAGATCATCAATCTAGACAGTAAAGAGACACTACTATGATGAAGTTAAATTAAGGCTTGTATTAAAACACTCTGCCATTGCAGTAAGGCTGTATCTCCATGAGCGAACTTTATTACAGAATGTGAATCGAGAAAATGTTTACCTGAAAAATAGTGGACCCCTTTCAAATGTTTCTGTTACCAGGATCCAGCATCCACCCAAGAGTCCAAATAATAGCATTGAATCTTGAGACCAGACACCTGGATATATGTGACTAGCATTGAAGAATGAACATTTAATTTGTAGTCAAAATCTTCTTCTTTTCTATAGGGTGTGTTTAACAGAGGCGAACAAAATGTTATTTATCTTGTGTATTAAATCATTAAGAAATAATCTTGACCTTTCCGCGCACTGATGTTACATATCTCAACGTATGTGTAGATAACTACCACTGTGTCACAATTTTCCAAACCCATTATTTCCAAAGGAAACCAGTGTTATCTGGTCCCAACCAGGTTATTTCAATTCTCTGTCTCTCTTTGATCATAAAAAATATATTTCGTGCTATTATGATTTCTGAGATGTCATTTGGATTTTTGCTCATTCAGCCTAGGTGATATATTCCCTCAAGTCAGTTTAAATTTCATGGGTGGAGCATCCATGATTTTAAAACCAGAACAGTATCTTATACATTATGGTTTCCTGGTAACTATGCCTTTCTCTTTGTTGATCACATTCTTCTTGCCTAAGTAGGAGTAGTTCTCGTGAATTGTATGCCACTGATAATAGTCTAATGCATTACTTTGTTTTTTATAGGATGGTGCTGCAATGTGGTGCATTGGTTTCCAAAAAGTGCAGAAGGGATTCACAATTTTAGGAGGTTAGAAGCTAGAAAAATTACTTTAGCAGAATAAAATCTACAAAGAGTTTGAAGAAATAAGCTCTTTTTCTCATTTGATTATGATATGGGCTCTTAAGTTTTCTCCCCTTAAGAGCAACATGGTGTTCTACAGTTCCGGTTGTCCACCGCAGGGGGATCTAGGGAAGGATCGGACCCATTTGTGGGTCTATTGAATAGTGAATATGTCTTCTGTGTAGTAAATAACATTGCTAATCACTTTAATAGGTCATTACTCTTGTTATCCGGTAATTTTATTATTGATTTTTTATCAACTAAGTTGTTCGTTCATTTGCAGATCTTGTCCTCAAAGATAAGATTTTTGTATACGACTTAGCTAATCAACGAATTGGATGGACCGACTATGATTGTGAGTTAGCCATCGTTTCCTTTATTGCATATATGCTCCTTTACATTGTCATCATCTTAAATTGGGGCTCACCGCGCAGGTTCCTTGGCTGTAAATGTCTCTGTGGCTACGAGCAAGAGTAAGGATGCATACCTCAGTGCAGGACAGATGAGTGTTAGCTCCTCACACGTCAGCATTCTCTCCACGTTTCAACTTGTCAGGATTGTGGCTTTTCTTGTGCATATAATAGTTTTCATATGGATCCCCAGTTTTTGTAGATAATGTTCAAAAGTCAAAAGCTCATTCTTTGGAAAACATACTGGGGTCAGTCGATGTTTATTTATTGTCGGCATACCCTTCATATTTAGAAACGGGAGTTAGTTGCTGTTTTCGTCTCTACATCTGATCATATTGCAAAAAAATTCCAATTAGTGCGTGGAAACTGCGGATCTCACTGTAAAAGGGCTCTGTTGTTGAGAAATGGCAAATTTGTATATTGATATACTTCTGAAGTTGATGGAAATTGTACTATTTATATAAAGTTTACCAGAGCCCACTTCCACTCTACCAACCAATGTTGTGTTATAACTGTAATTCAGTGGTAGTTAGTGACAATTAAAGAAGTTAGTTATGAATGTTATGTATACTGGCTCTTGGACCATCTGATGTCAGACTATAAACAAAACGTATATCATTGTGATCAATACAATTCATCTTTAATCTTTAATACCCTTTTCTTTTGCAATTGTGAGATTAACTGAATGTATTGTTCCACAACAAACCAGTACTATAGCCTTTTCTCTTCAATCCAAAAATAGTCTGTATGTGTGTGTGCGCGTGTGCGCCCGCTCACATGCTGTGCAAGTTGAGCTGATGTAATGACCAGTTCCAGTGGACACTTCATTTGGTAACTTGCCAATTATTTATGGCAATGAAGGTCGTTTTGGGCTTCCCCGAATAGATGGAGTAATCAAGAAGTTTCAATAACTTGGTGATAACCCAACTGATGCACAACGAAGCCGCCTTTCGAGAGTCAAAAGTTATCTCTATAGTTTTGGTGACGAAAAGAAAAACCTTTTAAAATGCAGTTTGTTTTCCATTTATCCACACGAGACCATATACGTTACCCACCAAAACTTTTGCTAAACAATCATTATTTGACTCTTTATTTTTTCTTAAAATTATATCAACATTTTATATAATTGCTTATGCGATGATATATTCAAACACTTCGATTTCGATTTATGCAAGTATTATATATATATTGAATATAAAAACTTGTGACGTAAGCTTTCATGCTATAAACTCTTGAGAAACTCTCATGTGTTAGTGGTTACAAGGTTTTCGATACAAAATTTCACCATATGCGGTTATAAAAAAAGGTAGAAATAGAAAATAATTGAATAGTGTGTATCTTTTTTTTATTGTTTTTGAAAGGAATAGTGTGTATCTTTTAAATAAGTGGTTTTGACAAAGTTTTTAGTTTTTCTTGGTTTTCTTCGTGGTTTTGTCGTTTAAGTGCAACAATGTTGTTTTGTTCACAATTTTTCAAGAAGTTAAACTATATCATCCAAATTGACATCAGATTGAACACGAGGAGGAGAATACTACAAGATCTCAAGTCAACATTACCAGGCAAACCCAAGTGTGATGTTATTTGATTTTTTTGTCTTACCGCAGTGTTTGTTATGTTCAGATTGAATTTTTTTTATCATATGATGTTCATTATAAATGTAAAATTGACTTTAGTGTCATCAACGTCGTATCTTTTTTAGTTGTATGTATGAGTTTAGATTACGATAGCCACCAAATGAATTTAAGTTGATTGCGGATTTCTCTTTTGTTTTTAGCAGACGCAGAAAAACAAGGTGTGTTTGTGGCGTTTTCCCGTACTATTTGTTTGAAACAGTCTCCTTTTCATTCCGCAACGCTCTTATTCCCGTTTTTTTCGCCCTCCGTCATTTTTTCATTTTTTTTGGTCACTAATTTCATATGCCCACGCGCTACTATCTCGTCTCAATCTCATTATTTCAACAACCATTCACCAACTTTATGTCTAAATTTGGACAACATTCGGAGTATAGTGCCTTAAATTGGCAACGTTATCTTCATCATTAATAACTATACTACCTTAAATGTGAATGAAAAAATAACTATAGTACCCTAAATGGGTAACCTCGCGCCCCAATAGTGAGTAGAGTGGGTTGCAAAAGCATGCTAGTCTGCTAGAATGCATTACCATACAATAATTGCCCGTTTCATTTGCACCAAATGCTACAATTGCCCTATTTGTCAATGTGTTTACACCGTTAATAAGATAAAACTACAATTTGAATAATTGCGTACCAATATTAATTACATGCCAATTGAATAAGATCAACTTCGGAAGAGAACTTGTTTTCTAGTGACACCGAGAAATATCTTTGAATTTTTTTGACAAAATCTTTGAAAAAAAGTTATGTAAATTACATCATTATAACTCAATAACGCTTAAATGAGATTATGTAGGTCTCTTTTAGTTTAATTAAGGTTTTGGGTTCGAGTCCATTCTTGAACATGCATGTTAAACTTAAAACTCTTAGGAAGAATTTACCGTCTTTAGATTTCATAAGGTTCGAGAAATTAGTCTCTACAATCGTGCGCATAGAATATTTGATTTACGGAAAAAAATAAAAACATATAAACAATAAAGACCAACAATAAACAATAAAAATTGTGTTTGATCTATTATTGTCAAATAGTGACAATTTTTTTTTACTAAATCAAGTTGAATCAATTAAGTTTATTTGAGGGGAGCAAGATTCTTTTTCATTAATAGGGTTCAAATGTACCGTTTGATTAGGAAAACAAGCTCCTAATAATTTCGACATCAACAATGAACAAAAAACACAAGTCAAAAGAGAAGAAAAAATGAAGAAGAAGCGAGTGAAAAGCACGTAAGTAGATAGCGCGTGAGAATAAATGTAATTTGGATAGTAGTAGTACCTGAACGGCCATGCATGCCGAGTCTCTCCTACACTCACTCACTCACACACATCACCACCATCCTCTCATTCATATTCATTCACACACATTCTTTCTTTCTTTCTTTCTTTATTTCTCTCTCTCTCTCTCTCTCTCTCCATTTTCGTTTCTTTCTTTAGAAACTCCATCACTAACTTCATCAATCAATCAATGGCGGTTCCTCCCTCCGCCACTCCGGCTTCTCTTTACGTCGGCGATCTCCATCCCGACCTCTCCGACTCTCAGCTTCATGATGCTTTCTCCGATTTCAAAACTCTTGCTTCCGTTCGCATTTGCAGAGACTCTTCCTCTGGTAAATCACTCTGTTATGGTTACGTCAACTTCCTCTCCCCTCACGACGGTAACATCACTTTCCATTCTTCCTCTTCTTTCCTTTTTACCTTTTTATGATGATTCTTTATTTTCTTTGAATCATGAGATCTTCATTCTGAATTGCATTCTTTGATTAGTATTTTCTTTATTTCTTTGATTATTGATTAAATTAAAATGAAAGATTTGAAATCATTTTCTGTTATGATCATCAAGATCTGAGTGTGTTTACTTTGTTAATTTTCTTTGAGTACTCTGTTAATTTGTTTGACTATGAAGCAATTCGTGCTATTGAGGTGAAGAATCATTCTTCATTGAATGGAAAAGCGATAAGAGTCATGTGGTCACGTCGTGATCCTGATGCAAGGAAAAGTTCTATAGGGAACGTGTTTGTTAAGGTATCTCTATGCTTCATTTATTTTATTGTAGTGTTTCATTTAGGTTATTGTTTCTGAAATGGGATTCTTTTTGCTGTTGTGACAGAATTTAGCTGAATCAATAGATAATTCTGGATTAGAGGATTTGTTTAAGAAGTTTGGGAATATTTTGTCGAGTAAAGTTGTAATGTCTGAGGATGGGAAGAGTAAAGGATATGGCTTTGTTCAATTTGAAACAGAGGAATCTGCAAATGCTGCTATTCACAAGTTGAATGGATATCTTGTTGGTGATAAGCAAATGTAAGTGAAATTATGCATTGTTTTTGGTGATGTTTTTGCGTTGAATTATATGATTCTTTGGTGGCTCTAAAGTTAATTTAGGTAGATTAGCTGAATTCTATTATTTCATGAGATTGATTTTAATTCTTGTCCCAGATATGTTGGAAAATTTGTCAAGAAAAGTGACCGCGTATCGTCTGGCCCGGATACTAGATATACAAACTTGTACATGAAGAATTTGGACTTAGATATTACAGAAACACTTCTGTATGAAAAGTTTTCCTATTTTGGGAAAATCATTAGTTTGGCTGTTGCAAAGGACAGCAATGGTATGTCAAAGGGTTTTGGCTTCGTGAACTTCGATAACCCAGAAGATGCTAAAAGGGCAATGGAAACAATGAATGGATTGCAACTAGGTAGTTATTTATTCTATTATTGTGTAGGTTTTTAGCTGGCAAAGTTGAAATTTAATGATGTTGATCCTGTATATTATCTGGTTTTGATTTATATCAACAGGTTCAAAGATTCTGTATGTAGCCAGGGCACAGAAGAAGGCTGAGCGTGAGCAGATCTTGCACCAGCAATTCGAAGAGAAACGAAAGGAACAAGTCTTGAAATATAAGGTAATTTATTTACCACTCTCCGATATTTAACTAGCCAATTTCTCGGCAGTTGTCTTATGGGGTCATCCTAATTTAACTTCCAGGGGTCAAACATTTATGTGAAGAATATTGATGACAATGTTAGTGATGAAGGACTGAGAGATCACTTTAGTGTATGTGGCACTATAACTTCTGCAAAGATTATGCGAGATGACAAAGGGATAAGCAAAGGATTTGGTTTTGTGTGCTTCTCCACTCCTGAGGAGGCTAATAAAGCTGTGAACTCTTTTCATGGTAAGTGAGTTAAGTTGTTGATGCGATGTGTTTCTACACGATACATGCTTTAGAGTAGTTAAGTTGTCTGGTGGGGATATCAAATACGGAAAAAAAATGCATGATGTTAGTTCCAATAAAAGAATGTAAGAATTGCATGATATATTTTTATTGGACAACAATTTGAGAGATTGTTCATCATACATATATCCATCAAGTGAATATTGACAAGTGTCTGCCCTTATAGTTCTTTGTATATGTTCATTTTATTCTATAGGATTTTATAATTACAATGAAAGATTAGTATAACTCTCCGTCTTATCCTTTACCGTTACTAGGGTTCCATGAGTTCCAGCCTAGTCCTTTTCAAGGGTTTTATTTGTGATTCTTTGTTTCATTTTTCTATACGTGTGCATGAATGTGTGTGTGTGTTTTGGCGGTGGTTATTGTTGAAGGTTCTTTTGTATACACTTAAATGTGTTCTTGGGTTGATTTTGAAAATTGAATTATTCTTTAAATGAATCCAAGAGAATGTCGCGACTATCGATTTGGTTTATGGGGTAAGACTCCTAAAAAGAATTTGTACATTTCACAAGTATGCATAAACTCTTGATTCAATCTAAATCACATTGCGATCTTAACTCACTTAAATTGATAGGTGAATATATCTTTATCTGCATCTTTTAACAAGATCATTTTAGAGGAGCTTTTTCTAGATTTATGATATGAGATACAATCAAGCTTGCATTGCATGTTAATGCAAATAAAGGATACTCGATAAGTCTGAAAATATAAATCTTATATTACTTTTTGTATACTATTTTGGAACTGAAGATCTTGCAAACCTGCATATCTTAATCTTCAAGATTTATAATACTTTTATGCAAATGATATTTACATTTAACACCATTTTATCTGCAGGATTCATGTTCCATGGTAAACCACTATATGTTGCTCTTGCTCAGCGGAAAGAGGACAGACAGGCACAGTTGCAGCTCCAATATGCCCAGCAAATTGCAGGACTTGCTGGGCCTTCAACTGCCATTGTCCCTGGTGGATATCCTCCTTTTTACTACACAGCTACTGGTGTTGTTTCACACGCGCCTCCTCGTGCTGGGCTCGTCTATCAGCCTATGGCATTGAGGCCTGGATGGAGGGCTAATGGCTCTGCACCTCCTGCCAGATCATTCCAACAGTCACCTACACCTGTTGTAAGTAACAATTTTATTAGGAACTCAATAAGTATTTCATTCACTCTTTCACGATTTTTTATAAGGATTTTGAGAAATTGCAAAAAACTAACTTCAGAAAAAAGAAAGAGAAAAAACTTACGACGAAAGAACTTAATCGTGACATTCATTTTATTTGGAGAAACTGCTACTGTTTCAATGGGGAGTTTAACAAGTCATTGGTATTAATTCCTTTCATTCACAGGTTTCTAACAATAATACTAGGCAGCATAGGCAAAATAGGGGCAGGATGAATGGCCATGCAGTATCACAGGGAAATACTCACTCTGGTACATATATGCTACAAGCCCAGCAGGCTTCTCAGTCAGCGATCTCTTCAAGGGAGTCAAGTACTCAGCAGGTTTTTTCTTTCTTTCCTTCTTTCTCGAGCCCCCCTTTTCACTTATAGAACATGTAAATGCTTATGCATTGCACATTCTCTACACAACTATCAGGTGTCACAGTCACAGAGATGCCAGTGCTACTTGTTTTTCTGAACAACGCTATGCCTTAAAAATAATTTGAAACTGTGCTTGAATTTAGGACTAGCAAATTTTGTTTAGTCTTTGATATAAAATAGTGAAGATGTTTGTATTTTATTTCGAAACTTGTGCTTTAATCCCTTTTTATACATTTATTTCGTACATATTTCTGTTCTGTTTTCTCAAGTTTGTATCATTTGCAGAGAACCGGGCAAGCTAAGTATGTACCTAGTGGGCGCCACCGTGAGATGGAAAAAGGATCTGGATTATCATCTAGTGGAGGATCCCTGGGACCAGAAGTGCTGCATAGCATGCTTGCTAATGCTACTCCAGAGCAGCAGAAGGAGATACTTGGCGAGCATCTATACATGCTTGTCCAGAAAATCAAGGTATAACTTTGCACCATTCTCTTTTTTTGGGTATATAAGATTGGGCTTTTGAATTCTTAAAAGTATATTTTATTATGCTATCTTGAGCAGCCTAACCTAGCAGCAAAGATTACTGGGATGCTTTTGGAGATGGACAATGCTGAATTGCTGGTTCTCATTGAATCACCGGAGTCTCTTTCTGCCAAGGTGGAAGAAGCTTTCCAAGTGCTGAAGAACTCTAAAGCTAAAGTTTCTGGTCAGGATGTACTTCATTCAAATTTCCTTTCAGCTGAGGTTGCTGTGAACTAAGTGACGAAGCATCCAGGAACGACAACCTTACAGTTTTCTCTACAGTATATTTTCACGTGAAAAGAACTTTTAGTTTTATGTTTTACTTCCTTAGGGATGACGAGAATTGGTAGTAATAGTAAGATTTAGGGTCTACATTGTTTTGAATTTTGTTTACATGGATTAACTTCGATGAATTTTGGTTCAATATTTTCATTTTGTCTACTTTGTTTCTAACACTATTCCGATCTCAGTAATATGCAAGCACGTCAAAACTTTTATACAGTCTATATAATTTAATCATGGGAAATTTTGCTTCGATTTTTAGGATCTAGACAGCTAATGTCCAAAGTCACCATGGATCCTGACCTATCAAAGTTGGGTCATGTAGATTCATATGAAGGGGTAAAGCTATCCTAGTTTCTTTAGTCACAAAACTCAAATACAAGTTCTTATTTATGGAACTGTTAGTTCTTTGCCACTTAGAACATAATCGACGTTTGTTTACTTCATGTTTTTTTTCTGTATTTACGCCACTACTTATCCCTAATTCTAGTGTCTTTAGTTGCGTGAAAACATTAATCTCTTGAAGCCTAAACATCTTTGAAAAATATAAAATAGAAAAAAGCTTGATTATTATAGAGACTAAGGTAGTAGTTGATTATTATTTGTTTAATTTTATAGCTGATTTTTGTAAATAACTTTGGATCCCTAAAGTCACATATCATAAAAGGAACAGAAGGTAATAATTCAATGAAATGTCAGGACAAGTATAACAGGACGTTGTGGTAGCTCTAGCTCCTCAACAATAGAGTTAGGTGTAATAAATCATGAAATTGATAAACTCGACAGAGCTGCATAAACTCCTTTGTAACACCATATTAACCTAAAGGGGTTTGCATAATTTCCTTTCATCATAGTAATTGTCGTCAACTTTTTATTAAGAAAATAATAATAAAACATGTTAGTCAAAACATGTTTTATTAAAGCTATTACATGATGAAACTAATTGTCTCTATATAATCAAGTACAAGTAGTTGCACTTTCTGCTTCAATAAGAATGCAAATAGATAAAAATTACCTAGATTCAAGACACAGTAACCCAAAACAAAAGTATCTTGATTCAAGCACACAAAGTAGTGCTATCAACACACTCTCTAACACGCCTTTCTTCACAGTCCTCATATCGGTTGAAATTTAAATTTGGTTCCACTAAATTATGCAAGTCCACATAAATTTAGCGAACTCGTGTCCATTTCAACCAATATGATGGATGCAAATCATATCTTTGCAAATTCAATAGTTTTCTTCCCATCATGAGCTTTGCTGAAGAAATGGTTGAAATAGTCAGAGTACACAACTTGTTTGTATAGTGGTTCATCTCCATTCTTCAACATTTTTGACAGAGGCCCAATGATGGCATCAGGTGCTGGGTTGACAAAGATTGGCATGGAGATCCTAGTCTTGTTTCTATTAGCAACAACTCTATGTTCTATGCTTTTGTAACATTCATTGCTCATTATCTGGAGCACATCCCCAATGTTGACCACCAATGCTCCATTAACAGGAGGAACATTGATCCAACCATCACTATCTTTGTCTCTTACATAAAGTCCACCAATATCATCCTGTAGAAGGACAGTGATTGATGTTATATCAGAATGAGGACTTACTCCTGATACTAGTTCAGGTTCAGGACAAGCTGGGTAGTAAACAAAGCCTAATGACATCGTATCCATTAAGGCGTGTTCTCTTTCTTTGCCCAACTCCTTCACATTCAGTTTCTTAAGAAGCACTTTTAGCAATTTTCTAATAAAAGCTTCAGCATATTTCATATATTCTAGTGCTTGATCCCTGCAAAAATGATTGTCAATGAGGACACTGATATCAATATTTGTTGAATTTACAACTTAAATAGTTAAATTTCATGAAAACATATCACTTTAAAGCAATTACAAATTCAGGAGATACACAAGATAAGTTTATCACAGATAAGTTTATTTCTTACTTGCATACAGGAGGCCAATATGCATGAATTTTCTCCTCTGAAGTATACACAAGATGCAGGTGATCCTTCCACTCCAATACTGACTCAGCATGAGGGCTAAAACTAGTGGCCAACCTCACAACATCAGGTGGTGAATTCTCTTTCAAAGATTTCTTCTCCTCGGCTGGTAATTCAAAGAACTTGTGGACAGAAACTTTCAGATCATCGACGACATTAATGGGTATCCCATGATTCACAATTTGGAAGAAACCCCATTTAGTTGCAGCACTAAAAATGGAATCTTGGACTTGTATGTCTTCCCAGTTTGTGAAATCAATGACGGGTATTGATTGCTCCGAGTCTTGGGGAATAATTTTGCATTTGTCTAATCTAGCTTTGACAGGTTGGATATATTGGTGAGGAACATTAGGGAGATTTAGATCAGCAAGACCTTTTACACCATTGGCTTGGTTAACCAGAAAATCAATGAGGTTTGTAGGGGTGGTAGGCATGATTTAAGATAATGATGGGAATTTGAGAACTTGGAATAAGAGCAAGGTAGAGAATGTGATAGTAAGAAATGATTTTCCCTTGAGTTGTAATCAATTATTTATACTACAACATCGATGATCATATAGTAAAATAAGTTAGTCCAAATGTAGGGGTGGTAACAACTAACTAATTATAATTAACTAACTTCCCATAGGATCCGGGAGCTACAAATTGTTTCTCTCACTGAAGACATTAGCATGACCAAGCCAGACCAAGGGTTGTTAAAGTTGGTCTTGAGATGCATTGCAAGTTATGTGAGAGAAATTAGCATGAAATCAAAGCGAACTATAATATAGAGTTTTTTATATTTTTCACGAGTTTAATATGGGACAAAATTAAATATAATATAAGACTATAATACAGGAATATAATATGGGACTAAAATAAGATATAATTAATAGAGGACTATAAAGTATAAATCAATAATATAAAATAAGATATCTATGTATAAAGAAAACTACCTCTTTACTTTTGGGTTGGACTTTTTTTCAAAAAATACCCCTTTAATTTTAAATACAAATAACACATGTAACAAATAGATAAGAATAAATTTAATTTAAATATTAAAACAAATGTAATAAACGTGAGCAAAAAATAATGTTAAAGATTGGACTTGAAATCTTCTAAAAAAATAGTAGTAACAAACGTGAGCAAAAAATATTGTTAAAGATTGGATTTTAAATCCTCTAAAAAAAGATTAGAACTCAAAATATTTTAGAAAAAGATTTAGGGTGGTTTTTTTTATATAAAGAGTACCGTAATTTTTTTTAATTATTAAATAAATCATTATTTGTTGTTTAATAAAGGCAATATAGCTTCAACAACGTATGTAACGTCGGTGCCGATGATAACATCGAACCCTCTATCACTCAACTCCTTTATGCATTCTATGTGATCTTTGTTTCCCCACTCAAGTTTTTTTGTAGTTAGTTTAGTCAGGCAATGGTGTCCTCTTCACAAGCAAGTTGTGACGCCCCGACCATTGATAAATACCTCCAATATTTTTAAATGGCCTTCCCTAGCATAGCCCCGGAACAATCTCACATTTACATTAGCTCCCACATTCTATTTAATCTTAACACTTAAATTTATTTTGGCGACATGTCACACATCTATGCCTTAAAATTAGGTATATAGAGCACACCTAAATGGAGCAATGATGGATGTTGCTATTTGAACAAATATCACAGTCATAAATTGATAAAAAAATATTAAAAATTCATGCTTTCTTTTGTTAAAAAAATTAAATATATGCACCGTACTTTACTAAATCTTTCATTATTACCCCTTTAAAACAAAAATCTCTTTCATTATTAATTATTAATCTTCTAATTTTGACAGTTCTTATTAGGAAATTGGGAAATAGCAAAAGTCAACTATTGAGGGAGGATCACCAGAAAGTAAGGACATAATATGAAAGGAAAAGAAGACAGAGAATGGACAATGAGCAAACACAACAACGACTACTTCAAAGACGAGAAAATTATAAACGTCGAAAAGAAAATGAAAAAGGAAATGAAGTTAAAATATCATACACTAATGATATTGTTGAGCTAAACGTGCGCAATCAAATTTTCACAGTTATGAATTTTTTAAATACACGTTTTCAAAGAACCCATGACAACAAAGCATAATCAAGTACCATAAATATTAATGACCTAACACTTGATTAGTGATGAAAACAAGATTATATACCTTTACATCAATTTAACAATACAGTTATTTATTATTATATTGTGATACTTTTTTTGTGTCATAAATATTCTTATATATATTTTAACTACCGGATCTTAATAATTCATCAACTTTTCAAGGAACTCATGATAATGAATCACAATACGATGAACGAGAATACTATGAACCGGAATATGGTAACTCCAATGTTTTTGTAGAATATATCAAATATTTACATTTGTTATGTCATAAATTATAGGGTTAAATATGTTTTTAGTCCCTACATTTTGCCCTCCTTTGACAAATAGTCTTTACATTTCAATAAATGTTTTTAAAATTCCTACATTTTTCCTCTGTTAGCACAAATAGTCTCTACTGTCGAATAATTAACGAGAAGCTGACGTGACAGCTAGTGGACCCCATTTTTTAAGGGTTAAATATGTTTTTGGTCCTTATATTTTGCGTGACTTTGAAGAATAGTCCTTACATTTCAATACATGTTTTTAAAATACTTTCATTTTTCCACCGTTAACAAAATTGGTCCCTGTCGTCCATTTTCGCTGACCGGACAAACAGAACATGCCACATAGATGCCATCAAGGACATTTTAGTAATTTACAATAAAGTGCAAGGACATAATTGATTTTTCAGCTAAACCTTCTCTCGTCTTCGTCCTCTCTTCACATTTTCTCTATTTCTCCCCAACCACCATCAGCCTCACACACTCATCCTCAACCACCACCGTCCTCTTCATCATTAATTTTCTCAGATATGTTCTCTCTCTCTCTCTTGTCGCTGCCGACGACGTTCTCTTCTCGCTCACGCTATCAGGAAACCATTCAAACTGCACGTGACAACGACTGTGAGGACTAGATCGGAGTTAAAGTTGGAATTTTTCTGAGTACAGTTTTGGGTAAAAGTGAATTATGCCCCTGCACTTTATTGAAAATTATTGAAATATCTTTCGTGGCATCTATGTAGCATGTTCTGTTTGTCCGGTCTGTGAAAATAGACGACATGGACCAATTTTGTTAACGCTAGAAAAATGTAGGGATTTTAAAAACGTTTATTGAAATGTAAGGACTATTTTTCAAAATCACACAAAATATAAGGACCAAAAACATATTTAACCCTTAAAAAATGGGGTTCACTAGCTGTCACGTCAGCTTCTCATTAATTATTTGACAGCAATGACTATTTGTGCTAACGGAAGAAAAATGTAGGGATTTTAAAAACATTTATTGAAATGTAAGGGCTATTTGTCAAAGGAGGGCAAAATGTAGGGACCAAAATCATATTTAACCATAAATTATGATATCACTTTGGTCGCAGATAATATGGAAGTTGATGAAAATTTTGAAGATGCACAAATACAAGATGTGGATGTGGAACACACAATTAATGAAAATTTTGGAGATGCACAAATACAAAATGTGGATATGAAGGACACAGTTAATGAAATTTTGAAGATCCACAAATACAAGATGTAGATATGGAAGACACAGTTAATTTTACATTGTTGCGTCATCGTTGCCGTCAAGGTATGTCAATTAAATTAAATAATCTATATACAATACCTCTTTTTTTTAACGAAATAAGTTGGATGTGGAAATCCTAACAGGAAGCAATCCTGGAAAAAAACATTATTGCTCATAATTAAATTAAAAATAAATGCGAGTTCAGGACTTCCCTTAGTGGTTAGTAAAAAACAGTTTTCCGTTAGACAAAGTTTTGCTATTATCATAAATAAGTCAAACGGACATATCATTTCCAATGTCAGAATCTATCTTCCACGACATGTTTTCAACCACTTTCGATTATATGTAGCTTTATCAAAATGAGTTTCTCAAAATTCAACAAAAGTTCTTATTGAAAAAGGGAAAATAGAAGGAGAAGATGGAGACTTTACGAAAAAAATTTAGTCTTTAAAGACATTCTTTTATCCCAATCATAACAATGTTTCTTTTACATAGCATGTCATTTATACATTTATGTTATGATGCTACTAATTACTATTAAAATAAACAATAAATGATCATTATTTTATATGCAGGAAAACTAAAATATGTTGAGTTCATAAATAATTTTGCTATATGCCTTGACAATATTTTTTGTTTATAAATCAATATATAAATAATTTCCATTAAATTTAAAACTTAAAATTAAAATTATACAAACAAACATAATAAAATAATCACACGCGTTAGCGCAGTAAAAAAGCGGACAGACGGACACGATGGTGCCCGTCTTTCCGCTAGTATATATAAATAAAACTACCCCTTTCAACATTTTTGGGTTGAATTTTTCTTTCCAAAAATACCCTCATTTTTCAATACAAATAACACATGTAACAAATAGATAAGAATAAATTTTAATGTTAAAACAAATGTAACAAACACGATATGAATATATTTTTTTTTGTTTTTTTTCTTTATCATTTAAAAAGTGTAACAAACTAGATGAATATATTTATACTTACTTTTTCATCATTCCAATTGTACCCTTAAACAACTTTTTCTATAATAATTTTTTTTGGTGTCATTAAAAAAAGAATTTAGATTATATTTTTTTTGGTTATATTGTATTATTGTTGGTGTTGTTGAAATATATAATCATGGTTAGTTTTCTTTTTTATAACTTGAAAGCAACAAACATTTATATTTTTTTAAATTTTAATCAGAATCAAAATTTCATAAAAAAAATACGGTTCATAATTTTCAAACGTTAGCGCAATAAAAAGTATAGAAGTTAACTTTAATTTCAAACCTAACTACTAATTTATCAATTATAAAAATCAAAAAAGATTGAAGGTAACATCTTACCCAATCAAAAGTCGTTCATATTACAAGGAGTAAACATATATTAACCCTATAATTTTTCACCACATAGCTTTAGTCTTTTTTAAATTAAAATTTTATTTAATTATCTTAAACTTTTAAATTTTTGAATATTTTTTTATAAACTTATTTATAACATAAGAAATTCTTCCACAGAAATTAGGCTCAAAATTTGATTTTTAGATTCAAATTTTTATTACTTGTATTTTGAAGTTTAATAAAATTCATATTTAGTTCATGACATGTTAAAAAATTATAATTTTCCTTAAAAAAAAATTCTAATTTATTTACATCTTTGATAAGTTAATGTAAGAATATTTTTAAAAAAATAACATTGAATATGATAGATTTTTTCCACTTATAATAAAACCTGCGTGGTGAAATTCGATTGATTTTAGATCAACAACATCGCCAAGGTTTAGGGTTAAACAATGGCGAGCGGGAGTAGTAGTAGAAAATCTCGAAGACGTAGAAGATCCGACGACGACTCTGCGTCAGACTCCGACCACCACCGGAAAACTAGTCGCCGGTCACGCCGAGATTCAGATGATGATTCAAGTGACGACAACGATAATAGAACTGGAAGAAAGAAGAAATCTTCCAGAGCAATTACAGAAGAGGAAATTTCACAGTATATGGCTAAAAAAGCTCAGAGAAAGGTTCCAGCTTCAATCTATTCAATCTAAATTGCTTATTTCATAGTTTAATTTCATATATTCAATTTCATATTATTATTGTTTTTTTTTTGTTTAGGCTACGAAAGTTGCTAAGAAATTGAAGACGAATACAGTATCGGGTTATTCCAATGATTCTAATCCATTCGGTGATACTAATCTCAATGAAAAGTATGTTTTTTTTTCTTCTATGGAAGTTATTTTTATTGTTTGTTAATTGCGTTAAATTTATGTTAGATACTTTATTATATAAGTGTATTTAAATATATTGCAGATAAATACTGGTCGCCAATGTGAAGATATATATGATTTATAAACCTAAAAAGAATGTTATTTTTAGGTTTGTTTGGCGTAAGAAGATTGAGCGCGATGTTACTCAAGGTGCATCAATTGATTCCTTTTCTGTTAAAGCTGAGAAGAAAAGACAAGTAGAAAGGATGGTATGTATGCATTTTGTTTTGCCGAAGTTTACTTTTTGTATTTATGTTTTTCCATATATTGTTAGTGTTCTGAATTTAAGAGTTTCAAATTGAAGCGGAAGCGGCTATATTTTGTTGCCTTTTCTGCTTTAAGCTTCAGCTTAATAGGTGATAGGTGATATTTCATACAATCATACAAGCATGACATGAGTAGATAGCAACAACAACCCGAGTATGTTTGGATTAACTTATTTGAGCTGCTTATCTACTGGTATAAGTACTTGTGAGTTGTGACGATGTTTGGGAGGAACTTATGTAAACAGTTTATAGACTATAGAAAGCAGTTAGACACTATTTTATCTTGGGTTATATAAATAGCTTATTCATAAGCGCTTATGCTATAGGCTGCAAAATAAGCTGTTTATCCAAACATGGTATACGTCTGTTGTAAAAAAAACAGAATTAACACTAAGGGCTTGTTTGTTTTGGGTAATAGTTGAAGGAAAGATTGAGGAAGGATAGAAAATAGGAGGATTGGCAATCTTTCCATAGTTTGGAAAGGCCCTAAAAAGGGAAGGAAGGATACTGATAGCTGGGTCCCACACAAAATGTTTCTGCTCTATTGTGGACGGAAGCTATAGAGAAGGCACTGTTTAGAGCAAAATTACATAAAAGACCCACACATGCACATAATTTTCAATGTGACATTAACATATATTAAATTAAAATTAAAATATACTATGCAATGAAGTAACTTCTTGCGGTTGTGTTCTATCGAAATAAAGTAAATGTGCGACTATGTAGTTTTATAATATTAATAAAATTACAATTTTAAATCACTTATATATATCACCTTCTTACATTGATATATCACTTATATATATCACCACCTTATAAGGATATTTTAGTCATTTTAATAAATATAAATCTTTCCTCTCACTTTCACTCATACCAAACAACTAAAAAATCATCTCACTTGCTATTCACTTTCTTTCCTCTAACAATCATTCCTTTTACTTTCTTTCCTTCAACTTTCCTTTATCATCCAAACACAGCCTAAGCCACAGCCCACTCTAGTAATCATACTGCTGGACAATACTCGTTCTTTAAACCTCAGGAACATGTCCCATGTAACTTCAAACAATTGAGAAGCTTGAAATAATAATAGCATAAGTACCACTTTAAATACCTAGACCATCTATGCAAATGTTTTGACGAACTTCTAATCCCCTCAAGATTTGGATAATAATAAGAAGGGAGTTAGAGAAGTCATCTTACTTACACAACTCTGGTGGTTGAATTGTTGCACCAAAATTAAGAGATTGACTTTTTTCCTACATATTTTCCAACAGTAGGAATGTTAACCTTGTCATATACCAATCATTTAGAACACGCTTCACTTTATCATTCCATGTAAATTTCATGGGGAAGGGTTTGATAAATACATCTCTGCTTTGATTTTACATTAGGGCATGACAATGGTTGGTGGGTAGGAAATAATTTGTACACGAACTTGGTGCTCAGTATTATATGAATCTCAGAATCTGTACTATCTTTTGAAAGAATTTCAATACCTTTTCTTGAGAATGTATAGAAAAGTAGTTAAAGAAAACAATAACAATTGAAATGTTTTTCACTTTCTACACTAAAAACAGATTATGAAAACAAGTTTCAAGAACAACCGGATGAAAAAAAAAACAGATTATTAAAACAAGTTTTAAGAACAATCGGATGAAAAAAAAAAAGATTATTAAAACAAGTTTTAAGAACAATCGGATGAAAGATTAACATGAATCACTTTTGTTTTAAGGTTTGAAAACAAAACTGTAGTACATGGTAGGTACTTGGTTCTTACCACCCAGGTTCCTAATAATGTTGCCTCTGGTTTTGACTGGTGTACACAAAATACTATTTTCACCACCCATCTTTTCACTTTCTGAAAACTATTTTATTTATTTGTTGAGAACTGCCATTTTCTTCAATATCTAACTTTATCATTTTAAACTGGATAAAATATGACATGCACAAAACAGTGTTATATCATTCTGAATCAGTAAATTGTTTTTACCTTGAGCGCTTATTCCAAATTAATTATTAGTATTCATTGGGGATGGTTGGGTTGGGGATCTGGTTTTGTTCAGTCTATTGAAACCATAACTGGGAATTGGTAATAATAGTTCGCCTATTAAGTCTTATTTAGTCAAGGCTTTGCATGTTTCTTTGTTTTCACAATTTGATTGTCCTGTGATTTGTTGCTAATGGCCAGACAATTAAATGTTCTTGCTGCTTACCGTTGCTATGTTCTCAATTACAATACAGGCAGAAATTGAAAAGGTGAAAAAGAGGAGAGAGGAAAGGGCACTTGAGAAAGCACAACATGAAGAAGAAATGGTAAATCCTCTCTCATTATTTGTTGTTAGTTAATATGTATTACGGAAATTAGTTATGTTGTGTTAACTGTTATTAGTCTAAGTTTTAACTGTTGTAATTTTAATCTGTTAAGAAAATCTTCTATCTAGCAACAGTAAAATTTTGTTGTTCTTGTCTAATATGGCATACAAATTATGTCAAGGCAACATACCATTTCTTGTATTTGGGGGGAAAATTGCAAGGCTACAAAGCAGTTATTTTCTTGAACCACGGGCTATAATTCAACTTCTCGGTATTTTGAGGCCCAAATACAATGGCAATGTGCAAGGGTCAAGTCAAGCTTGACATAAGTGTTAGATTAATGGTGTCAAAAACTGTGTTATCTTATTGGCGTTTGACAAATTCTTTCTTCCAGGCATTGTTAGCTAGAGAACGTGCTCGTGCTGAGTTCCAGGACTGGGAAAAAAAGGAAGAGGAGGTACTGTAGTTTGAGTTTGTTTACATTTGTTTTTGTTTAGTACAATATTGTCTTTTTGTTGACTTAGACCGTTTAATCTGCAGTTCCATTTTGATCAAAGCAAAGTCAGGTCAGAGATTAGATTGCGTGAAGGGCGTGCCAGGCCAATTGATGTACTAACCAAGCACCTCAATGGCTCTGATGATTTGGATATAGAAATAAATGAACCATATATGGTCTTCAAGGTTAATATCTAGCTTTTAGTTCCGTTTCATTTTATTCTTGTATTCCTTAAGCTGTTTAATTATGCAACTTCGAACTTCAATATTATTGAACAAGTTAAATAATGATTTGATGTATGGTACAGGGTTTGACGGTTAAAGAAATGAGTGAGCTCCGTGATGACATCAAAATGCATCTGGATCTTGACAGGGCAACACCAACCCATGTGGAATATTGGGAGGTATCATACTATTTCCATTGTTTGAGTTCTGCACAGGCTATGTAATTAACAAGTTTTACTGTATCTGAAACAACATATTCAATATAATTTCTACACAAAATACTCCCTCCGTCCCTTAATTATAAGCACTCTTTGAGAAAAAGTTGTCCCTAAATATAAGCCCTTGTACAAATTACTAGATGCATTTATTATTTTTTCCTAAACATACCCCTAATTAATCCTACTAACTTCTTGAAATATGAAAAGTCAAATTTAATACTCATACAAACAAAGGATAATTTAGTTATATTCACACACAAAATAGGCACATTAATTACACTAACAAGTTTTCTTAAGAAATGTGAAAAAGGCAGCGAGGGCTTATATATAGGGACGGATGGAGTAAATATTTGAGTTGGAATGGAGACCAAAAGAACTAGATGACTTTCATGATCTCTTCCTTTTATTGTTTTATGTAACACATTTGGCCATTATGGTCGGCACCTTCTTCAAAGCTTAAGATTTATTTATTGGTCACTACTTCACAACTTCATGTAGGCTCTCCTTGTGGTGTGCGATTGGGAGCTAGCTGAATCTCGAAAAAAGGATGCAATTGATCGAGCTAGGGTGCGTGGAGAAGAACCTCCTGCTGAGCTGCTTGCTGAACAAAGGGGTCTGCATTCCAGTGTTGAGCCAGATGTGAAGGACCTTTTACATGGAAAGACACGTACAGAGTTGGAAGCCTTACAGGCTCACATTGAGTCAGAGATGCGTACTGGTACAGCGAAGGTGGTTGAGTACTGGGAGGCCATTTTAAAACACCTCCACATATACAAGGCCAAGGTATTCTTCATCACATTATTTTCCTATGATTCTTTTAGATGCCCTTAAATATTTGTTCTAATGCATTATTAATTTCCTTCAAATATAGGCTTGTTTAAAGGAGATCCATGCTAAAATGTTACGTAAGCATTTGCAACGTCTTGAGCAACCATTAGAGGATGAAGATAAACCGGAGCGTGCTCTTGACATGATACCTGAGGAGGCATATACCGAGGAGGAGGAGGATGAGGATGCTAAAGGTATATATACCTTTTGTTTCGGTTTAGTTGTTAATGACTTTTTTATTGGCCCATCTATGTCTTCATCCTTACTGAAACGTGCTTGGTATTTCTCTATGCCAGCAGTCCGTTCTGCAGATGAATCATTTTCACCTGAGCCCATTAGAGAGAATCAAGAAGCTGAAGATGAGGCTGGATCGTTTTCACCACAACTGTTGCATGATGATGAAAATGAGGAAGCTATCGATCCTGAAGAGGACAAAGCTATACTGGTAATCTTTTTACGCATGATTATTAAATTTAATGGTGATCCTGTACTTATATTATGAGTATATAAATTATATTTTGGTATGTATAGGAGCGGAAACGTATGGCTGTAATGGAAGAGCAGCAAAGACGAATTCAGGAAGCAATGGCGTCAAAGCCAGCTCCATCTGAAGATAATTTAGAGTTGAAAGCCTTTAAAGCTATGGGAGCTATGGAGGATGGAGATGCAGTGTTTGGATCTGGAGCTGAAGTGAGCCTTGATTCGCAGGTATTGTTTCTTGACCATATATATAATTTTCACTCCGTGGAATAGAACCATTATTTCACTTTATAATTTGAATTTTTCTGGATAGAAAATATGCTGTTAGATAGGTTAGCTCGTAAAAAAAAAGATAGGATAGAATGATTTGGAGAAGTTACAAGTTGTGGATAGGCATCAGAGAAGAGTGTCGTGCTAACTGTTCAAATATCACGTGGCCATATTCCTCGATTACTTCTTTCTACCATAAAAGTTGGCACTAGATGCAGCAAATGCACTCAATAATTTATTTTGATATTTTAAGGAGAAATAAAATATTACCTAAATTCTTCTCATCCTTTTCGACTAGTTTTTGACAATTCTGGTAAATATTGGAGCAGGTTTATTGGTGGCATGACAAGTACAGACCAAGGAAGCCAAAGTATTTCAACCGTGTTCACACTGGATATGAGTGGAACAAATATAATCAGACTCACTATGATCATGACAACCCACCTCCAAAGATTGTGCAAGGGTACAAATTTAATATTTTCTATCCTGATCTTGTAGACAAGATAAAAGCTCCGAACTACACTATTGAGAAAGACGGAAGCAATGGGGAGACTTGCATTATTAGATTCCATGCAGGGCCACCATATGAAGATATAGTAAGTCTATTGTTCTTGAGATTAATTTCTTCCACTGACATAACACACTAACTATTAAACATTTACCCTTAAAAACCATCTTATTTCCTTGTGCCTTCCATGACAGGCTTTCCGCATTGTAAACAAAGAATGGGAATATTCTCACAAGAAAGGTTTTAAATGCACATTTGAACGTGGAATTCTGCATGTGTACTTCAATTTCAAACGCCACCGCTACCGCCGATAATTTCATACCAGGCAATGGTTCACTTTCTGTTTAGCTTCTCCTTCTGATTTGAGGGAAGCTGTAACTTGCTTCCATTTTTTTAGTAAAGACGTGTTGATGTCAGAGAGATGTCCACAAAATCGACTGTTTGAAATGAGGCCAAGATAAATTCTAAAGGAGCATGGAGTAGTAGTGTTGTACTTCCCATGATTGTGATTTGATCTAAATCTTATTATAAATATTTTGATGTAACCACATACCAGTTTAGTGAATTGTTTTTACTTTTTAGTGTATTCTGTATGGTATTCCTAGAATATACTCCATAAGAATATCCTCTCCAGCGAGTGATAGATATTAGATAGGAATTACCTAGGGATGGCGATAGGGTCTGATTAGAGTACTATAGCATTCATTTTACGTATCCATTTTATAGAATTATTGGTACTTGATACGTATTCATATGGATAATAATAAAAATGTTATTTTGACATGATCAATGTACTCTTAAGATGAATAAGTGGAGAATTTTTCAAACCTTTAGTAACTAGAAATTCACTTTGACCCTTGTATATATATAATACATGTCTCTACCAATTGAGCTATACACACTAGAATTGCCAAATACTTTATTAAATTGATAGAGAAGAGAGACTGTCCTCTATCAAAAGCCAAGTGTTACTTTATTAAATTGATAGAGAAGAGAGACTGTCCTCTATCAAAAGCCAAGTGTTGCGCAATCGATTATATTTTTCACATGTTTAATTATGTGATGTTTTGTATGCTTTATGTGTTTTAAAATGAAATATTTTCTCTTGTATTTTTTTTATATTGTGTTTTTCAACACTTTTGGAATAAGAATCCACCGAAATTCCACTATCAACCAAGTGTAGTTCATTGATTAAGGGTTGATGTTAATTTGCAACATAAAGAGAAAAATCTTTACACTATGACCGACCAAAACTCTAATGCTACGAATAAACAATCTAGCTGTCAGCTTTAGAAACACTAATTCTGCATAAATTAGAGGTGATCTTAACTAGATTATAAGTTGCTCATGTACACGGGCATTTATGTGCATCGCTTGGAATCACTTTTTGTCGTCAAATTTATACCTATGGTGGTGACCTAAATCTAATCATATCATATATAATACATGTTAAAGATAACTCAAATGCTAATCATAAATTAAAAAGTTCCATAATAGTTATGTATACACGAAGAGCTATCTATTCACACATATATTTACGAAGCCAATAATTCTAAGCATTTACGAGTCTATAAAGTAAAGATGCTCATCCCGACTCGGACAAAGATAAGACTTCTAAAATCTTCACTTTAAACAAATATGGTTTTTCTTTTGTGACACTGCTTGTAACAATAAGTTACTAAATTTTTTAGAATATCAAATTTTTTTAGAAGGAGCTTAATTAGACGAATAGTGTTGCCATTTTGATTGAAAGGTCTTCTAAAAATACTTCTATGAAAGGAGGTACATTGACATTTTTGGGGAAGCCATCTCATTCAAATCTTCCTAGCAAACATTCTTAAAAGGTGAGGGTGTTGCTCATTGTTTCAGCAAACATTCCTAGCATTGGTTTCTATTTCAGAAATTACCATGATATATGCATTTATAATTATATGCTATTATACAAGGATTGTGCATTGGATGAAAAAGATATATCTCACTAAGTGTGACTTACCCTCTATTCTTAATGTTTGTAAAAGTGGGATCTCTTCACTATTTTTCAATTTGAAAAACAATTTCGAAAACCTTTTTTCTTGGGTTTTGAAGATGTTGTTAGGGAATTCACTATAGCAGAGAGATTGAAGACTAGTTGGTGTACATATTAACTTGGTTTTACGTGAGAAGCACTTAGACCTCGTTTGAATTGACTTCTTTTTAAGCTTATGCAACTAAATAAGCTTATTCAAATCAAATACATATTCTTGAACTCAAGAGCCTAATCACTAGACTTACACACTCGTGGAGAGGTGACGAATCCAATGTTTAGAGTGAAATTTTAATCATTAAACTCAAATGAAAGTATCGGGAATAATTATCTGCTTTAATATTTATTTAACTTAACCGATAAATCCTCTCTTCAACACGGTATAATCACTGTTGCCATCCATACCTTAATTTACGGGTTAGATAATCCGTAATAATTATATGCATTTATATTTATTTAATTTAACCGATATATCCTCTCTTCAATACAGTATAAAAAGATTATGAATCCTATGGCCATCCATCTCTTAGTTTTTGGGATAATAGTGTGGAAAATTCTTCCCTAATTTAAACCTCGTCGTACATTTCACATGAAGAAAAGTTATTATGTTTATTTGTTTTGTTTTCGAAAAAAGTAAAGTAACTTATCAAAATTGATAAGGAGAATGAACTTGAATATTTGAGAGAAACACCTATCAAAATTCTAACCCAACACCAACATGTCACTCAAGTGGTATAAATCACTAGTTAACACGTCCACAACACGTTGTGTAGAGATATTATTACAGTACCATTTTTAATGATACAAGATAAATTAGTAATATATTTTTCTTTGAAAACTTGGGACAAATTAATAATATTAATTAGGATTATGTTCAAAATAAATGAACAATTTCTATAAAAAAAAAGTTGAATAAAAACATGCAGGCTCAAATAATTAACGAGTGTCACCACCAATGATAATGATAAATTGTTGATGACAACTCGAGTTTGATTCATACGCAGAACAATTTTTTGTGAGACTTTACTTACGTTTTAGCTGAACTTCAGATTATCAGGGCCTCTTTCCTAGAGAACATGAAGGTTAACACAAAAATATATAAAAAAAAACTTTTGTTTTTGTTTTTAATGATCCTTAAAAAAAAAACTTTTGTTTTTAACGAGTACTTCTAATTATCGATGTAGGGAGCAAGTAATGCAATTCGTTTTTAATGGCAACATCAATTTTTTTTCTTTTCTATTTTCATCTAGTATAAAAAAAAATTAATATGTATTTGTAGTAAGGAAAATGCTATTTATCTAGAAAAATAGCATCAAGAATTTTTCAAGAAACAGTTGGCAAGTTTTAATTGCATGATTTATTTGTTCACTTCCTATTTTTCAGCCACACCTCCTTGAATTGTGGCAAATAGTGCATTGTGATTGGTTTCTCTTTATTCTTGAAGAATTCTTGATGTTATTTTTCTAGAGATATAACATTGCTCTTTGTAGTAATTGGGTAAAGACCCTAGAGAGAGCAATTATGAGTTTCATGTAATAAACAGAAAATTATGATTTTATGAGTGTCATAATTGATTGTATTATCAAATATTTCTTCAAATAGTTTAATGACAGCTTCTAAAGTTACTGCATCATTACCTTAAGTCATGTGTGTGAGTTCCTAACAATAACACCATTTCTGTACTGTTTTGCATCTATGCACCAGGTACTTGTCTCACAACGTTTACCATTTTTCTCCCTCTCTCTAGTTCTATCTTGAAAGTTGAAACTGATGCACCACACACATGCATGCATGCATGCTCCTACGTCCTCTTTTTATAGCATCCAAAAATTTTAAGTTTTGATCCATGTAATTATTTTGTGCAATAATTTGCAGGGTGGCAAAATGGGTCAACAAGTTTTCACCTTGTTGTAAAGAAAGAAATTGTTATCCCTCCTTAGCATTATTACCTTTGCACTGATTTTAGCATTCCATTGCTATTTTAAGCTTCCTTGTAGCAGTAACGTTCTACAACACTCTCTTGAGAGTGTTCAAAATCTTCATTTTCAAGATCTTTTTAAAGTTTCATTAATTAATCTCAGAGACCAAATTAAGCGACGCCTACAATTTATGACCCTAAATCACTAATCTATTTGGACTGCACTATGCAGGCACCTTCAGGAACAAATGAGCGAACGGCGAAGTGCATAAGATCCCTGTGCAATGCTGATTTGAAAGAAGGTTTTGTGTTAGGGAAAGACACATCACTTCCTGAAACATATGTCCGCAATGCTCAGATTCCAACCAGAGGTCTTGGCGGAAAATCAGTTTCAAAGAGGAAAACTCTTGCGTTTTTTGCAGGCGGTATGCATGGTTATGTTCGTCTGATTCTGTTGCAGCACTGGGGAAATAAAGATCCCGACATGAAAATCTTCGGTGAATTGCCAAAGTCTAAGGGAAACAAAAACTACATCCAGTACAAGAAGGGAAGCAAGTACTGTATTTGTCCAAAGGGATATGAAGTTAACAGCCCAAGAGTTGCGGAGGCTATCATCTACGAATGTGTTCCGGTTATTATATCGGACAATTTTGTGCCTCCTTTTTTTGAGGTTTTGAATTGGAAATCATTTTCGGTTTTTGTTTTGGAGAAGGATATTCCAAATTTGAAGAGTATTCTTCTTTCCATCCCAGAAAAGAAGTATCTTCAAATGCGGATGGGAGTCAAAAAAGTGCAGCAGCATTTTCTTTGGCATAGGAGTCCTGTCAAGTATGATATATATCACATGATACTTCATTCTATTTGGTACAACAGAGTCTTCACCGTAAGAACTACATAATCTTTCTGACTACAGATGCATTCTCTTATGTACATTCTTTGAGTTTTTTGTTGTAAATATAATTGTCAATGTTTTTCCCTTTGTTGATTGACATTTCATTGAAATTTACCGTGCCTTGTGAACCAAATGGCGTGGGTGTTACAAAAAAAATGGCGTGGTGTTTTTCTCTACCTTTCTCGAAGGTTTCTTCTCTTGGAGATAATCATGTTCGATGCACAACACTAAATGTTAATACCTCTCTTACTCGGGATTCAAACCAACCTTGGTTCGCTAGAGTGCAGCCTCTTTCGCTAGCTTTTTTCTTCCTACCCTCACGACTATCTAGGTTTTTACCATATAAAACAGAAATGCAAGACAATTAGATACAAGCAATTGTCAAGAGGGATAGAATAGTAGGATCATATTGGGCAATAGTATTTGCTCCAATATGTTAGCTTACAGTAGAACGTTAGATGCATGCTAGTAACTTTAATTTCCAATATTGCTAAACTCAAAGTACAATCAGCTTACAAGACAGTATATTTCTATTAAAAATAAGAGTCCGTGATAAAAAGTGGTCACAACAGCATATTACCTACTTATTGACCTCCAAAGACAAATACACATTTGCCTCTAGCAATTGTTCCTTTCCTAGCTAAGAAAGAAGCATAACCATACTTTCTAAATTCTAAATAGAATAATAAGATTACTGAAAACACTAATTGAATTCCAATAAGATAGTTCAATCATCAATATTACTGATAAAACGCATGAGATGGCACAACTCACCCCATATTTCTATGTTGCTCAATTATAGCCCAAAAAATATCCGAAACAAAAAAGATAAACTTGTTTTAATCAAAATCCGTGTGCAAGACTCTATAGTCCACAAATGTGATTTACCATCGTGGTGATATCAAACTCTCACGGTAAATATGTTGATCGAACCCAAAGTAGCCACTTGTCAAGGGATAATCCAATCCACCATTATTTAAGTTATATAAGACAAGTTCGGAAGACAATTCATTCACGAGAAGAACAATACCATTTTCTGAAATGAACAACGGGTTAACACGTAAAGACGCATTTAGAGATTTCCAGATGAACTTCTCGTGAAGGATGATCATCAATTTAGTCCATGACTCAACAACTCCATACTCTTTCATCAACCATGCAACCCAATGAGTTTTGCTAAAAAAACACACACAAAGACAATTACTCAAAACATGCAGCATATCTTCGCACATGTAGTCACCATCATTTTGAGGCAGCAACACTTCCCTGTAAGTCTCTTTCTCCAGATCAAATGAAAGAATCAATTTTTGATTAGAACTAACGCCTCCTTTAACAACCATCCAATTCAGAGTTCCACTCACAAATTTCCCTAACCGCATAGTCGGGGTACATGGGGAATTTGGAATAGTTTTCCAAGAATCTTCACCAAAGGTATAAATTTTGGTCAGATAATCATTGGTATCGCGCACAGCTAGTAGCACCTTATATTTGTCATTAACTTGATCATAACCAAAGCCATAATACCAATGCATGCAATCAAGCGATGAAAATTTTGGAGAATTTATGGATATGAACCTGATAGAAGGGTTGTATAGTCTGAAACAACGTTGAGAGCTAATATACAGACACAACAATCCGTTGCATGAACCTACAATATTGCGAGACGTATTGACTGTGAAGTAACCAGGTTCAACACGGCTTAATGAGTTTTCGAACAATGGCTTCAAAGGGTAAGAATAGATCCTGTTGAGTTCACATATATTGGAAACAAGCAAATGTTGGTGGTTCAAGCTTGGTTCAGCGGTTGAGATTTGAAGATGGGTCTTTGCGAATTGAGGACATAAGATTAGGGTTTTCCATGATTTGGACACACACATAAATTGACAGAGGGAAGTCACCGGAAGTTTGAGGAGGATCTCAATGATGAGTTCTTCCGGCAAGACAGGCAATGGCAGTTCCATTGGAAGATCGTGATTGAGCTTCTTATTCCTCACCATTGCATGCATTGCTGCTTAAATAGACAATAATGAATGAAGACACATCATAATTTAACTAAACTATAAAGTATATTTGATTTTATTAATTTCATCAAGATGCTGCTACAGCAGATAGATACACATACACCACACAGCAATTAACAAAATAAATTATGATTTCAACTGAAAAATACAAAAAAGAAAATTAAGTTGCATGAATGAATGTCCTTACTCGGAAACAACACAATTAGAAGGCGCTTATCGAGTAGGAGAACAGATAGTTTAGGTTAGGATTGCTGTCAGTGTCACACAAAGTTACCTATTTAACTATCTTTTGGTTCCTTCAAAAAACAAAACTATCTTTTGGTATTTTTTTTTAAACTAATTAATAATATTTATTTGAAAAACTAAAGTTTGTTTCTTGTTATATATATTCACAATTTTGTTACATTGATTTTAAGAAGAGTTAAAATTCTATAAATAAGATGAGTATCAATTATTAAAAATTCCATGTGTAAAGTAAAAGAACAAATTTGAGAAAAGAAAAATAAAAGACTCCATGAAGGTTCAAAAGGAAGAAAAAGTGGAAGAAAGTTAATTTTTTCTTAACTTTTGATTAATGTGAAGTTGGAATAATTTTTATATTGACTTAAAATAATTAAAAAGATGTGCACAATATTTAGAAAATTGACGATGCGCAAAAAAATCGGAATTTGTTGGATAAAAAGATAATAATTTAGAAAATTGATGATTGTTTGTTACGAGAGATCCTAATAAAATAGGAATTTGTTGGAGAAAAAGATAATAATTGACAATTGTTTGTTACGTGAGAAAGATAACATATTAAATTTATTGGAAAGATAAAGTGCGTGAAAAAAAATAGGAATTTATTGGTGGATTAAAATGAGGGTATAATAGGAAGAAAATGTGCAAAATTACACTTCGCTAATTTGGTGTTTATTTATTTGAAAAAAAAAAACAAAATAGAGAGGTCACATGAGCTTCTTCTCCAACTGTTATACACTAGGGTTTAAAAACCCCCAATTTCCCAAATTTGCAAAATGAATTTCTCCTCCTTCGATTTCAATTTCCTCCTTCTTCTCCGAATTCGATTTCCTCCTTCTTCTTCTCCGATCGTTCTCGTTGTTTCGTTCTTCTTAATTCGATTTCGATTTCCTTCAACACATTTGTTTGTTCATCTTTGTCGCATACTTGCATAAGAAGCTCAGTTTTTGACTGAAACCAAAAATGGTAGAACATTCATCTTCATCGGTTATTGGGTCAACATTGAAGCAAATAACTAAGTTGGTTTGTCATTGTGGTGTTGATTCACCATTGGTGACTTCTTAGACTAATGAGAATCCAGGGAGGAGGTTTCACGACTGTGGGAAGTACTTTGTCAGAAGAAAATGCAATTTTTTAGGTGGTATGATCCTGAGGTACCTGATAGGCAGAGAAAATAATTCGAACGCTATTGAGGAAAAATGATGAATTGAAGAAGAAAGAAAAGAGATTTGTAATTGCCATAGTTGTGCTAGGAATTATGTTGTTCATGTTTGTCCTTTTAGCTCTAGGGTTAGCTATGAAACAATGTTGAATGTTGCTCTGATGTTGTTAAGTTTTTAAGTAATTTTTTGTTGTAAGAAGGTGAATGATGTTGAATGTCTGTAACCTTTGATTTTTGGCAAGCGAATGAAAATGTTTGTAACCAATGATTATGACAAATTAGTGAAAAATGTTTGTGGTTATGAACATACACAAGCTAATGATCTAATGATATGAACGTCCTGATATGGAGGACAAAATATAACACATAACATAAACTTGATATTAAGTTGCAAAATAGCATATCCAAAAGAAGACTTAAGTTACAACCAACTATGTTTGAATACTAATAGGTTCTGAAATAACACATAACTTAAACTAATGTGTTCCAAAGGTTCCAAAATAACACATGACGTCAAGTTTCAATACTTTACTATCACAATCCAAAATAAAATGCCAACAAAAGAGTACTTATATTGCATTACAACCCAAAATATAGAATAAGTCTCCACATGCATATAAAATAAGTGGCACTACTTCTTGTTTACTAACTGTTGTGTTTCAAGAGGCTCCATTTCATCGGTCTTTCTCTTCACACCAATGTTCCTGCACTTCTTAGGCACCATGAGTATGTTTTCTCCCACTATCCGTGGCTTTATAATTGGCACAAAGTTGGTTTGCACAGAGTTTCTTTGCATATAGGTTCTCACAATTTTCTTTCTGACAATTTTGGGGACATTGTTGCTTGTAGCTGGCACATTGTTGCTTGCAACTAGTGTGTCGATAACAATGTTCGAACTAGTTGATGGTGGTCCAGTCTTGGTTGCAGCAGGTGGTCCACTAGTGGTTGCAGGTGGTGCTACAGTGGTGCTTGCAGCTGGTGCTCCAATGGTGCTTGCAGGTGATGCTTCAGTTGTGCTTGCAGTTGGTGGCCCTTTCTTCTTGGTTAGCCCTTTCTTCTTGGTTGCAGGCGGAGCTTCAGGTTGCTGAACAGTTGTATTGGTCTGACATAGGCATAAGACAAGTTAAATTCATATTCACTTTTAGAGTTTATAATTTTTTTTAACACATTACAATTTGTACCTGATTCCCCCTGGTGGAATCATCATGTCACCAGCTTGTTTACTATAGCATGTTCTAGCATTATGACCAAGCCCATGACACCTTCCACACTTGACAGTGTTTTGGTTTCTTTTGGGCAAAGAGTTACTACCACCAGCATCAACTTGAGATTTTTCACATTCTCATCATTACCTTTCTTTCTTAGTTTTTTGGGTCTATCTGGTGCTCTTCTAACGTATGGTGGCAAGATAGGTGGAAGGTCAACTTGTGGCCATAATTTTGGTCCATTAGAAGGTAGTATGAGGTTATCATAAGTGTCCAAAAAGGTAAATTTCCTATATATTTTCAATTTAAGTTGTAAGATGTTTGTAATGTGTTTTATAAAGTAAACTAAACAAAAACTAAATGCTTGGACAATAAGTGTACTAATCTGTACCAATGAGCCACATAATCGTATGGATTTTTCTGATTATACCAGATGCAAGCAATTGCATGAGGACATGGTATGCCAGATAGATCCCATTTCCTACAAGCACATGAATTTTCTCCAAGATTCACAACATATGAGTCAATGCCATTATAAATTGTAAATCTAGCATAACTCATATCTTCACTCCAATTTGGAGACCAACCTCCAGCTTCCTTCTTATACTTATCCAACAACTTGTTAATGATTGGACAAATTTGGCCATTATACCTCAACATATAATCTCTAAGTCTTACTATCCTATTTGTGATGTAAATATTTAGCCCATCAACAAGGGATATAACAACATGCCCTCTTAAATCAACAATTGCACTATTAAATGTCGCACACATGTTCTTTACTTGTAGATCACAACAAGTGTAAGTACTGAACCCAACCATTGACCAAGTACCTGGTGCACACCCATCTCCTTCTAAGAAGCTTCATTAATTTTCTTCAAATTATACATTGCCTTGTTAAATTCAACCATTGTAGTAGACCTAGCTGCTTTCCACATTGCCTCCTTCAAATGCTCCCATGCATGTCTCTTCTTAAAGTTCCCATACAGATGTTTTACACACAATATGTGCTCATGAGCATCAGGAATTGATGCAATTGTGTTCACAAGTCCCTTCAATTAAATAACACATCATTAAAACATAATTAAACAACAAGACAATTATAAATAACAATTATAAATAAATAACAATTGCATACCTTCTGCTGGTCTTATATGAAAGACCATTTTTTTTTTTGCATCAATCACATTTAAGTCAGCCAATAACAATTCAAGAAACTAGTCTCATGCTTCCTTTGTTTCAGCTTCCACTACTGCAAATGCAATTGATAATATTTAATTGTTGCCATCTTTCCCAATTGCTGCTAATAAGTGTCCTCCATCTCTTCCTTTTAGAAAACACCCATCTAGACCAATTAATGGTCTACAAGTCGTTGCAAAAGCCCTATTGCATGCATAGAAGCACGCATAAATTCTTTGAAAAACTGGCCCTATATTACTATCTGCACACTTAATCTTCACAGTGCTACCAGGATTGCTCCTCCTCAATTCCTCAGCATAGTTTCTCAGATGCACATATTTCTCATCTATGACACCGTGGATAAGCTTCAAAGACTTCTTCTTAGCCTTATATAACTGATAGCTACTTAACATCACTCCCCATCTTTCTTTACAAGCATCCTTCAATGCTTTTATCCTTATATGAGGTGTGTGTTTCAGGAGTGGTACCAACTTCTTAGACAACAAAGAAGTTTTAATCAATCTAGTTCTCCCACTGTAGTGACTGTTATGCTCAGACTCATAAGTAACTAAAACAAAGTATGTTTTAGGTGGAGCTTTGCTAAATCTCATGTAGAATGGACAATTGTCAACACACTTAGCCACAATCCTCCTACTCTCATTTTTCTTAATGTAAATATTTTTTTCTCACTTGCAATGCAAACTCTCTCATAGATGTCCTAATTAGTTCAACACTTGAGAATACTTGTCCCTTCACAAAAGTAATTTCATCGGTCAATTTGAACCTATGTAAATTTTGCTTACCAGGGCCAGTATCCTCATCAGAAGAACAGATGCTATCTAAATCATCTGAATCTCCATTTTCATCATCAAAATCTTCAAGCCTTGTTGCACCAGGATTGTTTGAACTTTCAAAAGCCACCAAAGTTTGAACATCTGAAGTAACCACAGGTTCAGGATTTATCACTTGGTCAGTCAACACATATGTCCAGTCAAATTCCTCATCATAGTCACTGTCATTCAGAGACACCCCATCATCACTATCTTTTTCAGAGTCATCGCCTTCAGCTGCTACAAACTCAAGATCTGTTCCACTTTCAGATTCAAAAGGGGAATATGAATGTTCCTCATCCTCATATCTTGCATCAAGTTCATCTATATCAAGATGTTCCAAGTAAAAAGTTACACTCTCCTCAACCTTACACTCAGTTATAAACCTTACCACATCCCCATCAGTTTTGATTACTCTAAGATCATCTTTGAGTTGTCCTCCAGCCACACGATACCAGACAGTATAGTTCCCATTTACACCTATCTCTCTCACCAGCTTGTCCAATTCAATTAGGTTAACTTCATCTAAGTCCCACGTGCCCCCATACTCATACTCATATGTATCACCCCTTTTGTATTCCAAGTTAGGATCCCCCCCCCCCCCCCCCCCCCCCCCCCCCCTAAAAATAAAAAAAAATTAAATAAAGATTCAATGGAAGAGATTATACCTGACAGAGCTTTGAAGAAGGTAAGGGCGTAGACAGGCAGAGTGGTCAGGACAGATTAATATTTTTAATTATGTGACAATTCTAAATGTTTTGATTGGTTGTGTGTACAAGTTGTTTTGGACTCTTCTTAAATATTACTTTTTTAAAATATTAATTCAAGATGTTTAAAATGTAATAAAATCTTAAATTTATAACAACTTTTTAGCATACTCTTTTATGTCATTTTAAATTTATCAGTCAGTTGAACCACTATTTTTATCAAACACTTTAATTAGCTTATCAGCTATAAGTCATCATTCATCAGCTATAAATTATCAACTATTTTATCAATTATCCGTTGTTTTCATCAAGCTGAGGGAAAGTGAAACGTCATATTAATAAGGTTGTTAACCTGAACGACTTCTAGGAAGCCACGCACATGCCAAATTGGAATGACCAATTTTACCAATTATCCGCTATTTTTATCAAGTCGAGGGAAAGTGAAACGTCAAACTAATAAGGTTGTTAACCTCAACGACTTCTAGGAAGCCACACACCTGCCAAATTGGATTGGCAAATTTATATGTTTAAAAAATCATGAAAAATTTGATGTGAGCAATTTGCATACCTGTTTGATATGAGCAATTTGCATACCTGTATTGGCCAATCGATATGTATTAAAAGTTTTATAAATTTATTGTTCAAAAAAAAAAGTTTTATAAATTTAGAAAATAGTTTTACAATCTTTATGCAAAAATTTAAAAGTACAAGTTAGCATTTCACACATCTACATTGGTCTTAAACTCTGAATCTGAATGTATTAAAATCTTGAAAATTTGAAGTTAACATCTGACACATGCTAATTGGTTAGTATAGATTTTTAAAATGATTAAAAATATTGAAAATTGTAACTTAGGTTTTTTTTTTTTGACATAAACCAAGGTATTTCATTGATAATGAGAGAAATCCTTACAAAGATATGGATAGATTTGTTGAGGGAAGGAGCCCACCCAACTTCTATTACCTACTGATTGTGCCAAACCCACAAGGTTATGAGCAACTTGATTACAATTTCTTTTAACAAACACAACAGTACAATTAGATAAACAAGACAAATACTCTAGACAGTCAAGGATCATAAGATCAATAATAGCTATACTCTTCTTACGGTACAAACAGTGAACCACCGTTTCAGCATCAGTTTCGATGATCAAACTTGAGAATTGCTCCACTTTCGCCCAGCTTAAACACCATCTGAGAGCAAGCGTTTCAGCCAACAACGGTGTCGCTGCAGTAGGTTCCTTTCGAGTGGCAGAGAACAATACCTCACCCTGATGATTTCTAGCGATAAAACCCCAGCCCATACTGCCATCAATGAAGCATCCTGCATCCACATTAATTTTGATAGTACCATCCGGAGGAGGACACCACTGAGAACGGACACAAGTTACAGGCTGACATGCCACTTTCAAGTTTGCCCGATTAAACTCATCAACCAAAAGCGCTGCAGACTGCGCTATCTGGGACGGTTCGAAAGGAGTATTGTTGAAGATCAATTTATTCCTGCCCTGCCAAAGACACCACAAAGTAATACCAAAAAATTGGACAGCTAGAGAATCATCTTTCCTTAGCCACTGTTCCATCCAATCTCTACACCCGACGTTAGGAGGAATATGAATGCCAAGAGGGGAGGAGAACCAAACCGCTTTCGCAGCCGAGCAATGCAAAAAGAGATGGTTTCTATCTTCAAACTCAGAATTACAAAGCGGGCAAGTTGTGTCTAGAGAGATACCTTTTTTTTTTGTAGATTACACCTGGTAGGGAGAATATTGCTTGCTAGCCTCCAAAGGAAATTTTGCGCGCTTTTAGGGCCTTTAAAATTCCAAATTCTGCTCCATATATCAGTGTTACGCACAACAGATGTTTCAGCCAACTCCCTAGATTTGTTCTCGCAGAACAAATGATGACCAGACCTTACTGAGAATTCTCCTGATTTTTCCCATTGCCATACAATTCTATCATCCGGAAGTCTAAAGGAAATAGGGATGCTAAGAATTTTTTTTGCAATAAAACTGTTGAAAGATTCCAGAATTCTTCTTCTATCCCATGAGCGAGAATCTTGACAGATGAGTTCAGCAACCAAAGCATTCTCTTCAATTGTGCCTTCACCATTTTGGATCGGTATAGAAGGCTCCTCCAAGCATAGCTCGGTTGAAATCCCACATTGGCTTTGGAGATACTGGAGCGGGGAAAGTACCTGCTTTTAAAAATACGAGCCATAAGAGAATTAAAATCAGACATTAATCTCCAATATTGCTTTCCAAGGAGAGCCTTGTTGAAGTCACTAAAGGACCGAAATCCTAGGCCCCCTCTCTTCTTAGTTACTCCCAGTCTGCCCCATCTCATCCAATGGATTTTCCTCTTGGATTCATCAGAACCCCACCAAAATTTTGCCAACATTCCTTCCACCGCATCACAACAACCATCAGGCAAATTGTAACAGCTCATGATATAATTTGGAATAGCCTGAGCAACCGCCTTGATAAGAGTTTCTATCCCGGCGCGAGATAGGCATTTTTCTTTCCAACCTTTGATTTTCTTCCATACTCTCTCTTGAACAAAAGAGAAAACCTCCTTTTTAGACCTTCCAAAGATCACTGGTAGTCCTAGATATTTAGAATGAGCATTCACAGTCTTTATGTTAATCCTTTGACAGATCATTTCTTTCTCATGGCTAAGCACATTTCGACTATATGACACCTCAGACTTATCCAAGTTAACAATTTGTCCCGAGGCTTCCTGGTAGGTATTGAGAACAGTTATTAGACATTGAGCTTCCTCCACACTAGCCCTAGCAAAAAGCAGACTGTCATCTGCAAACAACAAGTGAGTAATCTTAGGAGCGTTTCTCGCGACCTGGATACCATGAATCTTGTTATCCTTTTCCTCCTTCTTGAGAAGACCCGATAGAACATTTGCACACAGAATGAAGAGATAAGGGGATAAGGGGTCTCCTTGACGCAAGCCCCTTTCTGGGAAGAATCTGCGGCTTGGTTGGCCGTTGATGAGAATCTGGTACGATACAGTGGTAACACACTGCATAATGGTGTTGATGATATTCTCCGGGAAGTTCATGGTATGAAGCATGGATTTTACAAAGGGCCATTCAATTCTGTCATAAGCCTTGGCCATATCAAGTTTCATGGCCATCACCCCTTTCTTGCCTTTTGTTTTTTTCTTCATCCAATGAAAACACTCCATGGCAATGAGAGCATTATCGGTGATCAGCCTCCCTTGAACAAAGGCACTTTGCTCCTCATCAACAATATCCGGCAGGATTGACTTTAACCGATTAGCAATTGATTTTGTAACAATTTTCATAACCACGTTGCATAGGCTAATGGGGCGAAATTGAGATGGAGATGAGGGATTTTTGCATTTTGGGATAAGTGCTATGAAAGTTTTATTTATGCATTCCGGAGAGATCCCCTCATTAAGGACGCCCAAGGCAAGTGTAATAACCTCACTACCAACAATGTGCCAATACTTTTGATAGAAAAGCGCAGGTAAACCATCCGGGCCGGGAGCTTTGAGTGGGTGCATTTGGTCAATCGCTTCTTTTATATCAGCCGGGGAAAAAGGTTGGTTACACCACTCAAAATGCTCAGGAGAGAGCCTATCTTTGACAACCAGACATGTCTGCTCAATTCTTGTTGGATTAGAGGTAGCAAATAATCTGGAGTAATAATCAATCAGAACCTTCTCAACCCTGTCTCTACCATTCCACCAAACACCCCTATCATCCTTGAGCTTTTTTATTGAGTTTATTTTACCTCTCTGTTTAGCTTTAGCATGGAAAAACTTGGAATTCTCGGACAGAATCTTCTTGATTGATTAATTTGGAGGTCAAATTTGAGAAGAAAAAGAAGAAGTTTTGGAAGCTTTTAAGAACGTAGGAGAGAGTCCGAAGTAGCTCACTGAAACTTTATCTATTGTGGGTTTAGATGTGAGAGGAATTGGACCTTATATTTTATATTTAGATAAGTTTTATAACTAATAACATTTTTCCCCTCAAACCCCTTAAAATAAAAATATTTTTCTCCTAAAAAAACTAGGCTAAAATATGGTTTTGGTCCCTGCAAATATGTCTACTTTTGGTTTTAGTCCCTGTAAAAAAAATTGTTTTTGGTCCCTGCAAATATGTCTCGTTTTGGTTTTGGTCCCTGACCCCATTTTTGTGATGATTTGCACACGTGACACATGATGACTGAACCCATTTATTAGATAAATAGTCCCTGCAAAATCTTTTGCTTTTGAAAAAGGTCCCTGCAAAATATTTTACTTTTGAAAATAGTCCCTGGAGGGACTATTTTCAAAAACAAAATATTTTGCAGGGATCAAAAACAATTTTTTTTTACAGGGACTAAAACCAAAACTATGCATATTTGCAGGGACCAAAACCATATTTTAGCCAAAAAACTAATACTAATATCTTTCAAAAAATCACCAGCGATCCTATGCAGTGCCAATAAAAATTTTATTTCTTTTAAAAAACATATTTTCTCTATTTCAAAATACATGTCCAATTTTTCTAACGTGCACTATTCACTTGACTTACTTTGACCATATTTTTTAACTAATGTATAAATACAAATATTAACATGTAAGATGTTGTTTGATTTGTCTCGACAAATATTTTCAAAATATTAAATTTTTATAATTTTTTACTTTAGATATTTAAAGATATTAATAGTCAAAATTGTGCATTGACATATGTGAAATGATTGACTTGAACATGTATTTTAAAACGGAAGAAGTATTAATAAAGAATAAAAAAAGAACGAGATTCTAACCGCTAGACCACATAGAAAAAAAGACTACTTAAAAAAATTTAGAGTTAGAAGAACCGTGGAATGTAATTTAAATGTGAAGTTAGGGGGGTTGTTTTTTTTTTTTTTTTGAAGAGGGGGGATTGTTTTGTTGTCAATCAAACGAGTTCTCCTTTTCAATCAAATTTCTTCATACATTTTGTAAGGATCAAAGCCCTCATCACTCATCACTTGCTTACTTGTCTAAATCACTTGATCAAATTTATTGTTGTTTTTTTTTTGTTTTTTGAGCAAAAATTTACTGTTGGTTAAAGTTAGGAATATTATTTCTATTTCTATAAAATTTCTAAAAAATAAATTGTGGGGTTTATTCCACCAAATAAAACCATATGTGATAAGATAAGATGCCAAAGGAAACTTGGCGCAAGCATTCTCTTCTAAAATTTGAAACATCTCATTTGAGTTGTGAACAACATGCAGTTGGCTCACTTAGTAAGCTGGAGAGAATGTCAATCCTTTTCAAATGCAATTCTAAAAACGACAAAGCGAACGAGTTCACAAGACGGTTGACATATTTTAATGGATTTGACTTCCATGTTTTCCGCCGTATATTCCACTAGGCATTGCATTTTGATTGGCTAAGCTTGTATTCGCGAGGCTTCCTCTCGCGAAATATAGCAATGCTCTTCTAAAAATTGCTTTAGTGGCTTCTAAGTTATTCAACCTATCGAAATGTATCTTTCTATTGGGTTATTTTTGCTTACGGAACCTATGGGAAAAAGCTATCTTCTAATAGGCGTTTTCACTAAATTCTAAGCAATATATGGGGCCTATGAAAATATATTTTTGTAATTTTAATAGTCAAAATAGCACTCAAGAGCTCAGCTTAGAAGGCGTTTTGAACTCCAAGATGGGCAACATTTGCATTATGCGTAATCAGTGCTGCCATTACCAACACAATAAGCTTTTTGTGAAGCCATGATTAACTGCCTCTCCCATTGTGAAGAAGCAGTGGAACTTGAAGGAATTATGCAACGCATTATAGGAGTTAATCACATAGCTTTTGACTTATCCCACTCTTCTAAAGTATAGATATTTTTTTCCTTAAAAAGTTTTAATTTCCACACGTAATCAAGTTTTCCACCATAAAATTAAATGATACAGTATATAGTGTCAAAGTAACTCGTTAACCATAATATGAATTGAAATAATCAAGTATTTACAAGTCATTAGCAAGATCATTTTCAGCCGATTGTGAGTAACATGGTATCAAAATAATTCAATAACCACTAATGAAGTTGATTAACCAAGTGTGTGCAAGTCATTAAGCATATCCTTTGTAGTGGTTTTATAAAACAGAAATTAATTATGTTAAAAAGTTGATAACTCAGTAACCATGTAATGAACTGAATTAAGTAAGTATTTCCACGTCATTAACCATATATTTTTACGGATTATAAAAAAAAACCAATTTTGTCATAAAATAACAATGACTCAAGAACACAAAATAAACTAAACCAACAAGTATTTAAACGATCATTAAAAAAAACAAGTATTTAAACGTTGTTAATTATGTAACATACGTGAACAATATGATACGATGTCAACCATATAGTGTCGCTAATTCAAGTCAATAGTCTTCCAGTAGAGGGAACATGTGGGGAAAAAAGTTAGCAAGTAGTGTATATTCATGATTTTTTTTTTTTGTGGGGTGTGAAGAATCTGGTGTGTGTGTGTGTATATGCATGTATGTATGCAGATGATAAGTGATGGGTGATTGATAAGTATCCATGACTTTAGGTTAAGTAAAAAAAAATCAACCTTTGGAGGACTTTTATGTAAAAAATCGCACATAATCCTTCATGGATTAGACTAATCATAGCTATGGTGGTGCTTTCCTCCTATAAGAAAATGAAATTTCCATTTCAAAACTTTGAGTGAAAACACTTTCCTAAGTTGCAAAAGGAAGACCACTTTGGAGGACAATACAAACCGTTCCAAATATTCCAAATTCCAATACTTGCATATACTTTTGAATAATATAGTTCGTACTTTCTAAAGAAGGTGGCATATGATTCTAATGTTTCTTTGTCACCCAATCAAAACCAGCTTTGGAATCACTTTAGTTCCTTTCTCAGTGGGCTGCACATTATCTTTCAAAGACTCCATTTGCCCATTGTTACATATCAATACAACCAAATATTCAGTATAAATAACCAAGAGAAATGATATTTTCAAACACAAGTTTGACAACAAAAATCAACAACAATTTGAATGGTTAAGGCCATTTAAATATATGGTTATTTACGGTTAATAAATGGTTAATAAATATAGGGCACTTCTATGGTGAAGTCAGAAAAGTGACTTTCTTGAAAAAGTCATTTTGTTTTTTATCTCTCTCATTTGTCAAAACACCTAAAATCATTGAACCATTTATCAAATTAGTAAGTTAGTCTTTACCGCACGTAGAACAATTCCCATCAGGTGCAGAAAACACTATGGACATTCCACTAAACATGAACAAATTCCTTGAACTAGCTTATCAAAGTCTTAAAGATGATGTTACTGAGATTCTCAAAGCATCAAAACCTGATTAGGTTTTCTACGATTATGGTACTGTTTAGTTAGCACCGATAGCTAAAAGCCTCAACATAGCTTATGTTTATTACAACATAACACCAGCTTGGAACATATGACATGCAAAATTACAACATAATGAATTTTGGAGAGAAAAAGATTTGATTAAGCAGATGAATTTTAAAGAGAAACGGTTTTAAGGTTCGAGAATGTAAATTTTGGAAAAGATAAATTTTAATTAAGCAAGATATAGTATGCTCAATGATTGGTCATAGGGTTAACTTCACCAAAAAAAGTCATTCTCATGACTTCACCATAGAATTTTCCATAAATATAACAATGTATCACAACTCTTTCATCGCCAATTGAACATAATTAATTACCATTTTAAACGTCATTAACCAAGGTTTTCAGATATTGAAATATACAGAATATCCATTATAACCATCCAAAATATGTTTAAATATACATGATTTTTAGGTTTTCAAATATACATTAGCGCAATTTATGTCAAATAAAATATACATTAGCACAATTTACGTCAAATATACACTTAAAAATTTTGGTCAATGACATTCAAAATTATAGTAGCTTCTGCAGGGATTGTGCTACTATTTCCTGCTTCTTTGTGCACCATGAAAAAACTCCCGAGCCTATACTAAAACAATATCCTGAAGTGCTCTTCATGTCATCAATGGATCCAGCCCAGTCATTATCAGAGAATCCACACAACTTGAAATTTTGACAACTCTCATATTTGACATCATAATCAACCGTGCCTTTAACATATCTCAATATTCTTCTTGCTGCTACTCAACAACACTTGTCTTTGCCTCTCTGTGAGCAAGGTATGTAGGGTGCTCTATACCTTATTTATTTATTTTATGCTTCTCTCTAGACTTGCTTCCTCCCTAGATAATTAAGTTTTTAAGTAAGGAAGTAAATAGTCGTCCCGGTAGTGGGAAAAGTCCGATTGCCTAGTAGCCTCAGTAAGGAAGTAAATAGACTCATACACTATAAGTGGGGAGAAGTGGGAAATTCGTGATTCAAATCCCGACCCATATCAATATGTTGACGAAGCTACCAACCGAATTGCACTTACAAGACTGCCACAACTTGTTATATTCATTAGTTTTTTTTTTTTTTAGAGAAACTAAACTAGCCCATCCAAATTTGCTTCAAGGAGAATCGAACATAAGATCTTGAGCAGGAACACATTTCAAGATCTGAAGCCAATACATGTTACATTCATTGGTTATCTAAACTTAATAAAATAAGTATTCGAACTGAATTTTTTCTGTCACAAATAACACAGCTTAATAATTAAATATTAGACTCACTGTTACACAATACACTTGTTATTATTATTATTATCAAACAGAAACGCATTATGTGTACTTCACTCTTGATCTTCAATCCTAATTATACATAGGAGGCGTTCCACAATATCCCTCATGCTAGGCCTTTCAACTTTCTTCTCCCTAAGACAATCATGTGCAAGCTCCCAAAAGAGTTCTATGCTTGTGATCAATTTGCTACTTAAAGGTTCTACAGATAGAAGAAGCCTTTGATCAACCACTTGCATGATTGCACCATTGCTTGCATATTGACTCACATGAATTACCAAGTTAACATCATCTTGATCACGAGAAAAGTCTATTGCTTTCTGTGAAGTCAAGAGCTCTAGTAGCACAACTCCATAGCTATAAACATCACTTTTATCGGTTAACTGGTAGTTGCGGTAGTATTCAGGATCCAAGTACCCTAGTGTTCCCTGAGCACAGGTAGACACATGACTAAGTCCCGGGTTAGCCAATCTAGAGAGTCCAAAATCCGAAACTTTTGCTTCGAATTCATCGTCCAATAGTATATTTGTTGACTTAACATCTCTATGGTAAATAGGGGTGTGAGCAGAAGAATGCAGGTAAGCCAACGCTTCAGCTGTTTGAAAAGCAATTTTAAGCCTTTTTTTCCAGTCAAGAAAATTTGGATACCTACCATGGATATGGTCATAGAGGGTCCCATTTGAGATATACTCATAGATCATCAAAGGCTGCTCAGATTCCACACAGCAACCTAAGAGTCTTACTAGGTTCTTGTGATTGACTTGAGAAAGTATTGAAACCTCGTTAAGCACTTGTTGTGTGCTTTTGAGGTTACCAACTCTGGCTTTCTTGACAGCTACAATAGTTCCATCTTGTAGTTCGCCTTTGTAAACTTCCCCAAAGCCACCACTTCCTAGGATCCTAGCTTGTGAAAAACAGTTTGTTGCTTTCTTTAACTCTTTCAGTTGAAACATCTTGTAAAGTTTCTCCCCTCCAGTGCTTGAATTCAGCACAATTTCTCTTTCCTTGGCCTGCTTCTCCCTGTAGTTAGAGTGTTTGAAGGACTTTGTGATGATTACAAGAATCACAGCCAATGAGAAAAAAGCAATAACCACTATTGAGACAACCAAGCTGGTTTTCCATTTTGATTTTCTCTTGTACCTTACACAGGTTGCTGCAAAAGGGTTCCAATGGAATCCTCTCTTACAAAGACAACGAAAGAGTGCGTCTCTATCAGAAGAGGAACACTTAGAGTCTCTAGAACAATCACTCTGTGTCCTGCAGACAGGTTCAGGTGGAAGAGACCATTGAATCTCTAAGCCTTCCTCCCATTGATTAGGAGGTTTGTCTTGGTCCAAATGAAGGATGCTTCTGAATGCTTTGCAACCGGAACTGTGAAGGCGAATCTTGTAAGCTGAAGGCATACCGCCAGCAACAAAGGTGCAACAAGGGTGAAAACCACTTGCACACTCAAGTGCTCGATTTGTGTCAACATGACCTGAATTTTCCAAGTAACGATGACAAATACTAGAGGAAGAGCAGTTAAGAGGAGAAACCAAGAGGCGAGGGGAACAGTTGAAAATGAACACTGTGTTGGATGAAGTTATGTTGAAAGGAAGTGACTGATTTAACCAAATACCATTGCTTACAGGCATGTCTTGTGTGACACATGAACCAGGTAACCATGGTGGTGGCTGCAACACCATGCGCTGGATTGAAGACATGATTCTGAGTACAACATAGGAACTGCCATTGAGAGTGTCAAAGTAAAGCTTTTGAGAATGAGGATCACAGCGAAGTCTATAGAATGGGTCGCCACAGTTTGGTTCCGTGCTCAAAGGGTATGGAACTTTCATAGAGCCACAGTTTGGACAAGTCTTTTGAGAACAAGTATAGTGACAGAGGAAAAGGCAAAGAAAAAAGGCATAGCTAAAATGAAAACAATGTCTCCTAGTTGATTCAATAATCATTTTGCATGGATAATTAAGAGAAGCAAACTGTTATGCATTGATATGAATGCAATCAAAGAAATAAAAAGGCTATGCATAGCTGCTGAAATAGAATAAAGTGGCTCCAAGAATCTACTGCATGGAATACCATAAAAATATAAAGATCTCTGGGACCAATTGATACTAGATGTATATGGTCATGGCTTTTGCAAATATATACTCTCTTTTTTAAGATGCAAAGAGAAACGACTTTGGAACTTGTTAAACTTTGTAGAGTTTTTCTTCCTTTAATTTAAGTCAAGTAGCACATATATATAAAGGGAATATCATAGTGGATAAATTACTTATTAAAATATACAAAATGCTTGAAAACTAGACCATTGTAATTGTTGCACTATCGGTAATTGAAGAGCCAATCCCAATGTTTGCCTATGTTTTGTAATGACTACCTGACACATGATTCATGTGCCAAGTACGTTACAGTTACACTGTTAATACCTGTTGGTGAATTTAGGATTCAAACACCTGATAGAATGTTTACAACACATCGTCAACAAGAACAACAACAACCAAGTCTTATCGCAGTAACACTAAGTAGGGTCGGCTACATGGAGAATGTTTAAAACGCATGTTAAAATATTTTCCTTATCCATCACTATTACTACTATATGTCTCTGTGGCTTGATCAGATGGCTATTAACAAAACATGCACTTTCTTAAGAAACTGTTATTACATTCCATTTGATAGTTGACATATATAAAAGTAGTATTTAGATATTCAAAGGTTCTAGAAAAGGTCCCCACAAGTTCAGCAGCACATGTTTAATATTGAAAGGAGTGTCTATATAGTAGATTAGATACTTCCTAATCAAGCATGGTCAAGAATATGATTTGACGCTATATAAAGGTTGGAAAAAAAAAAAGACACCACATATACAAACATCTAGTTAGTCAAAATTTTGAATGGCATAAACTTTGTAACATAAGACAAAGGAAAACCTGGTCCTAGAACAGAATTAGAATCTGTACTCAACTCACTTTTCCATGCTTCGAATCTAATCTTTTAGGGTGTGTTTGGATGGAATGTTTAAGAGGGGAAGGGAAGGGAGGGTTCAATTTTCATTTTTAAATTACGGACACTATGAAATGCTTTTTAAAAAGTTAACAAATTAATAAGATAAACAATTATATAATACTTCAACCAGACTTAATTTATTTTAGAAAAAACATGTTATATAGTCCGTAGTTTAAAAAAGAAAAGTAAACCCTCCCCTCCCTTTCACTCCTAAAGCCTCAATCCAAACACACATTTAAGGATTGTTTTCCACTTCCAGCTCAGATTGACTGACCAGCATCGAATCTATGGTGCTGCAATATTTAAAAAAAATTAAAATGAAATTCTAGTTAATATTAGTTATTGAAATGAAAAAGAAAAAAAAATTGGACCCTTTCTCGATTTGTGCGCGTCATCATTGCGCAGAGCCATGCTAATCTTCTCTGTATTGTTCCAATTTTATCGGATGTCCCCAAAGGGACAAACAATGAGGTGGTGTAGGGTAATAAAGATTTAAAACATTTAAGTGATGTGGGACTCCAGTAACAGGTACACGCACTTAAATTCTTTCTCAGTCTTGCCGATGCTTCTTCTGGATGACTATGCTGCTTCTTCTGTGTAGCAGAAACTCTCTCACTATCGAACACAGTAGACAGCAACAGAGCCACGACGCAGACCAGCAACAAACGCCCGAAAGCCACCAAAACACACACAGAAAAAGACTATCTAAGGAGGCAATCCCTACGATCCCCACTCCACTCATAGAAAAGGCACGAGGGAGTCTTCAGTCTTTGTAAACTCCATTGCCACGATAACACAGTGATCACTAATCCTCTTTAGTCCATACACTAGCAGAGTAGGAGTGAGTTATTTGCTATCAGTGATTGAAGAACACAGTTATCCATTTCAATCTGTTTCTCAGTCATTACAGGGTGCTTCTGAATGCTTTGTAACAAGAATTGTAAAGGTGAATCTTGTAAACTGAAGGCATGCCACCAGAAACAAATGTACAACAAGGGTGAAGACCACTTGCACATTCTGATAAGCTTCCTGTGACTAGCATTCCAATGATCCAAGATTGATATTGGTTCCCAAACCTACAATCAAAAATCAACACTGATCAATTGTAAAGTCAACCAAAGTCAATTCACAAATACAGAAGAAAAAAAAAACTGGATATAAATTGAACTACAATATTTAGGCAACAAGGAAATATCGACAATCGCAGAAGACACGTTGAATCGGATTGCCTACATTATTGCATGACCCCATTATCCAATCTCGACTATCTAATCTAAATCAACGACAAAGATTATTTAAAAATTAAAGTTAATTTTGTAAAAATGTAATTTGAACAGTCAAATCTCTAATTAATGGCCAATATTATTTACGGTGTCTAAATCAGTGTTGTCAACTGTGGATCGTGACAGGTATCAGTTTATTCAAATCCCGCTCTGCAAAGTTCTATGGGGCCGTTATGCCCTCTATTTGATAATATTTTGTACTAAATAGCATATCCAAAACATTAGTGATATGCTCAAATTCCACAATGCTATAGTGTTATAGCGCCGCTAAAGCCTCTCTTTAACAACACCGGTCTAAATGCATGATCCAGTCAAAGCATTGAATCTAGATTCTCAACGGAACCAGATTCATTGCAGTAACTGCGTGACACAGTCACTAGTTACTACACTCACTGATCTTGACTATACAATCTAAACCAACATAAATATGCTTAAGTAGAAGTACTATGCAGTAAAATGCTCGATGAAACTTGCTAAAGTTTGAGAGTTTCTCTTTCTTTCTTTTATTTAAAACTATATATATATATATATATATATATATATATATATATATATATATATATTATTACTAATTAAAATATACAAATGTTGAAGGCTAGACCTTTAGTTGTGTTTGGATGGAGGGTTTAGGAGGGGAAGAGAGAGGAAAACTTACTTTTCTTGTTTAAATTACAGACATTATAAAATAAATTTTAGAAAATTAAATTAGCAACATAATAAATGAACATATAATACTTCTAAAAACTTGATTTATTTTAAAAAAAATCTTTTACCAGGTGTTGGGACAAGCAATGAGGTGGTGTAGGGTAATATAAACATTGAAGATTTAAAACATTTAAGCGATGTGGGACTATGGTAACAGGTACACGCACTTAAATTCTTTTTCCGTAGCTTCTTCTGGTTGACTATATATTGCCTCATTATATCCTGCCTTAACCATGCATTGCTCCACCGCAAGTATATCACTTATTTAACATCATCTGCTCGTTCCATCTTTTTAGTTTCTCGAATTCATTCACAATCTGTTTATAATCTTCCCTTGTTACACTATCTTCAGCCTCGATCTGCAAATGGCAAACATTGTAAATTAGGGTGCTAGTTACTCTGCCTCAATGAATAAAATAAATAAAAGATTTGGGATAATAGGTTCTTGAATATGTAATATCAAAATTCTAAAATAGTTCTTAATGTGTACTTGCTAGTCAAAATAGTCTCGGATGGTAAAATAGTCGGTAAATACTAATGATATGAAAAGAAAAAAAGTATATTCTAAAATTAATATGACAATGTTAACCAATTTTGAATTTATGTGGGGTGTCGGGGATCGAACCTCAACCCATGCATATATAATGCAATGACATGCAGTTTTTGTATAAGGACATTTATATTATTTTATCTTATTTAAAACTACTAAATAATCTCTTCTTTTCACATTTTTTCCTCTCTATTTCTTCATCAACCAAACAAAATGTAAAGCGAGTAGAGACCAGCTTGTTTTAATTTATTTTTCTCATAGACTAAAAGTTGTTTTTATTTTTCTTAAAAAGTGAATTGAGTTTTGCATATTTACTCATGATAATAATAGACTTTCACTCAAGATTTATACATACTCAAACTTAACCAATCATTGTTATCATGGAACGATGATGTTGTATTTTATATCAAACTTTTACTTTAACATGACTTTTATAATATTAATAAACAAATTAAAACAACTTTGTTAGAATATTTGGTATCATGATAAACATATTAAAATTAAGATAACTCACAACGATTTTTTAAATCTACTGTTTTTAGCTTTTATAAAATTACGGTGGGTCATTGTGATATCAAACAAATAATTCGATTCTTCAACTTTTTATTATAAAATGAGTCATTTAAACTTAACTAAATGGCATGAATATGATGATTCAAACTTTGAATTAAATGGACATCACATCACATGAGACATGAAATGGTGACCGAACCACGGTTGAACCGGGCGGTCGAATCCACTTTGATAAGACCGATTCAGTCTGCAAAACTATACGCTTCTCTCTTTCTCTCTTCACAGCTCCACACAAAGAAAAAACACTCGCAGACTCTCCCCCTTGCGGCCGCGCGTGCTCTTCACATTCGGTCGCCGTCTCTTGTGACGCTTTCGAACCCATTGGTATGTATCTCTCTCTTTCTTCAATGCGTAGTTCCCAATTTCTTATAGCTCATTATTGTTTCTAAGTTTCGATTTCAACCCTAAGAGTGTCAAATTGCTGCTAATTTTTTTACTTTACTCCGATAAATTGTTTCATTTACATGCAATTTCGTGCATCTAAATTATAAAGAAAAGGGTCTCTAAGGGTTTGTTTGGATTGCTGATTTTTTAGGACAAAGTCTATATTTTTGTATATATTTGAGTTTTTTTTTTAAATAAATAATAACGAAATTGATGATCCAAACATACTTGTGATTGTGTCATTGTGAGTTCTTTTGCACCTGTTGTGGCATTATGATCAATATCATGAATGAATTGTTGCTTTAGAATAACTCGTTCAGCTGATGCGCGAATTTAATTCCCTCTTGTACCCGCAGTGTTGATATATTTGTGAGTAGTCTAAAAAATTCCCTCTTATTGTGTTTATTCTTATTGAGTTTTAACACATAAGAGTGTTGCTTGCTACTTGCTAGTAATCTGGTTAATTTGCTTATCTTAGTTACCTCTCTTGTTTATATGTTAATCCATCATAATTCTAGGTTAATGTCTTACAATGCAATTATGTTGTGTCAACTCTGCTGGAATTCAAAGTGTTACTTGTGAAATGAGAGGTTTAAATAACTCTGCTTACTGCTTAGAATGGTTTTTGTAATTTTATACAATTCGTGAATTGGTAAATATTTAATCGACGAATTCAATTCCAACCGCAGTTAATCGCATCAAATATTGTTAAGGAAGTAATACAAATCAAACCAAACCAAACCATGTGTTTTAATATTTATATCAGATGACTTTTTGCCTGAAAACTGGGTTGTGCCTTTTCTGGCTCACTACAAAGTAAGTCAGCCTTACAGACTCACTTTTACCCCCAACCCGTGGTGAGCCAACTAGGGTCGGCTGAGTTGCCATGTTTTGACGACTTTATTTCACTTGTTTTCTACATATTGATTTGATGCAAGTGTTTTTTGTTAAAGTGAATTTCTTACCTTTGTTGCCGCTCTCCTTTTCCGATGAAACCACTACTCCTATTTCGTTTCTGTTGGAAATTCCGCCTTCATTGTGGTTTGCCCCTAGTCGCCTAATTGCGGCATTTGGGTAGCCTTCGTTGCAACCTCCAACACCTTCATTGTGTTGGCTTTGAGGGGGTGGATTTAGTCCCATGTCACTTAGACATATGGCCTTTATAGTGTTTATAAAGCATGGGCATCCCTCAACTTACAAGCCGGTTTTGTAAGGATGAGTTAGGCCCAATATAAAATCTAAGAGTTTCAAACAAACTTGCATTTATGCAATGCCAATAATTTGTATTTGATCGCATAATTCGAATGATGATTGTTAATTAAAAATGTTTCTTTAAACTTGTTGATTAATTTGGTATATGACGTGCAGATAGAGGTTGGAGGAAGTTAAAAGATGCCTCCTTATGATTGCATGCTTCTATTCAAGCCAAATGTGAAAAGAGAAGCCCTTATCAGTTTAGTTGCGAGGATCGGAAAACATGTGTGTAAAAGAAATGGGGTTGTCACTGAGGTTAAGAGTTTCGGAACGGTTCAGTTGGGATATGGCGTGAAAAAGCGTGATGGCAGATTTTACCAGGTGAGAGTGTCACATTAATTGTTCCTCGTGTTGTAATGCATGGTTTATTCATTTCTTTTTCTTTTATATAATTTAGGTGAACTCGTTTCCTCTTTTTTCTATTCTAATTAAAACCTTAGTGCTTTACTGCTTTTGTTATTTGGGTTGTATTGGTAATGGACAGAGCTGTGCTACAAAAAAAATGTGATGCATAGGTCGATGTGAAAATGGTTGTGGTGGTATGTTAAAGAATCTGTAGAGTTGTTTCATACATCTTTAGGTTTGACATGGATGTTGATTTGTTTGATATCAACATAGTAGGATTATTGGGGTGTTTTGGAAACAGCTTAGTTAATTGAAACAGTTAATTTAATAGAATTTGCATATGGATATATATGTTGAAAAACTATGTGTTTTCAATATGTTTCCTGTTGTAAAAATTGATTTTTGGTTGGGTAGAATTAAAATGGAGACAAGAAATAAGCTTAGCATAAGCTTTACCTAAACTGTTTTTATATACTATCTTAAGGGCAGAATCAATTTATGGGTATGCACTATTAAACTCTTCCAATGAAACAAGTAGTTATGTTATGTCATGTTCTTCTGAATCTATATAAACTCTGAACATGCTCTTTGGAAATTTCTATGACTTTTGCTCAATGTGGCTCAAAAATATGAATTCAAAAAACATTTTATTGAAAATTCTCAAAGTGAAGTGCTTATCAAATGTGTTGTTTTCCATACGTGGCTGATGAAGTTTCAGCGAACTTACATATCTTTTTAGTTTGAGATTCTGCTTTTTGTATAACAGAAGGAGTTACACGTTCTTCTCTAAGTTGAATGGAAATTATGCAATTGCAAAGTAATATGTTGCTGTATTCTGTTTTTAATGAATGTAGGGCCAAATGATGCAAGTAAGCATGATGGCTACTCCCGAAATCAACAAAGAGCTGCATTACCTAAATAAGGAAGACAAACTACTGCGTTGGCTTCTGGTTAAGCAGCGTGACACAAAGTTTGGGCTTGATTTCATGAGCTATGAAAGTGGATTGGAGCCAAGCAAATTCTCTCAAATAAATAAACTTGATGATGAGGATGATGATGAGAATGAAGATGATGAAGAATATGAAGTGAACGAAGAAGAAACAAAGTGAACTAAAACCATTCTGCCTCAGTATTTTGTTTGTTTCCATTAGGAGAGGATAAAACCATTTTGTGTTGTATCCGTAGGTTGCCAAACATATGCTTATTGGTAGTGCTATGCTACATAGCAATCAGACATGATCGGTGGCCTTCAAGATGTTGATTAGTAAACTGCATGCTGTCTCTTGATTTTAGACTAATTTTTTGTAACTTGGTGAAATAATTTATTAGCAAATGTGGTCTTTGAACATTTTAGCACTTGACTTGATCTGATTCCCGAGGCATAAGCTGATACTAGTATCTCAAATGAAAAAGTTGTAAACAGTCAACAATTTGAATATCAACACGCACAAGGAAATGTAATATTTCATGCAAATGAACAAAAAATATGAAGCAAAGAGCTACTAAGGATTTTATTGTGTTAACTCCTGGTTTTAGGGGAAATGAGCTTGTGGATCAGGATTCTTATATTCATTCTACTCTCTCTTTCTCTAACTTGTATATTTTTTTTTAATAAAATATATCAAAGGTCTTAAAATAGAGAAGGCACATACAATGAAATGACTCAGATGAGTGACTACACCAAGTACTGACCGCAACGAATCAAGACACATACTTATTCATATGAATATGAACATGTTAAGCAAATATGACGAAATCGTGTCTAAAGTATGATGGCTTAATCTTTTTTTGTTGCTTGAAATGGATAGCTGAATGATTAGCAAATCATGATCATATTAGCATGAGAAGGGTGCAGACTTAAAAAGTTTTGAAATTTTATGAATCAATTGGAGTCTCTGCTTTGATCGATTTCGATTAAATCACTGTTAATCAAGAAACTAACGATGGAGCTGAAGGAAGATTTTCACAAGTATTGTTGGGTTAGTCTTAAAATTATTAGTAATAGGTAGGGATGGGAATAGGTCAGGTTGGTCTACAGGGGCCTGCGATAGGTCAGGCTAGGTCAGACTTTTTTTTTAAATAGGTAAGACTTAAGCTTTTTTAGAAGTCTATTTAGCTTAAAAGGTCAGGCCTCAGACTATTAGAAAAGTCTTTTAGACCAGCATACTTCTTAAATAGGTCGGTCTACTTATGTAAATATGAATAATATTATTGATTATTATATTATATACTCTACTTTGAATTAAATTATAAATTTGTCAACCTTTAAAGTAATTTAAGCTTATTAGTTTACATTATTTTTTAGCATATTTAAATGTATTATTATAAATTAGAATTGAAATATGATATAATATATTGTAAAGTTCTCTAAAACTTATGTTAAATATCAAAATAGAGTTTAATATCATTGATCTATTAACTCGTTATTCTATTTAACCTTGGATCAAATTACTTATTTAAAGATGTTCATATGAAACAGGCTTTTAAACAGGCTAGCATGCCTAATCAGACTTTCATAAGGCCAGACTCAAGCCTAAAAAGTACGCCTATGACAGGTCGCAGGCCAGGCTTAGGCCTTGTAAAGCCTAGCTCGACCTAACCTATTTCTATTCCTAGTAACAGGAGTTGATAATGATAACACTTCGTTTTTGTTTTGCAATTTTGTTGATGCCATTTGATATGTGAATTGCAACTTATTTTCTTTTATCATGAGTTTTATATATTTTTCTTATAACTTGATTAATAATAAAGGAATTTGTTTAGTACAATCTAAATGGGTGTTTAGCTTTTGTCTTTGCTTTCTATGACTACTAATGATGAGATAAGGATACATCACTTTGATCATCATGTTCTTGAGGTTAGACATGGCAACAATACCCGTCCCCGTGGGTATCCGCCCATACCATTCTGATTTGATTGAGTTGGGTTTTCCCCGATTTTAAAATACGGGTATGGGACGGGTAACGGGGTTATATGCACCCACCCCGAACCCATACCCGTCCCAAATGTAAAAAATTATTTTTTTTACTCTTTTTTATATAAATAGAAACTCAACCCTAGATCATTTCACTCCAATCCAAACGGCATATGTCATTGTCAGACGACACTTTTCTAGATTCTATCTCAAGCAGTCAACGCTGCTCACAAAGCTGGTAATTCAATATCGTTTCTGCGTTGGTTTCATTCACAACGCTGCTCACTTTTCTGGGTTCATTTCATTCATTCCTTTTTTTATCTTCAATCATAATGCTTTACAATATTGTCATTGGGGTTTGAAAAAAAAACTTTTTTTATTAATAAATGATTCACTACGGGTACGGGAATGGGATGGAATCCCCGAACCCATCAGGATGGAATTCGATTTCTCATCCCCGTTGGGTATGGGTAGGGTTACAGGTAAGTATACGAGAATATGGTATAGGGATGAGAAAGGTAAAACTCGTCCCCACACCGCCCCATTGTCATACCTACTTGAATGACTAAGTTGATGCTATTCATTTTTGTGTTTTGGCCATTGAAGCATATTGATGTTCACACTCTTGGAATGCTTACCCTTTTTGTTTTTCAGCAGAATTGGGACATAAGAAGACAAATGTTAGTTTTGTTTTATTCTTTATCTATTAAAAGGATTGGATCTTTGGCTGAATGAATGCAAAAGGAAACTCTTGGATAATGTTTTTGATACATAACTGGACCCTTCCAATCCATCTATTTAAAGATTGAATCCCAGATCCTCTAAGACCTAGTGCAATTTAGAAACAAATGGCTTGCTGTTTCAATATCATCAAAATAGAGAACACAACATTTTTTCTGAAAGTGAAACTAAGTACTAACTCATTTAAATTGACACTGGAGAAAATCAAACAGAGATTCCCTAAAACTCCACCCCTCCATAATTCAACTAAGTCGGGAGCTTATAATAAACAAAGCAATTCATTCATTGAGGAGACATGTCAATTGTTAAGCACCCGCTATTTTACTAGTGCAGTAATAAGTTGCTTGACATGCAAGCAAAGTCATAATTACCTAGTATTGAACAAAACTTAGTATCGATCGTTATTTTTCATACTACTTTTACTTCACTCATTTATTTATTGTTTGTAGCTTTTGGTTGTAGAATGAATTTGGAAGCAACATGGACATAGCAACTGACATTACAAGAACATTGAGTTCAATTAAAGTCGTATCCATTTGAAGTATTGAGTTCAATTTCTAGCAAAAAGAATTTTTTTATAAAACTTTACTTAACTACTACGGCCAAACTTCAAATTACAAGAGCTCATTTTCTTAAAAACTAGAGTTAAAAAAAATATGTACCTCTAAAAGAAATATAGCAACATGGATTTGGGTTCCACTTAGGTGAATTTCAAACCAAGAGTTGCTATATTTTCAGAGAACCAGCTCTTGATTTTAAGAAAACCAAGAGTACATGTTTGGCTGTGACAAACGGCCCCTATATCACTTTTATATTACATGGCCAAGAATTTATGTACCGCCCCAAAACACTAATATGTAGTTATGTCCCTCATATGGTACCACCAAAAGATCCATACATTCAAGTAAGGGTCTTGAAGACATAAGAGAAGGCATTGTATTTAGTGACGATAAGAATTCCAATTTTTCCTTTATGCAATTTCTGAAATGAACTGATGCAGAAAATATATCTCACATTGTAACTATGTTGTATTCACAAATAGTCTAAATTAAAATGCCACCTAACTATGTTGTTTTCTCTTAACTTTTGTTTGGAAGTTCGGAGGGGAGAACTTTGTGGAATAATATAAAAGAAAATGGCGAAATCTTTCACATTTTTTGAAAACGTATATTTGTAGAGATTTTTTTTAGAATATTAGACAAAATTATACTTGTTGTCCTTTCACATAAATTTTAGATTTTATACTTGAAAAACCATATAAAAACAAATCAAAATGACGAAAATGACATGAAAAAAAAGAGAAAAAATTGTTATCTAAAATTAAGTTAAGGGACGATATGTGGATAACTTAGCCAAAATATAATAACAACATAAATAAAATTTGAAGAATACACGTAAACCATCTAAAATTAACCCTTCTTCCATGTATACAATTTTTTAGTTACCAAAACCAGGATGAAGAAAATGAACCTCTCAAAAGTCAAACCCCTCACATTCTAAAGTTCTTTATTTCTTCCGTTTTTTTTTTCTAAAACCTTTCATCTTTTCCTCTCCAAACTTGCAAACAAAGCTTGACATACCGGAGTCATTTTCTTGAAAAAAATTATGTTGATAAAAATACTTGTAGACATCTTGGATTATTTTTGTATTTAATAAAATTTTATTTTTGCATATTTCCCTTCAAGAATTTGATCGTTTACTTGTTTATTTTTTGGCTTAAATGTGTGTTTGGTTCCATGCACTTTTACTAGTTTTTGGCATTAGTCCCTGCAGTTTTTTTGGTTTAAGTCCTCGCACTTTGGAAAAACTTTGGTATTGGTCCTTATGTCAATGAGATGTTAAAAAAAAACACAAAACTAACGGAGTGTCACGTGGCCCAGTTATATCATGCCACGTGGTACACTAAAAAACAATATTTCAAAATAAAATAAAATAATAGTTTTTAATTAGTTTTATTATATTATTGGACAAAAAATAAATTAATAAAAGGGACATATCAGATTTGAAGAAGAGAAGCGCGATTGAGTAAGGGACTTATCTTTTTCCACCTCTTGTTCATCGATTCCGGCCAGATTAACATTAACCTTGTATGTTGAGGTCAAAGTCACGGCGGCGGCGCTGCTAGAGATTGTAACTCCACTGCTATTAGTAACATTGACGTTGTTGTTACTGTCATTGTGGTTGTTGTCGTTGTTATTACCGTCGGCGTAGTGGTACCTTTTGTGTCCACCAAGAGCTTGGTCAATAGAAAAACTCTTGTGACAGTTGAAACACACGTGCATCCTACCAAGACGGTTGCGATGGAAACAAGAGACGGTGTTGTTAATGGTGGTGGATTGGTTTTTAGATGGGGATTTACGGTGGCTATTTTCTCTCTTTTTTAATTTCTAATTTAATAATAATAATAATAATAATAACAAAACTAATTAAAACTAATTTTTTATTTGATTTGTTTTAATTTTAAAATTGTTTTTAAGTGTGCCACGTGGTGTAATATAACTGGGCCACGTGGCACTCCGTTGGTTTTGTGTTTTTTTTAACATCTTATTGACAGAAGGACCAATATCAAAGTTTTTCCAAAGTGCGAGGACTTAAAACAAACAAAAAAAACTGCAGGGATTAATGTCAAAAACTGGTAAAAGTGCAAGGACCAAACACACATTTAAGCCTTATTTTTTTTATAAAGAAGTTAATTTGATTGAAAAATAAGTTAATTTGACTGAAAAATATATCAACTTTTTCTTATGGTGGTCAAATAGGGTTTTTAAATAAAATATAATATACTTGGAAAACCCAATTTGATTGAACAATGTATTCCTTGAAACAAAACAAAAATTATATAAATAGTACACATAATATTTTTATTAATTAATGTAGAGACAATACATTAGTAAAGAAAAGTAATACCAAGACAAATTAAATAAAAAGGACAAAAGCAACAGCAAACTTATTAATTGAAATTTTAATAGATAGCAACAATATTATGAAACAAGGAGAGCTTTCTTTCACATGCATGCAGATGATATCTGATTCACACCTCTTTGACACCACCAACATTTGATTTGTCTTCCTCAACTTCAAAAGCAGAAACAGGAAAAGTTCTAGAAAGTCCAGAAGTAGCTTTGAAAGTGATTTTACCGGTTGGTGGATCATCAACAAAAATATCAGCTACGTTAAGCCAAATCAAAAGCTCTTTGGCTTTAACACCATTGAGTTTCTTGATCTTACCATTTTCAACATAAGCAGTGACTTCAGTAGCATAGGAAACAAGTTTCCCAATCTTTTCAAATTTGTGTGTTATGCTTTTCTTCTGTTTCAACCAAACAAAACCTGTTTCTCTGTTGTAACCAACTTCAATGATGTCTTTCAATGGTAACAGACCATTGGGAAGTGAAATCTCTTTCAGAAACTCTTTAGATTTCACCTGACCCAATTCGTCTCCTTGGTATACCTCGGCCTTTGATTTGATTTCCTCTGTTACCAATGACATTGTTTTGGTTTTGTTCTTTTGAAAACAAAGGTTTAAGATTTTGTTTTGTTGGGTCGTTACAATGATTGCGGGGATCATTATATAGTTCTTGACTTCTGAAATTGACCTTATTTCTTTATTTAATTACAATATTTGCCACTGTCGTTTGTTATTGCGACATTTAATTCTTTATCTTTCACAGCCACTGTCTAAATTAGGATTTTTCTCAAATATTTCAAATAATCATATTTTACCTGTCAGAATTAAAATTATTCCTACTTTAGACGATTTGGACAAATCTTGTTATCAGAAAATTATAATATACTTTATTAAAAGGAATAATATCTCCTGCATTGATAATTTTTTTCATATATAATTGTAAAAATGGTTAAAAAACTTATATGTACATTTTTTTTATATGTACATTCTTTTATGCAACTTTATATGTGAATATATTCAAATCATTGACCAAAAAAAACTATTCAAATCAAATTATTTGTTTTGAGAAAAGTATAAAGACTAATAAATTTCTTACTATTTAGATATTCCTAAAATACTTTCTACTTATTTATCCTTTTTAAAACTAGACGCCGACCCGTGCGATGCACGGTTTTGTTTTCGCACGGATTTGTTTCGATTTTCATATATAAGCATCATGTTGACTATATTATTAGTTGTCGATATTTTAAATGTATTATGTATAACATTTCAATAAAGACTACAATAGCAAAATGCACCGAAGTTGGAACTCGTCATACAAAATCTAATCAATGAGTAAAATTTAAACAATGAACTAATTAAATAGTTCAAAATACACATCAAAGGAAAAAATTTACTGCATAAAGTTAGTATGAGAGACATATCAAGTGATTCAACCATGGAAGCCGATAAGGTCACCTACATTTTCATTTTTCAAGATATATGTCGTAGGAAAAAGGGGAAGAAATGGATGAAAAACGCAGACTTTTGGGTTTAGATTGTGAAGGAGAAAGGAGAAAAAAGAGTTCGAATCCGTTTGAAAAAAAAGGAAAAAGAATTAATTGTTTTATAAAAAGGGAGTTTAATATTGGATATCAAATAGTGGAAGCCAAATGATATTACAAAAACAGCAAGTTGCTTGTTGGTTAAAATGCTTTGAAGTAACCAACATGACATGGGTTCGAATCCTTGGAGGGATTTTTTTCATAAATATTTTTCAAAACCCTAAAAAAAGGGTAGGATTAGGGTTAATCAGGTTGCTTGCAATACTGTTTAACATTTAACATTTAGATATATAAAGATTTGATAAAATTGCTGAATGTTTAATATTTTGAGTGAAACATTAATATTAATAAAATATTTATTGGAATTCAGTCTTAATTAATAATTAATATTAATTAATTAATATTAATATTCTGACCCAGTTCAAACAACAACAAAAATTAATAAAATCCCTAAAAAAAGTGATAAAATATTTATTGGTTTTGTCAATTTATTTTTAATCGGATATTAATTAGTTTTGTCAATGTCATGCCTCAAATTTTGACCAATTAAAACTTTGTTAAAATGAAAAGCTCGATAAGTCGCAAATCTGAAAAGGCGGCTTAGGCAAAAAAGAGCATCTCGGTGGACTGAAAACCTGAAAGGGCGGTCCAAGCAAAAGTTAGAGACATGTATGAAAAATGAAAAATGTTTATCCTGATAGGTTGAAACCCGCAAGGGCGATCTATGCAAAAGTTAAGGATTATGACAAAGTAACTGCATCTGTTTGGACATGAATCACTTGGGGCATTTCAGCCGTCAAAATACCTTCGCCTTGTGGCAAAATAACTGCATCTGGTTGGACATTGAATCACTTGGGGCATTTCAGCCGTCAAAAGACCTTCGCCTCGTGGCAAAGCAACTGCATTAAATCAGACATAGTTTCACTTGGGGCATCTCACCTGTCAGAAGACCTCCGATATGAAGCATCCACAAATCAAAAACTTGGAACAGTGGAATTCAAAGTTGTTATGGAGAATAGTGGTTATTGTGTTCAATGCACCTTTCCCATATAATTACCATTTTCCAAACTTCTCAAAATCTGTGGAGCCACGCTTTTGGCGGGCCACCACTCCATTTATATTAATTTGAGCTTGTGCCCATTTATTTGAAATTCTCATTTATTCTTGGTTTACAAAACTTTCGTCTATTTTTTATGTTAATATTTGAAGCAAAAAATTCAAAAACAAATATTTTTTCATGTCTTTTGAAATGCATAAACAACAGGTACATCTTCTTTGAACTTATGAGTATGAGAAGCATACATCAACATCCGTCTCAAGAACAGTTAAACTCCGCAAGTTAAGTATGACCAAAGGCTATGAGATGACCTCTGTCCAAAAAGAAAAAGTGAAAAAAGAAAAAGCTCGCTAAGTCGAAAACCCGAAAGGGCGGCTTAAGCAAAAAAAAATAAAAAATGAGCGTCCCGGTGGATTGAAAACCTGAAAGGGCGGTCTAGGCAAAAATTAGGGACATACAAAAAAGAATATATTCCCGGTGGATTGAAAACCCGAAAGGGCGGTCCAGGCAAAAGTTAGGGATTCAAAAAAAAACAATACAAAAAAAATGATGACAAAGAAGAAAAAAGAAAACAAAGACAGAGGCATCACAATTCAAGTGGGCCAAATGGAGGAATGCACTTCATGCTGGTTTACAAATGGCGACTTCTGCCGATTTGTTGATTGATGGACCTTGTTCCCAGTAATTGGCGACTTCTGTCTATGGTTGATTGATGGGTTTCATCCCAAGAAATGGTGGCTTCTGCCTGTGGTTTGATTAGTTGTGGCTTCTGCCAGAATGATTGATTATTGGGCTTTCTCCCATCAGTGATTTGATTATGGAGCTTTACCCTATCAGTGGTTCAGTTAGCGGGCTGTACCCCGATAGTGTTTTGATTCATCTCCAGTAATGATATCCCCATTGAAGATTGCCGAGTGTTTGTACTGCGATGTTGGTCCACCTCTTATCTTACTTGTCTAGTCTTGTTTCATCAAGTTATATACAGTCATATGGTCGTACAAGTTTCCTGCATATATTCATACATTCATTCATATACATATTCATGCATATAAACATTCATGCACGTAACATGCACAATATCATTTATACGTTATTGCATTGACCATCTTGTGTCTTATTTCAAATGTATCACATAAAAGTGTCATCCACAATGTGTCTGATCAGTGATGTCACCCTTAGTCTTGATTGGTCGTATCCTTTTAGTTTGGTCCTCTTTCATCATTGTGTGTCAGGCGAATAGCTTGCAAACCCCTTTTGGTACCTGTGTGCCAAGCGAATAACTTGAAAACACCTCTTGTTATCTGTGTGTCAAGCTAATAGCTTGCAAGCATATTTTGTTACCTGTGTGTCAAGTGAATAGCTTGCAACCTTTTTTGTTACCTGCATATATTTCATTTCGTATGTTCGTCGTTACCCCAGTAAAGGTAATGGACAGTGTATTCCTTTCGTATGTTCGTCGTTACCCCAGTAAAGGTAATAGACAGTATTTCATTCCGTATGTTCGTTGTTACCCCAGTAAAGGTAATGGACAGTATTCCTTTCGTATGTTCGTCGTTACCCCAGTAAAGGTAATAGAGAGCTTTTGCTTTCGTATTGGTTGTCTTTACCGCAGTAACGGTAACAAACATTCTTTCCTCTCTAGTGGCACTTATTAATTGGTCCTCCAGTCGGTATTTTCGTCGTCCTTGCATTCATAATTGCATTACATACAACTCATATCATTATATTCATAGAGCATTACTTTCTTGACTTTCGAGTTGGTCAAAAATTGGCGTACTTAATATTTAAGTCTCTCCGACCCGTTGATTTAAAAAATTTCATTTTTTTAAATCCTCGTGACGGAGAAACTTAAATAGAGGCATCTGTCATACCTCAAATTTTGACCAGTTAAAACTTTTTACTTCGCATATCGTTCGTATTTTAATAGCATTTCATTCGCATTCTAATTCCCATGATATCTGTATTTTATTCACATTTTGATCGCATCTTATTCATATTTTAATTTTCACTTCATTTACATTTTAATGTCACTCGCATTTTAATTTCTCAGTTTTATCCGCGTTTGACTTGTATTTTATTTATCGTATAATTTACATTGTTAAAACTCATTTTGTCCACATCTTTGATTTACCATTTTATTAGCGTTTTAAAAGCCGTGTAATTCCGTCGTCTCAGACGAAATTTCGGCAGAGAGGTATTTTAAAATACCTCATTTTTTTGGTTCTGAAGGGACATTTTTTATTTAGTCATGTTTGTTATTTCTTTTTATTATTTGTTTTTAATTTTCGTTATTTATTTATTTGGTTTTATTATTTAAAGTCTTTTAGTCCAAGTTTGGTCCAGTCCATGTGTCAGTTTGCTATTGGTCATGTATGTCTTTCTATCAAAGTCTGACCCAATAGGGGTATTTTAGTCTTTTCTTCGTACCAGAGAAACCCTAGTTCTTTTTACTATTTAAAGTCAGCATTGATTGTTGTGCCAGAGGCCCCATCAGTCAGAAAAAAAATCAGAAAAAGTCATCAAATCACCAAAAAATATGAGAGAGAGAAAGAAGTTGGTGTTTTTTGGTAATTTGATGATTTTTTCTGATTTTTTTTCTAACTGATGGGGCCTCTAGCACAGCAATAAATGCTGACTTTAAATAGTAAAAAGAACTTGGGTTTCTCTGGTACGAAGAAAAGACTAAAATACCCCTGTTGGGTCAGACTTAGATAGAAAGACATACACGACCAATAGCAAACTGACACATGGACTGGACCAAGCTTGGACTAAAAGACTTTAAATAATAAAACCAAATAAATAAATAAATAAATAACGAAAATTAAAAACAAATAATAAAAAGAAATAACAAACATGACTAAATAAAAAAATGTCCCTTCGGAACCAAAAAAATGAGGTATTTTAAAATACCTCTCTGCCGAAATTTCGTCTGAGACGACGGAATTACACGGCTTTTAAAACGCTAATAAAATGGTAAATCAAAGATGTGAACAAAATGGGTTTTAACAATGCAAATTATACGATAAATAAAATACAAGTCAAACGCGGATAAAACTGAGAAATTAAAATGCGAGTGACATTAAAATGTAAATGAAGTGAAAATTAAAATATGAATAAGATGCGATCAAAATGTGAATAAAATACAGATTTCATGGAAATTATAATGCGAACGAAATGCTATTAAAATATGAACGATATGCGAAGTAAAAAGTTTTAACTGGTCAAAATTTGGGGTATGACAGTCAATAATATTTTTAATCGGTTATCGCAAGTTGTCAACAATATTTTAAATTGGTTTTTGCAGAGGGATAAAATCTGCAATAATATAGTAAATTATTAAGTGTATTGTTGACAGTTGGCAATAACTATTTTATCAAAAAAAGAAAATTTTCAATAATTATTTTCTACTTTAAATCGTCAATATATGCATTAAATTATTGTCCCTTTCAAATAAACTGGAATATTCTTCAAAACAAATAAACTGGAATATATTAAATGAAATTCTCAATTTAAAATGCATATAATTTGTTTCCCACTTTTGTCAAGATTCTCTTTTATAATACTTATTTCAAATTCAAATATGTATATATAATTTTTTTTACCAAATGTATAAATTATCTTTTACAGAAAATTCTTTAATTAAATAAAGAGAATCATTTATTGAATAGAATTCATATGGTTCATCATTTTATTAGAGAAAATGTTCAAAATAAAGTGTTCATGGTAAATAACCAAAAAAGATATTGCAAAAGATTTTTTATTGAGGAAATACCCGAGCTCGTCCTTGAATTTGCAAGAACCAGTAAAATTTGACGTAATTTTTTTTCAAAATGTCTATTTCATCTTTGAATTTACTAAATATCAATCAAATTAGTCTCTCCATTAAGTTGGTCTGTTAATGGAGGTGATGTGTACTGTTAACCTCTCACAAGACTTGTCATATCATATGTCACGTCAGCAGGGACTAATTTGGCCGAAAATGACAAAATTTCCAAAGATCAAATTGATTGATTTACAAAAAATTCGAACTCACTTTTGCAGAAAAATAACCTTTACCCAACGTCACTTTCTTCCCCAAATCTATAAAGTTGAAACCCTAATTTTATAATTTGTCACCTAGAGTTTTAAATCCCCAAAATTTCTTTCATTAATTGATGACAACGTTCTTCCTCAATTCAAAAAACATCAAAACCTAATTTTTTTTTATTGAATTCGAAATCCAAAAGTCCCCAAAATTTGTTAAATCTTTGGTGTTCAGAAATGATGGGTGGGTGAGTATATAGGCAAAAGCAGCTATAATAGTCGGTCTTCATCTTCAAGCTCTATATTTAATGGTGATGTGAGAGTACTTGAATGTTGATTAAGTATTTAATAGTCATAATTTGCTTGCTTGAGTTGTTTAACATGTTATTGTATTGTACTATGTATGTGTATTGTTATAATGTAAAGAGGTTGAACATGAATGAATGCAACATTTCTGTCAAAATATTTCCATCAAATTATTCCTTAAATTATTTGCCTAAGTATCAAATCGATCCCTAAATTATATAAAAATACCTTCAAATAAGTCCTTGAATTATTTAAACAGATGTCAATGTGATCCTTGGTGCATATATGTGCATAAAAAAGTAAAGAGACATAATTTGATCCTTGATTATATAATCAAAAGTCGTAATTCAGTCATTGCACTACAAGTGCAAGAACATTACATAGGCAAAAAGCAACTCAACTATGAGGTATTAACAACATAAGTCATATATTCCATCAAATAAGTCGTAATTCAGTCATTACACTATAAGTGCAGAAATATTACATAGGCAAAAAGAAACCCAACCATGGGGCGTTAACAAGTTAGAAGTCATACATTCCATGTTCTTAAATATTACATATCCAAAAAGAAACCCAACTAAGGGGCATAATTTAAACAAGTCTAAATATTACATTTTCCAAAAGCAAAATTTAATCAGGCATTAAGCATCACTTCTTTGAAAATCCTGGGATTGGGATAAACTCCATGAATTAGGGTTGCGTAGAACCGGATGGCCCATAACTTGGATATGACATTCTAATAACTTCAGGAGCAGTTGGATGTGGTGGAGCAGGACCCTTCACTGGTGTTTGCGTAGACTTCTCAGTTGAAATAACTGGTCCTCCCATGTCATGCCTCCTTGTACTCACACCCTGCAATAAAATCGATCAAATCAGTCCCTAGATATCTAAAAATTTCAATCAAATCAGTCCCTAAATTATGGCAGTTACTATCAAATCGATCCTTAAAAGAGGGGTAAAAGAGGAAAAAAAATTGAAAGTGAAAAGTTATAACTGAAATTTGCAACGTTTCCATCAAATTGGTCCTTGTAGACATGGCTGACTGGATGACACGTGGACATCACAACACAACATGTAGGACGACATGTCAGCCTCACTAACAGAGGGATTGAACGGAGGGATGAATTTGATGGACGTCTGTTAAATTCAATGACTAATTTGATATTTCGAAAAATTGAGGGACGAATTTGGCTGATCCTTGCAAATTCAAGGACGAATATTGGTATTTACTCATTTTTTATTTTACTTTTTTGACTGGATCGCAAAAGAAATCTATATCTACATCATTGTTACTTTCCCCCTAAAATACAATTTTTAGCGGAAGAAATTAAGAATAAAACCAAGAAAGACAAGCATGATTAAACAATCCAATTTGCAGGAATGTTTATAGCCATGAAAGAGATATGCTCCCACCCATTCAACAATTTAGTTCATCGAGTTCCAATTTAAGCCTACTATTGTATGTATCTTTTTGGCAAAAAAAAAAAAATTATCTCAATTTTCATTGGATAATTTTAACTAAGCTTAATTGCACTTTTGACCTTTGTTCGTGGGTGATCAATTAATTGTTCCTTGATTTGACTCAACAAAATTGGTCTCCTACCGATGTCCAACTAGTTTGAAAAACCGTTTGGGAGACTAGAACAACTTGTTTGAGAGAAGGGGTTTCGGAACCCATTGTGAGGATCAACTTGTGCAACGCCTCATGCCAGTCATAATGCGAAGAGTTGCTTTACATCCAATTAGAACATGTCATTTGTAAAAAAAAATTAAAAAAAAAATCAAAGTTTGGTTGAAACATAAGTGAAGGGTAGTAAATCAAATTGAGAGTAAACTTTTTTTTTTTTTGTCAAATAAGTAGATATTTCATTCATTAAGAGCTAAAAAGCTAATGATTACACAATGTGTAAAAAAACTACCCACTATCAGGGTAAAGTACATAATTACTGCAAAACACGACTGAAAAACAAACACACAAGTCAAATCTAAAATAACACCATAAAGGAGGAAAAGCAGTAGAATAGAGTCAAATCCAGCCGGAGAGGGCCTAAACCAGATGAAGATGGGGAGGTTGTCGTGGAGGGCGGTAGAACGCAGGTATAGGTATGGGTGGTGGTTCACCACAGTAAACGATATGACCGACAACAAACACAACAACAAACAAAAGAGAGTTTCCCATGACGAAAAAGGTTCAACGAGGGAAGGGAGGTGAAGATAATGAACAAACAAAAACGATATCTATTACACCGACCAAACAGCACCGGAGTGTTGACATATCAGTAGCAAACTAGCGGTGGCAGCGGTTTTTTAGGGTAAACTTGAGGGGTCGAAATTGCACATTTTAAACTTGGAGGGCCAAAATCACAATTGTAGAACTTGGGAATTAAAAGTGCAATTAAGCCTTATAACTATCAACAAAAAAATAGTTCTTACAGTATCTAAACATTGCATGGACTAAAACCACTATCAACAAGCATTAAAGTGATTAAAAACAAAACAGCAAAGACAAAAAAGATACTACATTTCAAATAAAAACTAAAAAATGTTATGCAAGAAAAAAATAGTGGAGTATATGAGTGCTTTCAGCTGAGCCCGACTTACATGTGCTATTCTAGTTCTAGTTTTGAAAACAAATAAACCACTTATTTTAACGGCACAATGATAATTATTTGCATTTGCACACATGCTTAAAATAGTTTCCAAAATGAACAAATACAACAGAATCTCCATGCACTGGTATAATGGAAATTTTTGGAGTAACAACCATTGCACCAACTGGCTGTTTGCACTTAGCCGTTACTCTGTTTGGCTCTGGAAGCAACCATTTTCTTTCCAAACTAAACTAGGATGCCATTTTCTTTAACGAAAACTTAAATAGCATCTGAGAGTTTGAAGAAACAGTCCCTGGTCTAAACTTGCGGTAATATGTACTACCTAGCAGCCTCTTTGGGATATGATGGCCTGTCCCACTACACAATGTACGTGCCAGAAAACTGACACATAAAAGTGTCGTGAACAAATAGACTATTCTCAAATTCCTTGAATTAGAACTGAACTGCAAAAGATTACATGTGATTTGTTAGACCAACAGCAGCATTGAGATATATGTAAATCATATGCCAGACACATAAAGACATATCAGGTAAGAGTATGATGAATGTGTGAAGGAAATACAATCATATATGGATGAGTAAAAATAACCCTTCACATGCTCATTTGATTTTGTTGTGTGTATGTGGCATGTACTGTTTTATAGCCCAAATAAGAGACTAGCATTTCATTTTAGAGGACAATTAAGAAACAAGCCAAATAAGAGACAACTCATTCCAGAATCAGGTCTTTGGGTTTCAAATTTCATGTCAGATTATTATATATATCTCCATGACCTTACTCTTAAAACACTCCTCCCTCTTATTCCCTTGCTTCTAAATGAAACAGTAGTCCCTTCAGAATTTTGCCAATATTGACTCCTCGCTTCCAATGGCTTTTTGATTGATGGAAATAAGATATAAGAATTTTATTCACATCTTTAACACTAATGAGCACAACCAAAATACAACCAATCCCAAACCAAGAACAGATGAACAGAAGCATACAAACATGTCCTAATCTAGCTGAGCATGATTTTCAAAGTAGTTGCAACAGAAATTAGTGTGATTTTATTATATAATTCAACGAAAGAATACTGACCACCTGAAGCAAATCAAGAAAGTTCAAATCCGGCATTTGAACTGATAGCATACAAAAGCTTTGCTCTCAAAGTGCCTGGACGTTTGTATGTGGGAAGCTGTAATGATTGAGAAGAGGAAAATAAAAGCGTAAGCAATTCAAATGTATGACAAGGGATTGTCTAAAAGAACCAACACTTTTGTCTGAATGACTTTAAAGTTTAAATCACCAAATGGCTGTGTTTGGTAAGTGGACATCCAAAAGTTCATACATATTTTCCAAAGCCTATCTAAATGACATTTTTTATTATGAGATCATGAATTTCGAGATCCCCATGTTCTATACATCTAACTCATAATAACTGATGTATAATCTTGCTTTCCAGTATCTCATTGCCAAATCCCAAATACCTTATTCGTAGATTAAAAAATCAAATAAAATAGTATAGGAGTCAATCGTGCTAAATGTCTCGTAAAGTATATGGTATGTGTTCTACTATTACTCTATTAGTACTTCAGTAGTACCTTAAGGGTATTGTAGCAAGTTGAAGCTGATGGAAGCCGCTCTACATCTTGTCCTCCAATTGTCGCCCAAAGAGGGACATCACATGCAACCTAGGTAAACAAATAGACCCCAGTGATGATAATATACAATGAAATCAAGATATTTTAGTATTCACTAAAATAATGCAATATTTTGGGGAATATTTTATTTACATTATGAGATATATGATAATTTAAAGGAAAGGAAAAATGAGAGTAAGAGGAAAGCAGAAAAGCTGGCTAAAAGTGCCACACACCAACGTCTAACATTTTCTTCCCTTCAATGGATTACTAGTTACTACATTCTTAAAAAAATGCCGAAATAACTTTTGAAAAAAGAATACTCCATCCAAGAAGTAAAATATAGTTCTTATTTTACAGTGCAAAATATAGTACTTAAGGAAACCCTATTTGGTGTTGGTGATGCTGAAAATCTAAGCCACTTGATTGGAAAATTCACAAAGAACCCCTTCTCTGATAGATAAAACAAAATTTTTGACCTCTTTGAAGGTGATTCTTCCATGTAAAACAGAACTCGACATTTCATCTTACTAGGTATTACTGTATTGGAAATTTGGAACCAAGGTGTTCCTTTCCTATATTTCCCATCGCATAATTTATCAGTCTCAGAGAAAACATCTATGGACTTTTTAAAATTATCTATTCAGCACCATAAAGTATAAATATTTGGTTGCATGCATAGAATGTGAAGACATGGATGTATCATGGTCCCCAAAAAATGAACAATATTATGGGATTTTTGTAGTACTGAAAATTTCCATTGCCCATTGGGTAGGTGGATAACTCTTACAATACATAGCAAGCAGTTAAACCACTAAACATTTACTTGAAAACTGCTTAGTACAGAAATGCCCATATAGAGAAACAAATTATTCCTGATAGCTTATTAGACCACTTCAGTCAAAAAATTGCAAACCATGCCTTATTTCATTACAATAAACAAAGCAAATGGGATAATAGAGGTGCTGGCATAAATGATCTTGAAGGCCTATCAAACATAGAAAATCAAGATCATACCTTGTGGATGGTAAAAGGTGGCTGTAAGTATTTGAACCCAAGTAATGGACCACGAGAACAACTGGTAACAAATTTAAGAAGCATACAACGCTCTTTTGGTTCGAAGCCTTTAATCACCTGTAAACAGTTGACATGAAGCAGAAAATGAATATTGATTTCGTAAAATTGGTATCTGCAGATGTGGCATGCGTAAATTCTTCAATATAATTCACGAGGTTGAAAATAACGGTCAATAGTCACATTCTAAAGCAAATATGCATGTTTTATAGAGGGTAAGAAACTGCAATTCACCAAATCAACATCCCCTGCTTTCGGAGGGAGGGAGAGAAAACGTGGGAGATCCCTGATATATTAATTAGATGATTAACTTATTTGTAACCCACCAATCTCAAACAACAGGAAATATACAGAAACAACATTGACTCTATCCAGTGCCTTTATTTTGATAGGAATCTACAACATAGTGTGTAGCCATCATCTGTGCTGTTAAATTTTGGAAGAACAAGCTGTATCGAATTTGACTTGATTCTTTTGGTTTAACATGAAAAAACTGTCTACCCTCGTCTGGGAGGGGAGGTAATGCACTAGGGTTCTCTAATTTTATTGTTAGCAGGAGTGCAAGCGAACCGAGCCAAATACTTGAATCTTAAGTTTGGCTTATGAAAAATATAGGTTACTCAAGCTTGACTCAATTAATTAAACAACCCTAACTAAATTTGAGCTTGACTTGTTAGAAAAGGACGAAACTTAAGCTTAGCTCATTTATAGCTTAATTTTTTTTGCATTCATGATTTTTTTTATATTTTTGAAGTATGTCAAATAACTATTTTAAAAACATATTTATAAGCATACACTTTAATTCTTAAGCAAAATAAAAAAATAATTCATTATTGTACAAGTCCAGCATATGAAAATAAATTAAAAATAACAAAAAAAGAGGGAAAAAAATCATCAAGTCATCAATTCTCCCTAACAGGCAAACTCAACAAGAAAGAAACCAAATCTGCAAATTGTGCTAGATATGAGTCACACATGTACAGAACTGACAAGTTTGCATATAAAAAGGGAAGTACACACAATATTGCATCAGTTTAAATAATTTGTTATGCATAGATAATGGACTAGGATTGCTATGTGTGTGTGTATGTTTAGTATTGAGGTTCCAATACGTCCCAAAAGATTTTGATTGAGGCTCAATAACTCAAAGAGAAAAAAAAATCAAATCTGCAAATCATGCTAGATACAAGTCATATGCCAACCATGCACAACTGAGGGTTTTGCACATAACAATTGCAATACACACAATATTACATCAGTTTAAATAATTTTTTATGCATAGATAATCGACTGGGATTGCTACGTGTGTGTATGAGCAGTATTGAGGTTCCAATACCTCCCAAAAGATTTTGATTGTCCGGCTCCCCTCACTGTAACCACCAGTGTATCGCGTGTTACTTTTAAAATCATCAATGTCAATATCGTAATTGCCACCTGAAAGCAACTGCATTCTTGAATATCTCAGAAATCTTGCTGTAGAAAGTGAACTCAACAGATAAAATTTTCAGTATAAGTTGTCACAAGTTGATTGTAGTGAATGAGTGAGTCTGTTACAGAAATGCTCTGTTGCACTTTGTGCAAGAGAGAATAGGAAATATTCATCAACTCACAAAGAAAACCTTTTAAACACATTTAGAAAAGAAGATACCTGATTAAACTCACTAGCATTGAATAATTTCAACCAGGATGGAGAGATAAGATCAGTTAGCCCTCTATAAAATGCATTTGAAAAGGGTAATATCTGCAATTTAAACATTGTTACATACATATCCATGATGCAACAGTTATTACAGTACAGAAGTCAATTGCATTAGACTACAATGATGATAAAACCTGTTGGTTGAGTTTGTAGTCTGCCATCGCATGTATGTACTGCATCTTGTTTTCATTTGTCACAGAAATATCTTTGCCACCAGACTTGAGCTCAACCACATGCCTTTTGCCAAATGATTCTTCAGTAACAGTGAAATCAAGAGAGAGCTCCTTGACATCACCATCATAATTCTGCATGAATGAGTATGTGAACCTTCCAGTAAAATGTTAAATTGCATGAACAGACATACACAGTAACCACCCGAGTCAAACATGGGAAAATTAAATTAAAAATGAGACAAAGACCAGTACTTGAGGAAAGAAAAAACCCAATCCTAAGATCAAACCTAACATACCAAATGCAAATTGAATCTTGTTAATTATTGAATTTTTAAGGTTTTCATGAACAATGCCGTGTCTAACATCCAGCTACCACCCACCAAGACATTAGCTATTCTAGAAAATTCATATACATGAACATTTGTTTTTCAGAAGGATTGCACATGGACTAAGCTCAACTATAGAAGGACGAACATTGCAGGTCGAGAAACAGCACCAAACCATGTAACATTTTAAAAACATTAATCCTAGCATAAAGCAAGGTGATACATTGAGGATGTATGGTCCTGATTAATTTTGAGAAAGGATTTTTAAGAGAAGCAACAGCATGGTTATGTCTCTTAGGATTTACCTTCACATACATAAGGCTCCTGTATAGCTCTGGATCAAGAGTTGATAATTCATCAAGAAAGCTATACCGTCCCAATAGCTTTTGTACAAAAACATGCGAGAAAGAGTAATCAAGTAATATTCCTTCATAAAGAGCTTTACCAACTACTCTTCCAAGGAACTCAATCATCTGAAGACCATTGTCCAAAAATCTTGCGGATGCAGTTGGAATTAGGAGGCTGTCTGAAGTTGAGGTTTGTGAAAAAAGGCCGTATCTAGAGCAAAAGGAAAAAATTTCAGCTAAGAAAGTCGCTACTGGAAGAAGAAAACCATGAAATAAAAGCAAGAAAATACAAAATGACGTCTCAAACTTACTCAGGGGCAAATGCTTCTTTTGATATGTCAGTCAAAAATTCTTTTGATAATCCACCATAGTCCAGACCAGCCTCCGTAAGGCCACATTCACTGACAAATGATACATGGATGGAAGACTTCAACTTTGACCCAAGCGAATTTAATTGTCGAAATCCATCTTCAACAATATGACCCCGACGTACTACAATCTCAATGGCTCGTGAACCAGGTTCAGAAATTTCACCAGCCATTTTGCGGGAAGCTTTATCCATCTTGATGAATTCACGAAACATCTCAACTCTATTTCAGCAGTAAACCAAGTGATTAAGTACTTTCAATCAGAGACGATTATGTGTTACATTGAAAACAAATGAATATGATTTCGATGACATGTTGCAATCAAATATCCCTTCCCCTCTACAATAATCCAACTCAATTACATTAATGAATACTCTCATTGACAGTCTTTCTCCCTTACAAAGTTTACTCTTGTTACTTTGCTTCATTTAAGGTTTCACAATGATCAACATATAGCATATCATGAATAAATAAATGAAACTACTACTCTTGTAATCAAATATACGAAATATTCACAAGTATTTCACAAGATACATGATTAATAGTATTCGCCAGGTGATTCTCCATGCACATACTAAGATAGTTCGAAAAATGAAAAGGACATATTAACAGTAACCTTCTAAGTTGATCATAGTTTTATCAATTCTCAATTTAACCCACCGATAGAAGAAAGAACAGACAATATTACACAGTAAAGAAACCCGAGAAAAGTGTTGCTCAAATAGGAAAATTAACACCACAAAAAAACAAAACTAAAATTAAGTTCTTTTTCTAACTCTTACTAGCATGAGAAAACTAAAGAAAACAATTCAATCGGGCTTCACCCCTGGTCATTAGCTCTTTTTCCTTATGTGTTATCCTTCTAAATGTTCAGTTGAGGGGACAATGGAAACGTCAAAAGGATATTAAGTACAGAAAGCAGAACTGAATAAAACAGAATTTATGACAAGCAAGATGCCTCATAATGGCCACAGTGAAAGAGCAATCAGTTACCTCTCTTCAAATGGGAAAACATGGGGAGTCATGGTGATAACAGAGCCTAGACTCAGGGAAGATGATGAATCATCAGATCTCAGGTTGGCCGAATAAATTTCATGAGTTCTAGCAGCAACTGCAACTGGTGGCCGGCTTTTTCTAGCAGGAGAAAGCCACAAATCAGGAGGACAAAATGGGTGTCTGCAATCCCTTTCATACATTAATTGTAAGCATCTGACGGCACAATCCATGAGGGGCCTATTATGATGACCAATAACATGGGACAAGCCATTATATACTAGGGTGTTGAGCATTGATGAAATTCTTCGTTGTTGCTCTAACTTGAATGGAACCTAACAATGTTATCAAATTCTCTAGAAAAGTAAGTTTCCTAAAATGTGAACTAATTCATAAAAAGACTAGGAAAAGAAGAAACCAAGCCGCTACCTGTTTCTCGTAAAACTCTATGTCATCAAGAACCAAAAGCAGGTGAGAATAGGCCGCACAGAAAAGATGAAGCATAGCAAACATACTTTTTGGAATGCCTTGTGGGCCATGCCTCATAGGTTCTATGTCCCATACATCTGAAAGATCTAAATTGACTGTGCTTGGTGCAGAGTGAATGCCAATTGGATCTGTGCGGTCTGTTGCAGTTTGTGACTTACCTGTAAATTTATGAAGTACGCTGACCCACTTACTGGCCCCATCTTTACTTGCCATTTTTGGAATCTTCTCAAAAGCTTTAAGTTTTCCATTTTCACTTGTGTGATTATCCGACATATGTTTGTCTCCAGAGAAAAATGAATCCTCAAGTTCACCCCACAATCTCACAAGAAATCCAGGAGTAAATGAAAGCATGTTAAGAACTGGTAATGATCCACGTACTGGACTCAGGGCTGAAAATATTCTAAGTAAGCTAGAATAGAAAAGTGCAACATCGCACAGATCTAGCTTCTGCAAATATTCCAGACTGTTTGAGATCAAAGTATCGGCCTTTTTAGTGGCATCTCTATTCACTGATGACAAAAGATTTGTGAGATGCCATTGCTGACAGACAGGCCTAAATTGATCCATGTATGACATTATTAACGACTCATGGGTTGAACTTTCAGTATCAGTTTGGAGAGAGTTCTTCTTCTTTTTGAGCCATTCAATATTATCAAGACAAGCCAGTAGACTTTCTGCTAGAGTGACAATAACATGGACATACAATGCACGGTCTAAACCTTGATTGAAGGATCCAGAGTCTACATTGTTATTTTCATTCCCTGTAGCTAGACATATAAAGTTAGCGAGAGACCAACCAACTGGTGGAATAGCCTTGAAAGAGACAAGAATCTCTGGCTTAACCAAATCCGACATCTCCATTAAAACATCCTCTTTCAAAATCTGTCATCACCTGTCAGAGTTTGATCAGTTCTGATATGTTTGAATCATAAAGCATAATCTATGAAGTTATACGAATCTATGATCTCATTAACTCTAGACGGATACGATGGCAGCATCTTAATACTTCAGAGAGAGGCTTCCCTTTACCAAAAAATAAGAATGAAATTCACCTTTGAGCCATTGTTTTATATCTTTTACGGATAGGGGAGAAAATAAGTAAAGAACCATTACATATTCAAATTAAAAAACCTCGAGTTTGTGTGTGTGTGAAAGACAGATACTAACAAATACAAAACTTAGTTATTAAACAACAAAGGTCCATCTTTGATGTAGCAAACTTAAAACCACAATAACAAACAAATTACATAAGAATATAGAAGTAAAATGTGCATGCACAATCATGAATAATCAACTCAGCAAGTCAAAAGATGGAACTGCTTCCATTTAATTATACACAAACACATGGGTTACATATGCATGATCCATTTGTGACATCAAAATATAAGATTTAAAAATTTGCATAACGAATAAAAACAATAAAAGAGAACAAGTCCTCATTACAACTAAAGACACGGTCAATAATTTTGCAAGTGAAATTGTTCTGCTTTAAATATGCTTACCAGTAGTGCCTGAAAACATGTGAACAAAATCGATTTGTGCTTTAAAGCAGGTAGAAGAACATGTGGGACATGTTGCACAAACCAAGGAATAGTCATTAGATATACAACATATTGCTTAGCAGCATGATTGACATTCAGCATAGCAGGTCTTTCCCCATCTAAGTTTGTCAGATAAAATGGCCGCACAGCTAAAGTTATCGCACTTGCAGTAATAAAAAAATTCTCATCTGCCTGGGTGATAGCTTTCGTTTTGGAAAAATACTTATCCAATGCAGTAATATATTTCGCAATAGAAACATAACTACCACTTTTATTACTCCCTGTGAACTCAACTAAACCTTTCACGGCTAAATCTGCATCTAAGCGGTTGTCATCTGTAATGCCTTTCCATCCTTTTAGATCAGTTAACATTACAAGAATACGCATTGCTAGAGATGTAACAACAGTAATATCTTGAGCCCCTGAATTGCATTCACTATACTCTGAAAGAATTGAAAAACCAAGAGAAGAAAGTCGTTGTGCCTGGTAACTCCAAATTCTTCTATCTTCAGTTGTACCAATTGCCAAAAGGCAAAAGTTCCTCTCTGAATCTAAACGAAAAGGAAAATAGGTCCATAAAATTGTAAAAGCTATGAAAAACAAAGAAATAGAAAGTATCTTGACATTCATAACTTTTTGTAAGCCATCACATTAAAATGAGTAACATAATTGGAACACTAACTTGAAGTCCAATAAAAAGAATATCAAAATAAGGGAATATACCAGAAGACTTCAGGCTCTCCAATAAGATTGTAAAGCAAATCTTCATAGAGTCTATTTTCTTGCTATCGACCTTCTGATAGCGATTTGAGAAACGGGTGACAAAGAACAGAAATGGCCTCAACAAATTGTTTGAAATCCAATTTGCCGTCATCACCCTGGTATAACAATTCACAGATGTCTCCCACTCCTGCTGAAGCTGCAGAGCAACCATCTTTGTAACCTTGAAGCGCCTCCATACTCTCTTTCAACATTAAGAAAAAATTGTCATTTCTTCATTTTGATACAACATGCCGTGAAAATGAATGCCAATACAAGATCAAAAGAAACACACAAACAAGTTGTTTTTAACTTATGCAATAAGCTATAAATTCAAGTTGAAAAGTTTATCCGAACAAGCTCTAGGTAAAAATAAATAATACTATTTCATTGTCTCAAGGACTTATTCTAACTATTATAGTATTTATTTTTATATTAATCAATTTAGTTTAATATGATGGAATTAGTTTCCACCGACATCACATGAGAACTTATCATACTACCAACTAAGTCTACTATGTAACCGCTTTTTAAAAAAAAAAAACTTGACAATACTGAATTCTCATCGGATGTCAGTGTAAAACTAGTTTACACTGACATTGGATACCCTTTTTTTGGGGTGTGTAGACGAAATGACAATCACCACTGAAACTGACGCATACAAAATCAGGTTCAAACCGAGGTGAAGGTGTTTAGCCAAACAACATCGGCGTTTTCAAGTTGCATCTATGTTTCATTGTGCAAATATGGAGATAGCAAGTTGAATCTTGAAACCTGAATGAAGAGAGCAGCAGAAGCAGCACGTTTAGCAAAATTGCGAAGCTCTCTTTCTCGCGAGACTTTCTGAAGAAGATCATCTCGAGTTATCTCCTTCGCACTCGCTCCTCTCAACGATACCTGAATCAAGTGAACAACAATTTCAATTATCATAACTAATATGGAAATTGATGAAATGAAAGGTAAGGTAAGAAAGAAGAGAGTACCTGGTGTTTACGATGTGCATCCATGGGAAATACATTAACTTAACTTCTTCGCTCGCTCTGTTACCGGTAGCAACTACACAAGAAGGAAAAGTTCGTTTTTCATAGTTGACGTCTCAATTTCTTTTAATTATAAAAAAATAATAATTATGTTCTTTATTGTTCTTCGTTTAAATAAGGTTTTTCAGTCATTTCTTTGAGTTTTGAAAAATCCATTGTAAAACAACATGTAGATCTCTTTGTCATTCAAAATTCCATCAAAAACAACATTGTTTTATCTAACTAGGCAACTTAATTGACATTGATTGAACAATTTAATTTATTTTATTTTATTTAAATCCATTTCAAATTTTATATAAAAAAGGTAAAATGAAAATAAGAAAAATTGAGGATAAAATTCAGGTAAAATCGATAGATTGTATGAATCTAATTCAATCATAAATTAAATTTGATACAGTGGGGGAAAATCGTGCAAAAAGTTATATACGAAAGAAGTTTGTCAAAAGCGAGATTTGCTTTGGAGATTAATGATTATCTCTTATCAAGACTATGATGAGGTGAACTCATTTCTTTAGAAGTTTTGGGTTCTTGTATCTACAAAGTACAAACACGAGAACAATATAATCATGTTGATAAAGGAAAAAAATAAATGTGACCTCCATCAAATGACGATACAAACGTAATGTGGATTCGACCATTTTATACTAAGGGTTTTGAACAATGAACTGGCTGTTGTGGATCAAAATGACAATGTTATGGCTGCAACTTCATTAGTTTTGGTAGGGTTTGATGGTTTGAATGCACAATGACTTTGAAGTTAAGGCTAGGATTTACAAACAATAAATGTTGAATCAAATTCTTTAGGTGTGAAGATTGAGCCTCAAACTATCTAAATGGTAAAAGATGATAATTATACAATGGACCATTCGAATTGTTCAAAATTTCACAAAAACAATCACTAGATATTACCGGATCCACCCCCAATATAAAAAATAATGTAGAGTCAAAATAATGTATTACATTATAGAAACACATGACAATTATTCTTGAAGTACACCCAAACAAATTTAGATCTCTTATGTTGTTGCTCAATTGCAATGGATATAGAGATTCTTTGTCTACACCAAAACATGTGTGATTCAAATCTCTCACCTGATGTAATCGCTCTCTTTCTTAAAAACAATTTAGTGATATTAATTTTTTGTGACATGAGTCCATTTTTGAATAAGAGGAAATAATTGACGAATAATTAAAATAATTTATTTAAATGAGAAAGAATAATTGATTTAGAGAGATCACCGCACCGAATAATCCTTCTGTTTTTTACTAGTAGAGAAAATAAAAGCAAGGACACAGGCGTGTAAACAATAAAAGCAAGTACAATAGAAATGCAGTTGAAAACAACAGAGGATACGATACATACATGGAAAAATGGAGGCACTCCTCCAATTCCAACTCAATTCAACTCTCTCCTTCTCTTCTTTCCTTCACCCCCACCACAACCACCGTCACAACTTCAACTTCAACTTCAAACCAAATAAACCACACGCCAAAACTTATTATCATCCCCTTCACTCTCTCCCGGTTCAAATTTCCACTACCCCACACCCCTCCCTTCTCTTCCCTTTCCTCCGCCTCTCTTCTCACCACAACAACCCCAACCTCGCCAAATCCATCCACTCCACCCTCCTCAAAAACCATGAAATTCATCATCTCTCCACCGCTCTCATTTCAACGTACATCAACCTCCGTATCTTCTCCTACGCCCACCGTCTCTTCCTCTCTCAATCTTCCCCTAACGTTGTTTCTTACTCCGCACTCATCTCCGCTTTCTCCAAATCAAACCGTGAAAAACAATCCCTGTTGCTCTTCCTTCACATGATAACAGTTTCATCTCTTCGCCCAAACCACTACACTTACGTCGCAGTTTTAACCGCTTGCACCCGAATCCTCAACCACCAACTTGGTCTTCAGTTACACGCTGCTGTTATCAAAACTGGATATTTGAAATCTGTTTTTGTCTCCAATGCGCTTATGTCATTTTATTCAAAATGTGGGTTTTATAAAAACGCTTTCAAAGTGTTTGATGAAATGCCTGTCAGAGATATTGCGTCGTGGAACACTGCAATGTCTTGTATGGTTCAGGAGTTTATGTATGACGACGTGTTTCGATTGTTTTGTGATATGCTGGTGATTGATGGTTTGAAAGTTGATTATTTTACTCTGTCAACGCTTTTGACTGCGTGTGCTACAGGTGGGTTGTTGATGGAAGGTAAGCAAGTGCATGCGCATGCTGTTAAGGCTGGGTTGGAGGATGAAGTGAATGTTGGGAATGCTCTTATTGGATTTTATATGAATTGTGGAAGTATTGATGACGTGGTTTGTTTGTTTGAGAGGATGAGTGTGAGAGATGCTATAACTTGGACGGAGATGGTGAGGGCGTATATGGAATTTGGTTTTGTGGATTTGGGTTTGAAGATGTTCGATGAAATGCCGGAGAAGAGTTGTGTGACTTATAATGCTCTTTTGTCTGGGTTGTGTCGAAATGCAGAGGGTTTAAAGGCTGTGGAATTGTTTATCCGAATGGTGGAGGAAGGCATGGAGTTAACGGATTTCACTTTGAGTAGTGGGATTCATGCTTGTAGTTTACTTGCTGATTATAGGGTCAGCAAGCAAGTGCATGGATTTGCAATCAAGTTTGGGTTTGGATCAAATGTTTGTGTTGAAGGGGCTTTGCTAGACATGTACACAAGGTGTGGGAGGATGGTAGATGCTGAAAAGATGTGTGAAGAATTGGAGGAAGTTAGCAGTGTGGCTTGGACTTCCATGATGTGTGGCTATGCTAGAAACGGGCAACCGCATAAGGCGTTTTCTCTTTTCCATCTTGGTCATTCTGAAGGGAAATTGATTATGGATGAAGTTGCATTAACTTCAATGCTTAGTCTTTGCGGAACCGTCGGCTATCATGATATGGGTAAGCAAATCCATTGTCAAGTTCTTAAATTTGGCTTTCATTCTAATGTTCAAGTTGGAAATGTTGTTGTTGGTATGTATTTTAAATGTGGGAATGTAGATGATGCAATTAAGATGTTCAGTGGCATGTCCTCTACCGATATAGTTTCATGGAATACTTTGATTTCTGGATATCTTACACACAGACAGGGCGATAGAGCATTGGAAATATGGTTGAAAATGCAGGAAGAGGGCATAAAGCCTGATGAAATTACATTCATTTTGATAATTTCAGCCTACAGGCAGACTAGCTTGAATTTGGTTGATGACTGCCGTAGCTTGTTTAATTCAATGAAAACTGTTTATCACATTGAGCCAACATCTCAGCATTATTCATCCTTCATCAGTGTTTTGGGTCACTGGGGTCTTTTGGTAGAGGCACTGGAAACTATCAATAAGATGTCTTTTAAGCCTTCTGCTTTTGTTTGGCGTGCTTTGCTTGATGGTTGCAGACACCATAAGAATACAATGATTGGAAAATTGGCTGCCAAAAATATTCTTGCCCTAGAACCTAATGATCCATCTACTTATATACTTGTTTCAAATTTGCATTCGTCTTCTGGGAGATGGGATTGGTCTGAGACGACTAGGGAAAATATGAGAGAAAATGGATTTCGCAAACACCCGGCTCAAAGTTGGATAATTTGTCAGAAGAAAATGCATTCATTTTATGCAAGAGATAGATCTCATCCGCAAGATAAAGATATATATAGGGGTTTGGAGATACTAATCTTAGAGTGCCTAAAACTTGGATATGAACCTGATACGAGCTTTGTTCTCCATGAAGTGGAGGAGCATCAAAAGAAAAAATTTCTGTTCAATCACAGTTCAAAACTAGCAGCAACTTATGGATTATTGATGACAAAGCCAGGGAAGCCCATTCGGATTGTAAAGAACATCCTTCTTTGTGGGGACTGCCATACATTCTTGAAATATGTATCCATTGTCACTAAGAGGGATATTTTTCTAAGAGATTCTTCAGGATTTCACTGTTTCTCTGATGGCCAGTGCTCGTGTAAAGACCAATGGTGAGACGCAGGTAAAGCTGGTTGATCTAACCAGTCATCCCCATTCATATTAATGATGTAGCTATATTTTGGAGAGAGAAAAAATTATACAAGGTTTTTCTTCGATACTACTGCAAATTTTATGGCACCAGTTAAGAGAAGATAGGTTATCCTTTCAGGTGATTTAGGAATGAGTTTCTTTTAACGTTTATCATTTTTAATGTAAAACTATATCTTCTATATTTGTTGCTCTAATGTAATTGTAGTACTACGTCTCTTTTTACACTCAAGATTGTTTATAAAAAGGGACTGAGGGAGTATCTGTTTCCATATAGATGTAGGATTGAAGCAGATACTAAATGTAAGATAACTATGTGTCTTAGTATATTGAAGGAATTCTGAAATCCAAAATCAACTTTACTTAATAATACTTTGTTTTCCTGTGAGTTATATACTTTATTTACGTCTATGATTAAGAATTTAATATTAAAAAAAAAAACAAATATTATTGAATCAACTAAGCATAGCTTAAGAAGTAATAGGATCAGATCAATATTGTCTTTACATCTTATGTCGATACCATTCAAAGCTACTGATCGCCTGCATCATCGTACAATTACATCATAAACACAATTTTACTTACATCATAAACACATCCTAGTCCCTATGCTACACTTAGTTACCCAGAAGGCTTCAACCTCTTGCTCCACAAAATTCCAAATTGTTGCTCCTAAACCCTTTTCTTCAAGGGTCGCCCTTTCTTCAAGCCTCGCTTCTTATGCTTTTTCCAATGCAGCAAATATCCCAAGCCACCATCCTTAATAGCAGCAATTCTATGTCAGTTGTACTTATTCTGTATCATGTTATGTGTTGCCATATTGTACTACCTAATACCTATGTGCCTAAACATTTTTGTATTTAGTTTACCATCTCCTTCACTGCAGGCGATTATAATTATTTGATTAGATTGCTTTTAAGCTTTTGAGGAGATAAACACCTGTTTGTTTACGGAGAAACGCCCTTTAGATCTTAGTTAAATTCAATTAAAATTTTCATTCATTCCATATCTGTTTTAGTAATTTATAACATAGAAGCAGATTTGTATATACAACTCAAACGGGTCTCGGTTAAATATATAGTATCTTTCTCGCAATAATTGAAAACTTAATTTTAAATATTTTCTTCTCATTTTTGTTCTAATAATATACTTCATTCACTTTGAGTATAAAATATTTTATATTGTCAATTTATCACAATTAATTATGTGTAACTCTGGATGGAACAGTTTTTGGTAAGCCTTTACCTCCATTCCAGCTGAATTCAGATTATCGGTTTCTTCTTACCTTAAAAACGGGATGGCTAACACAAATATAAAAATAGCTAAGCTAAAACTCAAACTTTTCAAATGATATAACAATAGGGATTAATTAGTAGTGTAAAAAAAACATAACATTGTGAGTATATATGAATTAAATCCATAATGCAATATCATTTTTGTTAGTGGAAATTCGTCATAATCCAAACCAATAGATGAAAGTTGGAAGAGTTGTTTCTTTTTTTTTATTTTTTATGAATATGAAGAGTTGTATTTTAGACACAAAAATCAATGTTACGTAAGGGAAATGTTAATTTGTGTCTCCAGACTCTGATTAAAATCTTAAATGGTAACGTTTTATAAAAGTTTGGTAACATTTTATAAAAGTTTAATAATTAGTATATTGAAAATTGAAAAACTGTTATACTTTAAAAAGAAGTTAAACCCTTATGTAAAATACAACTTGAATGTGTGTTGCCATCATAACCAACCAAGAGAAAAAATAATATAAAAGTCGTAAACTATATAATCAAACGATGTTGATGTTGATGTTGAACAGTGTGTTTATAAAACATTTTTTAAGTGGGAAAGATGGCCCTGAGTTGGCTTTTGATTGGGACTTATCTTAGAGAAGCATAGGGCTGCTGAAAATTTGGACCAGAAGGAAAACAACTCATTTCATAATAAAACGGAAAAGAAAATTTCGTATGGCGTCAGTGTACTTTCCATATTTCCAATTTTGTTGTGGCTAGAATTGTACAATTCAAAAAGGTGTTTTGAATTATAAAAACTAAAAGACATCAGAACACGGACGAAAAAATTCTTTTCAATAAATCATTTACACTCTACCTCAACAACCAAAAAAATAAATATGCGTTTCATTGATTTGACATATAAAACCTAACAAACATTTAATTAACTTTTATGGAGTATATGTTTCTGATTATAAAATTTAAACTACGTTAAACTTTTTGAGACACGTTTTTACCATATTTAGATCTATTATTATATCAATATATTTTAGATTTATAAATCAAACATGTAAATTATATACTTATAGAATCCGAATCAAGACAACACATAGAAATTGAGTTGTTATAATTTAACATTAAAACATATACTCTGGAAAAAATAACAACACAAATCAAAACATAACAAACTTTAAGATAATGGCAACACATCAAACCATAGTCATATTTTTCTCAAGCAACCAAGTTGCAATGTTGGTCGGACAAGCTAAACTTTCTTTTGATTCAATTGAATGCACTGGTGAAAGTGATTGTATATTTAGATGCACCGGATGATATAGAAAGCACCCGCACAATAACCAATTAAGTGTAATTTGTACTTTGGTTAACACGTGATCAAACAAATATCCATTGTAATATTATGATTAAACTTATCACGAACATGAAAAAAGAAAATTAAAAGTTCGGTATGGAATCATGCTTAATGTTTTACTCTACCGCCTTTTCCAAAAAAATGTTTTACTCTACCTGTGAACGAAATAAAACGGAGTTATCCTTTACCCCCACCTCACCGTACCATAAGAACTATAAACATGTTGAGGGTTGACTCTCACATTCTATTCTATTTCCGATGACAAATTATTAAATAATAAAAGGGTTAAATATGTTTTTGATCCTTATAAATATGTCAAATTTTTATTTTAGTTCCTTTAAAAAAATTCTTCAGCTTTTAGTTCTTCAAAAAAATTTCATCTTTAATTTTAGTCCTTCCTTTAAACTAAACTCATATGTAGAATTTATATTTTTGAACAAAAATTTGCAGAAAATTCATGGTATTATAAGAATTCTCCAAAAAAAATTAATTTTTTTTAACAAAATATAAATTTAATATGAATTTTTATATTTTTCACGTTAAAAATTCATATTTATTTTGTGTTTTGTCAAAAATTCTAATTTTTTTTAGAATATTTTAGAAATTTCTGCATAATTGTATTAAAAAATACAAAAATTAAATCAAAAATAGGAACAAAAAGAAGTGATTGAAAATTTTGTAGGGACTAAAAGTTGAAGAAAAACTTTAGAGGGACTAAAACGAAAAGTTGATATATTTATAGGATCAATAACATATTTACCTATAATAAAAATATATTTAATAAAATGAATGTTACAAACTTAACAATTTATCATTTAATAACATAATTTTTTAAACCATACTTGAGAGGTACGAAACAATTCGTTGGTCTCATTAATAAAATTGTTAGTGTCATCAACATCATAAAAAGGAATATTAATAGTTTTCAAAAATTCAAATTCAAAGGAAATCAATCTCACCGTTAACCCTAAATTTGATGTTACAAAATCAGAGTTCGTATCAACTACATGTTTATTCAACTACTAAATAAAGGAAAGAAGTCGAAAGACACTTTCATCGCCGCCTTCTAAGCCGTCCCACAACCAATCTTCCTCAACCAGAGTGTTTGTACTCCAAGAGTACAATCACCACATTAATAACATAGAAACAATAAAGGGATGAAAATGTCAATCATACATATCACTAGGAAAATCCCGTATAACATTAATCATCATAAATAATATTACGTCATCATAAAACACATCACATATATTTCTCCTCAACATCTCATACATTCATCGTCGCACAATATTCATGAACCACACACCAAGTCCAAAATATTGTCATTCATATGCAAATGGACTTCATCCTAAGACTTGTATGAATGTGGTACCACATCTATCGTCATCATATATTGTTGTTAGAGATGTGTTACTGGACTTACATTCGTCTTCATTTCATCTTCATTTTCCCAGAATCAACTTTATATGCATGCATGGAGACAGACTCATCAAGTAATACACATCTTCACATCATCAACAATTCACATATTAATGCAAGACTCTCCCTGTTATCCACAACGTCAAGACAAACATATCATCATCAATATAATATAGACATCATCAATATAAAATAGACATCATCATTCTCATCATTAATATAAAGTAGACATCATCATTCTCATCATAATTACACAATAAACACCATCATTTCTCATTGTTTATCCTAAAATAGACATCATCTTTTCTCTTCATGCGTGTGTGTGTGTGTGTGAGACACTACTCCTCATTACTCTTGTTTACGGTCATAAAGTTCTTCATCATTACCCCACATCAATACGTTTATATCACTACCCTATTCTCTTCATTAATCCAATTCATAAACATGACTCTTTTCTTCGTCAACATCCCTCTACTTTATTTTATTATTCATCATACGGTCATGTTCTATCTTCTCGTCTGTTCTAGGCTCTCTAGATACTTTATTCTTATAGCATACCTTATTCTTCATTCTTAATTTAAGATCTTTACTTTTCCATGAACATTCCTTATAATGTCTTCTCTTTCATATTTATTCTTCTCATTAAAACAATTTTATATCATATTACTTCGTCTCATGTTCATCGTTATCTATAACATCAACCGTTTCCCTGATCTTAACTATGTAAAAAACAAAGTAATAAAAATATAAGATCAATAATTATGAAAATGATAATACATATTAAAACGTGTGAATTACGTAAAAAAAAAAATTATATTTAAGAGACAAAAAGTATATTAGAATACAATCTATGGTGGCACGGTGGTAACACGACCATATTTTTCCCTAAAAAAAGTTTCATGAGAAATGAATTGAAGTTACATCGTTCCAAATTAATATATGCATTTACATGTGAAATTATGTACCTAAAAAACAAATAGAGTGGGTAGAGTTTCTCTCCATTTCTCAAAAAAAATTAGTCACAAGAGTTTTTTGTTTTGTTTTTGTAAATAGATGAAATGCCAACATATGTTAGAAATTCACACACATAAGAGCAGGAGTTTGGGTTCGAACCCTAATCACCATATATGAGCTATCAATTTTGATATTTTTATGGGTTGATCTAAGACCAATGGATATTAATAGAGTTCTATTGCAATATTGTTGTGTATATAGGCATCCATAAAACTATAGTGATTGGATTTTTTTATTTTTTTTTGAGAATTGAAGATAATATCAATCCAAGAAAATGCGCATGATTTTAACTGTTCAATTTTTTACTAATAATTTGTTTATATTACTATATCGTGTTTAATCATTTTTTTTCATTGTATAGAATCTAAAGACAAAATTCACATTAAATGTAATTGACGTAGAAATTATATATATACTTTTTTATGAGGGAAATTATAGTATTAAAACCGCACTTCAGAGCATATTAAACGTGTTGTATGCAAATGAGGTATATGTTACAACGTTTTAGATGATTTATAAATGTATTGTCTTTAAGATTTTGGATAAAAATGTGATGTATCTCTTACTTATGTGGATGATCTTCTTAACGTCCCTTATGATCCAACAAAATGTATCGTGATTTTTTCCAATATGAGTTGTATGTGCAAGATATTTTAAAAGACTTTTTGGTTTGTGCAGAAATAGTTTTAAAAAAATATCAGCAGAAACATAGAAAATTTATTGCAATTTAGTATAAGTATCCATTTCTTTCCATTAATTTGCATAGAATAAATTTCAGAGCAACCTTCACGTCACGCAGGACATGTATTTTTGGGCCCTAACTAAAGTACATGCTTGCTACGAGGAATATTGTTTTCTTTTAGCAATGGTTGCAATCCCCATCTCAATATTTTATTTGTCGTCAAAAAAGGAGTTCATGAATGAATGCTTGTTTAAGAGAGGTATCGTTCTTGTAAACTCTGATGCGGTGCCGTTGTAGTGTTAATGACTCAAACAATGAATCACACACTACCCTTAGTATTAAGGATTTGTCTTTTCATGGGATGGTAGTCCCTCACCGCTACACCGTAGAAACGTTGCTTTCTTTAAACACAAAGTACCATAAATAGAAAACTACTACGAAGAAATAGACTAAAATAAACAACGACTAAGGAATATCGTATTGCTACAAGAATTAATAAATAATATAATAGACTATATAGTAGTGGTCAGTATTATATTTTACAAAGGAAATGTTTGCGTAGATATATTCTAACAAAAACTACTACGTATTACGTAAAAAAAGTAGTAGTAGTAGTGCATGTATTTTTACTCAATCTTTATTGAAAAGACTCAACTGTTTGAAATTTGACTAGCCTACTTGGAATTAATATCCAACTCTTCTTGTTTATTGTTTCTTAATCAAAAAATAAATAAATTAAAATGGAGCCCTCAGCTATAACTAAAATCCAATTCATTTAAAACAGTGAATGGAACAAAGAAGTCGTCCCGTTTGGTTCTATCTAGACCATAAAACTAGAATATACACTTGAGAGTGCAAAATCCGAAAGGTGGAAGGGTAACGACTGAGACATGGCTTACGCCACTACACCACTTCTTATCCGAAAGGTGGAAGGGTAACGATTGAGACATGGCTTACACAACTACACCACTTCTTAATATGTTCAGTTGTACCGACATAAAAGGAATATTTTGTTAGTAGCATAATAGTCAGGGTGTTGCTAACTAGTGTCCAGTAGTTAATGGTTATGAAATTTATAAATAGGACATCATTAGTTTCAATAAAATTTATTTATTTAATAAATATCAATTCTCTCCAACACAGCACCTCAAAAGAAATTATTAAATAAATCATACAAATAATTTTATATCATTACATTTCAATAAAATTTATTTATTTTATTAAATGGGTTGTACCAAAAAAAAAAAGATTTATTAAATAGGACTCGCGAAAAATGAAGAGATGGAGAAGGTGCTTCTATAGTCACTCTTCTCCATACTTATATATTATACTCTACAACAAAGTTGCATATTTAATGTGATGCTAAATATGTGAAATATCCACCATTGTAGATGGTCTAAGTACTTATTTTCCTTTTAAACTAGATATTACAAACATAAACAAAAAAATAATCCTACTAACAAGTATAAGAATACTTGATAGTTTGTTAAGGAACTTTGAAGAAAAATTTGTTTTGATTTTTAAAAAAAACTTTCAGAAAATTATATATACATATTCTAAATTATGTTGCATGTTCTCTTAAAATAAAGCTACAAGTTAAAAATACATGTAACAAAAAACTTAAACTCCGAAAATTACAATCAATGGCTTCAACACATACACAAAACTCACACATCCAATCCTTTTCTGGTTCATTTGTCTCTGGTGGAAATCATTAGCCATATAATTGTTTATGTGGGTTAAAACCTCGATTTCACCCCTACACACGAAATTCCACTCTTCTCTGTCTCACTCAAGTGAATTGGTTTCGAGAGCATTCCACCAGTTTTTGACGACTTTAACTTTCAACCCGATTCACCACCTACATGTCCTTTACGCCCAGTCATTCCAAAGAACACTTGCCCCTCTGTCTTACCGCGGCTGCTGGCACAGAGTTAGTCGGAGCTTCTTCCTCGAGTCCTGTTATGATCATGCACTCAACGAAAGAGCTTTACAAGCGGCATTGATCGAACAGTGACGAAAATGAATCCCAATAGAGGAAGGAAAATTTGGGGTTGTAGGAAGCCAGATTAAGTAAAATAGATTCGCCAAAACAGCTTAGCAGATTAGCAACCGGATTCTAAATCAATCAAACACAAAGTGATTTAGAGATAAGCAAAGAATCAAAATCGAAACATACATAAATACCATGTTAAAAATCGTTTTCTTTAAAACAAATTCGTCTTCATCACATACTCAATCTCGCACCTTCCTCGCATTCTTCTGGAGGAACGAAAATGATTATGTTAGATTCATCTTCCTCAATCACGTTTTACTCTTCTTCAGTACGATTTCATCTTCTTCACATTTGAGTCTTCAAGTTTTCACATTTCATTATGAAGTGCATATCCTATATATTTCATCCTTACAGAGATAAAAAAATTGGCACCTTAACCGTAAAAAGATAGATAAATTGATTGATTAATATAACATGTTTATATAACAAAGAGGGGAAAGAAAATAAGAGGTTGGGTGAATATATAAAATTTAGATCTGCTTAAACATATGAGCTTTTTTCTTTCAAACAACCCATTATTATCCTTCGGCTTATTTTCGGGCTTTTTTAAACCTCTTTCTTTTACCCAAAAATAACATATTAAAATAAACAAATAAAGTATTGTTTAAGGCTTTAAGCAATAAAAATGATAGTTTTTCATAAAAATTTAGGTAAAATTATGTAAATAGTCTCTCAACTTAATTTAAGTTAATGTTTTTACCAATTATTTTCTTTTTTATTCCTTAACCATCACTTTTAGGACAATGGTTAGTAAGACTTTTTAAATATTTATCGATCTTTTTTCACTTAAAAAACACAACCATCGTTATACTACCGATGTATCATGTATCTGACAAAATACCGTGGGGTTATAATTATGGTTCAAAATTACAATAGGCATATACATCAATTAAAAATAGAAATTCTTGCATGCCTCCTCTTATGACTACCGCTGATGAAACAAGTGTGTGTTTATGGCGGGCGGTATGCGGCATGCCTAACAAATATCCGGAACCCGAATCCTAAGTTTCAAAGAGAATATTAAACATAAAAATACCATTTTGTCCCTCCTTAGTATTTCTATTTTATTCGTCTTAATCATTTAATGTCCTTAGAAATATATAAAAAATAAACCGTCCAACTTACCTCACGTATGACACCCCTCATTTTTAGTTTAATTGAAGCTTTGAGTTCGATGAGTTCAATAATTTAAAGCTTAAAACCAGAAATGTTTTGAAATTACACTTGACATGACAGCCGTAGGGAAGTGTTAACGAATGTATTCCTTCTATCGAGTAGTGATTAATGGTTGAACTCTTGTACCTAAAATGTATGAAAGTGAAAATCTTAAATTCAAACATAAACCCTTCATACTAACTAGTAAGATACTCGTGTTTTCGCACGGGCACCAGTTGATGTAGATGATTTATTTCAGTTATAATTTTATTCATGTGACTTATTTTTATGTTTTTATTATATATATATTTGATAAAAATTAGTCTAGTATTCTTTTATGTCTACCATTTATTTTATTTTTTGTTAAAAAACAGAAATAGTCTTGAAGAAAAAAACTAAACCATTAAACGAATATTTTTAAGCAAACAAACTCCAAAAATATCTACAGAGAGGAGATAATAAGTTCATTTAAAAAGAGGTTATGAAAAGAATAAAAAATTCACAACTTCATGGTAACGCTGAAATTAACAAATCAATGGATACTTTCTGCCAAATATAATGAACCTCAAAACTTTGACTTTATACTTTATCACGGCCAGTTTAATGGTACTTAGGACACACGACACAACTATATGCATTTTTTTCCTTCTAATAATTATATTCCGTTTTTATTCTTTGAAAAAAAAATTATATACATGTTTCTATTTTAGTATTACTCGTAACAATTATATGCACTTGCCAAAATGTTACTCCTATACCATTTTATTAAAAACAAGTCAACTTTATTAGAGAGTAACTAGCAAGAAATCGTAAACGACACGATGCATTCGTCTTCAGTTTTGTCTTTAAAATCTCATAAATGACACGTCTCAAGTGAAAGAAAGACCATAAACGACACGTGGGGACCAATCAAAACATATTCCCGCATAGAAACAAAGACGAAAACGAAAAATGCTTATTGTTAACTGTTACTATAGTATACAATAATTTTTCCAAATACTAGTAATAGAATTTGATATCAATTCTAATATTACTTGTAATTTATATGAAATTCATTAATCATTAATCATATGACAAGGATATTCCAATAAACAAAACATGACGAGGACATTAAATAAGGACTCGTTTGTTTTTCATTCTTTGAGGCACAATAATGTCAATCGGTGGGGTATATTGATATTGATAAAGGCTGAAGGAAAGGGTAAAAAAGGAAATCCAAAAAATTGCATGCAAAATAACTCGAAGATTAAGGGGAGAATATGAAGACGCATGTCAATGAAATGAAATTCACACCAATTTATTACCAAGATTCTTCCTATAAATACTATCCCACCAAAAACTTCTCTGTTTTTAATCCTCCCTACTTCTACTCTTCTCTCTTTTTTAATTTCTCCTACCATATAATATATGTAACAATGGCTTTAGAATCATATTCATCTTCATCCATGAAACTCTTATTGTTTATGATTCCACTCATAATAGTAGCTGGTCTAGTTTCTGTTTTGGGTCCTAATCCTTCTAATTGGACTTCTATTCCAAACCCAACAAGTGGTGATGATGTTACAACAACTATGGAGAAGGCTCAAGTTGTTGTGGCTGTTGATTTTCATAACAACAAGGAAGTGAAAGCTATTTCTGATGATTCTCTTCTCAATCAATCTTCTACACCTCCACTTTCTATTCAGGCCATTGATGAAATACCTCAACTATTGGTAAGGGAGTGATTTTTTTTCCTATTTTGATTCTATACTTAAAGTTTGGATTTTCCTATTAAAAGTTAATTTTACAGGTGGAATATTAATTATTGTGGAAACTTCTTTGTTGGAATTTTTCATAAAATTTATGATTTCTGTTGTATTTACCACAAAGGAAAGAAAGTAAAAAAGGAAAGAATTTATTTTACAGGTGGGAATATTAGAAACTTCTCTGTTGGATAAGTTGGATTTTTTTCATAAAATATTTGATTATTATTGAAAAAGGAAATAAAGTAAAAAAGGATAGAATTTAGGACCGCAATAAAGCGATTCACGTTTCTTTCAATTTTATACTTTTTATAGAAAAAAAAATACTATATGCTATTCTTTTCTTTGGTTCCACGATGAATGCTAGAGTTAGAATCTTTAAGATTAAATGTTTGAGAAATTTTACAATATGGTTTTATATTTTCTTTCGGTTTAATATTATCCTAAGGAAAATTGTTTTCATGTCTTTTTGCAAATAATGAAATATTTTTAGTCCAAATGGGTTTGTAAACTTTAAGCAAATTAGCAAGCTTCTTCGTTATAAGTAAATTGAAATTCCCTAAAAAAGAAGTAAATTAAAATTGACATTTAACAGAACCTGTCTTTTTCATCCAAGCAGAGTAGTAAGTAAAAAAAAAGTCTAAGCATTGTCCTAGTACTAGTATGGTAGTATCTATAAAGTAGCACTAATACTCCTATTTATTTATTTTAAAATACTCCCGGTAACTGTAAAAATATTTACATTTATTAAAAAAAGATGTTGAAATTATAAATTTGTCAATGTAATTATCAATAAATTACCTTTTTGTTATAGAGATATAACTTCAAAAGAAACCTTTTTATATTCAACGAGAAGTTATTTTTTTTAAAATGTCTTATAATTTCTTTTCTTTTTTTGGTAAACGGATGGAGTAATATTTTCATTTTCAAGGTAATTTTACTTTTTGAAATGGAAAGATTTGAACTTACGCCAAGTGCTGTATCAAGCTGGATGTTACCGTGCTGTTGCCGTAATGCAGCGATCTTAAGAATAGATTTCTTGATTATTCCACCAGCAGTAACTAGCAGCAGCAAAAAAAAGTTTGACCCCCTTTTATTAAAAAAAAAAAAAAAGTAAAAGAAAAAACTAATAATATATATTAGCAATATTAATATATATTATTAGTTTTTCTTTTTTAGGGAAACTATTAGTTTTTATTTTGCATTATTCTTTAGACCATGTTCACTCTACATTATTCTTAATCCATTTTCATTTTGGAAGAGAGAAAAAGACAAAAAAGGTTACATGCATTTCTAATGTTTTCTTTATAGAATTGGATTGAAGCAAGCCACTGGTTAGGAAGTTCATTTTTTATGTTTAAATATATTTTTTAATCCTTACAATAAATTTTTCAATTTAGTCTCTACAAGCATTATTTTTTTCAAACTACCTACCTATCACTCATTCTAATAAGTTAGAATTAACATATGATCAGTATTTATGACATTAAAATATTAATGGCCCATCATTTTTTTTTTCTTTACCAGAACAAAGACAAGGAAAGTCTCAATGCCTCCCAAATTTTGCCTAACATAACTACTTCTATGAATGAATCTCACATTCCTCTAGAGAAGGCAAACCTACCAAGAAAATTCAGCATCTTAGACAGAACCGAAGCTGGTCTACTACAAGCTAGAGCTGCAATAAGAAAAGCAAGAAACGAGAATCAAACACAAGACGTGGACTATGTTCCAATAGGACCAATGTATCACAATCCTAATTCATTCCACAGGTAAATATTGCATAACTTTTTTTTTCCTATCTAAAACATTCTACTAAACCAATTTACTCACCTTACTTTGCCAAATTGTTATTTGTTATATAACAGGAGTTTTGTAGAAATGGAGAAACAATTCAAAGTATTTGTATATGAAGAAGGGGAGCCTCCCGTTTTCCATAACGGACCTTGCAAAAGTATATACTCCATGGAAGGAAATTTCATCCATGCTATTGAGATGAATGATCGATTTCGAACAAGAGATCCCGAGAAGGCACATGTATTTTTCCTTCCTTTTAGTGTGGCAAAGATAGTCCAATTTGTCTATGTACGCGATTCTCATGATTTTAGTCCCATAAAGAAAACCGTCACAGATTATATCAATGTGGTTTCCGAAAAATATCCCTTTTGGAACCGAAGCCTTGGAGCTGATCATTTCATGCTTTCTTGCCATGACTGGGTGAGTATATCACTATCTCTTAAAAATCTTAGTCCATGCATTCTCTATTGGACAGGAACAATTACTTACTAACAAAGTTTAATGTGGTCGTGATCTTCATTATTGAGGAGAATAGCGATCAAATGTTGCTGATATAATTGTTAGAATTAGTTGAATGATGTTCGAGTTCGTTATGATTAGTTTAAAATTGACTATGATCAGTTAGCTCAGTTAAGATGTAAGACCACTCTAAAAAGTGTTTTACACTCATTATAATCATGCTTTTCCATTCTATCAACTTCCAAATTGCATACGGTTTTTTCGCCGACACATTAAAAACCATGGTTTTGTGACATGCATTGTTTGTGGTCTACAATTTTTTCAACTTTTTTGTTGCTTCTATTTTTAGGGGCCAGAGACATCAAGGTCAGTTCCAAGTTTGTACAAAAATTCAATCCGTGCTCTTTGCAATGCCAACACCTCGGAGGGATTCAAGCCTTCAAAGGATGTATCTATTCCAGAAATCAATCTTCAAACCGGTACGATACATGGTTTTGTTGGCGGGCCATCACCATCTAAGCGATCAGTTTTGGCTTTCTTCGCCGGTGGGGTTCATGGGCCCGTTAGGCCTGTTCTACTTGAACATTGGGAAAACAAAGATGAAGATCTTCAGGTTCACAAGTACCTTCCAAAGGGTGTGTCTTACTATGATATGTTGAGAAAAAGCAAGTTCTGTCTTTGTCCTAGTGGATACGAGGTTGCAAGTCCAAGAGTGGTGGAGGCAATATACACAGGTTGTGTTCCAGTGCTGATTTCAGATCATTATGTTCCTCCATTCAGTGATGTTTTGAATTGGAAATCATTTTCTGTTGAAGTCTCTGTCAATGATATACCTAATTTGAAGAAAATTCTAACGAGTATATCTCCAAGACAGTATATAAGAATGCAGAGAAGAGTAGGACAGGTTAGGAAACACTTTGAGGTACATTCTCCACCTAAGAGATTTGATGTGTTTCATATGATCCTTCATTCCATATGGCTTAGAAGATTAAATTTCAGACTCCACGATGATCAATAACATACTATAAGATTATTAGTTAATTAGCACGTATGGTTGCCAAATTAGTTTCAATAGTGTTTTTTTTTGTCAATGTTTCAATAGTGTTTTATTGGCAATGTAAGATTTTTTTTCTTGGTGTGAATCGAGTATTTTCTGCACACAGTTGCAGACATTTATCCCTCAAGCCGGGTAATGTAAGATGATGGTGTGAATGTGATTCTTTCCCTTTATTCTGGTGTATAAAATTTTCCCTTTTGTATGAAGTAAAATTTGTGTGAATGATATTTTACTATCCAATATTGGATGCCATTGTCTATTAGAAAAAAGTGAACACTTTAAATATGCAAATTATCCCAACAATATTTAGAGGTTTGGTTTTTTCTTGTAAAAGTTATTTTCAAGTCCTTACAGATATATCGATTTAATATTTGATTTTGGTCTTTCAAAATTAGGGATGTGAATAGCTTAGACCACCGCATTAGGAATGTGAATAGCTTATACCACATTAAGCTTTACAAAACCTAAATCCGATCTTCTATAGCTGGTCATAGTTTTATCTTGTAGTTTGATTTAAATCTCATGTTGACCTTTTGAAAGTCGAATATAGTTTGTTAGTCTTTTAAAAGTCCATAGTTTTATCTTATCTTGTTTGATTTTGACCTTTTGTTGACCTTTTTAAAGTGGAATATAGTTTGTTAGATAAGCGGTTATATATATCTTGAAATAAATTATCTATATATTTCACATGCTTATTAAAAAAAAACTTTTAAGTAAAATGAAAACTTATGTTTAAATAAACTATATAATAGACAAATGAAATTAAACTCTTTTTTAACATGACATTTTATTTTAATTCAAGTTAATAATAATATATTTAAATATGTGAAAATTAATGTAGACTAATATGTATAAATTACTGAAAAAATTAACAAATTTATCATGGGGGAGGTCGAGGGGAGTGTTAAGAGAGGTGCTCCGAATGAGTCGTGTATTATTGGGGAGGGTGCAATAGGCGGGGCGTGGTTTAAAAAAAGTGTGGGGCGTAGTGTAGGTGATGGCAAGAGTACATCTTTTTAGCGTGATTCACAATGGAGGGGTGTCTGCGGTTAATGTTTAAACGTTTTTTGACCTTTGCATTGATAGTAATGTTACCGTAGTTGAGATGCATAGGCAAGGGTGGGGAGTGGATGGATGAATGAAGGTGTCTTTTTGCTTCTTTGGAGTAGTTTGAGCATTATGTCTGATAGATTCAGTCAAAGATGTTTAGCAGATTTTTACGTCTTCAACCAATTTTGATGTCATATATCTGGATTATTTGAAAAGAACGTAATTCAAGAATTTTTTACAATAAAGAATTTTTGTTGGAGAAATTTTTGTTCCGTATCAAACTCCAATCGCACTGGTGGTTGAAGAATCATAGACTGATTTTTGCTTTAGATTTTCATTCTTGGTAGACAAATCCATTATTTTGTTTAGGATTATCGACTTTGGTTGTGTTTGGTAAAACAAAAAAACTAGTTTATTAGCTTGTTGGATTAGCTTATAAGCTTGTTTTGATAGAATAAGATGTGTTTGGTAAAAAGCTTTTTCCGCTAACTTATAGCGTTTTTTAAAAAGCTATTTCAAGTAGTTTTTGAGCTTATAGCTTATAGCTTTTTATATTCTATTTCAATTTTAACCCTACTAATTTAAATTAATTGTTTTTTTAATAAAACACTACCCATCTCATGTTTATGTTTATAATTGCCACGTTTTTCCCTAAAAAAATAAAAACTGTCACGTTTTTTTTAAGGAATGCTTTATATATATGTTTTTTTATTTTAAGGAAATGCTTTATATTTTGTTATAAATCCTATTGTACACCACACAAAAATTCTAGCCTATTGTACGTCCTAAAAATTTATATATTTTAGTTCACATTTTGTTTCCACCTTCCGAGATTCATAAAAGCGAGATCAAAATTGTCGGTGAAATTTCTTTGAGGATTAAAAGTCGATGAATTTTTTATGGAGACTAAGACCAAAAGTTTAAATATTTATAATGATCAAAAACATATTTAACCATAAATTAAAATATTAAAAAATAAATACATTAGATAAATATGTGTGTGTGTGTATATATATATATATATATATATATATATATATATATAAAACTTAATAAAAACATGTCTTTTTATGACATTTTATACTTATCAGCCGCTTCAACAGCTAATTTTACTAAACAATTTTTTTTAATAAACGAGCTTTTCAGCTATAAGCTATAAGATATCAGTCACCAGCTATCAGTTAGCTTTTCAGAGCCTTGTAATCTTGGCTTAGGCTGTGTTTAAGATAGCTTATAGCTTGTTAGACTAGTTTATAAACTTGTTTTGATAGAATAAGATGTGCTTGGTAAAAAGCTTTTCTCACTAGCTTATAGCGTTTTTTGAAAAGTTATTTCAAGTAGTTTTTGAGCTTTTGGCTGTGTTTGGTAACACAAAGAAGCTAGCTTATAGCTTGTTGGACTAGCTTATAAGCTTGTTTTGATAGAATGTGAAGTGTTTGGTAAAAAGCTTTCCTCACTAGCTTATAGCGTTTTTTAAGAAGCTAATTCAAGTAGCTTTTGAGCTTGTAGCTTATAGCTTTTTATACTTTCTTCCAATTTTAATCTTTTCTTAATTTTATTTTATTTTTTTTATAATAAAAAACTACCCATGTTTCAACCCACGTTACCATGTTCTCATATATAGGGTATAGCTGTTTAAATTTTCTTCTTCACTTTTCTATCTTTTTGACCTTGCTCATAATTTATATAATATTTAATTTTTAAAAAATTTACAATAAATAGTGAAGAAAGTTTAGTTTAGTTAAATTAAATTCATAAAAATAAAATAAAAATTGTTAAATAAAAAATTCGATTGAATTTATAAATACATTTATCATTTTGAAGATGAAAATAATTTGAAATATATTTTAATATTTAAAAATAAACGCGTTAAGTAATAAATATTATATATATGATATTAAAAAAATTAAACAAGCATGTCCTTTTATGTCATTTTATATTTATCAGCCACTTCAACAACTAATTTTACCAAACACTTTTAATTTAAATAAGCTAACTTTTCAGCCATAAGCTATCAGCTATCAGTCATCAACTATAAGCTAGTTTTTCAGCTATCAGCTAGCTTATAGCTTGTTTTTACCAAACACACCCTTTAGCTTGTAGCTTTTTATATTTTCTTCCAATTTTAACCTTTTATTAATTTTACTTTACTCTTTTATAATAAAATAAAAACAAAACCGCCCACGTTTACCCAATGTTAAATTTTTTTTTGTTTTTTTTTACCTTTTCATAATTCATATAATGAATAATGTTATATAAAACTTAAAATAACTAGTGAAGTAAGTTTAGTTAAATTAAAATTCATAAAAAAAAAAAATTGTTAAAAATATATATATCAATTGAATTCATATATACATTTATCATTTTAGAGATGAAAATAATTTGAAATGTATTTAAATTTTAAAAAGAAATACGTTAAGTAATAAAAATTATATATATGATTTATATTAAAAATTAAACAAGCACGTCCTTTTACGTCATTTTATTTTTATAAGTTACTTCAACAATTAATTTATCAAACACTTTTAATTTTAATAAGCTAATTTTTCAGCTATAAAGTCTTCAGCTATCAATCATCAGCTATAAATTAACTTATAACTTATTTTTACCCAACACAACCTTAACTTTTTTTTTCCCCTTGTTTATGTATAGATAACTCTTGTTAATCTCTTTGCGGCACGTCATGTGCTTCAAAAGAATGTTAGTTATTATTGTTTCCCTCTTAAAAAAACGACTAAAATGAATATTACAATACATATTGATTTCAATATGAACAAATTTTGCAAGTAAGAAAATAATGATTTTACACAAATTAAAAGCATCAAAATGGTATATTTGCATATACTGTAGCAGTAAAAAAAACTAATAAACATATTGTAAAAAAATGAACCAATAAAGGAAATGAAAAATATTGCATGCAAAAACTAGGAAATGATTATGGCGAGAGTTTAAATACTATTGGCAATAAGATCACACCAATTTATTACCATGATTCTTCCTTCCTATGAATATTACCCAAAACATTTCTGCTTTATGTTTAACCCTACTCCTCTATTTCTACTCTTCTCTCTTCTTTTCTTTTTCACTAACAAAATCATCATGATTTCTCCTACCATATAACTCTACGTACTATATGCAGCATTAATAAGATTACAATGGCTTTAGAATCATCTTCATCAATAAAACTCTTGTTGATTATGGTTCCACTCATAGTGATTGCAGGGCTTGTTTCTCTATGGGGTCCTAACCCTTCTCTATGGAGTTCACAAAGTGGTGTTGTTACAAAAACTATGGCTGTTGATTTTCTTAACAAGCAAGTTAAAGCTATCCCTGGTGACTCTGTTCTCAGTCGATCTTCTATTCAACCACTTTCTATTAAGGCTATTCAAACTCCTCAACAATTGGTAAGAGCAGTTTTTTATACAGCTTTGTTTTTTTTGAGAGATTATACAATATTTTTCTTTTGATTATATCCTTACATTTCGTGATTCTAAAATAAACTCAATATCTTATAGGTGGAATATTAAGTACACTATTGGAATTTATCATAGATTATTTGATGATTATTATTTATAAAAAAAAAAGTAAAAAGAGAAAAGAATTTAAGACCCAAGTAAAGCAATTGAGTTTTTTTTTTTTTTTAAAACCTAAAACAACAAAAGAAAGGAATTTTTTTTTGAGTTTTTTATTTTATTTTTTAAATCGTGTCTTTTCCGGACGCCAATCTCTCAACCGGTCTTGTGGACTCTCTCCCCGAAAGTTTTTACATTGTCGCATGTCCAAATTCGTGTTCAAACTTGAGATATTGACCAGACTCGTGCCATCACAACTAAACTCATTTTATATTTATGTTTTGTTTTTATTTCACACTTTTTTTTATAGAAAAAATATATATCCGACCTTTTTCTTTCAGAATACGAAATGACACTAGAGATAGAATTTTAAGATTTACTAAAGAAAAAGATCGAGAAACTTTTTTGAGAGGAAGATTGAGAAACTTGAATAGTCATATATTGTTTTTAACTTTTTATTTTCTTTCGGTTTGATAGTTTTTTTTAGAGCATTTTCTTTCCGTTTGTTAGTATCCTAAACATAAATAAGAAAAATATTGTGGTAAGATAGACGAAATGAGTCATAAAAAATTCACATACATAAGTAGAAGAGTTAGGACTCGAACTTCGATCACATTATCTAACCTAATAATTTCATCATTTCTACCGGTTTAGCTAGAACTTATAAACTATTTTGGTACATATTTTTTGTTGAAAATTGTTCATATCGATCTCCTTATTTTCAATATTTTTTTGGTACTATTTTTGTACCTTGTTTCAATATTTCTAATAATATGAATTAATTATATTATATAATTTAGTCTAAATGAATTCGTAAAGTTTGTTTGGTTGCAAGGAGAAGTTAATAAGAGAGAAATAGATGAGAAAGAGTGCGACAAGATTTTGTAATATGCGAAAGACATGTATTTTCATAATCTTATAGCGATATGACGCTAAACGTCCATCAACAACCTCTCGCCTATGTCGAATTTATATTGATATTCATTTTAATGTTTGGTTTCATAGTTTAATTTTTTTGCACATCAGGCATGAGAACAACAAAACTACCCATTATTTAGCTAAATATCATCTTCAAATAAGGATTGAATTATATTTTTTTAGTCATAACCTTTGATTTATTGCCAGATTTTCATTAATTAAATCATCCTAAATCTAAAAAAATAAATAATAGTTCTGTCTAATATAGTGAAAAAAGTTAATATAGTCTTTGAGACATTTAAATATACTAATGACCCTTATGGTTTTCAGCAGAAACCAAACCTGGCAAGAAAGCTCAGCAACTTAGACAGAGTTGAAGCTGATCTACTACAAGCTAGAGTTGCAATAAGAAAAGCAGTAAATGGAAATCAAACACATGACCTAGACTATGTTCCAACAGGGCCAACGTATCACCATCCTAACTCATTTCACAGGTAAATAATACACAACATTTTTTGTTCTATCTTAAATATTCTACTTACATTTGGTTGGTTTAAATAATTCACTCACCTTACTTTGCAAAATTGTTATTTAACAGGAGTTACTTAGAAATGGAGAAACGGTTCAAAGTATTTGTCTACGATGAAGGGAGGCCTCCAGTTTTCCATAATGGACCTTGCAAAGATATATACTCCATGGAAGGAATTTTCATCAATGAAATGGAGATGAATGATCAATTCATAACAAGAGACCCTGAGAAGGCACATGTATTTTTCCTTTCTTTTAGTGTAGCAATGATGGTCCAATATGTCTATGTAAAAGACTCTTGTGACTATGGCCCCTTAAAGATAACTGTCAAAGACTACATCAATGTCCTTTCCGAAAAATATCCCTATTGGAACCGAAGTCTTGGAGCTGATCATTTCATGCTTGCTTGCCATGATTGGGTAAATATATCACTATCATTTTTTCTTAAAAATATGAGTACATGCATTCTCAATTTTAGGGTGACAATTACTCCCTAACAAAATTTTACATTGTTGTTGTGGTCTTTAATATCGAAGAGAATTGTGGTCAAATGTTGCTGACGTACAATGGTTAGAATCAGTAAAAAAATAGTTTGAGGTAGTTACAAGTTAGTTATGATTAGTTGGTAACAAGTTAGGACGGGTTCAATTAGTTTGGATCATAATATAAAGGGTGATGCCAACACGTCTCCTAAAGACACATGTTAAAGATTCTACAATTTTGTGCTGCTTCTATTTTCAGGGGCCAGAGGTCTCAAATTCATTTCCAAACTTGTACGAGAATTCGATTCGTGCTCTTTGCAATGCCAACACCTCAGAGGGATTCAAGCCAGTAAAAGATGTATCCATTCCAGAAATCAATGTTCGAACCGGCACAATTCATGATCTTCTTGGTGGACCATCACCATCTAAGAGATCAATTTTGGCTTTCTTCGCTGGTGGGCTTCATGGTGATATTAGGAATGTTCTACTTCAACATTGGGAAAACAAAGACCAAGATATTCAAGTTCACAAGTACCTTCCAAAGGGTGTGTCTTACTATGATATGTTGAGAAAAAGCAAGTTTTGTCTTTGTCCTAGTGGGTACGAGGTTGCAAGTCCACGAGTGGTGGAGGCAATTTACACAGGTTGTGTTCCAGTGCTAATTTCAGATCATTATGTTCCTCCATTCAGTGATGTTTTGAATTGGAAATCGTTTTCTGTCGAGGTTTCGGTTAATGATATACCTAACTTGAAGAAAATTCTGATGAGTATATCTTCAAGACAGTATATAAGAATGCAGAGAAGAGTAGCACAGGTTAGGAAACACTTTGAGGTACACTCTCCACCTAAGAGATTTGATGTGTTTCATATGATCCTTCATTCTATATGGCTCAGAAGATTGAACTTCAGACTCCACGATGATCAATAATATACTATAAGATTATTAGACTTGGTTAATTACCACGGTTGGTAAAATAGTTTCAACAGTTTTTTTATTGGTAAGAGTGATGATACTATTTTACTTTCCCATATTGGATGACATTCAAGTAGAAAAATAGCACAGTATCATGTTTTTAGGTGAATTGTTTACCAGTGGTTTATTTCCTAGTTCTACGAGTAGACTCAAAATATTTGCATCTGTTTTTTTACATCTGTTATTTGCAGATTTCCTAGTTCTTAAATTATTATTATTGGAATGAAACGATCTCAAAGGTGCAATTCCATTTCATTATATTCTTACCAAGTGTAAAAGATGTAAAAGGTGGTTTCATATGCTAAATTGTTTTTTTATCGAGGTTTGAACCCGACTTTGCATATATTATGCATCGTGCATACCAACTAAGTTAAGTACGAGGACATTAATATTGTTTTATCGGAGAGCAATTTTAATCCAATGGTTACACTACAAGAAACATTGCCTTTTGCCAGGGGCAAAACCCTTGTCAAAAGGACAGAATCCCTGGCAAAACGGATGTTTGTGAGAGATTTTCCTAGGGGCGAAAGCAGTGGCAAAAGCGTTCGTCGCAAACATTTTGCTAGGGGTTTCACCCCTGGGAGGAATGCGAGGGACGCAATCCCTGGGATATGTCCTGGCATATTTCCCTGGCATAAACCCTAGCAAAATCCGTCACTTTTTTCTGCATTGACTGACGCATTGACTGACGCACTGACGCATTGAGTGATTGATGGTAATTCTGATTCTAAAAAACCAGGGACTAGTGAGGGGTAAAACCCCTGGCAAAGTGCATATTATTTTTTTTAAAAAAATGTTTTATTTAATAAACCGAATATTTTTATAATTAATTAAATATTATAAATATATTTTTAATTAATAAATTATATTAAAATTAAATAAAAATTCGATTTTTTTTTAAATACAATTAAATGTTTCAAAAATTATTTTAATTAATAAAATATATTTTAAACAAAATTTAAAATTAATTTTATCACACATAATAATATTAAGTCATTAATTAATAGTCATGAAAAATAAATTGTACTTAATAATTATACAAACCGTGTAGGAAAATAAAAATTGTGCCGGGAAGCATAGAAAACCTCCCAAAGTCATACAAACCATACTGATACAATAATAAAAGAAACACGCAATAACAACCATCAATCATCCTCATCGAGCCCAAGATCATCATCGTCGCCATCGCCTTCACCATACACTTCATAGGGGTCATCCACATCATCATCACACACTGGATCAATTCTCACATTTTGATGGCTTCCACCCTGCTGCCCAACACTCTGCTCATCCGTAGGCCAGCCTTGCTCTTGCCTAAATGCAGCCAACTGAGCGTCAAAGAATTCCCGCTGTTTCCTAACCACATCCTGGATAAACTCCTCTTGGGTTTTCATTTGCGCAGCAAGTTGCTCTTGAGTCAACCTAGCGATCATTTCCCGCATCTCAGGAGTAAGCTCAGGTTGCCGAGAAGACCCCTCTCCAGAATTAAGGGTAAGCTTTAGTGTGGCAGCAATACCCTTCCTGTAGTTTCCAGCTAAGTTTCTTGCACCGTATAACCGCCCCTTTGTCTTCTCGCCAGCAACTTTTGTCCAAGTGCGGAGTGTCAGAGCTTCGTCAACTGAGCATCCACGGGAGAGCGACTCTGCTAGCTGTCGATCGTACTCCTCCTAAAATAAATAATAACAAAATAGTTAAAAGACAAATTAAAAATTAACAAAAAATTATAAAACAAATAAAATTAATTAAAATATACTTATTTAACAATTACCTGACATATCCTGGAGCGATCGTCAACATACTGGCCTGATTTATAAGTGTGGGTCTTCTTGTGAAGCTCATTTATGTATGGATCTCTACCCAACTTCTTTGCCTAATTGAAAAACGAAACACAGTTATTAATTAGTTAGTAAAACATTAAAATATTTAACCACATAATTTAAAAACATACATGCTCTGCTGCGCTTATGCAGCCTCCGGTGTGAATGCATCCTCTTTTCTCTGATGCTCTGTTCTTCTTTGCCTTATCTGATTTCTGCTAAAACTCTAGAGTCCCCCAGTAGTCCACCAGCTTCTTCATCAGTACCGGACCGATTCAATATGGAACCTTTCCAGCAGCTTCATAATAAAGTCGGGCATGTCGCAGCAGGTCCGAGAGGCGTGCAGCAGCTCTAATGTGAAAGTTCCTTCTTACCCGATCATAGTACATGGGGTTCCAGGTACACTTAGTCTGCATTTTTGTTAACATATTTTAGAAAATTAATATATTATAACATATGTATATGTAAATTAAAATACATATTATGGTAAATATTAATGTAACCTTAAAAAGGTCGAACCAGACATCCTTCTCATCATCGGGGACATCACCATATGTCCTTCAAAATCCATGATACCTTCCCTGGATGATGTCTCTAATGGCACTGACGACTGGCTTGTAGGGCATGAAACTACAAACAATAAAAAGCTCATAGCATTACATAAATTTATAACAAAATACATATTGAAAATAAATACAACAATTACTTACGAGTTGTCGCTAGGCTCAATGATATAGCGATCCATTTCATCTTGCGGATAATCCTGCATCTCCTCATCTTCATCTTCAGCACCCTGTTGGGGTTGGGGAGGGGGTTGTTGTGGTTGAGGTGGGGGTTGTTGTTGTTGGAGTGGGGGTTGTTGAAGTTGGGGTGGGGGTTGTTGTTGTTGGGGGATCATAAAGCCAGTCGGCCCATAGGGAAATGGTGGTGAAGGAGAAAACTGAAAACCTGTAGGGAGGATAAAACCATGAGTAGATGATCCATAAGGAGGAGACACTCTAGCGGGTGCAGCAGCACTAGCCTGGGATGCCCCATTCGATCCTTGGCTAGAAGAAGAGGTCAGATTGGGGAAAGGAGTAAGGTTTGCAAGCGTCGCTGCATCTGCAACATGCTTACAGTACTACCTCCTGTTGTCCTTGCTCTTGCCTTTCCCCTTTTCCTTCGGAGGCATTGCGAATCTGGTTTATCAAAAAAAAAAAAGATCAATAACTAAAAGGAAAATAACAAGTGATATCATCATTCAAACCCATATGTATTCAAGATTACAACAAATTCATCCATTACAAGTGTGGATAACTATAACCTTCAAGTGTTGTTATCAGACGCATAGTCATATTCATCGACATCACCATCATCAACTTGCGTGTCTTGTTGGTCTCCTTCATTATTCTCATCAACAACTTCCTCATTCTCATCTTCAACTTCATTAGCCATCTTCAATATAGAAGGATCAACCCGGTCCCCTTCAACTTGAGAGTCACGCCAACCTGTAACTTGATCTACTTCGATTATCTCATTAACATGTGTCATATCATTGGCTTGGTAAGCAACTTCTTCATTTGGTTTCTCAGTCTCGATGCAGCCCCTCGGTTTTGTTTTGATTGCAACAGACCACCCTTGTTTGCGAGGCAGAGTTGGGGGATAAGGAACATAGTACACTTGCCTAACATTTTGTGCCAAGATAAACGGGTCATACTCTTTATACTTTTTGTCGACTCGAATGTCAACAGTGTTGCATGATTTATTAATTTTTGTCCATCTAGGAGTGGGATCAAACCAGTCACAATAAAACAACACCACTTTATTCTCATTATATGACAGTTCATAAATGTGTTTGATCACTCCATAGAAATCATCTTCACCTCCATCTGTAACTCCTTTTACATAAACACCACTATTAATAGTCTTTTTGCCTTCCGTCCAAGAGTGGGTATGAAATTTATAACCATTCATGAAGTAGGTGTGAAATTCACTGACACCTTGTAAAGGACCCTGAGATAAATACCGTAAACGAATGACTTCATTAGTTGGTTCGGCATTGTACACTCTTTGTTTGAACCAAGCTGGAAAATATTCATGTACCGAACCAACTGCCGAACCTTCACCAAACTCCACGTAAAAAGAATTAAATTCCCTATTCCAAAATTCAATACAAAGTTGTTAGATGATTTACAACTTATTAATCAAAATTCAATAAAATTGTTTGATTTACTTACTCAAGGTATGGTTTAACTTCCGCACAAATAATCAAAACATGAACATGAGCAGACCGATACTCTCTTTCATCTACCATCCAATATTGAAGCACCTTGCCCGCATGTCGACCAGGAAGATTGAATACGGATAAGGTTGACGGATCCCTTTCACCATTAACCTCAACTTCATTTCTTGTATTTGATGGAGTAAGTAGATGATCAACGAAATAATAACTGATAAAGTGTGTGGTTTCCTTGGAAGTGTAAATAGCAACAATTGATCCTTCCACTTTGGCCAGATTTTTAACAGCTTTCTTTGAGTCACCCATGAATCTTTCAAAAGGGTACATCCACCTATATTGAACAGGACCACCAAATATAGCTTCATATGCCAGATGCACAGGAAGATGTTCCATAGAGTCAAATAAACCTGGTGGAAAAATTTGCTCCAACTGACAGATAATGATTGGCATATTCTTCTCCATTTTCTCAAGTTCATCAACTCTTAAAGTTTAAGCGCACAAATTTTTAAAAAACTGACTAATCTCAATAAGTGGATTTAGCACATGTTTGGGCAGTGAACTAAATGCAGTTGGGATTAAGTTCTCCATGAAAATGTGAGAGTCATGACTTTTCATCCCATGCAACCTTCCCGTGTTGACATCGGCACACCTGCCTAAGTTAGAAGAATATCCGTCGGGCATTCTCAAATCCTTCAACCATTGACACACTAATTTCGCTTCTTGGGTAGATAGGGTGTAGTTGGCTTTCGGTTTCAACAACTTCCCATTCGGTTGAGGTTTCAACTCCAAATCCTTTCTTTTGCAATATACTTCTAAGTCTTTTCTTGCTTTCTCATTGTCTTTGGTTTTGCCTTTGACATCCATCACTATGTTAAATATGTTGTCAAAAACATTCTTCTCAATGTGCATTACATCAAGATTGTGTCTAAGCAAATTATCTTTCCAATAAGGGAGGTCCCAAAATATACTCCTTTTAGTCCAGTGGTGGTCAACTCCATATCCTGGTATTGGGACAGCTCGGCCATAATCAGCGACTTTTGGATAATCACAAACTCTTTTCCACACTTCTTCTGATGTAATCTTAGGTGGAGGGCCATCAAATACTCTATTATCCTTCCTGAAGCCATTCTTAAGTCTTCTAAACGGGTGATTATGAGGCAAGAACGGACGATGACAGTCAAACCAATAACTCTTCCCTCCATTATCCAAAGTAAATGCCTTTGTATTTTCCATACAATGTGGACATGCAAATCTACCATGAGTACTCCAACTAGACAACATGCCATAAGCGGGAAAATCATTAATCCACATCAAAGCTGCTCTCAACTTGAAATTTTGTTTTCTAGAAATATCGTATGTTAATTCTCCAACCCACAACATCTTCAAATCATCAATTAACGGTTGTAGAAACACATCTATGCCTGCTTTTGGGTTATTTGGTCCTGGTACAATACAACTCAAAAACAAGTAGGTTTTGCCATGCACATCTCGGGAGGGAGATTATACGGGGTTACAATGATTGGCCAACAAGAATATGGTTTTGCAGAAGATTGGACATATGGCTGGAAACCGTCAGAGCATAATCCAAGTCTCACATTCCGTGGATCTGCTGCGAAATCAGGATGAACTCGATGAAAGTGTTTCCACGCTTCACGGTCAGAAGGATGTCGCATCACTCCGGGAATTCCATTTGAATGATGCCACGTCATTTTGTCAGCAGTTTTCATCGATGCAAACAGTCTTTGTAATCTTGGTATTATTGGCAAGTAAAACATCGACTTAACCGCCACTCGTTTCTGCGTGCTAGACCTGTACCTCGGGCTTTGACAAAATTTATATTCCTCCAATGCTCCATCATTTATCGCAAACTCGTTGTCATAAAACAGCATGCATCCATTTCTACAACAATCAATCTTTTTAACTGATAATCTCAACTTCATCACCAATCTCTTGGCATCATAATAAGAAGTTGGCAGATTATCTTTGAACGGAGTTACGACCTTCAACATCTTCGTAATATCATCTAAACCATCATCAGGATTAAGATAATACGACTTATGAGCTAAAAGCCACACAGAAATAGATAGCTTAGAGTGCGAAGACCCTTCATACAAAGGTGTATTCATTTCACTCAACAATCGGTAAAATCTCTGCGCCTTCTCATTTGGGGGTTGTTCCTCTTCATCATCTTGAACATCATCACTGTAAGACAATTCCACCCCTAAAGCGTCTGCAACCATATCATCCATCATGTTGAATTGTTCTATGTTGACATCTTCATTGTATTCCATATTTGTTTCCACATTTGTTCCACCATGGCTAGTAGAAGCTTGTGCATTGACCCCTACTCCAAAATTCTGAAAAATTTCACCATTATATGTCCAAAGCCAATAATTAGGCATAAAACCAACTCTTCTCAAGTGTTTCTTCACATCTCCAGGATCGGTAATTATGTGTCTGCACCTACATTTTAGACACGAACATCTAATTCCTCCCTCATCTCTACAAATTTCTTGCGCCCATGCCCATGAAATGAAACCGTCAACTCCTTCCACAAATTGCGGTTTTAGTCTCGTTCTTCCAGGAAACGTCCTATCATACATCCAACTCCGAAAATATTGATAATAGTCCATCTTCTGCGTGTTCACCAACTTCATTGACATATTCCACGTCAAAAAGAATGATTACTCAACCGAGAAAACTGACTTTACGCACAAACAATAAAATAAATTTTACGCCTAATAATTATTTTACGTGCAGACAACAAATAACCAATATACATGCAAACATATAATAATTATTTCCAATAAAAGGGCTTATTAGTTTATCGCTTTTTTATTATTAGTTTTAATTAAAAAACTCTTAGTTTATCAAAAGACAGATTTTAATTTAACAAAAAAAATTATAACATAGTTTTTTTTTAGGGTAATTTGTAACATAGTTTTAATTTAAATAAACAACTCTGTGCTATACTATTTTTAAACAATAGGCATTGTTATATTATATTGTTTTATTTTATAATTTGATAAAATATAATAACAGATTTTATTTATTAAAAAAACAGATATTAACAAAGTTTTAATTTAAAAAAAACGGATTTTTATGAAGTTGATTAGTTTTAATTTATAAACTGTTTTTAATAAATTAAAAACATATTTCAGTTTAAAAAATAATAATTATAACATAGTTTTAATTTAAATTTATTAAACATATTTTTAAATATAAAAAACAGTCCCCGAAATGTTATGGCCCTAAATTAATTTTTTCTTTTTTAACAAACAGTACGTACATGTCCTATTTTTCTTATGAAATAGGTCCTATATTTCTTTAAAAAAATTACAGTTTAATATACAATAAAGCTTAGTTTTTGACTTTTTTTTTAAACATTATTCTACTACAACATGCATATATTTCAATTTCTCACAATAAAAACAACATGCATATGTTTCATTTTATCACAAAATTAAATAACAACATGCATATATTTTCATTTTATCACAAAAAAAAACAGCAAGCATATTTACCAAACAGTCAGCATGCATATATTTTGCACAAAAAATAAAACATGCATGCATATATTTATCACAAAAAATAAAACATGCCTATATTTTGCAAATTCGAATAAATAAATCAACATTCATGAATAATAATATGAAAAAACAAAAATATAGTATCATGATAATATTTTTTTTCTTCAGATTTTCGGAAGAATTTTTTTTACCAAACAACCAGCATATTTAAAGGCGTATCATCTACATGTATATCAATTATAGTGTTATAAGTAAAAAAAATCACTAACTTGTTGAAACTTTACAATAGAAGATCTGCAATGCAATCCAAAAACAGCAAGAGTTGGAGCAATAGCTAACAACAGGAGGCAACAACTGCAAATAACATACAAAATAAATAACATTAATAAGTAGTAAATATTAATATTATGATAAAACATATAACAAAGGAAGAATTTCTTACCAAATAAATTAAGTGTGAAGAATGTGTTGTGGGAAAGTGTTGTGTTTTAAGTGAAGAAATTTTTTCTAAGTGATGTAACATGTAAAGACCGGTGCATCACTTATATAGGAAGCTGAAAATACCAGGGAATATGCGAGGGGCATTTCCCTCACAAGTCTAGTCAAATCCTAGCATAGCTAGGCGCAGAGATAGGTTCAGAACGGCAGGCCATTTGCGACGGAATTTCCGAGGGGTTGGCCCCTGGCATGCCTGAACCAGCCAGCTTTTGTAGGCCATTGTCAAGTCAATCCTGTAAAGTGGTCAGCTGAGGGACATAAAGAAGGGAATCTTTTGACTTTTGAGCATGCGAGGGACATTCCCTGGTTTTTTCCCTCGGATTTTTCTGACACTGCATTGATTTCATCAGTTTTTGAAATTTCAAATTGGCGCCACAAACAATGTGACGGCTTAACCGAGGGAATACCCTTGTGTTTTATGCCAGCGGTTCTCCCTGGTATTTTCCCTGACAAATTTGTCAGGGATTTCAAACCCCTGTCAAAATCCCTGGCAAATTGTAATGTTTCTTGTAGTGTTAACATGTGATTCTTTAAAGTAAAACTCTTAAGCTACGGCTTGTGTAGGTGTCATTAGAGACAATAGTATTCAATGTTGGTTTTGCTTTCAACATAAGCATTTCGGGAATTATGAATATTTGGTTGGACCTTAATAGTATTCATTGTTGGTTTTGCTTTCAACATGGACATTTCCACGATTACTCGCAAGGAATTATGAGTATTTTGTTGGACCTTAACAATATTCATTGTTGGTTTTACTTTCAACATGGACATTTTCCCGATTACTTGAGGGGGAATTAAGAGTATTTTGTTGGATCTTAATAGTATTCATTGTTGGTTTGCTTCCAACATAGCCATTTCCACAATTACTCGTGAGGAATTATGAGTATTTTGTTGGAGCTTAAAATGGCTTGGAATAGAGGTTTCAGGCAAATTTTGGTGGAATTAGATTCCTTAAACCATCACTTCCAGTTGGATTCATAAACTCTTTCCTTTCTGGTTATGACAGAATCATCTTATGATCGCACCCATTGCAAGAAGACAATCAATTGGCAAATGAGCTAGTTAAGTTTGGCTTCTATCTTGATATTAACTTGGTTCTTTAGGAAAATTTATACTATTATCAATCACATTGTTTTGGCTTTTACAAGACCAATTCCAATGTTTTTGAGCAAGGTCAATTTAATGTTTTTTTTTTTAAGGGAGGGTCAATTTAATGTTAGTTTGTGCTTTTAATTTACATCATATAATACCAATATCTATCTATCTATCTACTAACTATTTAATAAAATTGATGCCACATAAATTTCCAATTTTGCCCTTTATAAGGGTAATTTGGTAATTCAAAAATTCCTTAACCTTGAAGAGTGCCACCTCATCCATATATATATATATATATATATATGTATATTATATTATATTATATATTCTATATTTTATTTTAAATTATTTTCTTTTTTATTTTATAAGAATAAAAATAATCTTAAATTCAGTTGCTTCTAAACTGCCGTTGTGGGAGATTAAGGCACCGTTTGATCCGACTTTTTTCAACTTCTCTACAATTTTAAGGAGAAGTTAAGCCAAAATGTTTGATACTAGAGCCAAAATTAAACAACTCAAATTAAGTACTTCCTAAAAAGTATATTTTTTTAATGCATAAATTGAATGGAATGAGCTTTGGCCAAAAGTTGGTGAATGTTATGTCAAAAAACTACTTGCAAATAATTTATTTTACAAGCACCTCTCTTCAACTCATGTTAAGAACCTTTTCTTTTATTTTTTAATATTATATTTCAATATGTTTTTTTCTTCAATTTTTTTTTTGAACCGTTCCATTTAGAGTCTGTTTGTTATAGCATTTTTAAGAAAAATAATCACTTTTTTAAGATTTTTGCATCTGTTTGCCACAATTTTTTATGAAAATCAGAATCTAAAAACAGCTTCAAACGAGAAGCTGTTAAGAGCAGCTTCTCAAAAAATAGATTTTTTTAAAGAGAGAGAAAATATGGTTTAAAAGATTGAACTATAATGTTGCAACAAAAAATCTCTCTTATATGATTGTATCCAAACAAACTAGATTATTTGTTTAAAAAGAGTGATTTTTATTACCTTAAACAAACGCAAAATAGATTCTGATCTTTCATAAAATCTCTAAAATATAATCTCTAAATTATTTTATGTCAAAATCAATTTTATTTTAATCTGTAACAAATGGGCCCTTAATTTTTTTTAAGGAGGTTCCATTTAATTTTTATTTATTTTTTTTCAGATGAATTTTATTATCTTTTTATCACTCATATATTTAATTTCAATATCGCTTAATCATCACAACCTCACAAATATTTTTATTCACGCTGTCATTTAATGATACCAAATATTTTTATTTCCTATCTTCAACCTCGCAAATATATATACACTCGTATTAGTGTTTAGAGTAATATTTTATATCTGTCTATCTGTTGTTTTTTGTTATGCTAATGCGTATAATTTTTTTTTTAGCATTGCATAAAGTGTATGCTTATTTTTATAAAATTTTGATTTTAATTAAAAATACAAGTATAGATGCCTAAAAAAAATATACTTATATATATTTTGCACCTTTATATTGTAACAAACTATGCATATATTTTTCTTATTCAAAAAAATTAAACATGTCTGTTTCAATGACACCAACAATGTAGCAAATATAATGTCAAATAATATAAATTCTTATATGTTTGAAAGTCACCAAAAATATGGTATTCTTATAACAAAATATGCTATATAGTACTCCCTCCGTTCCTTTTTAGAAAATTAACACAAAAAAAAGCGATGTGTATTTTTGCATATTTTATTCCTATTATACCCTCATTCTAATCCACCAATAATTTCATATATTTTTGCACACACTTTATCTTTCAAATAAATTTAATAAGTCATCTTTCTCACGTAACAAACAATTGTCAGTTATTATCTTTTTCTTAAATAAATTCTTTTTTTTTGCGCGCTCTCTCTCTCATAACAAACAATTGTCAATTTTCTAAATATCGTGCACATCTTTTTAATTATTTTAAGTCAATATAAAAATTATTTCAACTTCACATTAATCAAAAGTTAAGAAAAAATTAACTTTCTTCCAACTCCTTTAATTAAAGGGTAAATACCTCTGAAATTACATGGACAGAAACTTTTTTTTTTTTTACAGGGACTAAAATCGGAATTCTCTAATATTACAGGGACGAAAAGAGGTATTTTCCCTTAATTAAAGTTAAGACTTCAACTATGGCTTCAACCAATGCTAGAGTCACACCTGAAAATTTTAACAATTGCTACTCATCTTACTTATAGAATTTTAACTCTTCTTGAAACCATTGTTTGGAACAAAATTTTGTTTAAATTTGAAGATAATAAGATACAAACTTTCTTGTCGAAATAAATAAATAAACTTTGTTTAAAAATAACAAATAAACTTTCTTTAAACAAAGACAAACTTTAGTTTTCCAAATAGATAGCATTAATTAATTTTATTGAAAAAATAAAAGTAAATAAGAAAGGGTATAATTGACAAATCGTGCCCTTAAAATACCAAAAAGACAGTTAAATAGGAACGAAAAATTCACCTTAAAAAGTCACTTAAAAAGGAACGGATGGAGTCTAATTGAAAAAGAAAAAATAAACTATTTGATATTATTTATGTTATTATTTGAGCCTCCTTAAATTATTTCTCCTATTCAAATATTTTGTTGTTTCTTTTGTTTTGCATTTTCATTTCATTTTGAGGGGTTCATTTTTCGACAATGTTTTAGTCTCTGTTTCATCAAAGGTGGTTTTCTTCCTTTTTTTTTATGATTCTGCATTTTAAGGGTTTTATTTTTTGCTTTTTGTTCCCGATTGTTAGTGGATTATGTACCCGAAATTGTTACGTTGCACGGCTGCAGAAAAAACTCCCTTTAATCTCAGGTGTTTTGTTTTTCATTATGGTTTTATTATCAAGAAAGATGATTTTTTTTAGTTGAGGTTGTCATGTTTGCATGTTTGTTGTTGCGATCCTGTTTTTGCATTTGATGCATTTTTTCATGGTCTAAATAAATGCATGCATGTGAATATAGCAAATGTCAAGATGATTGAATTTTAGCGCATGGTAAAGTTTTGTCACAATTGTTATTTTACCTTCTAGTACTATAGCTGAAAAATAATTGATGCATGTGGGTTATGATGTAGTACCGTGATTAGCTAACATTTTAACATGTGGTATTAAATTTCCAAATTGATGATATAGTACCTTGATTAGCTGTTTGATTTTGTGAGTATTCCTAAAGGTGTAACAATTTTCATATTTGGTTTATTCTTTCTTATATTACTGAGCTGTACAAAAGTTGATTGGTTTAAATTTGTTTTTGTCATATCATTGAGGTCCATAAAGTTGATGATACAAAAAATTTGTGCATTTAAGATCAGGTTGATTTGTTAATACAAAAATTGATCACGCAGGAATATGTTAGCTTCTTTCAATATCATAATGAACAATGAGATTAAAATTAATTGATGTATTGTTGTGCTTCTATGTAGGGATTTCAATGTCAAGGGATTATGACTACATTAAGGATCTCAAAAAGGATTTGGACATTTGGAAAATAGGTTTAGAGTGCTTGATTCTTGGATTGTGAGTGGTAGCAATGAGAATCAACTTATGAATCTCATTATTTGTGATGCAATGGTTAGAGGAGTTACTTAAGATTTGTTGTAATCTCCTTTATGATTTATCAATGTTACTTATTAGTGTACTTTTTGATTTATTTCATGTTTTTTTGTTTCTTTCTCGAATTTATGGTGATCGAGTTCATATAATAACTCGAGATAGAGAATTGGAGCATTGGAAGGCGTTGGTCGAGGAAAGCAAGACTTATACTTTGTATAATTGTCATGTGTTTGATAATGACAATGCATTTAAGCCCGTTGACCATCCATTTTAGGTTGTTTTTGGTTCTGGTAGAAAGGTGCAGAAGGATGACAAGTTAACTAGCATTCCTACTCGTGAATTTTGCTTTAAGACATTTAAGGAAATTCAAGATAGAAAATTTAAAACTGGCGTTTTATATAGTATAATTATGTACAATATTCACTGATTTGCTCATTTTTCCTTTGTAACAATTTTTTTTACAAGATATGTTATTAATCGCACGGGGTTTGTAACTAGTATTTATAAAAATAAAACTGGTCTTCTGTTATTACAATAATATAATAAAACTACCTATACATGGAATGTAGAAACTAATCTCACAAACTATGCCTATTAGATTTTCTCAAACACATCACATTACAAAGTTTATAAGATAGATGTCACCACCAAAGAGCTTCTTAGGCTACGTGTAACACTTACATTTTCTTATTCTATCATAAGTGTGACACTTACATACATATCCTCCTATCCACACAACATTGAAAAATACCAACTGCCATTTTCTTCCACGTGTCATAATCTTAAACTTATTTCCTCCACGTGTCAATCTCCTAAAACATCCTTCCTTCATTGTCTTGCTTTACCATATTCAACACCGACTCTGTTTCCTTAACATATAAACGCATCATCACAAAGCTTATATACATGAAAATTCTGTGCATTCTATAATCACCACAATATTATATTTTCACACAAATAGTTACACTTCATTTTCTACGAAGAAATTTTCAAGTCTTAAAAGATCAATGGCTTCAAGGAAAGTGTTCAAGGAAGACAGAGCTGAAGCAGCTGCAAAGCTAGCTGCAAAAGACATTGGCGACGTAAACAGAACAAACGAACGTGAAGAAGGTTACACACTTAATTCTGAGTTACAGTTCAAACAAGCACGTGCAGAAGCAGCTTCAAAACTTGCTGCTAAGGATCTTGAAGATGTTAATAGAGCTAGAGAAAGTGCATTCAATGCAACAGGGTATCACCAAGAAGAACAGAAACCAGGTGTTCTTGGTTCAATGTTCAAAGCAGCAAAAGAAGCTGTAGTTGGAAAGAGTTACGAAGCTGGTGAAAAAGCTAGGGATACTACAGATTATGCAGCTCAGAAAACAAAAGAAAATGCTGATTATGCTGCAGAGAAAGCTAGAGAAACGAAGGACGCAACTGCAAATAAAGCTGGGGAATACACAAACTATGCCGCAGACAAAGCGAGGGAGGCGAAAGATACTACTGCGAATAAAGCAGGGGAGTATACAAACTATGCTGCAGAGAAGGCGAAGGAAGCAAAGGATGCAACGGTGAACAAAGCCGGGGAGTATACAAACTATGCTGCAGATAAGGCGAAGCAGGCGAAGGATGCGACGGTGCAGAAGGCTGGAGAAGCTAAAGATGCTACAGTGAACAAAGCTGGAGAGTATAAGGATTATACTGCTGAGAAAGCTGTAGAAGCCAAGGATACTACTGTGGGAAAGCTTGGAGAGTTGAAGGATTCTGCTGCTGATGCTGCTAAGAGAGCTATGGGTTTCTTGACTGGCAAGAAAGATGAAACTAAGGAGAAGACAAAGGTTTGTTGCCTCAAATTTTCTAAAGTTCAATTTCATAATTTAGTTACTTCAACTTAGTTGTGAATGTGAAATTGTGGTGTGTGCAGGAAATGCTGGGTACGGAAGAAGATGCAAGGATGAGAATGGATGATTTGAGCGTGGAAAGAGGAGGGAGGGGTAGAGAGAAGGTGGTTGTGAAGGTGGATGAGAGTAGGCCAGGAGTGGTGGCTGATGGGCTGAGAGCAGCAGCAGGAGTAGACAAGGCTGATGGAGGATACTTGGAGGAAGAAGGCACCATTCATGTTGAGCGTCGTCGTGAGAAAATGTGATCATCATCATTATAAGCTATAATGATGTTGCCATATGACTACTACATTATCACTAGTTTTTTTGTAATCATAATGTGTTATGTAATAATAATATTTTGTGTTGTTCACTGTGTTTAATCTCAATATTGTTAATCAATTAGATCTCGCTCGCTCTACCTTTTTGGTTTGGATGAGTTAAGTGGTTCATTTTCTGTTCTAGTACAAGGCAATGAATGGCTTGAGGCATGACAAACTAGGGCCTTCTTTGTATGTAGAAAAAGGTGATGGCTCAATATATGTATGCCCTTCAAATTGCTCAAAATTCTGATTGGGAGCAACCAAGGGGCCTATTGAGCAAAGAAAGCAAATAAAAGAATTGTTTTCCCCCTTTCAAAAATTACTCATTTCTTTAGTTAACTTCCAACTTAGCATTTTTAGTTTTGAGTTAAAAATGTTGAACTGCTTTAAGGCAATAAGTAAGAAATTTGAAAGGGAAAAATACAATATTCCAAATGACAAACGCATTGGGCTTCGATTTGTTTTTCATGAACTGCGTTTGTTTGAAACTTGGACTTTTAAATGAATGTTGATGATTCTTAGAAAATTTCTCCTTCCACACCTACACATTCTCGAACCCCAACATTTCAAGTTTATCCCTGGAAACACAATTAAAAGTAGTTGTTCCTTTCCATCTTCAAGTATCTCAAATCATGTTTTAAGATATTGTCGCCTTTGAGTTATTGAGTGACTCTAAAAGCGTATTGAATATAAACTGTTGCTAATCTTGATTCTTAAGCAATGGGGAGTTTTACGGTGAATCGGAATTGTTGCCTTCCATTTGAAGTTATTTGTTGCCTTCCATTTGAGGTTAATGGTGGAGATTTTGTAGGTCTACTTCCTACTAAAGTCGTCAAATAGTCTCTCTAAGACCCGAAACCTTAGATCTTATCGTGATGTAGAGTTTGAATCTTCTCTAGAGGCGGAAATGTTTATACTTGGAAGGAGACTATGAGTATGAGCTAGCCTTTACAAACTAAATTCGTCAAACATGGCCCACTTGGAAAAATTAAAAATTAACAACCGTAGGTTTACTTTACGAGATTTTAAACAATTTTGTAACGATTTTAGTGTTCGGCAAATTCAAATTCGCACTTATTGGTTTAGTGGTCCACCTAAAAAATTAAAAAGTTAAAAATAATAGGTCTATTTTACAAGTTTTAAACATTTTTCAACAGTTTCAGTTTTGGGCGGTTCCAAAAGTGATATATGTGATTTTTTCAAGCTTATACTTGGTTGGTTAACGGAGTTTACATACCTTCTATTTTTTTTGGGTTTCAAATCTCTTTGATATTGTCTTGTCAAATAAAAATTCCTCCAATTAAGAGTTGTATAATAGCATTAACAAACTATGTACTCTCTTTTTTAAAGCATTCACCCGAACATTTTAGTCAAACTTTGCAATTTCAATTTCTTGCTTAAGGCTTACTACTACTTTAGTTTTATGTACATATTATTGTTTAGCAGCTCACCCAAACTATTTTTCTGACTCCGTCACTGTCTTAGGACCCGAAACCTTCAATCTTATGGTGATGGACACGACTACACATTGTAGAATTTGAATCTAGAGAAGGCGGAAATATTCGTACTTGGAAGGAGACTATGAGTTAGCCTTACTTGGAAGGAGACTATGAGTTAGCCTTTATAGTAATGATTATAGACTAAATTCGTCAAACGATTACAGACTATGAGTGTACTGCATTTGATAAATAATTTGACACTAAAGCGACCACTTTTAGAGACTCGTTTTGAGATAGACTTTTGAGACCAAGCTAGAGATGAAAATTGGAGACAAATGATATCTTCTATTATTTGAGCAATTTTTTTCTGGAACATTTATTATTTGAGCAATTTACCTAGGAATTTTGTGATCAATGTTATTGATATCCATAATCGGGTCTCTCTTTCTGCCTATTGATCCTTTCTATCATACCTATCATTTCCTTTTAAAATATGGTGAGCACAAATATTTTGACATCTCTCGCATCATTTTACATTAGACAAATTTATACACAATATTTAGGTTCATCAAAGAAGTATTCACCAGCTTCAGTTAAATATGTAATATCTAATAATAAGTGTTATTGAGCATTCGTCTCGAAATGCAACATAAATTTTTTGTTTCAAGGTAGTATATTTTAGTCCTAACATAATATAATTTAGGTTAAATTGCATTTTTCGCCCTCTAAGTTTCAAAATGTTACGATTTTGGTCCCCTGTTAAAAAAAATAACAAAAGTGACCCTCTATGTTTAGGGGAATATCCTCTTTTGACCCCTAAAATAAGGGGAAATATGTCTTTTGAACCCTTATATTTACAAAAACCCTCGATAATAGCCCTTTTTTTGGAACACGTGGCGTTTTCTCAGCAATTCTGGCATGAAATGGGGCCAAATTTGTAATTTTTTTAATAGGGGACCAAAATCGCATCATTTTGAAACTTAGAGGGCAAAAAGTGTAGTTTAGCTTATATTTTAGTTTAGTCCAATTGTAACATAAAATTTTCGTTTGGTAGTTGCGTTCAATTGCTCTGTACCCATTCAAAAGTTCATGAACCATGATAATATAACATCCCTGTTAATACACTAGATTCCATTCCAGAGACATAATTTTAATTTATTTGATGGAGGTGTTCCTTGCTGGATGCTGCTTAGGGTTATTCTTCTCATGTGCGTGTAAACTCATCCTGTGAACACAAATTTAAGGCTTATTGATAAATCAAAACACACTAAAATAGAGTAAAACCAATATAAAAAACAAAAATAGATTTTAAACTTGAGAGCTCATTACATTCATGTCTTCTCATCTTCTATCAACTCATATAATTGAGAGACTATCACGTTACCTGAACATGTATTCCTCAAATTTAGTTAGTAGTACTTGATAAACTTATTGATTAAACTCGGTTTTATTTTTTCTGTTTCTATTGTAATCTCTATTTCTTTTTGTTATATTAGTTGTTAGTTATTGTTATTAGTGTTGATGTATAAATCAAAGTAGTTGTGTTAGTTAGATGTTATATGTGTTAGTTGTTAGTTAAGTTGCTTGTTGCACAATTAACTAGTTAGTTGTGGATTATATGATGTGTATTGGGTCTAGTTAGTGAATGTGAGGCCAATTCTATAATGTGTGCACAATTGTACAAAAAGAGACATATTCATGAATAGAAAGAGTTAAGTATCATTTTGCAATTCAAATCTTTCCGTAAGTGTTTTGCTCTTAAAGTGTGTGTTTATCCTTTGATCAAGTTCCAATAAGTGGTATCGAGAGTCTCAAGTAATGGGGTCCGAAACTTCAAGATTTAAGTGTGTTTTCTTTGTTCTTGCACGTTTAGTGAAGATGGCAAGTTCTAATAAGAATCGTGACAATAGTTTTGGAGGGAAACTACGTACTCATGCTAGATAGTAAGAATTGGGATCAATGGAATAACAAATGAAGGTGATTTTTAGCTTCCAAGATGTCACGGAGGTGGTTCATAATGGACCGCAACAATTAGATACTGATGCAACTTATGCTCAGCGTGCAGTCTACAAAGATTTAAAGAAGAAAGACTTCCTTCAAAGCTTTGTTCTTCCACCATCAGTGACGACCAATTTCCAGAAAATTGAAAATGAAACCTCATCCAAGGAAGCGTGCGTGGGACATACTAGAGAAAGGTCATGATGGTGATGACCAGTTATAAAAAGTGTGACTGCAAACACCATATAGGCAATTTGTGTTATTGAAATTGGAATCAAATGAAATGATTTTTTAGTATTTCAATAGAATTAGAAGGGTGGCCATCCAGGTGAAAAGTTGTGATGAAGATGTCTCTAATCAAACAATAGTGAATAAGGTTATATGAACTCTTTCCTTAAAATTTGATTGCATAGATAATCAAACAATAGTGAATAAGGTTATATGCACTCATTCCTTAAAATTTGATTACATAGCAGTTGTAATTGAAGAATCAAAGGACCTGTCAGTCATAAAAGTTGAAGAACTAAATTATTCTTTGGAGAGAAACAAAGAACATACTACTTAGCATGTCTTGCAAGCTCACACTTCCAAGAAGGGAGGTGGACAAAATTGGTAAGGAAAAGACAAGTTCAATAAAGGAGGGAATCAACACAAGCAAGACAAGTCCTCATCTCCCTATTGAGTATTTTGTTAGATTACTCCTCTTTTTATTGGTTCTTCTGTTTAGTTGATTTTCTCTACGATGGTTTAGTTTTTCTCTACTGTTGATGTTTTGTAACAAGGTTAAAACTTGGCAATCTTTAACTTGAAGGAGAATGTTGGAATATTAGATATTATGTTTATATTATTTATTTTGAGCATGTCTTCATTTCTTGATTGACAAACTCTCGATACTTTCTGTTGATGCATTATAAGTTTGAAGGAAGATATTAGATGATAAGTTATTGGGATTATGATGTTGGACTTTTTTATATTTATAAGTTAGTAGTCTAATCTAAATAGTTCCAACAATTGGGTAGTTAGTCATTACAATGGTATTTTTATGGTTAGTTTATATTTCTCAGTTCTCACTATAATATTAGAATCTTCTAAATCCCTATAAACACTGTTATTAGTCAATAAGTAGTTACAATGTTACTGCCAACAATTATTTTTCTTGTCTGGTTGGTTGATGTATGCCTCTCTGAATTGATCATAACTTATTTTCAATTAACCAATATAATCATTGAGTTTCCATCGAAGGAGATTTTGGTTTTTTATGATAACTTTTAGATTGTTTTAAAAAAAAATGATAACTTTTAGAAATGATTTTTTTAATTATTTCTTACCCATATTTGTGATTCTGTTTAACAACATGCAAGCAAAAATGAAAAGAGACCAAAACAGTTAAACTGAATCTTGTCGCCAAACTTGTGAAAAGCATAGAGATTCCATTTGATTAAAAAAAACAAAAGTTACAATGTTTATGATTGGTAGATTTTGTCTTCATCTTAGATATGAATTGTAATAGATCCACATGTGCTCACCTGCGGTTTGTAGATTGTCGATGGCTAGAGAAATAAAATTTGATTTAGGACTCAAATCATGATTTCTTTTTGTTTCTCTGTTTGAACTTTCCATCCCAACCATGAATTTAATTTGATGATCCATTAAATTAGTTTCTCATTTTTGTGGTGTCTTCTACTCACGTGACAGATATATAACGTGGTATGTTGGCATTGGGCAGGGACAAAACCTGCTATCAATAAGTCTGGCTGAACATGCAAATCAAAGTGTACCCAGCGAGTATCTAAGAACGTATGTATGTATGTATGTATGTATAAGGCTATGCATTGGTTATAGCCTTATCAACCAGCACTAATTAATTACTGCAGCTGAATGAGAACCACCTAATTGATAGCAATCAACTACTAACTTGGTATTTAATATAATATACAAATGGTGGACTCTAATGGAAAAAAGTCAAATCTTAAGTTAAATTTATATGACTTTTGATAAAAATTTATCAAGAAGACACACTTCTTATCTTTTGAAGGTTTTATTAAGCACCAATTCATGATTTGCCTCACTTATTGAAAGTTTTACAAATATTAATTCCTTTGTCCCGCAATAGATAACCTATTTGATAATATACATTATTGATTTAACATATTTTAACCATATTTTTCTATTAATACATAGATAAACAATATCATGTAAATTGTTGGATTCGTCTCGATAAATATTTTTAAAATATTAAATTTTCATAATTTTTTCTAATAGAGAATTGAAAATATCAAAAAATAAAACATATACACTGAGGGTACGAGATAGATATAGTATAATTTAGACTCAAATTTCAAGAGACTCGTAAGAATTTGTTGACTGCGTCAATAATCATCATCAATTATTACTATGCTTCACTAATTGGTTGATGTAGGGCTCTTTGGAATGATTATAACTAGTTTTTAATTAACTAATTTACCAATATAATCAACCCACTTGGGTTATTAGCCCATTTTAATTAACTAATTAACCAATATAATCAACCCACTTGGGTTATTAACCAATATAATCATTGAGTTTTCAAGGGTGTATGTGATTTGACTCGAGTAATGTTTGTAATAAACTTGGCAATTTATATATATTATTTCTTATCTGTGATTCTTATTAATATGCAAACAAAAATTAACTGCGATCGAAACAGTAAAACTGAATCTTGTCAACAAACTTGTGAAAAGCAGATAGATTCCAATTCCCATTTGATTAAAAAGAACAAAAGTGGCAATGTTTTTGATCGGTAGCTGTTGTTTGTTGTCATCGTAGATATGAATTGTGGTAGAGCCACCTGTGCTAACTTGCGGTCTGAGGATAATTGTCGATGGCTGGAGGAAGACAAATTGAATTAGGACTCAAAACCATGCATGTTTTGTTTTTATATGCATGTTTTCTTTTTATGTTTTTCTGTCTGAACTATCAATCCTAGCCATCGACTTGAGATCCTTGATTATTTTCTCATTTTTGTGGTGTCCTACACTCACGTGAAAGATAATATATAATGTATATATAGGCAATTAGGCATTGGGGAGTTTCCCTCCGAAAAAGGCATTGGGGAAGGGACAAAACTTACTATCAATTACCTTATTATTGGCGTAGCTTAACTTGGAAATGAAAGTGTATCTTAAATGATTTACTAGGTGATAGATTTCTTACAATTTTTAAAAGGGTTTTTCTCACCAGAGTACCCTAAAGGTAATAGTTAAAGATATTAAAAATATAAAAAAAATTATTAAAAAGAATAAAATTTTAACTTTTATCAAGTTAGTAAACATTACACTTTTCACTAATTTTCAATACATAATTTTTATATTAATCTTCTAAATTACATCTACACTATATTTAAAGAACATAGCTCAGCTTGACTTTTTTAAACTGGTTTTTTCTCTTTCTAAAATTTCAACTTTAAATATAAATAAACATATAACAAATAAATAAGAGTAAATTCAAATATTTAAAAAAATAGTAACAAATTTAATCTTTAATGTCCAAGATATATCAATTTTTTCCTTATAATTTATTCTTTGAAAAGGATAATTGTTTGGAGTGAATTAAAAAAATGTAACAAACACAACATAAATATATGTCTAATTTTTTTCCTTCACGTTTTAAAAAGTGTAACAAACTATATATATATATATATAAGATTTTGGATTGACTTTTTCATTATCTCGATTATACACTAAAACAATTTTTTCTATAATAATGATTTATATTGTATTTTTTTTTTGTTATATTGTTGATGTCATTGAAATAAATAAACAATGTTAGTTTGATTTGTTACATTTTGAAAGCAACAATCATTTATATTCATACTTTTAATCAAAATCAAAATTTCATAGAAAAACATTGTTCATAATTTTCAAACTTTAGCGCAATAAAAAGAAATATCTATCGTCTTCCGAATGATGTTGTCGAGTAGATTAGAGAGAGATGACATTTCTAAAGAGAAACACAAAGTAAGGTTGTTAAGAGTATATTCTACCCAAGATTTGTTGAGACATCATGAGTCTAGGCATGTAATCTCCATCTTTCTTTCATCCTTTCTCAAGCTTGCATAGACATATGTAGCTACATCTACCCTTGTGGGTTTTGAGGTATTCAAACAAGCTATTATGTAAACTCTTGATCTTTTGATATATGGTTCTAGCTATTTATTCAATATTGTTATTATTCTTGCATTTAAAGCTTTATTTGAGATTTAAAATGTTATTGACAAATACTTTTGGATCTAGGATTAGAATAATAATCTATCTAAGTTTTCATTCTAGACATAGAATTTAATCTTTGATAATTACCTTCAATTCAAGAGTTTAATGCTTTTGGGTCGTTTAATAGATTGGAAAATTGTCGATTAAACGATCCAATCGACTTTGCAATTGTTTAATAGTTTGGGAAATCAACTTTTAAATAGTCCATAAGAAATTACGACATCATTTGGACACGAATGATGTTGTCGAGTGGTTGTGATAATATCGTTTACAAAGCTAGAATCCGCTATTTGATCGTGAGATTGCAGTTGTTACGCTTGGTTGAGTGTCTCTGACCCCAAGTGAAATAGTCATATCTCTTCTCTATTTATTTTATGTCAAATATTTTATATAGGTTTACATAAACAAACATTTTAAATCCATACACTTAGAACAATATTGATTGTTGAATGGTTCGAATATCGCGCTAGTCCCTCTGCAGACGATATACAATACTTACTTTTGATCGATAGAAAAATATTACATCAAAATGGCGCCGCAGCTGAGGACTGGCGTTTAGATATTTTAAGCATCGCGACAATTTGTATTGTTTTGAGTATCCGTATATAATATATACATATTTTTCTTTGTTGTATAGTTGCCTGCACTAACCCCTCTCTGGTATAAAAAGAAAAATTTGTTGTTAGTTATATCCATTTCAGATTGAAGAAGTGATGATGGTTGCAGAGAAAAAGGAACGGTTACTTAGCAAGGAAGAATTATGTAAACAAAAGGGAATGAAAGTGAAAGAAATAAAAATGATCATGTATTTCTATTCAGTAAAAAAAATGGGAAAGATGGACGGAAAAAAAAATTCAAAGTCCACATCAGTTCTTTTTCAATAACTCGTATTTGTCAGATGTCAGTTGAACTTTTAATTGTTGTGTTGTTTATTTGAATAACTCAGTGTACCCCCTGTTATGTAATTGAATCTGAATTTGTTTATTATTGATAAATTTGCTTGTTTATTGATTTTTTCCAGTTTAGTAACAATTGTGTAGTCAAGCGGTATTCCATAGGTTCATAAGGAGGTAGTGACTTGTAATTCAAAGGTGAAATGTACGACATATGTGATAGGTAGTCACAACTCCCAGAAATCTAACACTGTAAGGTTCATAACCAAATTTTATTTTTCAATTTACTTATATAGAGTGTTCCGTGCAACTACATTTCTAGAACTTGCATTGGTTCTTTAATGTTGATTGATCTTTGTCATTTACACACTGAGGCAAAAGTGCTTGGTTATGTGAGCCTTTGAAGCCTACCATGATTTTATTTGAAGTTATCCATTTTGAAAGCCAATTTGAACCGGTAGGTTTAGATGTTTTTGTTCGGTGACAAACTACACTATAAGCATAGAGACTTTTAGGAATTGACCCAAAAATTTATTTTTGAGTTAGGATAAGTAAGGTGTTGCTAAACAATAAGTTGGGGGTTGCTTCTGAAATTTGCAACCAACTAAGTTTGGGGTGGAGTACTAGAGAACAAAGAATGAAAAATATACACATTAATGGTGTATAAAAAAAAAGAGCAAAATAGAATGAAAAGAAGAAGGGGAAAAACAATGAAAAATCTGAGTAATTTCAAACTCGATTTTCCCGATAGTTACAAATAATCTGTAGTACCTTTACAATTGTTGTTTCAAAGAGTGAATGAGGGATTTAATCTTTACTTTAATTTTCGTAGAAGTTCCTAACTCAAATTTTGTGTAGCCTGCTTATCTAAATATTATCCCACATTTACCTAAACCCTGTTATAACCCTAAAAGACCTCAAAGTGTGTAATGACATTGATTTTGATTGACGTTTAGAAACTTTTCAAGCGTATGGTAATATGTAGACCTGCACGTCGACTGTGTGTTAACCCTTATCAAATTGTTGCGTGGAGTTGTGAATGGTGGATGCAAGCAAGTCAAACTGGCTCATCATATGGCTAGTCGAAGATGAACTTTTGGGTACTATCGCTTGATTAGGTAATTGTTATTTTACTGTCGATTGTCAATGTTACAAGTGAATTCCTTGAGGACAAGGAATGGTTCAAGTTTGGTGTTGTGGTGACAATTTGTCATATCACATTTTTATAGTCTTTTTAATTAAGTTTTAATTCTATTTTTATTAGTTTACTACTTAATTTAGAGTCATTTTAAATAAATCGTAGTTTTTAATTTATTAAGTCAAAAGAGTATTATTATTATTTTCATTGATAGTCATGTGCCAATGAGATAAAATAAGGCACGACATTATTTGGTGATTTGCTAGTAAGAAGAATCATTGGTAATTATAGAGCTATCAAAATGGCCGGGCCGTACGGGTCGGCCCGTTTAGCCCGATTAATTATAGGGCTTGGGCCTTAAATATTGAGCCCGAATTTTATTAGGGCTTTTTAGCCCGGCTCTAAAAAGCCCGGCACCCGTTAGGGCTAGCCCGTTAGCCCGCATAACAAAAAAAATCCTATAAATTATATATATTTTTCAAATAATTATTTATTTAGTTGATTATCAAAGTAAAAAATAAAAGTGAAAATTCAATGAATTAACACAAATATAAATGTAATATAAAATTATATTTACTCGTTTCATTATTTATAATTTTAAAGATCGAATATATATAAATATTTATAATCATAACGTATATAATTTATTTAAAATTGTTTTCCTTGCCGTTTTAGTTTACGACATGTGTATGAAAATGTTTCAAATTTATTTTTGTGCTACACATTATTTAAACATATTAAAAATATTATTTATAAAAAAATTATAGGTGTGTTTTATAGTTTTTTTTATAAAAAAAATGAAAATTTTAATACGGGCCGGCCCGTTAGCCCGCGGCCCGTGGAGGGCCGGGCTCGGGTAGTATATTTTCAAGCCCAACCGAACTTTTTGGCCCGACCCGATAAAACCCGAAGCCCATTAGGACCGGGCCGCCCGTTTTGACAGTTCTAGGTAATTGGATGAAAGACATAAGTGAAACAAAATGTGTCAATGTTGAAAAACAAATGGGCCTTAACCTATAGTTGACCCGTAAATATAAAATGGAGGGTTACGGAGCCTGGGAGCAGAAGAAAAGTGGCGCTACACAAGGTCAGAAGGGGATTCACGTTTTGGCAGTACCATATATTTTGGGGGAGATTTGGTTTCTTAGAGAGAGATGGCATTTATAGAGAGAAACACAAAGCAAGGTTGTTAAAAGTAGATTCTACCCAAGATTTGTTAAGACATCATGAGTCTAGGCATGAAATCTTTATCTTTCTTTCATCTTTTGCCAAGCTTGCATAGACATATGTAGCTACATCTACCCTTGTCAGTTTTGAGGGATTCAAACAAGTTATTATGTAAACTCTTGATCTTTTGATATATGGTTCTAGCTATTTATTCAATATTGTTATTATTCTTGCATTTAAAGCTTTATTTGAGATTTGAAATGTTATTGACAAATACTTTTGGATCTAGGATTAGAATAATAATCTATCTAAGTTTTCATTATAGACATAGAATTTAATCTTTGATAATCACCTTGAAATCAAGAGCTTAATGATTTTGGGTCGTTTAATAGATTAGGAAATCGTCGATTAAACGATCCAATCAACTTTGTGATTGTTTAATAGTTTGGGAAATCAACTTTTAAATAGTCCATAAGAAATCACGACATCATTTGGACACGAATGATGTTGTCGAGTGGTTGTGATAATATCGTTTAAAAAGCTAGAATCCGTTATTTGATCGTGAGATTGCAGTTGTTACGTTTGGTTGAGTGTCTCTGACCTCAAGCGAAATAGCTTTATCTATTCTCTATTTATTTTATGTCAAATAGTTTATATAGGTTTACACAAACAAACATTTTAAATCCATACATTTGGAACAATATTGATTGTTGAATGGTTCAAATATCACGCTAGTCCATGTGGAGACGATATACAATACTTACTTTTGATCGATAGAAAAATATTACATCATTGGGCCACTTGAGAGATTTGAGTTTCAAGCATCTTGGCATGAGTAGCAATAGAGTCAACCTTGGATGTGAGTTTGGAGAGAGAGTCGTTCAGAAGTCCGGTTTGGTTTTTAAGCTCTTGGAGCTGTTTAGATTGATTCACGACATAACCTTCCATTAAAATTTCCAAACTAGATTTCTGAGAGACTATTTGGTTGTTTGCATAACCAGGTGGTGCTATTTGTCCATAGGAATTTTGAGGGGTTTTGTAAAAGTTTTGATTTTGTCTCATTCCTTGGTTGTATTGAGCATAATTCATTTGCTCAACACCTTTAATAGCACTACCTAGTTGTCAATCAACACCTATATGGCCGAACACACCACAAACTTCACAAGGAGGTGATACAGGGGCAGTGTAACACCCCGTTTTCCCAACTTTAAAATAACATAGATTAATCAGAGTTTTTCAACTTAAAAACAGAGTGTCACATTCAACTTTACCAAAAATCCAACAAATATAAATATAGCTAAATTGCTATTTATTAAAACTTCTGCTTTTATAAAAATTTAACAAACATGCAGCGGAAATAATTTCAACATCTTAAATAGATTCTCATAAAAATAGTTCAACATTGTTTAAAAGGAAATACGTAACAAGGAAACATGCAACAAAACAATCTCATCCCGTTACGTATCAGAGCATCCTAGACGACACGGCGGAGATTACTCTCAACTGCACTATAATTTATACCCAATTCATAATATGACATTAACAACAACAATCATCAACAATTCATTTATCAACAAATTAACATACCCAAACATATCACTACAACTAGAGCACAAATTTCATCAATTAAATTGCAATTCAAAACCCTAACTTCTTTTCAAACCTTAACTTCTCTAATCATTAAAATAAAACAACAACAAACATGTTAAACCCTATTTCAGAACCATATACTTATGATTAAAGAAGGTTAGTCCCACCCTTACCTTAGATTTACTCCTGAATTAGTAGCAGCGTTCTTCTCTCCTAAGGTCTTCTCCATTTTTCTCCAATACTCTTATACATGTTTCTGTTTTCTAACTTTTCTATTCTCTACCTAATATAATAACCCTAATTTCTCTTACACCCCAAAACTACTCTTTTCCTCATAATCTTATTTATTTCTAAATTAAATATATCGCTCCACCACTTAATAATAATACACCAAATAACAAATATATCTCTACACAAAATAACAAATATATTTCTATACTAGATAACATATATATTATACAAATTAATACCAACATATAACATAACAAAATATCACTTCATCAAAATAAATCGACTAAATTATAAAAAGATATATAATCTCAATAAAATAATAAATAATAAAAGTAGGGCGTTACAGGCAGGGGTGACAACACTAGTGTTCATCTTATCAAATTTTAGAGTGAGTGCGTCAACTTGGCAGCTAGATGATCAAGGGAAGAAATTTCATACATATCTGCCTCTTTTTTAGAGGGTGAAGAGACAGTGATGGATTTATCACTAGTCCATTGGCAGTGGTTTTGGGCCATATCCTCGATCAAGGCGTATGATGTTGTATAGTTCTTGTTCATTAAAGCTTCACTTGCAGCTGCATCAACAATCATTTTTGTGGTATATGATAAGCCATTATAAAAAGTGTGGACTATAAGCCACTTCTCTAGACCATAGTGGGGACAAAGTCTAAGCATTTCTTTGAAACGCTCCCACGCATCATAAAGAGATTCCCCATCTTTCTGAGTAAAACGTGTGATTTGATCTCTTTGTTTAGCAGTTTTAGAGGGGGCAAAGAATCGGGCAAGGAATGCTTACCTCATTTGATCCCATGAGGTTATGGAACCAACTTCCAATGAATGAAACCAAGCACTGGCTCTATCCCTTAAGGAGAAAGGAAAAAGATGTATCCTTACGGCCTCTTGATTTGCTTTCAAGGTTCCACTGAGTCTTAAAAAAGTTGAAATATGCAGATTCGGATCCTCAGTGGGTGATCTGGAAAACTGGTTTTGCTGCACCAAGTTAAGGAGTGCAGGTTTAATTTCAAAATTGTTACCCTCAACCGTTGGGTACACAATAATAGCTTGTGGCTCTTCCGTAGAAGGGGTTGCATACTCTTTGAGAGTGTGTTCCTCAGCCATAACAATATTATTTCGTGCTTCTCTCTTTTTCTTATGTAAGAACCTTTCGATCTCGGGAATTACTTCACCAACCCTCTTAAGGCATATCGCATTTTTTTGGACCTTATTGTTGTTGCTACCTCTGTTTAATGTGATTATCGCGAGTTTGAGCCTTTCTTTGCGCCTTGCCCAACAGTGTTTGCCAACATGTTCTAATCTTCTTGCTCGTGGTAGTCCATGTGATGATTTTTGTGTATCTTGTAAGCAACTAGTCGAATAATAGGATACACATCAACACGATTCTTGTGTTCTAATTTTCTTGTGTATCCTGTGACGATTTTTATGTTTTGATCCATGTTTTCTTCGTATGCCCGAAAGCAACCAGCTGCTGGGATCTACTTGGGCTCAATCACATCATCTAAGATCTGTTACTTACGGCTAATAATTGTGTTGCTATGTTTTTTGACTTAATTGACAAGTTGCACTCGCAACAACAAACCCTAATTGCAATGACCCTATGGAGCTTGGGGAAAAGCCTTAATTCCAAACTTTGGGAGGTCACAAATACTATATCTTTTATCGTCACTCGAGCAAATGACATCCTCAATGAATGGTGTTAGATGCAGCGAGGAAAGGCACTGGTCCACCACGCAATTTCTTTGTCACGCTTGGGCCAAACTTCCTGCATGCACGATTAAATGCATCGTATATGCAGCCACTTTCAACAATAATTATGTCATGGGGTACGATACTTGTTTTCGCGAATCTACGAGTATATTTTTACTTAGAAAATCAAACTTTTACCATTCATCAGCCACAATTTTGGAGGCCGATTCTCTAGGCTTACTTGACGCAATTAGAGTGGCTATTTCAAATGAGATGCATGTTGTACTATTCAAAACTGATTCAAAAATCTTGTTTGATGCCCTCAACTCCACCTCTTCTCCAAGCAATGAGTTTGGTGACCTCGTAATCCAATGTAGAAGTCTCTTACTTAATAGACCTGACTTTGCAGTGTCATGTGTTAGGAGGCAAACAAATGATGTTGCTCATGGTATTGCTAGAGAGTCATTATCTCATCCCAACCTCCATATTTTCATCATGTAATACCTACTTTGTATTCCTTAATTTTGAATGAAATGAAATATCTTTGCCTTTGCTAATAAAAAATTACAAAGTCAATAATTACATAAAAATGCATCAAAACATCAACGCCGCCAAACCAAAGAAAACCGAAAAATCAAATTATAGATAAAATCACTACAAAACATTTATGATAGTGTTTGGTTTAGTTTCAGTTTTTTTTTTGTCAAGTAGCCTAGTGGCTAGAATTCACTTTTTTCAAGATGAATAAGTGTAGTGTTCAAGGTTCGATCCCCGACCCATGCATGTCTCTGCCGTCTGAGCTATGCTCACGAGGACAATTTCTGTTGTTTATTACGAGAAATAATAATGAAAATGTCTCAGAAATAAAAATAATTAGAAAAATAAAAAAAAAATGATGAAATAAAATATTATTTTGGCACCTTTTCCTAAAAAAAAATTATATATTATTTTGGGACCTGGTGTTGGATCCCTACCATATTTATTTGTAGTACTCCATATTTTAAAGACAGACGACACATCACACATGCCATAACAACGTTACTCACTCCCTCTGTGTCTTTTGTTGTTGTTCCAGAAAATTCATTCACAATTGACCAACCATGTCATTTTCCACCAAAACATTCATCATCTACCTCGTATCTGCTTTCTCTGTTGCGGTTCTCTCCGCTCTTTACCTCACCCAAAATACCAATGACCACAAAAATTCATCTCTATCTCTTCAACTCCATGGCTCTTACGGATCCAAAACCGATAAAACTTGGCCCGTATGTTACTCACACGTTCTCAGGTAGTTTATTTTATCGAACAATTCGTTTGTGCGGTTAAAAACATTAACGCTTTGTTTTTTTTTTGTTGTTGCAGGAATTGAAACCTAGTTGGAGACTTGCTTTGGCCTCAATTATTGGTTTTCTAGGATCTGCTTTTGGAACCGTTGGTGGTGTTGGTGGTGGTGGCATTTTTGTTCCTATGCTTACTCTTGTTATTGGTTTTGATACCAAGTCTGCTGCTGCTCTTTCCAAATGTGATTAATCTCTTTTACAACTATAAAACACAAACACAAACACAGACACACGACACGACGACCAGTGATAATAATTTGAGAAAATTAATGAATTGAATATAATCATGTGCGTCAGTGCGGATATCGAACACACCATCAATCAGAAGTGTCTCTGATACATAAGTTTTCATTTTAATGCTTGATTAGAAACAGAGGAAGTTGTTGTAACTAAGTTTTTGTGTTGTTGACTATGTTTTAGGTATGATAATGGGAGCATCAACATCTTCTGTATTTTACAACCTAAGAGTGCGTCATCCAACAAAAGATGTTCCAATATTGGATTATGATCTAGCTCTTCTTTTTCAACCTATGCTTATGCTTGGTATCACTGTTGGTGTTGCTCTTAGTGTTGTTTTCCCTTACTGGCTCATCACTGTCCTTATCATTATTCTCTTCATAGGTTTGTTACTTTTTCTTTGCTTTCATTTCAATCACTTCTTCTTAGTTCAAAATTGAATTATTGACCGAATATATGTCTTTTCTTTTTGGATAGGAACTTCTTCAAGGTCTTTCTTTAAGGGAACTGAGATGTGGAAAGAAGAGACTCTTCTAAAGGTAAAAGTTCCACAACTTTAAGACAATGAATATTCTATAACTCATTTGAATATACTCAATATTTTTTTCTCTTTGTTTTTGTTAATTGCAGAAAGAAATGGCACAGGCACAAACAACTTTTGTTAATTCTCGTGGGGAACGTAAGAAAATCTCATCTATTTTCAAATTTATGTTGGATTCATTAGGTGTATTAGTATTTTCAAATTGATCAATAATTGGAAAATATACACATCTGGATTCATATGGAGTGATGCTAACTTTTTGTTTCCTGAAATATGCAGTTCTAATCGACACAGAATATGATCCGTTGGTACCTAGAGAAGAGAAGACACCTATGGTATTAAAACTTCTTAGTTTAAACAAACTTATAAAACTTTCATCTACTTGTTGGTTGGTAGGAAATTGACTCTTTATTTTAATGTTTCTTAAAACAGCAAATATTTATTTCCAACCTTAAGTGGAAAAGAATTTTGGTGTTAATGATTGTGTGGGTTTCTTTCTTACTACTTCAAATCATTAAGGTAAATTCCTCTCTACTATTTCTATTAACATCACAAGTTTGTTTAATTTTTATTGTTTTTAAAAATCTATATATATGATTTTGGTTTGCAGAATGATGTCAAGGTCTGCAGTGTATGGTATTGGGTCCTTTTCTCCTTACAGGTATGTAAGATAACAACGCTAATTTCATAAGTACAATATGTTACTTAACATATCATGTAATGATTTGGGCTTGTGTGGCCTCAATTGCCAATTTGCCATTGTGTTGTGGTTGTGGAAACATCAGAAACCATGACGTCGCATTCTAAGTCGCGCGATCAAGGACCTTTTTTAAAAGGATACTAGCTTATTACCATGCATGTTTTTCTTTCTGTTTCAGTTTCCTATTGCACTAGTGGTATTTTGGTATGAAGCAATGAAACTGTACAAGGATTACAAGAAGAGGATGAATACAGGAAACCTGGAATGTATATGTGAAGCTTCAATTGAATGGACTGTGTCGCACATTGTTTTTTGTGCACTCTGTGGAATCTTAGGTGGGACCGTTGGAGGGCTACTTGGTTCTGGAGGTGGGTTCATTTTGGGCCCTCTTCTCATTGAGATCGGTGTCATCCCTCAGGTACAGTACATATAGAGATACCCTTTCACATGCAGATTTGGATTTTGTGTAGTCACAGTCCCATACAGTCACGCACCTACCTAGCTACATCGGTGGCCGTTGAGTCAAGAATGGACGTCAAGCTTGGTATTTTATTTGGACCATTTGATCTTAACCAATTGCCACCGATGAGGCTGACTGCGTGACTGCATTAGATTATGCCTACACACAACCCAAATCCCTTCACATGCATGACTCGGTTTGATTTTAAGCGAAAAAGTTAGGCAATTTAACTTACAAGGATTTTGATTGCAGGTTGCTAGTGCAACTGCGACATTTGTGATGATGTTTTCATCATCATTGTCTGTGGTTGAATTCTACCTACTCAAGAGGTTCCCCATTCCCTACGGTACCTTTCATCAACTCTTAAACCTTAAAACTGTTTCTAATTTACCATTCATTTAATTAATTCTCAGTACTCACCATATGTCTCGTAAGAGAGAAAGCGAGAGGACTATATAGAAATTAGCAGGTGCAAGCTATTTTAAATTACATTTAAAAAACAATGAACTGAAACAATCTAATCTGTTGTGTTCTGATTATATGAAAACATTATACTGTATTTGTTTTGCAGCATTGTACCTCTTCACAGTGTCTGTTTTGGCTGGCTTTGTGGGACAGTTATTTGTAAGAAAATTGCTTAGAATTCTTGGAAGAGCCTCAATCATTGTATTCATCCTCTCAGGGGTCATTTTTGCTAGTGCTCTCACCATGGGTAAATCAATCAGATTCAATTATACACATAAACTTAAGTTATAGTATACTACATAGATAGAAGTAGTAAAAGTAATGCAACACTTTTTCTTTCAGGTGTAATTGGCATTGAAAGGAGCATTCATATGATACAGAACCATGAATTTATGGGATTTTTAGGCTTTTGTAACAGCCAGTGATTTATGATATGTAATGCAATGGATGACCTAAGAAGTGCACATTATGGAGTCTATGTGAAAAAACTTGTATAAATTTCAAGGTAGGACAAAGACAGCGTTGATGAATGTTGGTCAATACCTAGTTGACCAACAAGAAGGATCCATTTCCTTCAGGTAATAAATAAAGCTATCAATAGCATGTCCTAGAATCATTGAAGCAGCACAATTTGTAGTTGAGTGTTAACTACTTGTTAACACTTTCTCCTAATAGTGTAGCATCTGTGTGATATCATTATTTAAAAAAAATATAGATATATTGTGTTGTGTAGTCATTCAATGAGTCTATGAGAAAGAAGCTTTGTGAATTCAGTGTATAGTACAAGAAGCATGTGTATTCATTCAATGTTTATGTTTCTATGTGGCCAATTCATTGTTGGCTACATTTGAAGGTCATTTTCTGTATTCAAAATAAACAAGGCGTGATAGCCTTCCCTTCTATAAGATTTGTGGTTGACTGTTAGCTACTCGCTAACACTCATTTCATTACATTTGTTTGTACTATGTGGTATTCATTCAGTTGGCAAAAAATTGGAAATGATAATATACCATTGGTCCTACTATACTGGTGTGGACTTTTCAAAGTTCTGAAGATATTTTTTCTGCCAAAATTATTCTCTTTTTGAGTTCAATAGTTTATTTAATAGTATATGATTCTGATGTGTCAAATGTGAAATAAAATTTTACATTGAATAAAATAGTTGAGGTTGAACAACAGAGGAAACTCATAAAGTTAAAGACTTCATTCTTTTCTCATCTTATTGATTTCTCATGCGTTCTATTTTGTTCGGATTATACAATCTAAATGACTTAAATACCCCATAAGAACTTCCAAAACACATTAAAACTTTTTGGATTTTAGAATCCGAATAGAGCGTGCAAAACACTCATATGATGGAAAAAGTAATGACCTAAAGTTAATGCACAAGATTTTACGAGAAGATGTGCATTCCAACTCAGTTGCTCTAAGCTCAATGAGATGATCTACTCCTTGTTATGACCTAAGAGCGGTATCATGAGAGAAATCTATATACTATAAAAGAATAGTCTTCTGATGATGAAATGTAGTGAAATTTCAATCATTTTCTGTCATTTTCTTGGTAGATCCGTGCTTTTTTTTTTTTTACTAATAAAGGATTATTATAGTATAATAACTAACTAGTAGTTTTCATTTGCTTTTTTGGGGTGTTTGTTTCCCTTCTAAAAAAATATTTCTTGGATTCTAATGTTGGAACTAAACGTGGCTTTGTTTGGTAGATGGGAAAAAAAAGAAGCCTAGAAATAAATAATTCACAGCAACCAAAAAACACCAATGTTTTACCCCATGTTCTCCTCAATTATATTCCCACGAGATTGGGTTGAGAAAATTGTATTCCCACTAACCAAAAACCCATGATCTGAAATAAAAACCCATCATCCTTTAATTTCACCATCACAACATACTAAGATACTAAAACGGTGATGATCCCTTTGTATTGTTTAATTAGTGTTAACTAATGAGACAATAAATAAAGTGATTGAAAACTCTCTTGTACTAAGTGAAATTGCATCACCCGTATAATTATAAATAATAATAAATTAATAAGAGAATACATAAAAGTTGTTTTATTTTCTATGTGTGATTGGTTCAGCGGTGGAGATAATTGATTTTGATAGAATTGAGTTTGACAAAATTGATTTTGAAAAAAAGTGAGTTGAATGTGAATTGATTTATGTTTGGATACATTCACTTATAATTGATTCTTAAAAATTCTTGTTGTTTGGATAGTTTGGCTCAAAATTGATTTTGAATGCATAATTACCAAAATGAGTATTAATATCTATTTAAAATTAGATTTTGTTTCTATTTTATATAATTATTCAAATTTATGTTGCATCGTCGATATAATTATTTGTAGATTAGAAAAAAAAATCTAGAATAAAATGCAGATTAATTTGATATTTAATTTGAATTAGGTATATTATATAAATATTTTTACACATTAATTAACAAATTTTGTCTCTTTGTAAAAAAATAACAAATGTTGTCAAACGGGTTTTTCTTAAAAAATAATCTGTAAAAAATTTAATGGGCTTGCTGCATAAGAGGAGAAATTAACTAACGTTCCATTATAACCAAATTTCATTTTGTGAAAATTAAAATAAAATAAATAAATACAAACCCAATTCTATCTTCTTCTCAAAGAAAGAGAGAGAATGTTGAAGTTTTGCAGGGTAACATGAAAGCAGAAACAGGGTCAAGATAGAATTTGAGCAACAAAAAATTCATCACTTTGGCTGTGTTTTATACAACTTAGTTGAAAAATGAAAAAGAATATCATGGGTAATTTGGGAGAGTACATCAGCCACCAAAAGTGAGTTCCTAAATTGCTTTTGAAAGGCTCCAACTTTTAGCTTCTGGTAGACGTGAGTTTGGGGGGTTGAATCACGTTTGGCTGAATCACTTTTGCAGTTATCCAAACACCATAAAAATAGAAAAACTGCTGTTGAATGATCCATACTCACGTTTGTACCCACAAAACGGGTAACCAAACGAGCACTATATAGACTAGGCTCCATTTTTGTAAAGCATAGGCATAAAAATAATAAAGCAGAAATTATCGGATTGCCATCATTTACATATGGTTACTTGTTGATTGATTTCCTATAATATTTCTTTGTAGAATTTTCTTTCTCCCGTTTATGTTCAATTAATTGATTTCTATTGCATATTAAATAGGTAAATTTGGAACCGTATAATTTATTCTCAGGAGATAGGGTGGTGCTACATGAGAAATTAAATGCAGTGAAGGGGGACGTCAAGGAGATGGGGGGGGGGGGGGGGGTTGCTTGGGGTGAAATTCAAAGGTGACCCCAATAACAGTTTTAACTTGTTGACGAGGGAGGGAAGGAAAGAATGGAGGTGAGTTTGTTTGTTGAGGAAGAGGATTAATTGTCGCGGTGTCGGTGGGGGTGGAGAAAGGAGATTGGTTTCAATGAAAGTGTTATGTTATAATGCGAGGGGGTTAGCAAGTGGTGAGAAGAGGGTGGAGGTTAGGCTTTTGGTTCCAGAGAAGAGTCCTATGGTGCTTTGTGTTCAGGAAACAAAGTTACACTCAGTTGATGAGTATTGTGTTAAATCTTTTTGGGGTGACGCACCATTCGGCTACTCTTATAAATCTTCGGTGGGAGCTTCATGAGGATTGGTAACAGTGTGGGATTCTACTCGGCTTAACGTTTGGTTTTCAATGAGCTTTGATCATGTTTTGGTAATTAGTGGCACAATTATTCAAACAGGCGAGGATGTTTTCATTGTTAATGTGTATGCACCGTGTGATACTGTGGCTAAAAATATTATGTGGGATCGGCTGACACCTTATGTGCTGAGTAAGAAGGATTCTTGTCTGTCCGTTTGTGGGGATTTTAATTTTATTCAAAGTTGTGACGAAAGAAAAGGCCGTGCGGTGGTTTTTCGTCAGTCGGATGCAGACAGGTTCAATAAATTTATTGAAGAAAGTTTATTGCTTGATTTATCTATTTGTGCTCGTTTATTCACCTGGTATCGTGGTGATGGTACTACGATGAGTAGACTGGACCGGCTTTTGTTGTCAGAAAAGTGGTGTGAGAGGTGGCCAAACTGTATTCAAGTTGCTCACCAACGGGGACTTTCCGATCATGTGCCTCTCTTTTTATATGCTGATTAGTCTAATTGGGGACCTCACCCTTTGCGGATGCTGAAGTGTTGGTCGGATTATCCGGGTTATGCTGAATTCGTCCGTGACAGATGGAGCTCTTTTAGCATTCAAGGTTGGGGAAGCTTTGTGTTGAAACATAAGTTTAAATTGATAAAAGCTAGTTTAAAAGAATGGCATCAAAGGCATTCGCAAAACACGAAAGGCAAGATTTTAGAAGCTAAAAATAGAATTTCTTTTTTAGATTTTAAAGGGGAAACGTTTGTGCTTGATGATGAGGAAGTGCAAGAACTTCATGAATTATCTGTCAGTTTGCATTCCATGGCTCGTACTCAAACTAGCATTAATTGGCAGAAGTCTCGGATGAATTGGCTATAGGAGAGGGATGCGAATTCTAAATTTTTTCATGGTGTCATGTCTAATCGACGACGTTGTAATACTGTTAACTTGGTGAATGTAGATGGAATTAATATCGAAGGGGTCCAGAATATTAGAACAGAGTCTATGATCATTTTCCCATCATTTTAAGTCCGTTGAAGCATCTCGGCCTCAAGTGGATGATCTTACATTTCGAAAATTGACATGGGGTGCAGCAGGTGACTTAATCAAGCTTTTTTATTTGGAAGAGGTGAGGAGGGCGGTTTGGGATTGTGATAATTACAAGAGTCCAGGACCAGATGACATCACTTTTGGATTTATAAAAGATTTTTGCGAGTTGTTGAAAGATGATTTTATGAGATTTTTTGTGGAATTTCATCATAATGGCAAGTTGTCGAAAGGGGTGAACTCAACTTTTATTGCTTTGATTCTGAAGGTTAGTAGTCCTCAACGTCTCAACGATTTTCGACTTATTTCTTTGGTGGGGTGTATGTATAAGGTGTTAGCGAATGTTCTAGCTAATAGATTACGGGAAGTTATTGGTAATGTGGTGTCTGACTCTCAATCAGCTTTTGTTAAAGGGAAGCAAATTTTAGATGGACTCCTTATTGCCAATGAAGTGGTTGATGAAGCGAAGCGCATGTAGAAGGAACTTCTTATGTTTAAGGTTGACTTTGAAAAGGCCTATGACTCGGTGGATTTAAATTATCTACATTCTGTAATGGCTAATATGAATTTCCCTACTCTTTGGCGGAAGTGGATTTCAGAATGTGTGGGAACGACAATGGCTTCAGTTCTTGTCAATGGTAGTCCGGCGGAGGAGTTTCCAATTGAGCGGGGTCTTCGACAAGGGGACCCTTTATCTCTTTTTCTATTTTTACTAGCAACCGAAGGTTTTAACATTTTGATGAAGTCTATGGTTGAGGCAGATATGTTCACAGGTTATAGTGTTGGCCTTAGGGGGGAGACTCATCTCACTCACCTTCAGTTTGTTGACGAAACTTTGATTTTAGGTGAGAAGAGTTGGCAAAATGTGCGTTCAATGCGTGCGGTTTTACTTTTGTTTGTGGAAATTTCAGGGGTTAAAGGTCAACTTTCATAAGAGTTTGTTAACTAGTATTAACATATCAGATCCGTGGTTGGCCGAGGCGGCTATGGTTATGAATTGTCGAAAGGGGTCTATTCCTTTTTTATACTAGGGACTTCCTATTGGGGGGATTCCAGGAAATTGAGTTTTTGGAAACCGGTTGTTGACTGGATAGTTGCTCGTCTGTCCTCGTGGAATAATAAATTTCTCTCTTTTGGTGGCCGCTTGATATTGCTGAAATTTGTCCTGTCGTCGCTCCCGGTTTACTTTCTTTCTATTGAATCTATATTTAAAAGATTATTTTGGGGGGGTGGTGAGGATCATAGAAAAATTATTTGGATTAATTGGAACTCTATTTGTGTTCCGAAGGAGGAATGAGGGTTGGGGGTTAGAAGATTAGGAGAATTTAATATGTCGTTGTTGGGGAAATGGTGTTGGAGGATGTTGACTGATAAGGAGGATTTGTGGTATCGTGTTTTGAAGGCCCGTTATGGGGAGTTATGGGGCCGATTAAGGGAGGGGGGAAGGCGTGATTCTATGTGGTGGAGGTCTATATGTCGTGTCAGAGGGGGGTTGGTGAGGGAGTGAGAAGTTGGTTTGACGACAATGTCCGTCGGGTAGTGGGAGATGGCAGGACGACCTTATTTTGGTTCGATCATTGGATTGGGAAAATGCCTTTGTAATTCAAATTTCCAAGACTCTTTGATTTAGCCATTAATAAGGATAGTACGGTGGAGGAGATGGAGAGTTTAGGGTGGGAAGAGGAGGGAATGGTGTGGGAATGGAGACGCCGTTTGTTAGCGTGGGAGGAGGAAAGTATGAGGGAGTGTTCCGAGGTGTTACATAACATTGTTTTGCAGGTTGATGTCACTGATTCGTGGAGATGGCTTTTAGATCTTGTGCATGGTTATTCGGTGCGGGAAGCCTATCACTTTCTCACATCTTCAAGTGAACATGTGGATATGAGCCTTGTGGATGATGTCTGACATAGGAATATTCGTGTGAAAGTGTCTTTGTTCGTGTGACGTCTCTTGTGCAACCGGCTTCCAACAAAGGATAATCTATTAAGGCGGAATATCATTTATGCAAACGAATTGGCTTGTGTAACCGGGTGTGGGGCTTCCGAAACAGCTAATCACCTCTTTCTTCATTGCGAGTTGTCTTATTTCTTGTGGCTTCTTGTCTGGAATTGGATATGCCTCTCGATGGTCCCTCCTTGTCAGATACGTGAGCATTTCATCCAGGTGTCCTTCATGGCGGGGATGCCGCGTGGTACTCACTCGTACTTTAAGGTCATATGGTTTGATTGTGTCTGTGTAATTTGGAAGTAACGTAACAATCGTATTTTTAAAAATTTGGTGTCTACTACCTTGGTCCTTTTTGAGAGAGTCAAGTTAATTTCTTTTTTGTGGTTGAAAGCTAAACATGCATCCTTTTATTATTGTTATCATGATTGGTGGAGACATCCGCTACCCTATATGGGTGTCCACTGATTGATGTTTGTTTGGTAGTTCTCTTGTTGGCTCCTGGTGTCTGTAAACTTTGATCGGTGGTGTTTTTTGCACTCCTTGTGCATGAAGCGTCACTATTGTTGTTAATATATATGGCATTTTGATTTGTGCAAAAAATTAATTTATTCTCAGGAACAAATTTTACAATCCAAACGCATTTCAATTATTCCAAGTTACTTCTTTAACGAAGATCTAGGGACAAAACTATTTAACCAAACACTTTTTGGTCTATTTTCCTCGGAATAAAAATCACACCTTTATAACCCTGGGAAAGATAATTCTGAAAATAACTACTATCTCTTTGTCTAAACATATATTTAAATCACAAAAATTAAGAATTTTGGTAGTAAATCACAAAAGTAAAGGTTATAGTATAACAACTTAACTAGTATTTGTTTTTAGGGAACTTAACTAGTATGTTAATTAAGAAGTAATTAATAAAATTTAAGTTTAAAAGGAGCTCATAAAAAAATATTTTGGGTGAGAGTAGTAGTTAACAACATCTTTTGGTAAAGTGTCTAGTAGCGAAACTTACACACTTTATGTTAAGAAATAAGCAATGGTTTGAATCCTTATTATAACCCAAACATATTAAATATTTTTGTAGTTTTTTATCGATTTATATTTGAGGAGACATTTAAACCAATTAATAAAAATAAGGATCGGCTAAACAAATGTTTTTATTAGAAAATGAATTAGTCACTAAACAAATGTTTTTTTTTTCTTTCTGCTAAAGCTAAATAAGTATAAATTTAGTCAACCATATACGTAGTCATAACATATTTAAATTGGCTAATGTTAGCTTGAGATCTTAAAGAATGCTTCTATTAAAGTTTTAATTCAATTTTTTCAATATTAATTTTGGTGAACTAGGCTTTAAATAGGTCATACAAGTAGTCGGTATAATTTAACCATTTAAACTAGTCAAGATTCTTGCACCGATATCAAGTTTTAGAAAAGAAATTTTATTTTGCATGTTTCTTTCTTAGAGGATAAAACATTTTACGCTAAGCATCACAATCAATGAAATTGTATATTCGTTCATCTTTAATCAATCAAAATCAAATTATAAGAAAATTTGAACAGAAGTGATAATTTATATACATTTTCACAGCTTCTTTTCAAAATGCTATGCTCATATCTGAACATTAATATTTTTTCTTTGACAATAACGTTAATAATTTAATAAGATGGAAATGCTTTAAAATTTATATGTACTTGCACAGATTGTTATTAAAATATTTTTTCCTGTTAAAAAATGCTTATATTTCAATTATTGTAGTTTCAGAAGAATCTGGCCTTTCATACAAGGAACAAGTAATGAGAGATTAGCACGGAGCTTAGCAAAGGTCGGTGTGCAATTTGCAAACTAATCTCTCAGAATCGTGTTGAACATATTTCATATCCATTATAGTTTAGACTAGAAAACACATAATCGATCCAACACAAATGTTAGTTCAATTGATATTATACTTCGAAAAAACTAAATTCAAATATTTAATATTAAGTAAGATCCAAATTTTAGGATCAATATTATGACATATCGATGAGACATTTTTATCATTAAATCAATAAATCTTGCAATTAAAATAAAAGAAATATGATGTGATTTTCTTAATCCAATAATAAAAAGATGTTTTTATATCGTATAACTTCACGATAAGTGACTAAGATCCAACTCATCTAAATTTCTTTTATATAAAAAAATAATCATGAACAAGCTCTCCCATGCCACCAAAGGAGGGACGAATGCTCTTGCTGCAAGAGTCTTGCATCCAGTTGAGCGTAGCGGCCCCCACTAAATTTTTTATTGTTAGCTTTTCAATAGATTTATCAATTTTTATTGAAAATAAGTTTATTGACCATATAATATTTTGTTGAAATTCGATGTCAGTTTATATATATTTTTGGTACAAGATGTCACTGAACATAATTAAACACAAATTTTAATTACAGATTATAATGACCATATAACTTTTTGTTTGTCAAATTTTTGTTTGAATTTATTCTTTTTTAAAAAGTTTGAATTTATTCTTTTTAAAAAAAAAATTAACTCATTCCATAATTATTTGGGGGGTAAGAAAAGCAAGTATAGCGTGTTAAAAATACTATTCAATATAGACCGGGTTATTTGAAATGGGCCCAATACGAAAACGGGTATATAGAAGGAGAGAGATGAAACCTACAGCTTTTGATATTAGGTTTTAGGGTTTACATTTACAAAGAGCAGCCACCACAGCAACGAAGCAGCCATGGTTCTCAAGTAAGTATTACACCTTCAGTTTCTTCCATCATTTACACATTCAGTTTTAGGGTTTATGGTTGTTTTGTTGCCGTAGGGTTTAGCTGATGAATCTAGATTTAGTTTTATTGTATTTGAGAATTTTATTCAATGTAAGATTGCGGCAGATTTTTGATGCTATGCAATTTTAATGGTGGCTTTTGAAATGTGATAATGTTATTCTTTGTACATCAGTGATGTGTAACTTAAAAGAATGTTGGACATAGTTGATTCTGGATTATTCACTGTTATTGCATTTTGATTGAATTCGTCGGTTGCGTTTTCAATTTATTGCACAGTTGTGTGGGATAGTTAGTAATTGATGTTTCCATTTCAGGACTGAACTCTGTCGATTCAGTGGTGCAAAGATTTACCCAGGAAGAGGGATCAGATTTATTCGTAGTGATTCTCAGGTAAGATAAAAATGTCTCATGTTGGATTTTGGGTTCGTGCATTTCTTTATTTGAATGAATATCAGTTGTGTGTTTGCTTTGATTTGTTCAATCTTTGTTTTATTGATATAAAGTGTTTTTGTTGTTTTTTATAGGTTTTCCTCTTTGTGAACTCAAAATGTAAGAGGTATTTCCACAACCGTTTGAAGCCTTCAAAGCTCACATGGACTGCCATGTTCAGAAAGCAGCACAAGAAGGTGATTTTTTAACCCTTTAACTGATGTATGTAATATTTATATTGAACAATATCGTTGTAAAGCTAAATTGAGCTTCTGATTACGTTGAAATGAAATATCCATCCATGGATCTTATTACAATATTGTGGTTACTTGTGTTGAATTTGACCTTATTTTATCACGTTTAAAGTTTATTACACAAGCTATCAGATAGCCTTGTCCAGTAATTTTACTACTTACTGTATGCATGTTAATTGATATTATGCATCTGGCGTGCAGGACATTGCTCAAGAAGCAGTGAAGAAGAGGCGCCGTGCCACCAAGAAGCCATACTCCAGGTCCATTGTTGGTGCTACACTTGAAGTCATCCAGAAGAAAAGAACTGAAAAGCCCGAAGTTCGAGATGCTGCTAGGGAAGCTGCACTTCGGTGTGTTTCCTTTTTATTATGCTGACTCTTTGTGACCTCCTTCTTTACAGACATGCTGTTTTCTAACATGTTCGTTATGCTTATTCATTGAGAACTCTTTTTAGGGACTTGCTGTTTTCTAACATGTTCATATTTGTTTTAAATCAGCCATGTAATTTCATCACTGTTTTTGAATTTTTAGTCTTACCTGTTCCTGTTTTTTTTTTTTCTGTTACAATTATTGATGACAAATCTAATCATCGGCCTGCAGTGAAATTAAGGAAAGGATAAAAAAAACCAAGGATGAGAAGAAAGCGAAGAAAGCAGAGGTAGCATCCAAGGCACAAAAATCCGGGAAGGGAAATGTTCAGAAGGGTGCTATGCCCAAGGGTCCTAAAATGGGCGGTGGTGGTGGGAAACGTTAATTTTTTCCATTTTTTGTTACCTTTAAAAAATATTTTGTTTTCAAACTTCTGTACCGATATATTTTATTTGCGATTAGCCTTTTATGTACTGTTTTATCGAACTTATGTTTGGAGCTTCAGAGATAACCTGGATATTAAAAATGGATTTTGCTAGTTGTGCTATGTTTATTTGCACTAAGAATCTCTTACAATGTTACTTATTACTTGCATGTTTGATTATAAGTTTTACTTTTGGTAAGTGCTTGGCACTTGTTCGGTATACTCTTAGATTCAGCTCTGAATAAGTTGTGTTAAGTGATGACGTCTTAATTCAGCAGTTTAACTTTCCCACTATTCCTGGTTCTTTTAAGGTAAATCGGGGGGATAAAAAAATTAAAAGCAATTTTCATTTTTATTTGCCAAATTTTGTTCCTAAGTATCTGTTAAATAGAATTAGCAAATCATGACGTGCTTGTATGACTAGTGAAGTTACAAAGCCGTATCCGAAATATATACTTCCTTCAGATCAGCTATTTACTTTTGGCAACAGGAATTCAAATCATTTTATTCTATTAATAGGAACAGAAAGTTAGATGATTGATGCCACGGTTTAGAGGTAATGATGGTCTGGTTCAGTTGAGTAGAGATGATTGATGAATTAAACCTTTAGCAGGTAGGATGAAGTGTAGCATTGATGCTTTCTTTTCTCATCTTCAAAATAGAGTAGGTATTGGTATATGTATTAGAGATGAATATGGAGCTTTTGTGTCGGTTAAAACATAATGGTTCTCCCCTATTTGTGTCTTGGCCTCTTTTCAGCTCCCAATTGGATTCGAGAGTTAAATTTGGGACTAGTTGATTTCAAGTTAGACTCTAAGAATGTGGTGGATAGTTTTTATGTCAAAACATATCACTGTGTTTGGTGTCAATATAGATCGTTATAAATATACTTTTTCTCAGATTTTACCCCTTATTTGATTTCGTAAATGATTATGTGGCATTTTTATTTTACCCCTTATTCGATTTCGTAAATGATCATGTGGTATTTTTATTTATTTTAAATAAAAAAATACACACTTGACTCAGTTAAATGAGTTGACACATAGGTGTTAACTTGCTCAAGATTGAGGTTTTATAAAAAGAAGTAAAATTAAGAGTCAATTGCTATTTTTTTTATTAGAGTGTCAAAACCACGACTTTTTAAAAGTTAATAGGTCAAAATTCATTTTAATTCTACTTATCATACCTTGATGCATATCACTTTAGAGAAGTGAGATTCCGTGGTTAAATTGACAATGATGATCAAAATGAAAATTCTCTTACTACATAATAAACAATGACTAACTTTAGAGAAGTGTGAAAAACTCATAAAGTTAAGACTTCGTTCTTTCTTTACTTTATTGATTTCTCGTGCGTTCTATTTTGTTCGGATTATATAATCCAAATAGCTTAAATACTCCATGAAATCCTCCAAAACACGTTAAAACTTTTGGATTTTAGAATCTGAATAGGGAGTGCAAGAAACTCATATTATGGAAAAAGTAATGGCCTAAAGTGAATGCATAAGTTTTATGAGAAGATGTGGTGTCTAACTCAATTGATCTAAATTCAATAGAATGATCTACTCTTTATTATGGCCTAAGAGTATCATGAGAGAAATTTATATACTATAAAAAAAGTTTTCTAATGTAGTGAAATTTCAATCATTTTCTGTCATTTTCTTGGTAGAACCGTGCTAATCTTTTTTTTACTAATAAAGGATTATTATAGTATAATAAGTTAATAACTAACTAGTAGTTTTTCTTGTCAAAAAAAAAAAAACTAGTGGTTTTCATTTGCTTTTTTGCGGGTGTTTGTTTCCTTAGGAATAAATAATTCTCAGCAACCAAAAAACACCGATGTTTATCCCATTTTTTTGAGGGAGCCGATGTTTATCCCATGTTCTCCTCAATTATATTCCCATGAGATTGGGTTGAGAAAATTATATTCCCACTAACCAAAAACCCATGATCTGAAATGAGAACCCATCATTACCCTTTAAGATACTAAGATACTAAAACGGTGATGATCCCTTTATATTGGTTAATCAGTGTTAACGAACGAGACAATAAATAAAGTGATTGAAAACTCTCTTGTACTAAATGAAATTGCATCACCCGTATAATTATAAATAATAATAAATTAATAATATAATACATACAAGATGTTTTATTTTCTATATTTCTATATGGACTTAGGCTCCATTTTTGTAAAGCATAGGCATAAAAATAATAAAGCAGAAAATATCTGATTGCCATCATTTACATGTGGTTATTTGTTGATTGATTTCCTATAATATTTCTTTGTAGAATTTTTCCCCGTTCATGTTCAATTAGTTGATTTCTATTGCATATTAAATGGATAAATTTGGAACTATATAATTTATTCACAAGAACAAATTTTACAATCCAAACACATTTCAATTATTCCCAGTTACTTCTTTAACAAAGATCTAGGAACAAAACTATTTAATCAAACACTTTTTTGTGTATTTTTCTCAGAATAAAAATCACACCTTTATAACCCTAGGAAAGATAATTCTAAAAATAACTACTACCTTTTTGTTTAAACATAGATTTAAATCACAAAAATTAAGAATTTTAGTAGTAAATCACAAAAGTAAAGGTTATAGTATAACAACTTAACTAGTATTTGTTTTTTGGGAACTTAACTAGTATGTTAATTAAGAAGTAATTAATAAAGTTTAAATTTAAAAGAAGGTCATAAGAAAATATTTTGGGTGAGAGTAGTAGTTAACAACATCTTTTGCTTCTAAAGTGTGTGGTGGCGAAACTGACATACTTTATGCTAAGAAATAAGTAATAATGAGTTTGAATCCTTATTCTAACCTAAGCATATCAAATATATTTGTAGCTTTTTATCGATTTATACTTGAGTAGATATTTAAATCAATTAATAAAGAAAAGGATCGGCTAAACAAATGTTTTTATTAGAAGATGAATTAGTCACTAGACAAATGTTTTTTTTGTCTGCTAAAGCTAAATAAGTATAAATTTAGTCAACCATATACTTAGTCATAACATATTTGGATTAACCCATGTTAACTTGAGATCTTGAAGTATGTTTATATTAAGGTTTCAACTCAATTTTTCTTATATTAATTTCAGTGAACTAGGCTTTAAATAGGTCACACAAATGGCTGGTGTAATTTAACCACTTAAATTAGTCAAGATTCTTGCACCGATACCAAGTTTTAGAAAAGAAAAAAAAACATTGCATGTTTTCGTTTTCCAAGGATAAAACATTTTAAGCTAAGCATCACAATCAATGAAATTGTATATTCGTTCACCTTTAATCAATCAAAATCAAATTATAAGAAAATTTGAACAGAAGTGATAATTTATATACATTTTCACAGCTTCTTTTCAAAATGCTATGCTCATATCTGAACATTAATATTTTTTTCTTAGACAATAACGTTAATAATTTAACAAGATGGAAATGCTTTAAAATTTATATGTACTTGCACAGATTGTTATTAAAATATTTTTTCCTGTTAAAAAATGCTTATATCTCAATTATTGTAGTTTCAGGCTTTTCATACAAGTAACAAGTGGAGCTTAGCAAAGGTCGGTGTGCAATTTGCAAACTAATCTCACATAATCATGTTGAACATATTTCTTAGGGAAAATTACCAAGACCTCCCCTAAGGTTTGGTTAAAAGACACACAACTCCTCTCTAATTTTAAAAATATAGTAACCTCCCCTCAATTTAACTCCGTTAACCATCCGTTAGTTTATTAACATTAGCTAGCCTTTGTACTTTTGTGTCAGCTTCAACTGAAAATTAAAAACATAAATAAATTTATTCAAGAAAAAATAAGAGAACTTTTTCCCAGGCATGAACAAAATGGTAAGGTAGATTAAGATGAAGTCATGAAAGTAAAATTTGGACAAAGCAAAATCCATTGCAAAACTTAAAACCGCAAATGATTTATGGTTCCACTGGAAAAAAAAAAGAAGAAGAAAGAAAACTAAAGAAGTTCGATTAACAAATACATGGAGCCAGCTGGATAGGAAATTGAAGACTGGAACTCAAATGTTGATGAAACAAATACACACAACACAAGAATATCCTTTGGTTAACTCAATGTGAAAACCTTTCATAACTCATAGCAGACTAGTACCAAAATAAATTGTTGATACTTGAAATGGTAATCAAAATCATGTTAATTTACACTTGCATCATAACTCTTTTCCCTCTTACATAAGTTAGCAAAACACTATCTGTTATTTCTACGAAAACTATTTTGTGCTCATCAGATTATATAAATTATTTCTACGTAAAACTAGAGGTCATTCAATAAAGGCATAAGATCATTCATTTCATTGATATAGAAACCAGGTAGGTTTGAAAATGAGAAACGAGTGTAAACATTCACTTCTGAAAGATAACACTATTAAGAGAGTGTTAAGAGAGAAAGGAAGAATCGATCTATTTGATGAAAATTTAAGGGAGGTTAGTGTCTTATCATGTTTGATTGATTTTAAAACTAGAGGGGATGTCTCTATCATTTAAAGAAAACTTAAGGGAGGTGAGTGTAATTTTCCCTATTTCTTATCCATTATATTTCAGACTAGAAAACACATAATTGGTCCAACACGAATGTTAGTTTAATTGATAAAAAAATTGATTCATACTTTGTAAGAACTAAATTCAAATATTTAATATTAAGTAGGATCTGAGGTATGTTTCGCACATGTGAGACAAATTTTGCATTCTCTATAAGTTAATTTTTATCACTAAATCAATAAATTTTACTATTAAATTAAATAAAATATGATGTGGTTTTTTAATCTAATAATTATAAAAGATATTTGTACATCGTACAACTTCACGATAAGTTATTGAGATCCACGAAGCCAACAAAGGAGGACTCATGTGCAAGAGTCTTGCATCCAGTTGAAGAGTAGATTCCCCCACTAATTTTTTTATTTCGGTGTTAGCTTTTCAATAGTTTTATCAATTTTTATTAAAAATAAATTTTTGTATAATATTTTGTCGAAATTCGATAGCATTTTTATTTATGTTTTTGGTACAAGATATAAGTGAACATAATTAAACACAAATTTTAATTTTAGTGTATAATGACCATAAAAAAATTTGTTTGGATTTTTTGTTTTAAAAAAATACTCATTCATAACTATTTGGGGGATGAGAGAGGCAAGTATAGGGTGTTAAAAATATAACTGGATATAGATCGGGTTATTTGAAATGGGCCCAATACATAAATCGGGTATATAGAAGTGGAGAGCTGAAACCTATAACTTTTGATATTAGGTTACAAAGGGCAGCCACCACAGCAACGAAGCAGCCATGGTTCTCAAGTAAGTTTTACACCTTCAGTTTCTTCCATCATTTACACATTCAGTTTTAGGGTTTATGGTTGTTTTGTTGCCGTAGGGTTTAGCTGATGAATCTAGATTTAGTTTTATTGTATTTGAGAATTTTATTCAATGTAAGATTGCGGCAGATTTTTGATGCTATGCAATTTTAATGGTGGCTTTTGAAATGTGATAATGTTATTCTTTGTACATCAGTGATGTGTAACTTAAAAGAATGTTGGACATAGTTGATTCTGGATTATTCACTGTTATTGCATTTTGATTGAATTCGTCGGTTGCGTTTTCAATTTATTGCACAGTTGTGTGGGATAGTTAGTAATTGATGTTTCCATTTCAGGACTGAACTCTGTCGATTCAGTGGTGCAAAGATTTACCCAGGAAGAGGGATCAGATTTATTCGTAGTGATTCTCAGGTAAGATAAAAATGTCTCATGTTGGATTTTGGGTTCGTGCATTTCTTTATTTGAATGAATATCAGTTGTGTGTTTGCTTTGATTTGTTCAATCTTTGTTTTATTGATATAAAGTGTTTTTGTTGTTTTTTATAGGTTTTCCTCTTTGTGAACTCAAAATGTAAGAGGTATTTCCACAACCGTTTGAAGCCTTCAAAGCTCACATGGACTGCCATGTTCAGAAAGCAGCACAAGAAGGTGATTTTTTAACCCTTTAACTGATGTATGTAATATTTATATTGAACAATATCGTTGTAAAGCTAAATTGAGCTTCTGATTAAGTTGAAATGAAATATCCATCCATGGATCTTATTACAATATTGTGGTTACTTGTGTTGAATTTGACCTTATTTTATCACGTTTAAAGTTTATTACACAAGCTATCAGATAGCCTTGTCCAGTAATTTTACTACTTACTGTATGCATGTTAATTGATATTATGCATCTGGCGTGCAGGACATTGCTCAAGAAGCAGTGAAGAAGAGGCGCCGTGCCACCAAGAAGCCATACTCCAGGTCCATTGTTGGTGCTACACTTGAAGTCATCCAGAAGAAAAGAACTGAAAAGCCCGAAGTTCGAGATGCTGCTAGGGAAGCTGCTCTTCGGTGTGTTTCCTTTTTATTATGCTGACTCTTTGTGACCTCCTTCTTTACAGACATGCTGTTTTCTAACATGTTCGTTATGCTTATTCATTGTGAACTCTTTTTAGGGACTTGCTGTTTTCTAACATGTTCATATTTGTTTTAAATCAGCCATGTAATTTCATCACTGTTTTTGAAGTTTTAGTCTTATCTGTTCCTGTTTTTTCTATTACAATTATTGATGACAAATCTAATCATCGGCCTGCAGTGAAATCAAGGATAGAATAAAAAAAACCAAGGATGAGAAGAAGGCTAAGAAAGCCGAGGTAGCATCTAAGGCACAAAAGTCAGGGAAGGGAAATGTTCAGAAGGGTGCTATTTCCAAGGGTCCTAAAATGGGCGGTGGTGGTGGGAAACGTTAAGTTTTTCCATTTTTTGGTTACCATTTTAATATAATTTGTTTCCAAACTTCTTCACCGATGTATTTTATTTGCTTGAATAGCCTTTTATGTTACCGTTTTATCGAACTTATGTTTGGTGCTTCAGAGAGAACCTGGATATTAAAAATGGATTTTGCTAGTTGTGCTATGTTTATTTGCACTAAGGGTCCCTTACGATGTTAGTTATTACTTGCATGTTTGATTTTAAGTTAAACTTTTGGTAAGTACTTGGCACTTGCTCGGAATACTCTTTTTCAGCTCTCAATAAGTTGTGTTAAGTGATGACGTCTTAATTCAGCAGTTTAACTTTCCCACTAATCCTGGTTCTTTGAATGTAAATTGTGGAGATAAAATTAAAACCAATTTTTCTTTATTTGTAAAATTTGGTTGCAGAGTAGATGAATGGATTGTTTAGTTATAAATTAGCAAATCATAGCTTTCTTATATGAATAGGGACGTTACAAGTTCCTTATCCAGAATATAACTTCCTTCAGATCAGTTTTTTTATTTTTTATAATAGGAATTCGAATCATTTTTTTATTCTATTATTAGGAGCAGAAAGTTGCAACCTTGCGTGGATAACATTGTTCTTGTCAACTATTGCGTTATCCTTCGTGTCTCATAAGTTCACGCATTCAAAATGTCAGTACAAGCTCTTATAATATCCCAACTTGATTCTCCACAACCAACCAAGAGTCTATCTTAATTAATAGAAAACCCTGCACCCATTGGGGAACTCTGAAGTGACCAATCCTGGCTTCTCCCTCAACGATTGGGGGATAGTTGTCTTGAAGGGACATGGGAAACGTTGAGATGAAAGGGAATATGCTCATCGTCGGTATTAGTATATTTTTGTGTACAATTGTTAGTTTTTTTCTTCTAAAATAGAAGTGAAATCAATATCTATTTAGGGAACGAGGAACTACTTAGACATACATGGGATTAGCCTAGGCAATAACAAAAAGAAAACACCATTGTGTTAACTTGCACACGATAATATTGAGATTCATTTGGACCATCCCCATTACCAGAAAGTTAAGAATATTAATGAGATAAACATAAGAACCGGTTTTGAAGCAAAAATGTGACAATTAAGGTTTAAAAAAAAAGTGACAGTTATAAAGTGATACACAGACATATCATATTTTTGGTTTAATAAATGGAGGGTATGATTCTAGAGGTTGTAGAAATGATTTTATTATGTTTGAATGATAAAAAATAATAATTGATTTTAATAGTAGAATTGATTCTATTTGAAGTTAGAAATTTGTAGCTTTTGGCTTCTATAATTGTTATTAACCTTAAATTTATTGTTAAATATACTTTTACTTAAACTCATCCAAAAACAAATCACTTAACATTCAACTCATTTGCATCTTCTGCTGAAAAAAAAATCATTTGCATTTAAAATAAATTTTAGAGAATCAAATTACTAAAAAATATCAATTCTTATCACCGCAGAACTAAACATAAATACACTTCTAAAGGGAGAAAAATTGATCCTAAAAGTGTTGAAATGATTTTGGCATGTTTGGTTGCTTTCGAGTAGAATTGATTGTCTGATTTTTTTTTTTCTGTTGAACAAATTGTCTTAATAATTGATTCTACTTGAAGCTAGAAATTGGAGCTTTTGAGTCTATAATTGATTTTGACACCCAAATTTGTTATTCAACTCACTATTACATCAATGTATCCAAACATAAATCACTTTTCTACCATAATCAATTTTACTTAGAAAAATAAGACTTGGAATCACAAGCTGGTGTGGCTAAAATTGCAAATACTCGTCTATCTACTTCAATTTTAGATGACAGCCGAAAGAAACAAAATATACGTTAAAACTGCATATCATCTTACTCAAAAGCTAGTTGATTCATCACATTTCAAAATGAATGGACAATGATATTTGATTTGGAATCTCAAAATTCTACCTAAGGTTAAAAATATTATCTGACGTATGTGCAAGAGATGCGTCCTAACAAAGGTGCGACTTAGAGAGAAAGGTGTGAATTGTCTTTTAAACTATGTGTTATGTGGTGCCAACGAACATGATAATTTACATATTTTCTTGTAGTGTCCCAATAGTTTCAATCAGGGCCGAACGAAAAGTTTAAAGACCTAAAACAACTTCTATATCAAGGTCTTTTACAATAAAAAAATTACACTTTTTTTTATGAAAATAAATATAAAAAAATTACGGTGTGTTGGAAACAAGCCATGGTCAAAAAGGATATGGCATCTTCACCTTTACCAACTTGGCTAATTTAACATTAATTATTAATTCTCATATTATTTATATATGTATGAATTGAACATTTTTTAGGTCTTTTTTAGCACAAAATTTTATGGCCTAATGTCCTAGCTTGGACTGCTTCACACTTACGCTGATCCTGGTTACAATGGTTGGCAAATATGTTCCCCATTCCCTACCATGGAGGCAGCTGTAAATCATAATAAAGATGTATCAGGCATAGTATTTCAAATTCTTCAAAACTGAACAATTGATGGAGCAACAAAATACTAAATCTAGAGTATTGTGGTTGATGCTCAAAACTTTGTTCTTAAATGAGCACGAGTTATGCTTCAAGATTGAAAATATGTGCGACGGGTTAGAGGTAATGAACTAATGATGGCCTGGTTTAATTAAGTAGAGATGATTGATGAATTAAACCTTTAGCAGGTAGGATGGAGTGTAATATTGATGTTTTCTTTTCTCATCTTCAAAATATAGTATATTGGTATATGTATCAGAGACGGACTTGGAGCTTTTGTGTTGGTTAAAACATAATGGTTCTTCCTTATTTGTGTCTTGGTCTTTTTTCAGCTCTCAAGTCACAATTGGATACGTGAGATAAGTTTGAGATTAGTTGATCTCAATTTAGACTCTAAGATTGTGGTGGATAGTTTTCATATGTCAAAACATGATATCACTGAGTTTGGCACCATCATAGATCATTATGCATATACTTTCTCTCAAATTTTGCCCTTCTTTAATTTCGTAAATGATTATGTGATATTTTTATTTATTTTATATTAAAAAATACACACGTGACACTTGACTCATTTAGATAAATTGCCACATAGGTATGGACTTAGTTTAAAAGGAGATAAAATTGCTATTTTTTCAATAGAGAGCCAAAACCACAACTTTTTAAAAGTTAATAGGTCAAAAGTGAATTTAATTCTACTTATTATACCTTGATGCATATCACTTTAGAGAAGTGAGATTCCAAAGTTAAATTGACAATGATGATGAAAATGAAAATTCTCTTGCTACACAACAAAAAAATGGCTAACATAAAACAATGTTATTTATTTTGCACACTAGTATTTTTGTCACACACTACATAGTTTTCACACCTTTCTTTTAGAATAAAACAAGAAAGAAAAATCCAACATTTCAGCTCATCACTGTCCTGTCCTGAATCCTCTGATCTCTCTCTCTGAAACAACGTGGTAAAAAAATAGTGTGCATTACAACTACCGTCCTTTTCTTTCTACCTAAAAGCAGAGTCCGTAGAAAACTTTAACTAAAGAATTGGAAACTACTACTACTTTAGTACTTAACTTTTACCCTTCCTTGAATCACTACTGCATTATGACTCATAATTCATAACTACCATATCCCTATATAGTTCTGAATGGATCTTAATGTCAGTCCTCAAACCATTAATACCTAACTACTAGTACACTAAAATTAACTGAGTCACTCACTACTCATGGACTTGTAATGTAGATTAGGGATAATAATTAGGTAATACAGGCCAGTGACATTGATTAGGAGGCATTGAAACTGAGTTATTAAAATCTTCAACAATGAAACTAGTACTGTCGTTGTTGTTGTTATTGTATCCCTGATCTGGAACAGCTTGTTGAATGCTACTACTTGTTGGTTTGTTAGAACAACGTAGACCTTCTGATGTGCTTTCTACTGTTTCTTCAACATATGTTTGTGTCCTAAAATTACCACCTGATTGCTCTTTTAACTTTCCCTTTAACTTCATAACCTGTGTGTTCAGGGAACATGAATTAACCATTGTGGGGTAATACTAGGTTGAAAAACTTCATTTTCATATGACCAAAGGAAAAATGTCAATAATTAATTTTTATACAGTTAATTATTATATTAAATACAACAAAGTGTAAAAAAAATATATAATTAATTCCACAATATATTTTTCACTCTCATGTATAATTGCATTTGAATGACATAATAATAATAATATAACTCTAAAAAATGGTATTGATTATAAGAAGTGATTTGTTGTTTGTGTGTGTGTATATTTATTTTTCTACTTTTTTGGCAAAAATCAACACAAAAGAAAGATGAACATTATCCTCAAACTTGAAATGTAGTAGGTGTTTAAGTTTCTAAAGGCAAAGCATAACATATATGTACATAGTTCAAACAAAAAATCAGACTTACAACTATTAGGAAAAAAGTTGAATTTTTTTATAGAAATTATAGACAAAAAACTAATCTTCAATTTAGATACAATTTTTTTTTTCGGTCTCTAATATTTATTGATAATTCAGCTTCTTAAAAATCACATAGTGTAAGAGGTACATGAAGGGAGAGATATATGTGAGATTATGTCGAAATTGGTGGTATAAATGAAATATAGATGTTATTTCATTCCATCTCATTCAAATTCATCCTACCTTATACAACAAATCCAAAGATAATTAGGTACCTACCTCTTCTTGGAGTTTCTGTTTTTCCTTGGAGACAACATCAAATTCTTGTTTGAGAACATCATACAAGTGTTCAAGCTGCTTAGCCTTCCACCTTGTACGCCTATTTTGGAACCAAACAGCAATTTGGCGAGGTTGGAGCCCTAACTCTCTTGAAAGCTTCATCTTCCTTTCAGGGTCTAGCTTTATTTCTTCTTGGAAACTCTTCTCCAGTGAATCAATCTGGTTACTTGTTAATCTCTTCTTCTTCTCTCTGTAACTGTTTCCATCAATGTTCATTTCATCCATAGCTGGAAGTAACCTTTGTTGTGTCTCACCCAAAGACGGTTGACTCATTTCCATTCCTAATTTTCCAACATACACCAATGACAATATATTTGAATTTCTTTATTTTATGAAATACTTAATCTATGCCTTCATTTCTTTGTATACCCTATCATACAATATTTTTTTCTAATTTTCTTCTTACACTTTTTTTTTTATCACATCACCATATGCATCTCATAAGTTGTTTATGTCTTTCCTTTTCTTTTCTTTTTATCTAATGTTATCTATAAAGATTAAATCACACAAAAGTGTATATACATAAGTGAGTGTCTAATTAAGGTTGCCAAAATTAAGTAGTTTTCAAATATATATGTTTTGCCTTCTACATGACTTGAAAAGCTAAAAAAAAAAGAGAGGAAATAACTTGGGATTCAAGTAAATAAATTCATGTGCAATATTCTAGAGAGAGAGAGAAGGTGACTCAAAAATCGTAAACTATAAGGAGTAAAAAATAGCTAAAAAAACATTGGAGTATAAAGAGGTCAGTGTTTTTTTTTTTTACCTGAATAAGGGGTGTTGTTATAGTTGTAGAAGAAGCTTAAGGAAGACTCTGTATGAGGAACAAAGGGTCTTGTGCTCTCATTCCAATCCATTTTAGGCTTTCACTTTTTTCTTCCCTTCAATTCCTTACCCTAAATGTGTCTTTTATGGGCTTTTCACTCGGTTAGGATGGACCACGTAGTCAGAGTGAGGAAAGTAAGATTAGAGTGGTGCAGTCAATAGTGTATACTATATAGTGAGGCGTGGCACTGTGTTTCTGAATATGAGTGATTATGAGAGATGAAATGTTAATTAGGTCCTCAGTAGTAGATCATGGGGATCATCCTAATGGACTGATAACAATTAACCGTTGTACACCACATCTTGATTCAAAATATTAAATTATTGAGTATGCAAGTCATCTCATGTATGTTGCTTTAGGGTCTTGTATTGAATGCATAAGTTTCCATAAAAACTTTTTATTTAATTTTTTTAAAGAGTGTTCTTAAGCTAATTATTAGCATTTCCTTTTTTTAAGTCACACTTGATACTACTATATTCTAGTAACACTATGGTCCTCTATCTCTCTTTTCAAAAACATTCATTACTTCTAACTTGTTGTTTTCATAACAGATATTTTCCAAAAATAACGTTAATACCATTTATGACTTTCTCATCCTTTCATTTCATCTCTAAATCTACTACTACTTTACTAGTATTTTAAATTATATAAAACTTCATTTCATTTTTCAACTTATTTACGTAATAAACTTTTCATTCGTCTGATTCAACACAATTTTAAAATTTATTAAATTAGTCTCACGATAACTCTAGATCACGAATATTTACATATATATATATATATATAGCAAATATATATGCACCATATAGTTTTTCAGGAATTAAAATTTTAAGGGTTGTGTTAACCCATGCCTCCGAGGCACTAGTTAAAAAAATAAAAAATAGAAATGTTTATTTAAAAACAACAAACTTTTAACTTTTAAAAAGTTGAACATACCACTTTTTAACAATTTTTAAATTAATATCCTTAATTAGTGTTCTAAATAGGTATCAAAGCTAAGAATCACACCCCACTATAGATGCTCAAAATGAGAAATTAAATTTTTACTTAGATAGTACTAATATAGGTGTGTCCATAAACATTATCATACATTTTTAAACCTATAATATTACGAGACGAGGAGTATGACGTTCTTTCCTTTCTTCCTTTTGGGCTAAGGTAGAACTGACCGTACTGTCAGACCAAGATGTCAAAAAGGGATGTCATGTGTCGGCTGCCACCCTAACTAGTAACCACTCCTCATGCAAACCTTTTAAGTTTAGTTAATACTTCTATTGATTTTTTTTACTCTACTTAAAAGCACGTTAATACTTTGTATCAAAATATAACTTAAATTACTTCAAATTGAAGATTTGTATTAAATCTTCTAATTATCTCTATTTGTTTGGGTACAAAATTATTGCTATTTTAAAATGATATTGACATTGGAAAATTTTAATCAAATTTATTTCCCATTTGATATTTGTTGATAATATAAATATGAGTTTGAAAATGAATAAATACTTTAAAGTTTTTGACGAAGAAGGACATATTCATCTTTTGTGTTGGCGTTCCGGAACTCTTTAACAAAATATATAATTCAAAAATTCAATTGTGTTTAAAAACAACCAAAGATTTAAATTAAAAATATTCCTTCCGTCCCTATATATAAGCATCCTTTTGACTCAAAATTTGTTTTTAAATATAAATTTATTTTCAAATTACTAGATGCATTTATTTTTTTCTTTCTAAATATACCGTAATTAATACTATTAACTTATCTTAAAATATGAAAAGTTAACAAAATAACTTGTTTTAAAATATGAAGAACAAAATAAACACATTAATTACACTAACAATTTTTCTTCGAAAATATGCAAAATATAAATGATGCAGGGTACCAGTTTTGATTGGCAATGCAAGTGAAAGGGGGCCCAAAAATTGCAAAACTGAGGTAGAATCAGAACATGCTCCCCGATGTAGTGTACCATAAATAAAAGACAAATGAAGAATGAAGACAAGTTGGTCTGAGTGCATTTGTTTTCATTCAATCAACACCATCATCTCCCTTTCAGCTTAATTAATTATGACGGAGACAGTGCTGTGCTTTGCTGCACACAACACAGCTGATTACTTGCACTCCTTCTTTTGTCTTTCCACAAAATTTGGATCTAGCTTCCCTTCATTTAATTACATTTTCAATTTGATTCTATCGCTATGGCCTCTATTGAGGGATAGGAATAGGACTGCGCTTGTTAGTGCTTCTTTGATGGACTAAGATAGATCCTTTGCAATCCTATTGCATTCAGGGTTATACAAACTAGTATTCTAGCAAAATTTATTAAAGAAATTTGTTATACCAACACTTTTAATCGAAGACGTGCTCTAATGTCTAACATGACACAACCATTTATGATTCTATTGAAATATGATATTTTCTTTAAAATAAATCGATGTCAATGTGTTAATGTCGTGTCTCATATCCGTGTATGTGCTTTATATTTAAACAATTTATAAAAAAAAATTGATTTGAAAGAATAAGTCAAATATTTATCAAAGTAATAATATAACATTTTCTATAATAAAAACTCAAAGGTAAGGACACTTGCTAACATTTTTGTTAGATTAATTATGTAGTTGGGTTTAGTTGAAGGGGAAAATTGATCATATGAAGAGAGGTTTCTCTCAAAACTTAAGCTCACGAAGATAAACCAACTCAAAATTCTCACCGGTAATAACACATTGAACACTATTACACGTTTAATGTGAAACTATTAACATTATCACATGGTATAGAAACGACGTTCACGAAAACATCTATTATTCTCAACATTCTTTTTTTCTTTTCTTTATTTTCTTTCTTCTGCTTCACTCAGATATAGCTCGGCCTTGATGTGATTCAACACAATGAAAATATCAATTATAAGGACATTGATTAATCAATGAAAAGAGTGCAACGCAAAAGACTAGTTTAATATATGAGAGAGTAATTTGATGGGTAAATATGAGTTAAATACAACATTGATTAACTAAGTGACTGAACATAAATGATTAATAAGATCCACTAAAAGGCAAATCATCGGGGATTACCAGAGTTTGATTTTTGAACTTCGAATTATTAGGATCCATTTTCCTTAGAACACTATTTTCACCTAAAAATATACAACACTGATAATTTTTATACGTTAAATCTAAGACTTCCCAGCAGACGCATGCAGAGGGGTCGAGTCCAATTAAACCTTGACACTCATACGTCGGTCCTTAGACGGATATCGAATTTAAAAAAACAAAAAAAAAAGTTGCACTCATATCCATGAATGAATTTGCAGCAGCCGCCGCATAAAACAAAATTTTGTGAGAAAGGTCATTGTAGAATCCAATATCTAATGGTGGATCAATGGAAGCTTGATTATTGATTAATGTCTCATAATATCAACGCCACATATTTTAATTTTATAGGGAGAGCCTCAGTTCTGTTCTGGCATACGGATAGGGCTAAAAAATAATGTAACACTGCGCGTAATTCAAATGGGAAGATTCATCAGACAGTGCCATTAATTACTCCTTCAAAATGCCCCGGAAATCCTTCTATACCATTTTTTTTCCAAGTTTTTATAGTTAAACTTTTTCTAGTTTTATCTAACTCAAAGTTTTTTTTTTCTTCCGGAGAATAATGACACACACATTGAATATCAAATGGAAGGTGCTAGAATAACATCATCACATTGACCGAAAGAAAAAAAAAATAGCATCGCATTAGAAATTTTTTTTTTTTTAGGGAAGCATCGCCTTAGAAATATGTTTTGATGCTTTGTTCTACATCATTGAGTTCACCAAGTAATCTTGGAGGAAAAAAGTGTTTCTTTAAGGGGTACCAAGTATATGACAAAATTTACTTTTCATTTTGAAGAGTTTCTATGATACCTTAGCAAATAAAGGATTTTTGGATACATATACAAAAAATTAAAGGATTTTAGCATAGTTGTTTTTTAACTAATAAATTAGTGGTATATTTTTTAATAAATCAACAAGCTATTTGCAATTATTAGTAACAGCTAACAACAAACTATAACTTTTTTGAATATTAGTTGACTCAGACTTTCATGTAAAATAAAAAAATACAATTTTAAATGATGTGTCATTTGACATGATGATATATAATGATTAACATGGTGAAATTATTAAAAAAACCTGCAAATTTTTTCGGTTTGAACTTAAAAAATTATTTATTTTTGTAATTTAATCGATAACATGTAAATAATTAATTCACCTAGTTGTATGTCGTATGATTTAAAGTATGTGATGTTATTGTTTTTAAGTCAAACAGTTTGAGTGATGGATCGAAATTGAGTGATTTTAAAATAGAAGGATTAACTTTGCGAGTGAGTGAAAATAGAGGGACTAAAATTATAGTTAAGTCATTTATTTATTTGTTACAATTTTCATAATATTAAAAAACAATTTATTTCATTATTGGTTTGTATATTGACAGGAAATGTGGGATTAACTGCACCAATCACGCCATTTAAAATGTTCCCAATTCACACGTTATATTTACCCTTTCAAGTGGAGACAAATGTAAGTAACACATCTAGTTAGAGCTTAACTTGATTCCCAACTTGTTTTGCTCAAAATCAAGCAAAATTTTATTTTCTTCGTGTTGTAATTTTCGTGTCATGGAAGAAATAGAAAGATCGAGAGCTCAGCCTGAGATATATAAGTACATCTACCTTAGATAGGTAGTAGAGAGAGCTTGGTCCCGCTTGAATTTAGGCCATGGAATGGAGCCACACATTTTAACCTATACTATAGACTATATATGCCAATGCCAATGCCACAAGAGATAGAAAGCAAATTCTGAAGGAATAAATTTATACACACGTCAAAATTTAGCTTTGACCTTGTTACTAAGATCTAGATATATTATATGTGGTCCTGAACTTTGGTGGCTTGATAATTTTAATTAGCATTGAAAATATGTAAACTTTATGTATATATGTGTAGGGTAAAACATAAGGGTAAGTGTAGGGTAACAACTATATATGAGTCCACGCAAACGGCGCCGAACACGGTCGTGGACCCCTGCCTCATCCTGGGTATACCTGCTTTCTAGTACCTAATAACCCTTACCCTCATACAAATACCACAGGCATAGAAGTGGTTCATTATACACAAGAATTTAATCCTCCTAAGTACGGTACTTGATTTGCAACATATTTGAATGTATAGATCAGGATCCTATACCAAATAGTTCATTATCACTAGAGCCTATTCTATAAATTACATACACAACTCCAAAGTATTGTGTCGTCGTGTCAAACATGTTTTGGTCGCCGATACTTTTTAGACATGTCTTAAACATATCGTCTCGAATCTTGAACACGCGTCAAAAGATTGAATAAACCTATGTTCTTATCTAGGTATCACTCGGATATTGATGACCTTAGATTATGTTTTTTCTTTCTTTTTCTTTGAGACAAATAACAAAATGATGCCGCCTATCAATTTTATAAGATCTATTATCAAAGAAGTAAGTAGTTGTATAAAAAAATACATATCCTTTGTAGAGGGTCACATTCATTAACTTTGTTTTTAGAAGATTAATATGTTAGTCTTAGCTCTAAATTTATATTTTATCATTTTATATATAAGTTATTAATTTACTCTGTGTTACTATGTTTTACAATTAGTTATAAACAATTCATTTTACCTATTTAATAATTACCATCAAAACAAAAGTTTTTTTTGTTGAGTAGATCAACTCCATGAGTTTTCATAAATTTGAATATTAATTAATCCTTTGTTACATAACTTTAAATCAACATATAACGATTGTGTTCGTGTATGTGAATACCATCATTATATCATATATATTAGACATGTTATGTTCTGGTGTCCGTGTTCGAATTGATGTTTCATCATGTCTAGTTTTTATATTCGTCACTTCTATCTCGTATTGCTAGCATCGATCCAAAGACCTCAAGGTTGAGGTAAGCGTCTTTACCGTGTGATCACTTGAGAGCAGGTTTGTCGTTGTTGTTGATGCTTGTACATTAAATAATAATGTAGTTGATAATAATGTAGTTTGCAAAATACTTGGATGTCACCTATAGTGTAGGTTCAAAATATCACTACCGATGAAATTATTTTTGAAAATGTTTTGATTTGTATTTTGAGAATAAAGTTGAGTTTACAAACATATTTTTTTGTGTCTTTCTTTTGTTTTTTGACGAGAAAGTAAACATCATTCAAAAGATAAATAAAGATAGTACAATTAAAAATACCAGAACTGTGTTGTGACATCGTTCATCCATATTTTAAGGCCATCAATCCTAGAAAATATGAATAGTGCAAAAGACAAGCGGAAATTAACAACCCAAAATCTTAATCGATCCCAACATCCCAACAACTTACTTCCATATATAATATCACTGGTAAAAAATATTGCAAGATCCTATCATATTAGCTTAGATAGAAAAGGATAGACCTGGGTAAGTATAGTTTGGACTCATTGTTGTGAATTTAGATCTCAAATCGAAACTTCACACCAATAAAATTTAGATTCGTGGAGCAAGTATCAATGACAACCAAATTCAAAAGTAAATTACCACAAGCAACAACAACAATCTAGATCTAATCTAGAGACCAAGTGCATAGCAAAACCACAATTCAACCAAAGAATAGACAAGATAAAGAGAGTATAAGAAAAGATAATAACAAACACACCAAAGATGGTTGATTCAGTTCGATCCAACTTGATCTACTCTGGAGGAGAGATTTAACTCTCCAATCCACTATCAATGAGTTTTTACAAAGAGATACAAAATGAGTTACAAGAAATTAGCTTCAACAAGCTCACAAAGAACAACCATAATTTCTACCATTTTCCCAATCTCACCAATGAACAAGACACTAATGAATATTCACTCTCTCAAGGTGTTTACAAAAGACTCTCCACTCATGTGTTTCCCAACCCCATGAATCTTCCCAAAAGGCACCAACCATTTTCCCAAGAGCCCCCTCTTTTGGTTCTCCAAGAGTCACATCTTGAAACTTTGAACCTCACCCAAAGACACTCAACATTTAGTATCTAAAACCCTAAAAGTTCCCTTCTTTGGTTCCCATGAGATTCACCTAGCTTTTTCAACAAATTTGTCAAAGATTGCATATATATAGTGTTCAGATTCGGGCAACATCGTGTCACGTTTTCCCAAATTGTGATACGGTTGGTGCGTACGACCCAAGGCACGACCAACCTTATCCTCAAAACGTGCCCAGCAAGCTGAAAATCGCGTCACGTTTTCCCAAAATCGTGACACGATTGAGCACCCAGAAAATATGCTCACTGCCTGCCAAAATCATGACACGTCTAGCAAATCGTGTCACGATTGGCAACTATCCCAAATCAATTTTTGAGTCAATTCTCAAAAATTCTCCACCTTGACTCTAAAATGATGACGATACTAATTTATCCATCAACCACCATTCTTCTTAACATTGCCTTGAACTATTCCCCAAGACAAAACCAATCAAGTCCAAAACCCCACTTGAACCTTGACCCACATACCGACCTTCATTTGCATCCAACTATCCTTGATAGTTTCAAAAGTTTCAAAGTCTTATTCCTTGCATCCAACTACACTTTGTAGTTCCACAAACTTTCACTTTTACCTCTTCAAACCTCGGAATGCCTTCATCCCTCTTGAAGTTCATTACATCCAACTACACTAGGATTTTTAGGTAGTTTCACAAGCCTACACCATAACCTCTTCGGCCCCCGGAGTGATCAAATCCGTCCTCCCGAAAATTCACTTGCTTCCAATTACCCTTGGCCTTTTTTTTCGGTAATCCCACAAGTCATGCCAAACATTCTTCAACCCTCGGAATGCCTTCCGTCCTCTTGAAGAATTCACATGCTCACAATTAGAGCATAATATCCAAGGCCTCCATAGTTGTACCATTTCACGGTGTCACTAACTCCATCTCAAGTTTAGCTTTCTCTACCTCAACTTCCAAATGAGTAGAACACTATGCCTTTACCTTGCAACTCCACCTCAAAGGTTTATCACGAGTACTCTTCCCACCGCCTCTTCAGGCTGAACTTACCCATTGGGAACACACACATCACCGCCATGACACCACCATCATGACCTCCTCTCTTCACACTTAACCTTCTTCGATTGTGCTAGGATGACCGACTTCAAAACCTCAACCTTAAATGCTTCCATACGCTTCCGTTGAACCATGCTTGCTTCCATCTCCAAGATGTAACCTTTGGTATTCATGGTGCACACTTGACAAACTTCCCCCCTTGCCCCACGGTGGGCGCCCATTGGTGGAATTTAGGTCTCAAATCAAAACTTCACACCAATGAAATTTAGATTCGTGAAGCAAGTATCAATGACAACCAAATCCAAAAGTAAATTACCACAAGCAACAACAACAATCTAAATCTAATCTAGAAACCAAGTGCATAGCAAAACCATAATTCAACCAAAGAATAGACAAGACAAATAGAGTATAAGAAAAGATAACAACAAACACACCAAAGATTGTTGACCCAGTTCGATCCAACTTGATCTACTCTGGAGGAGAGATTTAACTCTCCAATCCACTATCAATGAGTTCTTACAAAGAGATACAAAATGGGTTACAAGAAATTAGCTTCAACAAGCTCACAAAGAACAACCCTAATTTCTACCCATTTTCCCAATCTCACCAATGAACAAGACACTCATGAATATTCACTCTCCCAAGGTGTTTACAAAAGACTCTCCACTCATGTGTTTCCCAACCCCATGAATCTTCCCAAAAGGCACCAACCATTTTCCCAAGAGCCCCCTCTTTTGGTTCTCCAAGAGTCACATCTTGAAACTTTGAACCTCACCCAAAGACACTCAACATTTAGTATCTAAAACCCTAAAAGTTCCCTTCTTTGGTTCCCATGAGATTCACCTAGCTTTTTCAACAAATTTGTCAAAGATTGCATATATATAGTGTTCAGATTCGGGCAACATCGTGTCACGTTTTCCCAAATTGTGATACGGTTGGTGCGTACGACCCAAGGCACGACCAACCTTATCCTCAAAACGTGCCCAGCAAGCTGAAAATCGCGTCACGTTTTCCCAAAATCGTGACACGATTGAGCACCCAGAAAATCATGCTCACTGCCTGCCAAAATCATGACACATCTAGCAAATCGTGTCACGATTTGCAACTATCCTAAATCAATTTTTGAGTCAATTCTCAACACTCATAGATGTATTGGTAATTTGAACCATTGATCAAGTAAGATTTAGAGATCCTATGATAGTCCAGCCATACATGATTAATCTCTCACTCTTTCAGTCTCTCTTCAACATCACTTTCCAGTTCCATCTATGAAATCCAGCATTAGAATTCATTGATTTAGTCAAATTTGAAAAACCCAAACTGAATACAAAAACATTCTAATAAATAAAACAAAAAAATAAAACCGCATCTTCGCTCCTTCAACACGGGACATTATGAAATAAATTCAAACAACAAAAATAAGGAGGAAAAAAAGATAGAATCTCTCAAGAAGAAATTGATCTCAATTTAGTGTAATTATTGTCATTGATCATAAATTGGAACTAAGTACAAATTTAAAAACAACGATAAAATTTATGTGATGACAAATTAATTGGTCACAATGATCTCCATAGTGAAGTTATCTACTACGTGCAGATATTTTTTTTTACGTAGACGAAATGACAAAGCCATTATAAACTTATACACACAAATAGAGAAGATAAGGTTCAAACTTTTTTCAACGTTCTTTTACAAGTTGAGCTTTGATTTATTGACGTTCCTTTTCCAATTGCACATCTTTAACTGATTGGTGCCTAAAATATACGCAGAAAAGTTTAATGTACAAATACCGAAATGATTTTTCATACAGAAAAATAACAAAAGGTGGACAATAATAATTTCCTCTGGGGGGATAGTAGAATTTAACTGAGAATGTCTTTACTTGCAAAAGAAGATAGAGAAATAGGGCTGCCAAGAAGTCCATACCAGAACAGCCTTTATCTACGTCTTCAATTTTGCTACTTATCAATGTCACAAGTAAAGCAATTCTACAAAAATCAACTTCAGTTTAGATATTAGTCTTTCATGCTGGAAGCACATGATTGTTCAAAATTGTTGCCTGAAATCTTAAACAGACAAGTCTCATCTAAACTTCTAATCCCATTTTGTTAGAACAACAACCCAAATTCAAAAGAATAAAGATATGAAAACGCAAACTGAGAAAAACACAATGTTTGGTAGCGAAGTTCGGTCAACTATACCTACATATGTGAGTGCGACTGTAGAGTGGTTGTAGTTCCTTTCTATTCTCAGTTAAAGATTAAAGTTTACAGTATACAACTTATATTTAAATACTATCATACGGATTACAACATTACCTCTGAGCCGTTCTATGGGGATCAAGTGCAACCCAACATATATGAGCCAAACTCAACATATTACCTAATTTATTCCTAGCATCAGAAATATTGAAATCAGAACACTCATCTTTAAAACCCAATTCTAGAAAATCCAAGAAAAAATTTCCAGTTAGATTTGCATGCTGACCAAGTGCATAGAGGTAAGCATCAAATGCTGCCAACATAACTCTAGAATAAATTAGTATGCAACTATGCAAAATCCATGCCAACATATCTCTTCACAACTTAAACAATTCAACAATGAACAAGCCAATCGCAAATTAGTGAGACTATTAACAGGTAACTGATGTTATCAAATTATATATCTTTCTGATAGATTAAAAGAATTTGGATCTTTGGAAGCGCTTGGAAAAGTTTATTTACGGTTTAGCTAGACTAATCTTATGTCATAAGCACTTATACAAGTATAAAAGAGCTCATGACATGTTCATTAGCTGCCGATTTTAAAAAGCTTTCCATCATAATTTATGAAAAATAACAGCTTATACTATAACTTATATTTGGAGGAAGTGATGAGAAATCATACCAATGATGAGGTAAAAAGACAAGGTTACACTTTGATTCATATTGTGAGAAGCATAACCATTGTTTGCTTCAGTTTTTAAGTGCGTGTACTTGTTACTTTTGTCCCACATCGCTTAAATATTATGCATATTCAATGTTTATACATCGTCACAGAGTTCAATGTTTTGTCCCTTTGGGGACATCCGATAAAATTGGAACGATACAGAGAAGATTAGCATGGCCCCTGCGCACAAGGATGACACGCACAAATCGAGAAATGGTCCAAAATTTTTTTTTTGCCATTAGGTAACGTTGTTTTGTTTGTTTCATTTTATTTTACTTCTGTAGAATCCTGTTTTGTTTGACCATTAAAAAATGCGTTTTTTTTCTTTCTATAAATCCCCAAATGTCAACAAAAAAAACCTAGGCTACTGTTCTGTTTTTCATTTTCAATTGAATAAGTGATTAAATGCTAAGAATTCTGAATTAATCAGATTATTTCACCTTGTGTTGCTATATTAACTAGATTTTCTTTTTGAAAAAATTGCAGCAACATGGATTTAATACAGGTCAATCAATCTGAGCTGGAAGAGTATTTACAGATGCATACTGTTCCCTTTTTCCAGAAATTTATTACCTGAAAGGTAAATTCATCTTTTTTTATTTATACTTCCTCTTGTCAAATACATTAGTTATTTATTGAATGATTTAAAAAGGTAAATGCTACCATAGATTATTTAACCATATGATCAATCAACAAAGAACCATATAGTAACATGGATTTCTTACAGGTGTTTTGAATATTTAATCAGTTGTTTGAACCTTGAATTCAGTAACGGATTTTAAGGGTGTAACTTTAACGTACTGGGAGCGTGATCCTTGTATGAGAAGTTTTATCATTACATAGGGGAACTTTGGGATTGGTTCTTCAATTGCTGATAGTGTAAGGAAGAATTATAATGGTCTAGCCTTCTGCATTTGTATATTTTAATTAGTAATATAATGTGTGCGTAGGCGTGCTGCTTGACAAGAATGAAATGAAGAGAAACTCTCAAAGTTGAGTAAGTTCCATCTGAGCATATTACAGCATATTACTTCTGCTTAAGCATATTTATGTTGATTTAGATTGCACAGTCAAAATCAGTGAGTGTAGTAACTAGTAAGTGTGTCACGTAGTTTCTGCAGTGAATCTGGCTCCGTTTATGAGAATCTACATTCAATGCTTTAACTACATCATGCATTTCGACCGGTGTTTGTTAAATAGAGGCTATAGCGGCACTACAGCATTGTGGAATTTGAACATATCACTGTTGTTTTGCATATGCTATCTAGTACAAAATATTGTCAAATAGCAGGCATAGCAGCCCCGTAGAACTTTTGCATAGCGGGATTTGAATAAACTAATATTTGTCACGATCCGCAATTGACAACACTGATTTAGACACCGTAAACAATCTTGGCCATTAATTAGAGATTTAACTGTTCAAATTACATTTTTACAAAATTTACTTTAATTTTAAATAATCTTTGTCGTTGATTTAGATCGGATAGTCGAGATTGGATAACGGTGTCATGCAATAATGTAGGCAATCCGATTCAACGTGTCCTCTGCGAGTGTCGATATTTCCTTGTTGCCAAAATATTGTAGTTCGTTTTATTCAACTGTTCTTTTCCTTGATATATTGAACATCATCCAGTTTTTCTTTTCTTTTCTGTATTCGTGAATTTATTATGGTTGACTTTACAACTTATCAGTGTTGATTTTGAGTGTAGGTTTGGGAACCAATATCGATCTTGGATCATTGGAATGCTAGTCAAAGGAAGCTTATCAGAATGTGCAAGTGGTCTTCACCCTTGTTGCACATTTGTTTCTGGTGGCATTCCTTCAATTTACAAATTCACCTTTACAATTCTTGTTACAAAGCATTCAGAAGCACCCTGTAATGACTCAGAAACAGATTGAAATGGATAAATATGTTCTTCAATCGCTGATAGCAAATAACTCACTCCTACTCTCCTAGTGTATGGACTAAAGAGGATTAGTGATCACTGTGTTATCGTGGCAACGGAGTTTACAAAGACTGAAGATTCCCTCGTGCCTTTTCTATGAGTGGAGTTGGGATCGTAGGGATTGACTCCTTGGATAGTCTTTTTCTGCGTGTTTTTTAGTGGTTTTCGGGCGTTTGTTGTTGGTCTGTGTCGTGGCTCTGTTGCTGTCTACTGTGTTCGATAGTGACAGAGTTTCTGCTACACAGCTTTTTGTGTTTTTCTGTTGGGGGTTACCGCTATTTTGGGCTCGTTGTAGTGCCGTCTTTTTTGCGCCCATATCGTACGCCTTGTATAATATAAGGAGGTATGAATATATAAGCCGTTTAAAAAAAAAAAAAAAAACAACTGCAACCAACATAGAGGGATAGAACTTCTCACACAGGATATGGTACAAAATACAAACGGAGAATAGAACCTGAGTGGGAAAAAGTACATTACACTATAACCCTTTAGCGTTGAGTTAGTTATTGTGATCTTTTGGCTCTTTCATGTTTCCATGGATTCCCGGAATCTTCCTAACCGGAATGATTCCTTCATCATTAATTATACCCTCTTGAGGGGACCTATCAATCATTTGGCCCAAGATTAGATGGTCTCTTCCATCCGCACCTGTATGTAGGGCACAATGGGATTGTTCTAGAGACTTAATTTTGCTCAATTGAGCTTCTCAATTGTGACCTTAGAATAAGATCATCTAATGAGGTGTAACCAACAAAAAAGAGAGGTTAATGTATTACTACCGCAGTAGACCACTATGACATTATATTGTAGTCATGAGTTATAGTTTAATAATTTCCAGAGGTTATTATAAATAATGTATTATTATAAAAGGAATAGGAACACTAATTGGATTGAATGAAATTATAGGAACACCTAAGTGATAAAGCAACAAACTGATATTGATCAGTCTCACAAGTCACAATCTTAACAGAATAAACAGAAAATAACAAACTGAATAACAAACCGTAACAAACTTAACTGCTATTTCTTACTACTACTAAGCAAAGTGCTATTTCTATATAAAGCACACAACTAAGGCACTAAACATTTCATCATCACCAATAACCAAATTCTAACTAAGTGTATCAAGAATGGAAGCAAAGAAAGAGAGTTGCAGTGAAGAAAATATCAAAATCAAAGACTCTGAAGCTGATCATGATGACCATGATGATCACAAACAAGAATTGAGTCTTTCTCTTGAGAAGCTGAATCTTGCACCAAAGAAGAAGAAGTTGCTTATTATGAACCTTAATGGTTTTCTTCTCCACCGATGTATCCACACTTACCGTCTCACCGATCATGGATACTATCCTAATCCCATTCTAAAGTCTCGAACAGCTGATCAAATACATCTTAACTTTCTCCGTAAGTAACATTTACTTTTGAACTCAAACATGCATTATTATGATATTTGGAAATTTCTTTTTATCATATGCTTAATGATTATATTGTAAATTGTGTGATTCAGTTTTCAAGAGGCCATTTAGTGAAGAATTTATGAAATTCTGCTTAGAAAGATTTGAAGTTGGGATTTGGACTTCTGCAAAGGAGTCAGTAATTAACACTCTTCTCACTTTCCCTTTTTTATTTTTCTTCTTTATGAATTTCATTGATTATATGGTTATGGTGTTGTTACATTATTATAATATTACACTTTTACTACAGGCATAATGTTGATGGTGCTTTAACTTTTGCTATAGGAGAAGAATCCAAAAATAAGCTGCTATTTGTTTGGGTACATTTTCTTGAAGTGTTCTTTTTTCTTTTTGCAAATTTTGTATATAAAAATGCATATCAATATATAAATCTTGTTGGTTTATTGTGTGTTTCATAAACTTTTTGTAGGATCAAAGTCATTGTAGAGATATGATTGGTATGAAATCAATGGAGAAAAAAGAGAAACCTCTTTTTTTCAAAGAACTAAAGAATGTGTGGGAAAAAGTCAAGAAAGGAGGCCCATATTCTGCTTCTAATACTTTGATGATTGATGACAAACCATATAAGTCCTTCATTAATCTCGTAATTCAAAAACTCATTCTATTCTATTTATTTTTATAATATGGTTTTTATTCAAATGTTAACAATTTTCATAACTTCATATTGCAGCCAAATACATCAATTTTTGTCAAGTCATATGATATAGAGGACAAAGAGGACAGTGCACTTGGTGAGAGCATATTTTTATTCGTTTTTAGAGATTTGGTGCATTTAATTTTATTGATTAATGTAAGTTCTTTTGATTGGTATAGATCCAAATGGTGAACTTTGTGAGTACTTGAAAGGAGTAGCTGAAGCTGAAGATGTTCAGTCTTATGTGAAGGATAATGCTTTTGGGCTACCAGCACTTACACCAGCTCATCCTGATTGGAGTTATTACACCCAAATTTTCTCACCAGAGTTCCTTAACTATTGGTCTGCTGGCAAATGATGACAACTTAGTTCAATGAAGATTAAGGAAATAAAGTAGTGGTTACAATGCTAGTAATAGGGATTTGGTTAAAACTTATGTTTAGGATGAGTACTTTCATTTTTTCTCTTAATATTTTAGCTACTTTTTGGGCAAAACTCAAAGTTTGCAGTATGGATGTGGTTTAATTTTCTCTTAATTGTTGTTGATGTGAAAAGACTTATGCATGACGGTTTGGATTAAGTTTCTTTTAGTTTTATTATGGATGATCTTGTTGTTTATGTGACACAATGTGGGTTTGATTTGGCATTAGCAGTATAACAAAGAAAAAACAGTTTATTAGATTTGGAATTTTAGGGAAAATAAAGTATATACTAGTGTCATCAAATAAAGATAATTTACTTGAGTATAGTCTATGAAACAAAGAAAAACAAGTACTTGCCGTTTTTTTTTTTTTTACTATTGTGTCACTAATAGGAAGATATATTATATTATGTATACCTATATGGTTAAAAATAGAATGAGATAGCTGTGTAAAGAACCTTATATACATTTACGTGTACCTTTCAGTAAGATCAACATTTTTTAATATCAAAGTAAACTTTGTTTCTTTTTCTCATCAATGATCAAACTGAAAATTAAAAAATGGGAACAAAAAAAAATAGAAGCGCCTCAAGCTTAGCGTCATCATTTTTTGAGGCAAAGTTTGTATTATCTAACACCGAGATTATGTTTTAATGGTAAAAAGATATATATTAGATTCATAAGTTCTTAGAACCTCGTTAGTGCTTCTAAAGACAGATAAAGGTAATATGAGAGTGTTCTTTAAACTTCAAACTCTTCACGAGTGTTACGTCTAAGTATTTTAAGATGAACCTTGTTGGTGATGTCCCGTGATCAAGACCCTTGGTGTTTAGTCATTTGGTTAAATAGTAGATATTTAGGGTTTCTACTAGGCCTCAATATAAAGAGTGGGAGGTGCCTCGATCACCCTCATCCTTCCTCTAATCATGACCCATAAACTTGGATAATCGTTTCACACTTACGCTAATGTTGCCATCGTGCTCAACTTATGCTTGACCGAGTAAAAACACATGTAACCCTTCTTGATGAGTGTGCTTGTATTTGGGTTATGGGCTAATTTATTTGGTGATGAGCATATGGGTCTTAGAAGGTAAGGATCATATCGATATTCTAAGTTGTGATGGTCCAACTACCTTAATCATGAGCATCATCCTTTCACCCTAAATTTCTTTCATATAAAGAATTAGCATCATCTATATTATATTAACTCTTACATTGTAAGTAAGATATACACATAGTTTTTTTAAAATATTATTTTATTTTGTGGATCTATGATCTCTTCAAATGAAAGTGACAATAACCATTTGAAAACTCACACACACAAGTAATTTGATCCGAGTTATGATGTTCGGTCTAACAATTTCGATATTTACTAGTTAAGCAAACACTTCCAAGGCCATTTGATAAATGTCTATTTTCACTAATAGACTTTTAAATTGTCACATCAATTGTAGAAAGTTGAAGCTAGCTTCAAATATAGAAAGATCTGCAAGTAATGTATCTATCACTTTTTTATAAATATCTATTTTCACAATTATACGCTTATGATTGAAGTGATAGTGATACAATTAAATTATAACATGTCACTTTTTTTTTCCGTGTACTTTAGAATTTTTTACCTATCTTCTACTATAAATCATTCACTAACTTATAAAAAAAATTATATCCTCTATAACTTCATGATATTAGAAAAATCAAAATTACTAGATTTATTTTTTGAGCAAAATCTGATTGAATTGAATGAATGAGAATTACCTAAGAGATAAACCAACAAAATGATTTGCGGTTTAACAATCCTAACTGAATAAACAGAAAATAACAAACCTAACCGCCATTTCTAAATACCTAATTAGATAGGAATTCTATTTAGCTTATATGAGACACTTGATAGGTTTATTTAATATTTTAATCTTCTAATTTCTTCTTTTGATACTCTTTTAATTACCCCCATTTTCCACTCGTGTATATATATACACACAAAGCAAGTAAGGCACTAAACATTTTATCATCACCAATAACCAAATTCAAATCAAGTGTATCAAGAATGGAAGCAAAGAAAGAGAGTTGCAGTGATGGAAACATCAACATCAAATATTTTGAAGCTGATCATGTTGACCATGATGATCACAAACCAGAATTGAATCTTTCTCTTGAGAAGCTGAATCTTGCACCAAAGAAGAAGAAGTTGCTTGTTATGAACCTCAATGGCTTTCTTCTCCACAGGGCTCATCCTCTTGCTAAGAATGGAATTTCTAAGTCTCGAGCACCAGATTACGAATATTGTAACTTTTACCGTAATATTTACTTAAACTCAAAGATACACTTCATACATTTCTGATATTTGCGAATTTCTTTTTTTTATGTTTATATTGTTAATTGTGATACAGTTTATAAGAGACCATTTAGCCAAGAATTTATGAAGTTTTGCTTAGAAAGATTTGAAGTTGGGATTTGGTCTTGTGCAAGAGGGTCAGCATTCTCATTTTCCCTATTTTTGTTCTTTCTAAATTTCATTGATTATTTGGTGTGAAATTGTTATTAATTACACTCTTACTATTAATTTTAATTAATACAGGTATAATATGGATGGTGCTTTAAGCTGTGCTATAGGAGAATTGGCATATAAGTTACTATTTATTTGGGTACATTTTCTTGAAGTTGTTTGCAATTTGTATATGAAAATAAAAATGCAGATTGATATATAAATCTTGTTGGTTTATTTTGTGTGTTTGATAAACATTTTGTAGGATCAAAAGAAATGTAAAGATTCTAATTATAAATCTATCGAGAGCATAGAGGAGCCTCTTTTTTTCAAAGATCTAAACAAAGTGTGGGATGAAGTCAAAAAAGGAGGCCCATATTCTGCTTCTAATACTTTGATGATTGATGACAAACCATACAAGGCCTACTTTAATCCTGTAATTCAAAAACTCATTCTATTTATTTATTTTTATAATATGGTTTTTATTCAAATGTTAACAATTTTCATAACCTCAAATTGCAGCTGCATACATCAATTTTTACCAAGTCATATGACCCAGAGGACAAAGAGGACAATGAACTTGGTGAGAGCATATGCTTCTTTTTTAATTTGTTATAATGTTTTAGTGATTTTATGCACTTAATTTTAGTAGAGTAACATTTTTAATGTGTCTTTATAGATCCAAATGGTGACCTATGCAAGTACTTGAAAGGAGTAGCTGAAGCTGAAGATGTTCAGTCTTATGTGAAGGAATCATGCTTTTGGTGTACCAGCAATTACATCTTCTCACCCTCGTTGGAATTTTTACTCAAGAGTTCGTTTCCATAGTGCTAATATTAGGTCATTTCAGTGATACATTCGGTTTTGAAGAAATGTCCTATCGTCTTACTACTTTTACTACTTAGTTTTGCAAACACTCAGAAGTTGCATTGAGGATATAAATTGGTAGTTTAATTTTTATTCATTGTTAATTGATGTGAAAATACTTATGGTACTTTGGATTAAGTTTCTTTTGATGTTATAGGAGAGCTTGTTGTTTTATTTATGACGGTTGAATTTTCAATCCATGGTTCATGCTATGTTATGGATATGAGGGATATTGTTTAACGGCTCATATGGATGATTAGGATTGAAGATCAAGAGTGAAGTATATATAACATGGTTTCTGTTTGATAAAGAATAGTGTATTGTATACTAGTAATCCTAGTATTTAATTATTTATGCTGAAAAACTTAGGAGTTGTATATAAATATATGTAAAAACGTGCTATATGGAGTTAAAGATATCCTTCCGGTCACTTTTATAAACAATTTTTTTTTCCTTCGGATTCATTAAATAATTGATATATTTAGTTTATAATATAAGCCAAACACATAAGTTATTCAATAAACCTAAAACGATTCTGATACTTGCATCAAGAAAGGAACTAAAGTGATTCTAAAATCGAATCTGATTGGATGTCCAAGAAACATTAGAATTGTATGACATCTCCTATGAGCTATTTTTTTCAAAAGTATATGCAAGTATTGGAATATTTGCATGTATAATATTCAAAAGTATATGCAAGTATTGGAATCATATGCCATCTTCCTTTTGCAATCTGGGATTTTATTTTTTTATAGTAGACAACCTAGGAAATTGTTTTCACTTAATTAAACTAATAAAAAGGAAATTTCATTTATTATAATAGAAAAGCATTTTTTTTTTCGTTTTTTATTCAGTTTCTTTATCATTATCCATTTATATTGAATTCGTTTTACAGTTGCTGATGGTAAAATATTGGCAAGCAACTTACCAAGGGAAAATATCAGCTCATATGAAAACATTTTAAAGCAAAGATAACTACTTAAAATATTGGCAAGCAACTTACCAAGGAAAATATTAGCTCCTATAATCTTTTATTCAAACTTTAATTTCAATTGATTATGCCGGCGCCTTCACAAAAAGCTTATGTTATATTTGGTAATGAATCTTATAATTTGAAGATGGTCCGGACAATAAAAGTTTGCAAGAGTTTTTTTTCCCTCTTTTCTAAGGAAGTTTGCAAAGAGTCTTACATACGTAGTATATTTGAAGGGATATAAACCTGTAAATTAGTACTTCAATCTTCAGAAATTGCAAGCGTCGATCAATTTAGACATTCAAATTGAAGAAATAGTCAATTAGTTATCTTAATTATATAGCATCAAATCAAATAAGTACATGTATCAATATCTCTCTAAACTCATGTTGAGGTTGATTTTAATGTCATTGGAATAGGAGCGCATCTATAAATAAACATCAACAAATATGCGATTTTGTTTTTTAAATAACAGTTTTGACGTTGTCTTTAATTGAGTACATAACATGAGACCTTAGTGTGATTTTTAGTGCATAAAAATGTATGTTTTTGATGAAAAGATTTTATGCAGAACAATGAACTTGAAGTCCAAGGTTTTCAAAGAGAAACGTAAAGCAAATGACTTAAAAATAAACAAAGAAAAGAGAAATGACATACTTAATCTTGTATAGATAATCGACTATGTTTTATTTGTTTGATGTTATTTATGAAATGCATTAAGCAACTCTTATTGAAGTTCCCCTAGACCCCTATTTATAGAAAAATGTGGTAAATGTCTCTAGCATGCATGTTTGTCAAAGGTTGATAACGGTCTTTAGCAGGGCAATATTGCTATGCATAACTGACTGTATTCAACGTACGCTTGTAACTTAACTGCTTATGTTGTCGACAAGTTAATTCTTGAATAAGGCTTGTTACTTTTATTTATATGTACATCTTAGATGAGTTGATTTGTTATGATGAAGTTGTTTGAATGCACATCCCCACATCGTAGCATCCTTTTATCCGGAGACTATCACATCTTACACTTAACTGCACCCGGATATGGTTTAGTCTAAACAACCTTCCTCGTTGTTGTTGCCAACTACACCTGAATGAGGAAGTAATATATATCGCCCCCTTTAATGGTGCATACAATTAACGTTTGTAATTATGCAAACGTTGTGCTGGCTTGGTGGCGGGCGTTAGTGCCCATTTGTATTAGTGTTTTGTGTTTAATTTAAATCCAATCAGGCACAACTTTTTGTTTTTGATTCTATGCACGTTTATAACACATAATTTTTTGGTTTCTGCTCTCCGCCCTGCACAAAACACTTCCGTCCCGCATTCAAAACCAAAATGCCCCTGTGTTAGTTGACTAACGCAAGTGTAAAACTCTGCGTTAGTTAACTAACGCTACGTGACTTAAGTCACGCACGTGTTAAACGCTGCGTGACTTAAGTCACGCATGTGTTAAACACTGCGCGCAAGTTAACTGATGCACAGATTTAACACATGCGTGAGTTAACTAGCGCACAGTCTGTGTAGATTACCAGAAGAGGCAGAAACCTCTATTTTCCCTGTTTTTTTTTCTTCTTTTCATTCCTTCTTTCATACATTCATTCATTCAATTGCATGCATTTTTCATTATTCATTCAAGCATTCTTTCAAGCAAGCATTAACTCATAAACGAATCACGAAAAATAAAGGACCAAAATAACGGAAATTGTCATAAAAACGCTAAAAAGCGCAAATGTATAGGATTTAATCCAAATCCGACAAAAATATCATAAACAAAACTACACAAGTCATAATACCTAAACCTTACTGTTGTCGACTCCTACTCCTCCTCCGTGGAACCGGCATCTGCTCCAGCATGCTCCACTCAGACTGTATACCTTGCATCATGCGAAGAACCTTTGGATTACCAAACACATCAAGATGCCCCATAGCACTATCCACTCTGGCTCTGATGTTACGATGATCTGGTATGGGTCGGGAGGATGTCTGGCCCACTGCTGATCAACAAGAACCTTCTCGTAAGGAGGGACAGGACGAGGAGGTGCCTGAGCTGCGTAGTCAGGAATGGCCGCAAGGGGTTCACAATAGGATGTGATACTCTAACGAACCATCTCATGTACCCCATACTATGAGACCACGGATGGTCCTCTGGCACCGGTTCACCCCTCTGCTGCTGGCTGAGGACATGTAGAGCAAACTCCAAGAAAGCATGGGCCACGTCATTTGCCGCAATAAGCTCAACAGTTGTAGGAGACCTGGGCCGTGTCTGGACATACCCGTATTGTCTAAGAACCCGCTCTGGCAAGTGACGGACCATCATGTCTCTGCCGGCCATGATCCATCCAGAGTACCAGCATATGTCTTGAAAGGGCGTGATGTGTCGTCGTCTCTCGTACGGCCTTCAGATGACATGAGAATGATCCAACGCATCAATGGCATCTCTATAGTGTCCAGGGTCCGTAAAGCCCATAAGAGGTTTCCACCGACTCACAAGCGGGGCAAATGTTGGGTCGTACACATCATTAAGAACCCTCGGAATGAGGTTCCTGAAGTGCGCCAAAGTCCATTCCTGCAAACACAAAGAACCAAATATATATCAACACAAGTATTATACAAACAAGGTAAAAAAGAAGAAAAACAAGTTAAATAAGGCACAAATTTACGATCCAATAAGTAAAAAAAGAAGAAAAACAAATATTACCACAAGCAAGGTCATGTAACCACCACAGAAGACCACTGATGAATCGAAGGTCAGAGATAGCTGCTCATACAGGAATGCAAGCCCCATCTCACCCCATGATCAGCTGTCCAACTCGTCCATATCTTGCAGCGCAAGCAGCCACATCAGATTAATGTTTTTGCTGTTTTTGCGGAAAAAATGGTCCATCCAAGCAAGAGCAACATAAACGCCTTAACGCAGGCCAGCCTAACTTGAGCTCGCTCGTCTTCCTCCTCCTCTATGTCAATCTCAACCATCTGATTACACCTATTCAAGAGCTCCTCGTAGCGTCTCTTCAGTACACCAAAACTGATATAAGAACCACTCTATCTGGTCATCTCCCTAGCGGCTTCCTCCGCGAAAAAAAGCAGGTCCACCTGCATCATCTTCATCCCCTCGTCACGGGTTAACTCTCTAGCAGGTCCACCTGATATAAATGACTTAAGTAGCGCTGCGTGACTTAACATGCGCAACGCTACTTAAGTTGCGTACAAACTATAACGTGCGCAAGTTAAGTCACGCAGCATGACTTAACTAGTGCAGGGCTATTTTGGTCTTTTCAACTGGGTGCGAGCGAAAAGTGCAGGGCGTAGAGCAGTATTCTAATTTTTTTACAGGACTCGAACTTGCAACCACAACCTTTGACCCAACTGATGTAATCACAAAGTTATGGACGCATCTAATCTATGGACCTCCCAAGAACTGTTCAAAAGTTGATGATAATAATTTTTAGTAAAAAATGTATTTTATATCAATAAAAAAAACATAATATTTAATTAAAATTTACTAAAAATAGTAAATTTGACCTTAGCTTTGAACTGAGACCCTATTGCACGCCTAGAAAGTTAGCAACATAACTTGTAACAGAATGAAACCGTGAACTGTATTTAACCATCCAAAATTTGCAACTTTCCAATTAAATATTTTGGAAAATCTTTTACAAACCAGGCAATATGACTCATAACTCATATCTGCCCTATAGTTCTGAACGGATCCTAATGTCAGTCTTCAAACGATTAAAACCTTACTACTACACCAAAACTAAGCGAGTCACTACTCATAGAGGGTACTTTTAACTCATTCAAACATTAACTACTATTGTAGATTATAGATTAATAAGGTAACTCAGGCCAGCGACATTCATGAAGCATTAAAACTGAGTCAAAATCTTCATAAATGAAAGAACTGTTGTTGTTGTATCCCTCTCCAACTTGTTGAATGCTACTTGTTGTTTCTTGTGGCTTGTTGGAACATGGATCATGAAACCCTCCTTCTATTTCTCTCCATCGTAGCGTTTCTAATGTGCTTTCTACTGGTTCTTCGCGAAATGTTTGTGTCCTAATATTATCTTGCTCTTTTAGCTTTTCCTTCAACTCCATAACCTGTTAAGGGCACATCAACCAAAAACAAAAGATCAATAGCTAATGTTTTATGTACACATTTTTAGGGTTAGGGTTTTGACATATGTTTTATGTTTTTTCCGTGTCAAAAAAAGTTATTTCATTTTTAAAAAAATGATTTTTGAGAAAAGCCTACACACAAAGAACTAAAACATCAAAAATATTTTTTAAATAATTTAAAACAAACAGGCCCTTAATTGTTACCTCTTCTTGAAGTTTCTGATGTTCTTGCTTAAGTTCATCATACAAGTGTTCAAGCTGTTTAGTCTTCCACCTTGTACGCCTATTTTGGAACCAAACAGCGATTTGGCGAGGTTGAAGCCCTAGCTCTATAGAAAGCTTCATCTTCCTTTCAGGCTCTAACTTCATCTCTTCTCGGAAACTCCTCTCCAGTGAATCAACCTGGTTACTTGTTAATTTTCTCTTCTTCACTCCGTAATTATTTCCATCATTAATAATGTTCATTTCATCCTTTGCTGGAAGCGAACTATTTTGTTGTGCCTGACCCAATGCTGCTCGACTCATTTCCATTCCTAAATTTCCAACATATAGGCGATTGACAACATTTTTTAATTAACTAATTACTTTAAGAAATACTTTAGTCTATATTTCCATCACATCACCAACACCTCATGAATTATTTTATATTTTTTCTTCAAAAGAATAATAAATTATTTTATATTTTCTTTGTATATACAACAATATGTTCATATAAAAAAAATGTTTCTACATATATAATACTCCAGTCTATATGTGTAATGTATGTGCCAAAAATGTATTTTTTTCAAATATATATGATTTGCCTTCTATCTGTCTTAAAAAGCATTAATAGAAATAAAATGAGGCAATAACTAGGTGTCAAGTGGAAATATAAATAGCTAAAACTACATGGGACTGATGTTTTTACCTGAATAGGGGTTGTTGTTGTTATAGTTGTAGAGGAAGTTTAAAGAAGACTCTGGAAGAGGAACAAAGGGCATTGTGCTCTCAATAATATTCCAATCCATTTCAGGCTTTCACTTTGTTTTCCCTTTAATTCCAAATCTAGAAAATGTGTCTTATATGGGCTTTTCATGACTCTGTTGCGATGCATGGACCACTTAGTCAGAGTGGTGCAGTCATTAGTCAGTATACTGTATATAGTAATTAAGAGTTTAACCATCTAGTGAAGCGTGGCGTGGCACCATGTTTCTAACGACTGAGTAGTGATTCTATCAACAAAAAGAAAACGGTTGAGTAGTGATTATGAGAGATGAAATGAAAGACTCTAAGAGCATCTTCAACGAGAGTCTTTACTTAATAAAGACCACTTCCTGTTAAGGGCTATTCATTGGAGTAAGAAAAAATGAGTTCCCGTTAAGAAATAGGTAACTATATAAGGATCATCTCTCTCTTGGATTACTAGTGGATCCTACGTTTAAAAAAGTAATAGAATGTGTAAAACTTGATTCCACTTGTATAAATGAGTAATAAAATGTGTACTACTTGGTCCCACTTGTAAAAATGAGTAATATGTAAATTACTTTTGTTTAATGATGTAAAGATAGTGGAACATATTTAAATACTTTTCATTGAAGTCCTTATTAGTGTATTGCTATTAGAGTCGTTAAGTTCTTAATAAGTACTTTTATTAAAAAAATTATAAATAAGTGATGTGTCACGTGAAATCTATTTAAGGAGTCATTGTTAAAGAACTACCATTATGGATGCTCTAATGTTCCTCAATTTCTCTTTTTGAGTGCAATCTACTTTGTCTTTTTTGGGTTCAAGAATTATTTTACTCAGAAATTGAATATACTTTCTCTTAAATCTTTTTTTCTTTTTTGAAGCTCATTAACCATGTGTCCAACCAATACCTCTACGTACATCTAATTATAGTTAAACATTTTTCTTTACGTAATTATAGTTTTTTTTTAAGAGATGTAATTATTTAAACATTGAGTTATTCATGCAAGAGATAATATGTCTATAAATGTAATGTAACGAGCTTCCGTAAAAAAGTAAAAATTAATGCATGTACTGATTGGGAGAAAATATTTTTAAGTGAACAATCAGATCATTGTTGTTTAGCCAATGTCACCTAACTTTATGTCACATAAATGCTATCTATTGCTGCTCCTACTATAAGTGCGAAATGGAACTAATTTTGTGCCAACACCAATAGGAATATGTGGAGGTGCTCGTTGTGACGTTGGGAGGCTGTAGGGTGGTTTAATTATCTAGTCCCCCGGCTTGGGTGAGTTTGGCTCCTTTCTGATCTCCTTTTCGTTTTAGACCTTGTATTTTGTATTGTCTTTTCTTATCTATATAGATCTTTTTGCCATTCCCAAAACGAAAAACCTGTAAAAGAAACAAAATAGACGTACCAATTAGATAGATACTAAGGATATTAACATTTACTATGAGTGATGATAGGTATACATTGCAAATATAGGCATGTGCGTACCTTATACATGCTAGATCAAGAATGTCAAATATATGCTAGTAAAAAGTTAAACATATAGGCATGTGCATACCATTTACATGTTTTTTTTAAGCAAATGAGATTCTTTCTTTCCTTTAAAAAACGAGGTTCTTTCTGCATCAAATAAAATTAGGTTCTTACACTCCTTTCTTTTAAAAAAGTATTCATACATTTTGGACACTTCAGATTTAAGTAAAATTAGAAAGAGAAAAAAATATGTTTTGAAATTAATTAAAAAGGTGTTGTCAAAAGGTGAGTCATGTTGATATGCTGGCACCCCTGTCATTTTGCGACAATTTTTTAGATAATCTTCTTTTTTTTTTATTGTCAAAAACAATATAAAAAAATGAAGAGAAAGAGAAAGAATTGAATGATAGAGTAAAAGAAATAAAATTATTTAAAAGTTGTATGGTCGTATATATAAATATTATTTCTCTTGTCCATTTATCAAGAGAAAATTTATTTTAACAACATATAAGTTGTCCTACAGAGAATATTACTATTCTTCAACCACTTTTTCATTTCTTTATTCGTTTTGATATACGGTGTGCATACTTAACAATTTTTTAGGTTGTTCAAATGTCACATTTCAATCATCATAGACATACAAAAATCATGAAAAAAGATATATAATCTTTTAAAGATTGTTTAAATTAAGAGTTTTTTTAATTACACCCTGTTTAATTTTGGTTGCATCTCGAAATGACAATACTACCCTTTCATAAAATTTTATTTTCAAAAAGTCTATTCCTTAAATTGAGTTTGAGTAGGTTCATGTAATTTGAGTTTAAGTGTACATGCTTAAACTCAGTTTAAGTAGGTTCATGTAAACTTAATTTAAGTAGCCATGTAAACTGAGTTTAAGTGTACATCTAAAAGTTCAACCTTGTTCAATGATTCTAAGTAATCTCAATTTAAGTATGTACATGTAAACTTAGTTTAAGGAGGTCATGTAAACTCAGTTTAAGTAAGTTCATGTAAACTTCATTTAAGTAGGTCATCTAAACTGAGTTTAAGTGCACATCTAAAAGTTCAACTTTGTTCAATAATTCTACATAATCTCAATTTAAGTATGTACATGTAAACTCAGTTTAAGTATGTTCATGTAAACTCAGTTTAAGTAGGTTCATGTAAATTGAGTTTAAGTGCACATACTTAAACTTAGTTTAAGTAGGTCATGTAAACTGAGTTTAAGTGTACATCTAAAAGTTCAATCTTGTTCAATGATTCTACGTAATCTCAATTTAAGTGTGTACATGTAAACCCAGTTTAAGTAGGTCATGTAAACTCAGTCTAAGTAGGTTCATGTAAACTAAGTTACATGAACCTACTTAAACTGAATTTAAGTTAACCTAAACATGTAAATTGAAACGTCGTTCTCGTACAGTAAACTGAGTTTAAGTGTACATACTTAAACTTAGTTTAAGTAGGTCATGTAAACTGAGTTTAAGTGTACATCTAAAAGTTCAATCTTGTTCAATGATTCTACGTAATCTCAATTTAAGTGTGTACATGTAAACTCAGTTTAAGTAGGTCATGTAAACTCAGTTTAAGTAGGTTCATGTAAACTAAGTTTACATGAACCTACTTAAACTGAATTTAAGTTAACCTAACCATGTAAATTGAAACGTCCTTCTCGTACAGTGCAATCGAACATGAACAAAAAAATTGAAACTAGCATTATTGACAAAGAAGAAGAAATTCACTTAGTTATATGCAATCGAATATGATGAAAGGTGTCACTGTTTAATCTTCCACACAGATTGATTGAACATCAAGATTGATTGCTTGATTGTGGGTGAAAGAGGGTGGGTGAATTTTTACGGTGACAAAGAATGGAATCAAGATTTTAAGAGAATTTATATAAAAGGGCAATTTTAGTATTATTAAAAACTTTTAAGAAATTCTGGGTGTAACAAAAAATATATGGGGTGTGAATAGGAAAACTCTTAAATTATTCCTAAAAAATTAAAGATTGTTTAAATTAATAAAAGTTGAATTTTAACCTTTTATTATTAATAAATCTCTAGCTTGCCAACATTGCCCCTTCTGCTCTGCTATGTCAATAAAAGACTAATAACGACACAAATTGATCTCTCGTGCATCCCTTTTAACTTTTCCTTCAACTTCATCTTCTCCCTTTCACCTTAATTAAATATGACAGGGACACATTGCACTCCTTCTTATGTCTCTCTCTCTCTATCCACAAAATTTGGATAGCAAGCTTCCATCAATTAATTAATATAATTTCAATTTAATGCTAATTAACGCTATGATTTTATTGTTGAGTGATAGATAGGGATAGGACTGCGCGTCTTTTGTAGTACTTTTTGGATGCACCAGATCCCATGCAATCTTGTAGAAGTTCAGTGTAGAATCCAACCACCAAGAAAATAATACTCCTCTCGCACTCACCTACTATTACATTAGATTAATTAATTCTATACTTGACGTCATACTAATACACTAGTATATTCAATTTAACGAAGAACAATAGGAGAATTCATCATATGCTATATATGCATCATGCAGTAGTAGTTGCAAAACCGTTGAAATGCAAATGAGTCTAAATAGAGGATGGATCCCGAGAGTTTAAAATGTGGGGTATAATTCACACTTCCTTGTCAATTATGCAGTAGTAGTTGCTCAACACTCATGACTTCAAACTCCATGGAGATCGGATCAGATATAAACTCTATATTTTTAACCAGCAACAAATTGGTCATTGAGTAAGGGGAGGGTGGTCCTGAAGGTGGGCGGCAGACCGGCAGCCCCGGGAACCATTTTATAAGGGGCATCAAAATTATTATTTTTATTTAGTAGTTAGTATTAAATAGATATTTTTTTTAACTCCCTTTGATTAATTCTATTGAAAATATGTTTTTAGAGAATCTTGATTTTCAATGAATATTTTGCAACAGAAAATACAATAAGAAAGATATTCGAATAATTAAAAGGGTACAGCTTTATTGATTCGCTCATGACTTCAAAAATCTTAAGATCGACCCTGAGTAAGGGATTGGGTTCCTAAATCATATGGTTCGAACTTGGTGAATGAAAGAATGAGGGGAAGATGATTCAATTGCAGTGGATTGGAGAACTATTCTTTTAATTCTCCCAAACCAGGGTCGGCCCAAGGGTCAAGCAAGGGTTTTAGACCTCAAAATTTTGAATCAATAAAAGGTCTCAAAAAATTTAATTCGGTTATATATATATAATATGAAAAATAAATTATAGACAATTTCATAGCTTCATTGGTTATTGAAAAGGCCTCAAAATGTTAATCATGCAGAATCTACAAATTTTATTTTTCTTAATGTTTTTTATAAAAAATTTGGTCAACTCTTAGAATCTACAAAAATAATTTTTCTCAATGTTTTTTATAAGTTTTTTTGTTTAAAAAATTATTTTAAAGGCCTCATTATTTTTTTTGTTTTAGGTCTCTAAATATTGGGGCGGCCCTGTCCCAAACTTAAGTAAATTTCGGTCAAACGTGTAAACAATGTTGATGTCCTGTTTCTGTATATTTATTTATCTACTCTCTTTATCTTTTTATTTGGCTTGATTGTTTGTTTGATCTTAGTTGATAACTATTGTTGTTTGGACGGTTAAGTTTGGCCCGTCTTTGATATTGGTCTCAAATGATCTTATATTTTGAGATAAATTTTTATTTTCTTTATAGAGATGGAGATGGTTTATAAGGCATGGGCAACTTGATGCAGGCAGCCACATAAAACAAAATTTTGTTGGAAAAGGTAATTGTAGATCGAGGTGCCATAATGGTGGATCAATTGAAGCTGCTGCTTTTTGATATTTGATTCACATCTCATTCTCATGATAACAACACCACGAAATTAACCCTCGTCAGTTCTAGCGTATACGGTCAAAATATAATGAAACACTGCGCGTATATGCGCCATTAATTACTCCGTCCAAATGCGCACCAAATACTTCTATGCCATTTTTTCTTTCAAAACTTTCTCATGTTCAAGTGGAAGGTGTTAGATAGCATCGTCACATTGCCTCATATGAAGTTATAATTATTTGATTATAACTTTTGTGATAATATTTTTTGTTGTTGTCAAGTAATCTAATACTTAGAGATCAAACATTTTAAATGTAAAGAAGTGGGGTGTCCGAGGTTCGAACATCAAACCCTATATATAATATGCAATATCTCTAACAACTGAACTAAGTTCATAAGAACTTTTTTCTCTCTTTTTATTGGTTAAAAACAATAAAAAAAAAGAAAAATGAAAAGAGAGAGAGAAAGAGAGAGATTAAATACATATTATAGGTATGAAAAAAGTTATTATAAAATTGTTGTATAAATCTTGACAAAAAAATGATTGTACAAACGTCATTACTCTTATATTTTATCTATTTTTTTCTATTGCTTCAGCCTTAACGAATACTAGTTTTTTGCTTACTAATAATTTTATTATCAAAGTGAAAGTGTGATATATTAATATTTTGATGTGCTAGTATTATTTTGTTTTTTGAATAAATATGTTAGTGTGAGAAATGCTAGCAATACACATTTTAACACACTCTTTTTGATTGGTTAAAATACACATGGAACCCACCAAAATTATATGGGACCCATATGATTTGGTAGGATTCATGTGAATTTTAACCAATCAAAGAGAGTGTGTTGAAAAGTGTGTGTTAGAATGTGTGTTACTAGTATTCCTCATATTAGCATTAAGTTGTAGAAGAGTTGAGAAATAATTATTTACAACAGAATGTTTTTTTTTTTTAAGGAAGAATGCTTTTATTTTTATTTTTTTGAAAAAAATGTATTCGTGAATATCTTGTAAATACTTTCCAAAGTCGTCTAAATATCCAACTAACGGATATTTGTGATATTGACCAGTTGTCAAACGAAACTCAGAGTCAGGGATGGATCAAGAAGAAAAAATATAAGCAGCTAGAAACTAGTCAATAAATTTTCAAAAAAGAAAAATATAACGAACATCTACAAAATAGATGAGTATAATGGGCAAAACAGACTCAAAATACATAAAAGTTTTTATATATTACGGTTGTTCTCTACGAATTTTCATATCAATGAATTTTTCATAGTTAATATGTCACGCTGTATGTGTGTGTGGGGTTAGTAGGTTTAGTAAATTTTAGGTGTTTGTTTTTCTGCTAAGCCCCAAATGTACTAAGCATGCATCCGCCACGTCCTACTATAACACAGTCGAACATTAGAAATCGTCTAATCTTGATTGAATGATTCAGATTCAATCTTAATATGTTATATTATACGGTAGAAAAAAAATATTTGCGTATTTTCTTAACGTTTAATCAAGATTGGATTATTTCAGGTTGTTCTGAATGCGTGTTTTTATTGACTGTAATGAATCCATTTTATTGTGATAAGGAGCAAATAAATAGTATTTTTATCTAGTAGGATTTTTTTAATGACAAATGTTAATTTGTTTTTTTTAGTGAGTTAGTCCGTTAATCATTATGTTTGAGAATAATATTTTAATTTAGAGTGATGATATTTGTACAATTATTTAGCGAAAATTTTTGTGAGAACATTTTTTTCTCTCTTCTTGTTGGTCAAAAACAATAGAGAGAGAAAAAAAGAGGGAGTAAGAAGATAATGTGAGTATGAAAAATAAAATTATTTAAAAATTGTCACAAAATAGTGGTACAAATATCATTTCTCTTTCATTTAAAATTGAGCTTACAAACTTGTATTTTTCTCAAATGTTTTAAAAGTTAACCAAATGATTAAACTCTAGAAACTCTAGCTAGCTTCGCTTAAGAACAAATTGTTGGGGGAGAATCTAAATTTGATGTGGGACAATTTTTTAGCTAACTTTATTTATCCTTCAATCAAATTTTGGATTACTAGTATCCTCTTCCTCTAAAAATAGGTTAACACAACATAAAAAAACTTTCGGAGTTAATGAGTGTTGTTTATTAAATAACTTTGTTAAAAAGGTAGAAAGGTCATTTATCTATGTAGCTTTTAACACCCTTAGAATGTGTTTGGATGGGGGAATGTTTTGAGGGAAAATAATGTTTTGAGGGAATTTAAATAATTTAAGGTGAATTCCATTGTTCGGATAATAATTTGAAGAATTTTCAAAATGATGGAAATTTATGAATCATTTTGTTCAAGTTAAATTTAGAGAATTTCAAATGACACCTAAAAGCTTAGAATTTCAAATTTCTTCATCGTTATATTTTTTTAAAATTTTCATTTTGGTCCTCAAATTTTCCAAAAATTTCAATTTGACCCCAATAAATTTTAAAAAATTGCAAATTGACCCCTAATTTTTTTTAAAAATTATAATTTGACCCCTCAAAATTTTTGAAATTTACAAATTGACCCCAATTTTCAATTTTGGCCTAAATAAATTCAAATTTATAAAAGTTTCCTAAAAATGATGACAATGAAATTTTTTATCACTGCATCCAAACAAGAATATTGAAAAATGAAAATAATTGAATTGAATCATTTGAATTGGCTAGAATTTTAAATTCTTTAAAAATTCTCAATTACCTCATCCAAACACACTCTTAGGTTGAGAAGATGTGTTTCAAATAAACACTACTCCCTCCTACATTGATGCTGTTGCTCTAAAAGATGTCCTTTGTAAATAGTACTAATGCACAAGTCATCATTGCAATAAGTCTAAGTGTCCAACGCTCCAACTTGCAAGAAAGAACATGCTGTACTGCAGTTGAAACTTAAGAAAAAGGTAGGAATTTCTCATTTTAGGGTTATGTTTTTTGGTTTAATGGCCTTATTTCAAAAATTACTCTACAGACAATACCTTAAAAAGCTCATTAAAAAAATGGAGCAGACAAAGCAGGTATTGGTCAAGCTTGTTTTCTTAATTCTCTATCAATTTCATCTGACAAACCTATAGAACAGCATGGAAATGACTTAAATACATAGAAATTGTGATAACATAAAACTATTGAGTACACATGGGCCATAGCAACTGCAAACAAAAATACAGCAAAAGATTATATCCTCCGCATTCTAAATTATCTTCACAAGTGTAGCTGTGTAAAAGATCCCAACAAAGTATTCTGGGATATTTGACATCACCAAGGTAAAAAAAAAAAGGTCCCTATTCTATGTCTAATCATTTAATAAAGCCGCCTCCCTTGCGGTCTCTCAACTCGCTAGGTATGATAAATACAGAATCTACACAAAGGCCACCTTTTGAGTGTGTACAGTCAATCTGTTTCATGGAGAATCTAACTTTTGTTGTAGGCTCTGATCCACTCACAATAAACTCACCTACCTTGTAATCTACCCAATACCCACGCTTATGATTGCCGTATGTATCATCGTGCTCAGTTTCATCCAAGTAGCACTCAGATGATGCTTCCTGACCATCCGAAGTCGACAACTTAAATATCACTGGCTTTAGATCCCAACCATGGGTCTGGTCATAGTTGCATACGCGCCGACCGAGTCTTTTGGAAAATCGACCAAGGTGAAGCCTAAATGAGAGAGTATAATTATCAGCAGGAAATGGAAAGTCAACCTCCCCATCCACTTCAAACCACCATATTTGCTGCAAATATGCTACAATGTTGAACCTGAAATGAATGATAATAGAAAATTCAATACACAGAACAGAATGAAGACAGATTAAGCAATGCAGCTTAAGAGTGCTACTATTACTGGAAAGAAGTACACATAGCTTATAAGCAGTGGATTGGAATGATTTTACGAATGGGAACGGAAATTTGGAAACTGGAAACAAAAAAAATTGATGATTACTAGTGGACAACCGTCCATAATAAACTATGCAGAGCAGCCAAACCTACCTGTTGATGTTTTATTAATAGAACAAACATTTCCTTTTTCTGTGAGATTAACCTGTGTTACACTATAGTCTGCATTTTGATGTGAACAAGCCTATTTACAATAATTTGTCTATCTCTGCAACTCGTAGCATCATTTCCAACAAGTTCTGCTAAACTTCGAGAACTCATGAAGACTTCGGGTGAAATTTAAAGATGAAAGTATGCATGTTTAAAACTTCATTTAATCTTCTAAATCCCTAGCATTGATAACAAGATGTTTAAAATTAACTTCCTATGACTCCAAAAGTCGCAAAGAGAAGCACCTTTAGGAGGCTCAATCATAATTGTCGGTCATCGGTAAAATGTTGCAAACTGCGTCTATCGTGAGAAGGCAGTGTAGTTTCTAATATTGGAGACGAATGTAGTACAATTTAAGCATCTTTAACATTCAAGTTTTGAACAACTCTATCGTGTCAGTCATCCTTAAAATTCTGATTGAACCAATTAACAGTTTAATTGAATTCTTGAAATCAAGTTTTACAATTCAAACTGGCTAAGCTCCAATCACCCAGCGATTTAACATTCCCGTTGAAAATTAAGTTTACAACTTATAAATAAAGCAGTTAAAATCACACAACAGAACACATAGAATCAGGGATTAAACAAATGAAAGAAAACAATTTATAATGCATAGAGTAAATATTCCTATGTTTGAACAAGAGAAACATTAGCAGGTCACTCTTTTTAGAAACTCTTCTTGAATGGTTGATTTCCTTCAGAGTCAACATGTTTTTTAAAGTGTGTCAAAAAGATGTGCTCTTAGCAATCCTCTTGGATTAAAAGAATTTAACAATCCTAATTCCACTTTCTCAAAACTACAAGCAAAAACCAATCAGGAACCTTTGAGACTATAACAGGTTAGTAGTGCACAAATTATATAACTTTATGATTGATTGTAAGACTTGGAATATTTGGATCTTATGTCAAAAGCTCATGTGTAAGTGTAAAATAGTTCATGACATGTTCACAAACTACTGATTCCAATAATCTTTCCAAATAAACTTATAAAAGAAACTTGCAACTTATTCGGAAAGTCTTTAATTAATCAGTTTACCCAAACACGCTCTCAAAAAATACAACTGTATTTATAACTACATCCAACTTTAAATGTGAGAAAAAGCATAATTTCACAAGAGTTTTGAGAATGTAACCTAGATTCTTCAGTAGGAACCCAAGTCCAGTATCTCCGATCATCAATTCCAGTAATAGACAAACCTTTCGCCGAAATCGACATGCAAACCCTACCAGTAACCCTATCGAGCCACAATTGCTGCAAAACCCAAATTCCATCAATAAAGCACCACAAATGATTTGAAACAATAAACACAAGCAAAACACTAAACAGTAAAACCCTACCTTATTACCGTCATCAAACGGTAAAGGTTTAGAAAAAACAGCGAAAATATCCTTCTTAGATAAATTCCGACAGCGTAGTTCTTCGGGCATTAACCTTAGAAGATGTTGATAGTTAGAAGGTAACTTAGATTCCCAAACGGAATCAGCGGAAGCAGCGCCGCGAAAAGCGCGATTTAAGCGAGCTAAGTTACAAATCTCAGGTGGAGAAAGATGAAGAAAAACACGAGCAACGCAGTTTTCAGGGATGTCGCCGAGACTTGGAACGATGGTTGAACCGTTGGATCCAAGATTCGACAACGAAGCCCCCATAACACGCACGCGAGAGTGTGTGTGTGTGTGTGAGTGGGTGTTTTTTCACTTTTTCAGACCATAGTAGATAGATTAGAGAAGAATGAATTTGATTATGATTATTTTCTTGTCGTTCAAATAATTTGGTGGAGAAATGTATTGGCGTCAACATCACACGATTACACGCGTTTCTTGCTTCGCTGTGTATCATACCCATTTATCCAATTACTATTCCATAAATTAGTTTAATCTAATTTATGTCTGAGATTTGGAAATTGTCTAAAGGTAATGTTCTTTGTTTTTGTAGGAATTAGTAGCTGTTAAGATTAATTAGTATTGGAAGTTGTAGTAATCATGTTCATGTTGGAATTAGTAGCTGTTGGTATTAATTAATATTGGAAATTTGGAATGAGTAGCTGTTAGTATTGATTAGTACTTCTATATCTTTAGAAAGTCATATATAATATGAATATCTTGGAACTTGTGAAATTAAAGTTTAAAAAGTGTAGAAGATTATACTCTTAATGTATAGATTTCTTTTTCTGTTTCCTTATCTAGTGCTCTAGGGGCACTGGTTAACAAGACTCAAAATATATTAGTATTGGAAATCGTCTCAAAAAACTTTTGGAGTGTCATCCAAGTTAATCGTGTTTGAAAGTCAAGTTAATTCTCACTAAGTTGTACCGAAACTGAGTCTCTAAATCAATGTTTTGCAAATCGAGTGTTAACTCTTCGAATTTACTGAATTTACATTTATAGATATCAAAATCGTGTTAACTTGGAGATAAACTCAGTTTTTGATAAAATCGGAATGTTTGACGAATTTGACCGAGTTAACACCTGATAAACTCGATTGAGTTTACCGAGTTTACATCTAAAAATAATTTAAAAAAATTGACCATTTTTTTTTCAAAACTCAATTCCTTTTCTACAAGCCCCAAATACTGAAACGTTTACTAAATAATTACTTTTATAGTAACACGTTGTTTCTGAAATGAAACGTTTCTTTTTCCTTCTTCTCTAAGTTCTCAAACCATGAACAGGGGAACACATACCAGTTAGGGTTGCGATTCCGACGGTGGAAATTCAGATTTTGATGTCGGTGATTGCGACACCGGTTAAGGTTGCGGTGGTGGTGTTTGTTGATCTTTTAAAGAAATTAACTAGTTTAGTTTTTAGATAGTTATATTAACAACTTTAGGAACTTGTGAAACTGTTTTTTTTTATGGTTTTATGGATGGCTTAAACTTAGATACTTATGAAACTTATGATTTTGTACGTTAATTTTTTGAATGTTGATGCTAAGTTGAACACAACGTTTTATTTTGGTAGTTTGGTATAGTTTGGCTTTGTAATTAAATCATATTTTGCACTATTGACCTATTTACAATATTATATTAGCTTATATATGTGATGCATATAATAAATTTTATATAATTTTAATTTTAGATAAACTCATACGAGTTCTCGAGTCGAATTTACCTAAGAATTGAATTGAGGTAAACTCTCGAATTGAAGAAACCTTGCTCTAAATCTTCTTCACGAACGATTTGGTCATCCAAGTTTGTTAAAGTTGAAGCAAATGGTTTCAATCCTTGCAAAAAAATCATGAATAAAATGTGAACCATGTCAACCAGGCAAAGCATATTTGCTCTTCCTTTCCAGGCAATTTTGAAAGCCAGGTTAATTCTCCCTTTTCCATTATCCAATATATATATATATATATATATATATATATATATATATATATATATATATATATATATATGGCCCGAGTTGCGTGTCTTCTAATGACTTTCGATATTTCGTTACTTTTATTTATGAATTCTTCCGATTCACCTGGATTTTCTTAATGAAAGAATGATCCAAACTCTTGTCCATTCTCACCACTTTTATATAAATAATTTACATAATTTGAAGATTAAATTGAAATGATGGTAATAGATTAAAGCTTAATTAATAATTAAAACCATTAAAGTCCAATATGCAAAAAGACTCCTTCAGTTTAGTTTTTTAAAAAAGTAATCCAAATATGGTATTAGAGCCTAATACTAATAATATGGCCAAACAACCTGATGTAAAACTATTATAATAAAAAAAATAAAAAAAACTGATGTAAAACTATCCAAAATTTATAAACCAAATTTAGTTTATTTTTAAATTTTGTAATTTAAAATTCTCTCTTTTTTTAAATAAAAATTACGTCTCGGTCATTCAAAATTCCCTCATTCAATTTTCGTTTTGCTCAAATTTGTTCAATTTGGTACTCTTTCAATATTCAAAGTTCAAGGCTTTTGGTCTTTCTTGAAGCAAACAAGGGTTATCAGATTGGTGGTTTTATTCAGTCATTTTTGTTTTGGGATTTTATTCAATTCTTGAAGAAAATAATTTTTGGAAATTATATACTAATGATTGTAATAAATAGTCTTAAAAAATATATTTCTTTCGAAAAAAAATCTTAAAAATTATATTAAATTTAGTATTTAGAAAATAATGACAATTTTCTTTTTTGATGAAATAAAAAAAAAATATTGACGGGAGGGCCGAAGCTTAAAAAGAGAGAAATTACATTTTAATCAAACGCAAAAAAGAAATCTTTGTTTGATGAGTAGCTAACAAATGACTAATTTGAGTCGGACAAGACTCATAAAACGTCATTCCATGACCCATTCTACACCCCATGTTCGCCAAAGCATCAACACATTATTTGCTTCACGGTACGAGTGTTGAACCTTAACTTCCCATTCCATCTGTAAGAGTTGCCTGATCCTTTGAACTAGACTCCTTCCAATCGAAATGATGTCCTGCCCCTTCATGATTATGTTCACCACAACCGAGAAATCCACATGTAATTCAACCGTTGTAAACCCCATTCGTTTCGCACACCGGAGACCTTCCAAAACTCCCCACAACTCCGCTATAAAAGCATTGCATTTTCCCAAAAGTGTAGTATCGAAACTAAAACATTATACAATGCATGTCCTTGCCAATTGAGTTATGCTCACGAGGACACCAAAATCTACTTTCTATCAAGGGTAAAAGTGTTCTGTAAAAAAAAATCTAAGTAAAAGTGAACATTTATTTCCTTTTTATAGTAATAAAACACTTACTTCCTTTTTAAAGTCTTAACGTAAAAAATTATTGGATAAAAATCCAATTGAATTTAGCACGACCTTTTAAAAATCCAATTTAAAAAGCAAAACCAGATGCTCTTGAGGAGAAAAAGAAAGTTAAGCAAATGGTTGTAAAAAGATAAATTGTGTGCGTGCGAGGGGAATTGCATATGTTTGAATTTTTTTAAGGAGAAAAAGATTATTGGAGAGATCTTATGGCTAAAATTTATTGGATCATAGGACTTAAAAAGCGAAGCTGCTTATCCTTTGTGTATCCGTTTGCGTCAGCATTGGCTTCAGACGTAGGAAGGAGTTGACTGATTCTCGATGGTTGCACCGCTTAATCGTGCTTTCTATTCTTATTCATAAAAGAAGAAGATAAGGAAGGGCGTCGTTAGCAGGCTAGACAGATAAATATTGGAGAAAATTGTAAAGATGAGATCCCTACGCATTAAGTTTTTTTTTTTCCTTATCATAATTTTCTTTATCCAAGACACTATTGGATATTAAATTAAATGTGGACACATCTTTCAAGATCTCTGGTTCGATTCTCTCTGGTGTAAATTTGGGTGAACTAATTTAGCTTCTTCAAAAAATAATGTCAGTCCATCTTAGACATTTAATGTTAAAAACTACTCCATCCGTTTCAAAATATAAGCAAAAGTTGTTTTTTAGGTTTATTCATTTAATGATGTATGTGGTTTATAATATGGACCACATACATCATTAAATGAATGAACCTAAAAAGCAAATTTTGCTTATATTTTGAAATGGAGGGAGTAATGAATATGACCAATATGATTAACGACAACATATATAAATGACCAAATTAAAACTTTTAATAGTTATGAGATCAGTTTGAAACAACTAATTAAGTTAAGGGATCGAGTGATCAATTAAACTAATTTTAAATACAAGAGAATCTAAATACATATAAAAGATAATTATTTTTCCGACCTCGATTCCACAACGCGAAGTTTTCAAGGTATTGTCTGATTTAAACTTTGTGTGAGCCCCCATGATTTTATCATCACTAAAAGGCATGACATTGAATTGAGGAGTATGTGGGTTATTTATAAACTACCCTTAATTAACCACAATTCTCAAGTAAGACGTGATTTTTTTTTTGTTTATCGGAAGAGTAGCCTTTAGTTTCGGGTAAAAGGTTTGTCCTCCATTGTGCGTAGATTAGATCTCATTTCTCATATATAGCACTAATGGTCCGGTGTGGATCGAGTGCACGAGTAAGGCATCACTTTGTCTCTTCAAAGATGGGATAATACATGCAAATACTCTGACGCTCAAGTCAATGTTGTATTGAGTGGAGTAGAGGTTTTAGAAATGCGTACCTTCGAATGTAACTGGATAGTGATACTTATAGTCTTGGGTATAACCTGTAGAGAATGTAACATCCATATTATTGGCTGATATTTTGCCAAGATTCCCGAGTCTTATCCCTTTCACCCCATTGGTCTACGACTAACAATATGTTTCAAAGGATACGAGAGCGCGAGAACTTACACCTTTGAGCTTAGTTTTGTAACGAGTTAGGCCAAATTGATCTAAAAATATAACGATGATAAATCAAATTGGTTATTTTGTCAACTAATTAATCAATTAAAATTGCTTAAGACATGTTTAATCGGAACATATTTTCATAACTTTGTTTATAATTTTTTTCTTTCATAAATTCCTTTCAAAGGAGGCAATTTTATTTGAGTCGTATCAGACGTTAAATATAGGCATCACTCATTTGAAATTCAAAATCATTACATTATGGTAGTATAACCCATCTGGCTTAACTCAACCTCTATAGTTATTTGTTTAAAGCTTCTGTCTACCTTACATTAGTAAATTTATTGACTAAAGCCTAATATTGCTTTTCTTTTTGTAAATGGGTTTAAAGAGAATACATAATCAATTTAAAGCACAATTACACACCATTAAAATATTGATCACCATCGAATCAATCCAAGTAGGTTGACATTTTCAACTTGTTGCTATCTCACTCTTGTAATTTAATTTTTAAAATAAATGATGAAAGGTGGCAAAATAAAAGGCTCGTATCATATGTTTGTGTAGGGAGTTTACGAGTTGTTTACAAAAATCAAGGATATTAAGAAAAGTTGTTCTAACAATAAATTTTTCTAAAAAACTGGAACTATTAATAAATTGTCATTTATTTATAAATTGATTCAATGTTGATTTTTCACATTTCAAGACAATTGATAATATTAATAAGAAATATAATTGGAAAAACTACTCCCTCCATCCTAGGTTAAGTGAACATTTTGTTCATTTCATACTTATTAAGAAAAATGTAGTATTAGTGAAGAAGAGATAACAATGATTTTAAGTGTTCTTGTCAAGTATTGGTGCATATATCCTTATTATAAATGCAAAGTAGAATATATTGAATTGAGAGTGATAAAAGTAGTACTCTCTCCGTCTATAAAAAATAGTCGTTTAAGGTTTATGCATGGTTATTAAAGAAATGATTAATTATGTTGATTTTGATGATAAAATTGATGTCATTTACTAAAACACCCTTATTAATTGTAGTTAGTGGGGTAGTTAAGTTTGATGAAATTCAATAAATAAGGGTATAATAATGGAAAATAATAATAAATGTTGCATTGATATTCTAAAGTGACAATTATTTTGAGAAAAAGAAAAATGGGTAAAGAGACAATTATTGTGAGACATAGGGAGTATTAATTAGAGTTATAATTGGAAAAAAGTAATTAATATTTGTATTGAAAAGTGAAATGTGTTGGTGATTTTAGGACAATACTCTCTTCGGTCCTATATATAAGAACATTTTCAAAAAAATCTTTGGTCCTATTTATAAGAAAATGTCACAATTTTAAGCTATATTTATTGTTTAAAAGACTTTTCTACCCCTTAATTAATGTTTGTCTTTTTAATATTAGTGAGTGTATTTAATGTTTCACAATTTTTAATGAGGAGTATTTGTAAAAATATTCAAAAAGTTGGATTAATCAATGATTGCATTGATTTTGATGTTTTTTAACAAAAATAAACGACATTCATTCATTCAAATTGATATAGTACACCGATACAATGAAAATTCGCTAAAAACAAAAATGATGAATATGTGAACAAACTCACAACATCCATGTTAATAGCATAAAACGAGAGAGTACTAAAGCTTGCACATATGACTATATTTAAGTCTATAGAATACTCATGTTTCCGGATCTGCAACATTGACGACTCCAAAGTCATTGATTTGATATGCACTGGATCGAAGCTGATCTGACAATCTGAATCGAACAAATAACTGAACGAAACAAGAAAGACAAACAACGTCGCATAACAACGACAAACAAAACAACGTCACACTAAGACGACGAAATCACAAAAAAAAAACGAAATAGATATGAAAATCACTTATTTCAAAGGTTTAGAGGCAATATTTTTTTACAAAAGGTTTACTTATTATAGAACAGAGGATGTAATAAATACATCTAAAAATTTATAAATGATTTTATATTCAAGACGAATATTTTTTTTAAATGATTTTTTTTTAATAATTAAGGATACATGAATGGCCAATAGTATACACTAACACGGGTAGTGTAGAGTATATTTGGAGGAGGAATTCTAATATGGTCACATGACCAAATAAATAGTGTTTGGTCACACACATATAAAAAAGTACTTTTTTAATAATAAAGAGGAAATTGATAAAAAAAATGATTGAATATTTTAAGAACAATCATTATGTATGTGTGTCCAAACATTATTGATTTGGTTAGGAAGAATTCTAATATGGTGACATGATCAAATAAATAGTGTTTGGCTTTGGCCAAGTAATTATGCACGAGTAATTTTTGGCATTAACGCTGACTTTTGAAAAGAAACACGTATACAAAATCCATCATTGTTCGTGCTTTGAAACGGCGTTTCAGTGGACGTGGTAGTAAAGTAGTAACCTCAACCAGTTTTACCCAAAACTTGTGGCTTATTATTCCAAAACACACACTAACCAAAACTATGTGCTGTTTCCTTTCTCACCACCAACAAAACCGGTTGCTTCACTTCCCTTATATATACATACTTTAATATACACTACACATCTTATTCTCCCTCCACATTTTACCTCAAAAAAAACCGTTCTATTCCATTTTGCTTTTTCCTCTCTACCTTTGACTATACTTTCCACCACTTCAGTCTCCCAAAAAGCATAACAATAACCACATAACTAACCAATGCTATATTGTTAATATGTCATGTTACATTACACTTTGATCTTAGTCTCTTTTTTTTTTTCTTTCACCTTAGTCTAAATTTCCGTAGCCAATTGTTTTCTCCCCCTTTTAAAGTGTTTCTTATTCAATTTTTCTAAATTTTAGAGTACCAAGATTGTATAAAAAAAATTGTTTAGGTAATCTTTGCTAGGCATAAACCAATATTTTTGAACTAGTTTTGATGGAATCCAATGGACTAGGTGGTGGAATATTTCCAAACATCAATAATGGATTTCTAGGAGTAGAAAACCCTTCAAAACAACAACAACAACAAAACCATCAAAATCAACACACTTTGCATCATCACCAAATGGTTTCCTATGATCAACCTCATCAATCAATCAAACAAGGCTACCCTTATTCATCCAAAACCAACAACAACAAACCACAGCAAATCAACCTTAGTGATGAAGATGAACCATGTTTTGGAGCAGATGAAACATCTGGTGGTGACCCAAAAAGAAAAGGATCACCATGGCATAGAATGAAATGGACAGATACAATGGTAAGACTCTTAATAATGGCTGTTTATTACATTGGTGATGAAGCTGGTACTTCAGAATTAGGCAGTGATAATAAAAAGAAAGCAAGTGGTTTGTTACAAAAGAAAGGGAAATGGAAATCAGTTTCCAAAGGGATGATGGAAAAAGGGTACTATGTTTCACCTCAACAATGTGAAGACAAGTTCAATGATTTGAACAAAAGGTATAAAAGAGTTAATGATATTCTTGGCAAAGGAACAGCTTGTAGAGTTGTTGAAAATCAAACTTTGTTGGATACTATGGATTTGTCTGCAAAGTTGAAAGAAGAAGCTAGAAAACTTTTGAATTCTAAGCATCTTTTCTTTAGAGAAATGTGTGCTTATCATAATAGTTGTGGCCATGGAAACAACAATTTGCAACAACAATCCTCAACTGAGACTCAACCACAACAGCATCATCATCTACAACAACAGCAACAACAGCAGCAGCAGCAACAACAATGTTTGCACTCATCAAATGGGGTAGGGAGTTTAGGAATGTTGAAACTGAAAGGTAGAAATGGAGGAGAAGATGAAGAGGATGAAGACGAAGACGATGAATGGGAGGATGAAGACGAAGAGGAAGAAGAAGAATCAGGAGAAGGTGGTGGTTATGGTTCAAAGGGTCATGAAGAAGATGAAAATATTGATCACTTAAGGAAAAAATCAAGAAAAGTTTCATCATTGCCATCACAAGTGATGATGCAACAGTTGAGTAGTGAAGTGATGAGTGTGTTACAAGATGGAGTGAAGAGTTGTTGGGAGAAAAAGCAATGGATGAAGAAGAGGGTGGTGCAACTAGGAGAAGAACAGGTAAACTATCATGTGGAAGCATTTGAGATTGAAAAGCAAAGGTTGAAATGGGTGAAATTTAGTAGTAACAAAGAAAGAGAAATGGAGAGACAAAAACTTGAAAATGAAAGGAAGAGTTTGGAAATTGATAGAATGGTTTTGTTGCTACGTCAAAAGGAGCTTGAATTGCAAAACACTCAGCAGCTGCAGCAGCAACAGCATTCTTCTACTTGAGAGAAGAAATTTGTGTGTAAATTTTGTGGTTAAGTGATGTTACAATTTTTCTTGTGTCATTATCCTCCTAAGCAAAGTTTAATATTATAAAGCTTTAAGCATGTAGTAATAAATTACAGTCTCTTTTCTTCCTTTTTGATAAATTTTATGCAGATTACATATTTCAAGAATGTAAAACCAATTTGACAAGATTATCCAGTCACATTAGATTCTAGTGGGAAAAGTGTGGATAGAATTGGCAGAAAAGGTAATTATTGTTAGCCGGTGCCAAAAATTAAAATAAAAAGAAAATCGCACACCCGGTGGGACTCGAACCCACAATCGCTTGATTAGAAGTCAAACGCCTTATCCATTAGGCCACGGGTGCTTTTTATCTATGTCCCCTCTGTTTCTTTTATATAGTATTACAGTACTATAATTAAAGACTAATTTAATAACAAACACCATTTAACACTCTTAACAACTCTGATTAAAATATTTTATTCAGTCACTTGTATCAATTTTTTTTTATTAAGGCACATTATTGCTTTCAACTGAACAAAGAGCATCAACTTAACCTAGTTAAAATCCTGAATGATGACTAATGTCTAGTTCCAAAATTCCTAATGCTAAAGAAAATTGTTTTCTATATCAGAACTTTATCGATTTAAACCTTTGCTTTCCAGTTCAATTGGTTGAATTAGATTGAACTGAAGTTCAATTGCATTTGTTTCAACTAGTTCTACTAATGTAAAATAAATAACTTCTAATTTTTAGTTTTCTTAGTCAATCCAAATCAACAAAGATTGAGAATCGAATCATGATCTACGTTTCTCGCGGATTTGTTTTATAATACATAGTCAAAAGTCATCGGTCATTATCATTTGAAGTTAATTTTAACGGTCACAAAAGCACCGGTTCTAGAGGAATTCAACATGAGTGTGCGGTCTTTCCAAGTCGAAAAATTTGTTAATTTGATCTTTGACTAGTAAGTAAACAAGTGATATAAAATTTCGGCTAATCGTGAATGATGATGTGCTTGTATATTGCATACAATACCGAGTTTATTATAAATAGACATACAGTAATGCTGCTGATGCAGTGGTTTTCAAGAGAGGACTGAACCCAAAACACAGTAACATAAGTACTGTTCTTACTGTAATTTTCTAAACTATCTTTTTAGTACAAATCAGTAAGAACAATGCCTGTATGAATGTCCCTAAGTTTTTTTCTTCAAGAAAACAAGCAATATCTACTATCTAGTCAAAAGAAAACGAGCAATAAGAACCAGTCGCTTTTGACTGTACATTTCGAATAAAATTTCTATCACATTGACCTTAGATAAAATCCAAATAAATAAAATAGATCAAAATACGATTGGAGATCCTCTACAATTTTCAGATCATTTTAAATATATTTAATTCAAGCTAATGGTTCAAATACCAGCTGCACCAAGTGCGGTTTCTATTTGGGTTGCAACCCAATCCAGTTCCAAAAAAATGACATCAAGAGCATACTCTCTATGATTTCAAGTATTATATCAACCAGTACTAATAATTAGCCTAACATTCATCTTCAAAAGTATAATAACTAGCCACCAAAACCCGGTGGAGATAACTTCAAATCCTGAAAGCAGAATGATCTGCTCCTGACAACTTTAGTAAGATGACCGAAACCACAAAAAAGAAAAGCGTTAACTGTGCGAATCTCTTAATCTTCTAGCTCGATAATCTTAACCACAGATGCATCACCAACTTTCTGGCAAATAACCACTCTATCATGAGGCTTTATAACTCCTGATGCTTTTCCATGATCAAGTGCTACCTTGAGAATAGACTCGTTACTGGCACTTGTTGATTCAGCCTGCACGCAAAGAATGAGATCAATACCTGATTAGTCTCAGATCATCGAATATATGTCATGCAAAATGAAGTTCAATGTTTCCACAGCATATCCTAAGATGTTTTTCTTTGACTATTCCTAGGATGCATTCTTAAATAGTATTACAAATGTACAAAACTTATCCCATTATCTACCCAGAAAGACTACAAGGAGCTCTTCAGTCGGTATCCAACCCCTATATTCAGCATCCAATACTCCTTCCATCCCCCCCAGAAGAACAAACCTTAATAACAACAGATAAACTCAGTGAAACAAAATTTCCATAAGAAAAAGAACTTACAGGATGTCGAGGATCAGCAAGCATGGGAAAGAGACCTCTAACAATAAGTGATTGCCTTGCCTGTGTCATGAATATAAGTTGGTAAACAAGATGATCAAAACACAAACAGCATAACATCAATCCTGGTAAGTTTCTAATCACAAAGATAGAACTATGTGTCCAAATTCAGGCAAGTCGAGCATCGTCTTTCAAAGCTGACTACCATTTATGCTTGTATTTGCTTTGCACAGGATACAATTAATAACAGTTGGGAAAACTTGCAGTATAAATAGACTGTAATATGATTGATAAATATATGTAAGAATATCTAGATAGTAAATTTTGATTGTAGCATAAATAATAATAGGGAAATGTTAACGAGTGCCCCCGGGACATTCTTTAAGACCTATAAATAGTAAATATTTTTAAAAATGCATGTAATCATTGTCTTGGAAATCGAAATATTTGACTTTTATAAAGAATAGTTACTTATTTTGGAATGCTTAAAGAGTGCCCTGGGGGGCACTCGTTAACAAGACCCATAATAATATTATAAATATATAGACAGATAGTAGTATAGTAATTACTCCTCTTGTCCCACAATAACTATCACATTTGACCGTTTCACACAGATGAAGAAAAGTTGATAAATGAAGGAAAAAGAACTGTGGTTTTACTTAAGTATCCTTATTAACCATTGGTGTATTTTCATTATAAAAAATTCCAAGTGAAAAATAACTTGTGAGTTGTGAGTGACGCACATAGTGTTAATTAGATGGTACAATTGGAAGGAAAAAAAAAACTAAATTAAAAGTTGATTGATAGTGACCCCTTTTTGGGACTATTTTTTCATTGTAAATGTGACAGTTATTATGGGACCGAGGGAGTACATTAGCAGTAAATAAGCTTTCCCACAACTGAGTTGGTAGTTGGTCCTGGAAACAAGAAACAATGGAATAAATTGTTTTTATTTAGCAATGTAATGAACTCAATATGCACAATATAAACTGTCTGCTACAAAGGGTTTTCAGAAAAGTTCATTTGATAGAAAGTTATTCATTAGTCATCCTACAAAATGTAACTCATTAATCATCAGTGTAAATCTTCTTTTATATTTACATCTATGGAGATTTAACTCAATTGTCATAATTCATAAATACCTCCAAAATTGAAATTACCCAATTAAAGTGGAGACAAGTTAATGACATTCAGAAACTCTCTTATCACATTTAATCCTTAAAATCAGGAAATTCAGATTATATAATGGTTATATCTCAAAGTTACAATTCTCCCCGGTGTCAATTTGGGTGGGCTAGTTTAGCTTCTTAATAAATAAATAAAATCTCAAAGTTATAACAATGATCGAAACCAATCTGTTAAAAGTAACGGTAGCGTTGTTCACATTCATGGAAGCTAACAGAAAATAAGATGTAAATGAGACAAAAGTTAAAAGCTAACCTCAAAAGCTCCACTAAAGCTCCATTTAAGCTGATTTGTCTTAAGCCTGGGTATCACAACAGAGAGAACCGGCATCGTTGGCCTATACTTTGCTATCAATCTGAAAAGTGCACGAGCCTAGTTTAGAAAAGTTTTCCCGAGATTTGTGAAAATGCAGGGAAGAAAATTTAATATCATATTCATTGATCCATAGCACTCATTTTCTATGACTTCATCCAATTCTAAAGAAGATATCTAGTTCAATATAACTTCCCTTGATTGGTAACTATGAATAATTTATATCAAATTATTTAAAGAAAGTACCTTGCAGCTCTTCCAGATGAAGTGAAGCAAATGATAACAGAAGCCTTCACCTTAATAGCTGCTCGTACCTAAATAAATAGTATTTTCATTTTAGAAGATTCCTTCCATATAGGAACTTAAAACAAACACCAACACAGAAAGAAGCAAAAACAGTAGACAAAAATTATTATTTTTTCAGCAGAAGCACTAGAAATTAAAATGCCTCCCAATGCATGTGGCCCCATCAAAGGAATAGATGAATACAGCCTTACCCCCACAAGTAAAGGGGCAGATATTGAAACTACAACCAGTGACCACCACATCAATAGACCACAACTACCCTACAACTCTCGCCTCATCGTCTCATGCACTAGGAATCACCATTAAAAATATTAAGGGCAAGATTAAAAACTAATTACCGCAGAGGATGCTATGGATTCTAAATGGGTCATGGGTTCTCCCACATATTTGACCGTCTTCTTAAAATAAACGTCTTGATTGAAAACTTTCTCAGCCTGAAACAGAAGGCAGAGACATCAGCAGTATTCTTAGTGAAATTTCAAACAGGTCATACACAGAAATCAAAGGATTCATGTAACTAATACCATGCTATGCTATTATGCAAAAAGAAGCACAAATGACAGGAAGAAATTAATATTCAAATTCCAAATAAAGAGAAAAGAATTGAGAACAACTCAGTTTCCTGCAATTTTAGAAGATTTTACACAAACGTTGGTGCATCATATTATTCATAGTGAAACCAAAAATAAACAGTTTTTAATACAATAAGCAACCAATTTACACCATAGACTCAGCCCTGTTTTGCTTGTATATCATGACCAATGAATTAAGTTAGATAAAGAAAAGGAAAAAAAAAACCATCTGGTTATTGAACTCAGGTCATTCAGACCATAGAATCTTATTTGGGTTACAAGAAACTCATGAAAATTTTCACTGTTCAATAATATCCTCTTCAGTTACAAGGCACATGCACATTACATTGTAAAGGCGATGGCAAACAATTATTTGTAAAACGAGATATACTCAGCAATACCAATGATAGGTAGAGATGCAAACAATTGCCAAATTAGAAATGTTTACAAGACTGAAGTTATCAACCACAAAACAGTACGATACCAATTCAAATTATTTAGGCCAAAAGCTCTTAATTCACAGAATTTTTTATCAAAATGTTGCCTGAAATTCAAATAACAACAAATTTTAAGTACCAAACAGATTTAAAGGAACTTCAAAATGCACTTACTTCTGAACAAATCTTGCCAACGGTAGAAATAGTCTCAACAGGATATAACCCACGTAAAGTCTCGGCACCCAGAAGAATTGCGTCACTTCCTGAATATTAATAACAGTTCAATAAATATCTATTAACCATTTCTAACAAACCACATAGCAGAACGATTTCTAACAAACCACATAGCAAAATAAGCACTATTAGAAGAAAACATCATTGAGAAGGGGCAAAAACCAGGGCAAGAAAAGAATAAATATTTCTTAATAGTCTTTATTAATCAGGAAATGAATGTTGACATGCAAAATGCAAAAAATATGTCAAAAGAAAAGCAATATTTCCTGTCTTTGATAATCGCCTACAGGCTACCATTTAACATGCAAACCAACAACAGCGACTCAACAGACAACTTGAGCAGATAGATTGGTACTGATGAAAGTTATGGCATAGTTGAAGTAGAACTGAAGAAAACTCCTGCATTACTGATCTATACACTAATTTATGTATAATCCTACTATACTGACACCTTATAAGTAACATACTTCCTTTTTTATCTAATACATAATGATTTCACTTCATTACTTTTACCCCTCTTTAACTTTCTCACTTTGACATACACTTCCTGGAATGCCCCATCACACTTTTCTTTGTGCTACACACCACATACATGGCACGTTCAATTTCTGAAATCACCTACATTCACTTCTCAGCTGTATTTCTAGATTCTATAGTGATTTGCTTATTTTACACACTATCTACAATATTACAATGTGCAAATCGATAGGTTACCATGACCAAAAGTCTACAATATTCCATACTATTGTACTTCCAATATCTACCCAAAAAATTTCCATAATTTATTAGAGTTGACCATGTTCTAATATGAGATTTTTAAAATGCTTAAGACTAAACTTTAAGAGAAGAGTGTCTTTGATGAATGATAATCAACTTTATTGGATAACATGCAAACGAGTATGAACAGAACAGCGTAATACTACAGCCACCAACTTAACTAGTGGTATCATATGACCAGTACTTACCATCTAAAACAGCATTGGCAACATCGGTGGCTTCCGCACGAGTTGGTCTTAAGTTGTCAGTCATGCTATCCACAACACGTGTGAGCACGGCAGGCTTCCCAGCCATATTACACTTGTAAAGGGCCGACTTTTGGAAGAAAAAGACCTACAAAAGTAAATGGTATTTGATTAACATATCAGCAACAAATAGTCTTAGAACTATTAGGTATTTGCCTAAATTAAGATGGTTATGATGGTATGATAGTTGTTTGGGACATTAAAATTAGGCAACAGTTCATTAAGCTTATTCAGATCAAACACGTAAACGTCCTGTTCCAATCCAAAATGTATGTAGCAATAGCACCACTCCACAAAAGCTTGTTTTCTTTCATTGTTCTAGGTTTTTAGGTTTGACATCAAACCCCCACATGATGGATGACTATTGAGTATTGATGCATTAACTACTGATATAAAAAAAAAAACAAATGGTTTTCAGAATCGTCACAATATCTATATCATATATAAAACTTCACAGTTAAAAACGAAATTTGATATGATTTTGAAGATTTAGTAAATTCAATTGTTTCCAAAACAACCTTATTCAAGTAATTAGAAACTGGGTGCTTAGGAAATTATACAATATAAAAAATCCCCAGGTACTTGAGATATATTATCCGTCTATTTATTGAAACTTTGTTTGACCTAAAAAGAAGTGGCGGATGACCTAGGCAAGAAAAAGTTGGGACAATGAATGTACTTCAATATATTCAATGAACAAATCTTTATATGAATTATTAAGCACACTATCAACATGCCTAAAGCACAACAACACAGAATAAGTAAAAGCACTTCAAATTATACGTAGAGACCAATTACTACAAAGAATCTAACCTTCTCTGGGGGAAGATCAATGCCCAAATTCCCACGGGACAGGATGATACCATCAGCTTCTTGTAGAATCTCATCAAAATGGGTCAATCCCTAAAAAAAAAAACAGATATATAAATGCAGTTGAATCAGCATAGCTGATAAGAATCTAACTAAGAAATAATTTAATTTTGTCCGGTAAACAATTAAGAAATGCAATTCACCTCAACATTTTCAATCTTTGCAAAAATTTGAGTCTGGCTTAGATCACCTAATGTAGAAAGGAATTCACGTGCCTGTATTTTAAACACATAAGGTATGTTAGTAGAAATCCTGGAACAGAAATAGGAAAAAATTAAAAGCTAAAATATGGTTTTGGTCCCTGCAAATATGCCTAGTTTTGGTTTTAGTCACTGTAAAAAAAAAATTGTTTTTGGTCCCTACAAATATGTCTCGTTTTGGTTTTGGTCCCTGGCCCCACTTTTGTGATGATTTGCACACGTGGCACATGATGATTGAACCCATTTATTAGATAAATAGTCCCTGCAAAATCTTTTGATTTTGAAAAAGGTCCCTGCAAAATATTTTACTTTTGGAAATAGTCCCTCTAGGGACCAAAACCAAAACTAGGCATATTTTGCAGGGACCAAAAACAATTTTTTTTACAGGGACTAAAACCAAAACTAGGCATATTTGCAGGGACCAAAACCATATTTTAGCCAAAATTAAATTACCAATTCTAAACTTCAGACGATGAAACCAACACAAAAGATGTGGAACGCAAATTACCTGGCGAACATCTTCAGCATGCCTAGTATATGACAATGATAGAAAATCAATTTTGTTTTTTACTCCCCAGGTGCTTATAACCTGCAACGAGAAAAAATTATACTCCAGAACATAAAAGAAACCTACAATCCAGGCACACAGAAGCTCTACATGTTTGACTGTACGTACTCACTAAAACATGCAAGTGAAAAATTACCTCCTTGTCTTTTTCAGTGAGGGTAGGCAAATCAATATGAATTTGAGAAGCATGCAAGGTAAACAATGCCCCAGCCAATGTTGCTGAATTTTTAATAGTACAAACAACGTCCTGCCCTGCAACTTCAGCTACCTGCATAGTTTCAGGTAGAATTCATCATGTATGTAAGACTTCATTTCAACTTTTTCTATTCATGCCAGGCTAGGTGGCTAGTCCGATTATATAGATTTAGAAATATCAAATTAGAAAAGTTAACTTCAATTACCCAAAATTGCAATATAAAAGTTATTAACAAATGGCTGATGCAGATTAAAAATATACTTCAGAACACCACAATAACAAAATAGAAAGAGACCTATTGGAATAAATTTTTCCTTTCAGATCCACTTATCTTTACCTCTAGCCATACAGAAGTAGTTTCACTTCCTGTGAACAAGTATTGACCAACGAAAATGGTGTCTCCTGCCTTCACTGACTGTAAACAGTGTGAATAAGATAAAGGTTCAAATTAACACAAACATTAGAATGAGTTTATTTTGCACTAAGCTAAGCATCGGTAGTTGGTAGGAATAACATGAATCAGCTAAATTCACAGAGGTTTGAAAAATTTAAATGAACCTTGGCGAGTCCACCAAAATTGATAGGCAGTATCTCTGAAGAAGCTTCTTGCCCCTGATCAGGAGTCAGAATAACCTGACTATCAGCCTGAAGGGAAATCGATGTCTCGTTTTTGTTAACAACCTGCATCTCAGCACCAACCGTGTCCAGCATGACCTGACAAAGATAACAAAGAAACCAACAAAACACTCAACAAAAGTGAAAACAACAATTGACACATCCACATAACATTAACCATAACAGAACAGACAAAAACATGCAAAATACAACGTGTATAGTTTTAAGCTTTTAGTAACCACTTACAGCACAGAGCTTCTTAGAAGTTTTGATAGCAGTCTTCAAATTCTCCAGAGTCTCTTGGTGATATTCAGAGTCACCCCAAGAAAAATCGAAACGAGCCACTACAAGAAACATTACAAAACCTCATCAAATAACCGTCTATTAAATGTTGGATTTAAGTCATATACATTGTCACTATTAATCAATCCAAATCAACATATCAATTATAAACTGACTTTAATCATGACAAGTCACACACTTGATGGTGTAAACCTTTCGGTGTATGTTTGGATATAAGCCGCGAGTATGACAAAATCAGTTATTTTGTTGAATCTCCACAACTTGCGCAAAAACCACAACGGCTCACCGTGATTTTGACAATCTCTAGGTAAATCTAAACATACACTTAGCCTATGTTTGGTTCCACATTTGAAGCCACGTAATTGATTATGGAGGTGTAAAATTAGTTTTGACATGTTTGGTTGCTCTCGAGTAGTTTTTGAGTGTAAAAGTGATTTTGACAGTGAAATTTACAGTTCAACTAACATAAATCACTTTACATACAAGTCACTTTTAAGTAAAATGAATTCTACAAAATAAATTCATTGAAAATAAATTTTTGTCACTGTAAAAGCAAACATGCACTTAGACCACGAACATATGGAAAACTCGAAACAACAACAATAATATATACCAGACATTCCGGCTTTGAGACAAGAAGAAATAACATCAACTGAACGAGATTTAGGTCCCAAGGTACCAACGATCCTTGTCATTGCAGGGAAAAAGCTCTGAAAATACAAAAATATAATTTAATAACAATAATGATAATAATAAACGAGAAAATTATTAAAAAGAGTAAAGAGAGTTACGGTTTTGGCAGGCTCAAGGATTGAGATCATCCGAATAGGTTCTTCGATAAGCAAGTTACTTGAATGCATTTTTGCGAAAACCCTAGAACAGGAAAACGCAGAGAGAGAGAGAGAGAGAGAGAGAGAGAGAGAGAGAGAGAGAGAGAGAGAGAGAGAGAAAAGAATAAGAAGAACGTTGAATCAGTGAATGGGGGCTGCGTGAAGAGACCGAAGGGTGTTTTCAATTTAAATACCTAGAACTAGAAAGAAAGAAGGTTTCTTGGGAAAGGAGGAATATGCTTCCGCTTTTTGTATTGCTTCTATTCTATACCCACACTCCTACTTCTAGAACAACCAAATAAGTTTCCTCAAAGATTTTGATTAAAATTATATTTATTAGGTTTTTTAATGATATAACATTATTTAGGAAAATTTGTTGAAAAGTATTATTGAAATAATGGAAAAATTCAACCAAAATCTCATATTTTCTTTATATAATTTTAAAATAATATTGTTCCTATTATTATAAAAATGATAAAATAGTAAATAAAATAAACACTTTAAATGAATGACAAAATTGGAGAGGAAAAAAGTCGGTCCAAACTCATGTAGTTGAGGGTTAGTTTTGCAAGTTTCTTTAAATTATTAACACCCACTTCTCTTTAAATATTTAACACTCATTTTATTAATTTACGTCCACTTTCTTATGTTTGTTTATCCAAAAATAACTTGTGTGAGTCATTTTAGAACGATAAAAGCGGGTGTAAATAATTAACAAGGTATGAGTAAATAATTAAATAAAACTTATAAAAGTGAATGTAAATAATCAAGTAAGTTTATGTTGCTAACTTACTCCTTATTCCTTAATGATTTTAGATAGGTTGCTAATTTACTCTTAGTATTTTTAGGTGGGTGTAAATTAACAACTCATAATATTATATTCGAAAAGATAAATTTATATTATATAAGCATAAAAGTAAGCAATTAAGTGTAGTAAAAAAAAGAGCAATTTTAACCTCTATGTTGGCTGCGAAAAATACTTATTCGATGTATTTGTTAGCCTTTATAATTCATTCTTGTATGCTTCTTAAAAAATAATTCATTCTTGTACGTTATTTTTTATTTTATTTTTGTGTAAACATTCTTGTATATTTCATTTCTATTAAAGAACTTGTTCAAATTTTTCATCGAAAGACATAAACAAGTGGGGGGTATTTAAGAAAGCTATGGGAGAAGCACATGGTATTAAAGAAAGTAGCCTGCGGTAATTACCTGATTCAAGGATTAAACTGAAATCATAAATGGATGAGAAAGTAAGACCAACATTATGGAAGGTTGTGCTATCATTTCAATTAGCAAGTCTCTATGTTTCGATAAACCGTGTGCTTGGTTAAATCATGACTGTGTCTTTATTTTGTTGAAGTATTTTTATTTAATTTAGCAATATTTTGTTGAAGTTATGAAAATTAACTTTGTCAAAATCATACTCTGGAAAATTGTGGTGATTTGTGAGATTTTAAATTCGATCGTTAATTCAAACATGCACAAATTCATTTGTGATAATAAGTTACAGTGGTTTGTCAAAAAAAAAAACTAATTTTATACTAAATTATAAAGTGGAGCCAATACCACCACTGAAATAATTTCAGCTGCTCTAATTTCCAAAGCAACTAAGTTCCACAAAGTTCAACTTGCTCTAAAATTCAAAAAAGAACCGATTATGTTAATCAGGATTACCACTTGATAAAAACCATAAACTGAGAAAATCAGCAACAATTCATTGCTACGACAGAGTCCAATGAAATGTTCCAAAGTTACTATAATTATTGTTTGCAGAAAGATTTGCTCCATGAAATCAACATCAGTGAGACATGGAATCCAAGAAGCTGAACAAGTTCTGTCACAAAGGACCAAAGCCAACAGACTTGTGAAATGTGAATAAAATAAGTTGTTTATTTCACTCTATTATAGCATATCCACTCTTTTTTCCTAGATCAAATCAAACATAAACTAAGTTCTTTTTTTATATATTTTTTTTGGGGTCTGATCTATTTCAAATTAAGTTCTATTTAAAGCCTTGGCCAATCCATAATATGACCACTTTATTTGTCTTAAGAAATGGTGGGGTTTTGAGAAACTATCTAAAGGCTTTTCTGTCAGGAATAAATTGAGCAGTTTTGGAATTTGACAAGCATATATGCCCCACAGACCCACACCATCATTCACACTTATTGGTTGTTGCAAAATGATTGAATGATAAAAAAAAAGGAAAAAGATTTTTAGACAACCAAACCCTCATTTGCCACTTTCTTCCACTGCATAGGAAGGAACACAACACTACCAAATATTGGATGTGCTATGTGAGTAGCAGAGTCACTGATTCAAGATAGATCATATTATAAGCTATTAAGCTATGTCTCAGGACAAGTGCAACTTCTCAAATATTACAAATAGAAAACAATAAATAACAACTCATGCAATTAGAAGAGGATTAAAGAGAGTTCTATCATAAAGTAATGAATAACACTAATGCTCTTAAGCTAAGCAATCTTCAGTTGTGGCAAGTGAAGGTGAAAGTGAATTGCGAGATTCATCATAATCCTCTCTTAGAGGAGATTGTTCCACCCTAATATCCTCAATCATCTTAACAACTTCCAGCATAATTGGCCTTTTCTCAGGTTGTAACACAACACAAGCTAGTCCAACATTCAGCATTGAAACAAGCTCCTCCTCAATGTTCTTGTACCTCAAAAGTTCTTGATCAAACACTTCTGATGTCCACTCATCCTTCACAACAGACCGAACCCATTTCGGAAGATCAGCTTCTTGTTCCTCAAATTCTACGCAAGGGCGAACTCCTACGGGAGAAGAATACTGAGAGGAAGGAGCTCTTCCTGTCAAAACTTCCAACACCAATACGCCAAAAGCATACACATCTGCCTCTTGTGAAAGCTTCTTAGCTTCCGCCTGTTCTGGAGCTCTGTACCCACCCAGCCTTGCAACCGCGTGAGCAGGGTTTAATAACAGTGACAAACCAAAGTCACCTATGCAAGCAACCCCATTCTTGTCAAGTATCACATTTGATGATTTCACATTTCCATGAGGTATCTTGGCTGCACTATACTCTCCATGAATCCTTGCTAGGCCTCTTGCTGCCCCCAACACCAAGCTTATTCTTGTTGTCCAATCTAGCGGAATCCTTCCCGGACCACGGTTCCCTAATACATTCAGAAGGCAACTAGCAAATTAGTAGGCAAAGAATAATAATAATCAATACATTTTCTGCATTATAGAACAATTGTAAGCAAAATTAAAGATTTTTTCGTCTTAAAATATTTCTTCCATGGTTTTAAATTGCTCAAAGCAATGGCAATATAAAAGATTTTGCGGTATATGCAACTCTGCAACGACAATGGCAACTGCAATTTTGATCGATATAAAGGTTTGCAGCACAACATCAACTATAATTTAAAACCCTATCAAGCATCAACTACTTCATGTTTTTTAAAAAGGTCTTCAATCATGGTTTAGACTTTAGACCACAACATTAAAGTTTTTGGGATTAGGATCTGATGCAATAAACAAAAAATGCAGTTTTTGATCTAGATTGTTAAGTCTGAGATCTTAACAGTTTAGATTACACAATAACAAAATAAGTTTAAAACATTCTCCATTGTTAATTTGAGGTCGGGCTAATGAGATCAAGATCGAAAACTGCATGTTGTGTTGTCGCACCAAATCCAAATCCAAGTTTTTGATGTCTTAAGGATCGATACCGATCACATTTCAAAACCGTGTTATTGTCCAAACCATACAATTAATTAGTATTATTAATTATATCACTAAATTGAAAACTCAAAGGTAAAGGGCACAAACCATGAAGAAGAGCATGCAAGCTTCCATTGGAAAGATAATCATAAACCAAAAGCTTTTCTTCCTTAGCATAATAATAAGCTTTAAGTCTAACAACATTAGGATGTCTAAGCTTCCCTACAACATCCATATACTGTTCAAACTGATTCCTATCACAAGGATTAGCATCCTTAAGTCTCTTAACAGCAACAGTACATCCATCATCAAGAACAGCTCTATAAACAGTTCCCAAACTACCCTTCCCAAGCATCTCTGCAGAAGCTCGTAGCAAATCCTCTAACTCAAACTCATTCCTTCTATCAAAAAACACTAATTTGCTTCTCTCTGTTTCAGTTGTTGTTCCATCACTATCTCTATCCACACCCCCATTGTTACTGTTTGCACCCCTATAACCTTTTTTCTCACTTCCACTGCTACTTTCACTTTTTCTCTTCCCAATCTCACTATCCATCCCCACCGTTGAATTAGATCTTCCTCCTCTTCCGCAACATTGTGCCACCGTGAAAGAAACCACCACCAGTAATGCCACAGAAACCGCCACCGCAACGGCTACTATTCCCCCAGGACTCAGCATTTTCCTTTTTTTTGAAGGAGTTTCAGATGGAATATTGCCATGATTTTTGCTAGGGTTTGAAGGAACAATTTCAGAACTATCATCATCAGAAGGAGGGTGAGGAGTTTTTTGGGTGTCAGAACACTTGGGCAACGGCGTTGATCCGCAAAGACCGTCGTTGCCGGAGAAGCTTTTGTTACCGAATTTTGTAACCATGGAGTCTGGTAAACGTCCTTGGAGTTCATTGTTGGTGATGTTGAGTTCTCTGAGATTGATAAGGGAAGAAGAAAGATCGGGAACATCGCCGGAGAGTTCGTTGTTCTGTAACCGGAGAGTGAGTAAATGCTTGAGTTTTGATAATTGTTTGGGAATTTCGCCGTGGATGTTGTTGTCGGAGATGTCAAGTCTGACGAGAAGACGTAAAGAGGATATCCCCTTGGGTATCTCGCCGGAGAAATCGTTGCCAGAAAGATAGAGGAGTTCAAGATCAGTGCAGTTTAAAAGAGGAAGAATGGTTCCGTTTAAGCGGTTATCGTGTAGGTCAAGGAAGCGTAAGTAGGTTAGAGTTGAGAGAGAATGAACAGAACCTCGGAGATTGAGGGAAGGGAGTGAGAGAGCTATCACTCTGCCGTTTGGAGAACATTCAACGCCGCGCCAGGCGGAGTTGCAGGCATCCTCGCCGGTCCAGTTATCGACGAGGTAGCCGTGGAAGTCGGTTTGGAGACGGAATTCGGTGAGGGCGTGTGTGTCATTTTGTTGTGCACATTGTGTGAGAGATGGTGATGTAAAGAGAAATGCTAAGGTTAAGGCTAATGCTAGTGTTGTGTTCATGTTATGGTGGGCGAAGAGAGGGAACAATTGGTATGTTTTATGTTTCAGAATTTGAGTGAGGAACAAATTCTGCTATATGAGATTATTAGAGATTAGTGTGATGTGCGAAATACTATTTTCAATCATATACGCTGGTGTAGTGGGTGATGATTGAGAAAAAAGCATTGCATTGGACATGATATTTATTATATGTCTGCTGGTAAGGTAATTAGGATGATTAAAAGTGGCAGCTGATTATGGGTTTGGAAGGTGATGGTCGAGTGTATGATTGCTGTTTTCTACTCATAAGAGGGAATAGGATGAGATAATAGACCCCGAGTCAAATGCTTGTCATATGTTACTGATTTTCATTTTCATTTTAATAGTATGGTTGGAGTAGAGGATGGTAATCTAATTTCAAATTTTCATGTTTTCCAGTGATGCATTTGATAAGGTTTAACCATCACTGGTGTCAACATCAAAATTTCAAATTTTTAATTTAATACTATGAAAATGTAAAAGGGGTTGACTGTTTACAACCATCAAGAAAAACCAATCCTATATAGTTGCAGTGAATCGTCGTTTTCCTACTTACTCCAAAGATTAATAGTACATTAATTCCACCACCCTATTAAAGAATGCCATATTTCCTTAGTAATTTGGTCATGCAGAACCAATTTTTAGGACATGAGATCCACAGTACACAGTTATTTCCTTTAACTTTCTCTCAAAAAAAGTTATTTCCTTTAAGGAAGTGTGGTGGTTTTCAAAATTATTGAACAGAAAATTTTCATTAGGTTTATTCATGCTACATTACATGGTATGTCTTTTATTATCTTTTTCTTTTCCGTACGCCCCATTACTGAAACCTTGAGTTTGTGGGGTTGAAAAGAACAAGTGAAACAGAATGGTCCAAAGCTAAACCATTCCATGCTTTTTAAAAAACAACTCTTTGAATTTTGTAGTCTTTTTATGTCTGTTTATATTTGGATCATGTTAAAATTTCACAAGTTTATGTGGAATTTTGTATTCTTCTCTCTATGTGAATATCCTTTGTAATGAAATTTAGGTCCAAATATTAACTTAGAAGCGTAAGTAAATTGAACAAACCAACATTAATTTAAGAACTAATTCTAAATTTTAATTACACTATTCATGAAAGTAAAACAACAAGTGCTTTTAAAATTTGGAACGCCAATCTCGCCTCCAAATCCTCTGCTTTATTATTCCTTTTACTTTAACAGTGAAACAATTATTCCTTCACTTTTTTAGACCATATGCATAATGCGAAATGCCACGGAAGGCTACAAATATATAATTGAGATGGTGATCCAGTACCACACCCCCAACCTATGTAGTAGCTAGCATTATATCTCATATTATGCACATCTATCCAGAGTGGGATATGTACCAATTATTTTTTGCAAGTAATATTTAGTTATGGTTGAACCCCAACTCCTGCATGTAATTATTTTTGCAGCTATCAATCGAGTTGTGTTTACATGACTATTTGGACTTAATTTTGAATGAGAAGAAATAAATTAACTTTAGAAACACATTTAATTTTTACATGTTTTAAGCCTTTATGAAATAAAATTGATTTTAATTTGAAGCTAAAATACAATGCTGGGTGTGTTTTGATTAGTCCATGCCAATTTGATGCTAGTTTGTCATGAAATTTATGTTAAATTCCAATCATGTTCCTTGCATTTACATGTTAATCATTGAATTCCATCGCTTATCTTTCTGTATGATAGGAAAAAACTTTGCTTGCTATTGACTTAAAGTTGAGAACCTCTTTTTACTTTCCACCACATGAAAAGAAGAAGCAGTAGACAAACCAAATAATGAACCACTTTAATTAGTTTGGTGATAGCCTCCAAAGTTTGTCCAGGGAATTGATAAATCAAGTTCATCTGCTAAATTTATCAGAGTGGTGATTTTCGTACACGTTCTTTTTACACTCACTATATTTATCTTTTTACCCTCACTATATTTATCAATATCACCATATTTCGTTTCCATTATATTCCCCTATCATATTTCTTTGTAAAGGGGGGTGAAAGTGGAGGCGTCCAATGGCGCCACGTTTAGCATGGGGGCAATTGCAAAACTTCCCCATCTTAGGCTCATCTAAATTGAATCATTGATTTAATATAAAACAATGATGACGGTTGAGATCGTATGGCCTTTTTTACCTGCAACTTGTACGGCTCATCAACTTGACTACATGGATTTTTAAAGGGTTTGACTTTGTCTAACATGTGCAACATTGTACATGTTAAAACAACTAATAATAGTAAATTTTTTTGGTAAACAACAATTATTTATTCAAAAAAATTATATTTAATATTAAATGTACAAGTTCCAATACAAAAGTTCTTTTTTAAACTTCTTAACATGTGTAAATTTGCACATGATAGAAAAACTTATTTTTAAAAAGTAAAATGGAACACTAACTGAACCAATTTGAGAGAACTGGAATGCGTTTTTATTTTATTGTACTTTTATTTTCAGAATTTTTCATTATACTCTTCATAAATGTAATTTCCTGTTCCTACGACTATAACAAAATTATTTGATGATTTCACACTGATTAAAAAAATTATAAAATTAAAAGAGAAAGAATAATACTTTTAATGTATTGGCAATTTTTTTTAAATAAAATTTAATCTCCGAACACTCTTCATGTATCTGGGCATATCGGCGCATTGAATACAGGTGCGTCACCAATTTTAAAGTATTTGTGTTTTACAGTAGGTTATACTCCGTCAATTATTATTTTTACTGATTTAATCCTTTATATTATAAAATATCAACATCATTATCATTTTTTTAATCAAAAAAACATAAAAAAAACTAAAAAAATCATCTAAAGTTCATAAAAAAACCTCAAATCTTCATCGTAGAAACTTTTCTTTTGTGGGGATTCATTATAGAAACTTAGAAACCCAAATTTTATTGAAAAATATCTCATAAAAAAAAGATACAATATTGACATGCTATAACATAAATGATAAAATCGTTGATGTATATGTATGTGTGTGTGTGTGTGTATATATATATTAAAACTCGGTATCCAATCTAAGAAACGACTAATCCGATGAGACCAATCCCACCGTCCATTTGCGGGACCTCATTTAAAGCCAGAGCAATGCTTGTATAGTCGTAGAAAAAAAATATTAAGAACGAAATTATTACTTAAAATCAAGTTAAAGGACATTGTGTAAAATTATTATTTGGATGTATCATGTGAATTAATCTATTATGGATTGATACCGAGTTTTTGTAAAAAAATAATACTGTTTTAAAGGAAAAAAAATACTTGAATATAGTGTTGATAATATTTTAAATAATTTTATAGCAATAGATTGTTTTTAAAATTTGTTTGTTGTATGAATTTGCTTTTGGTTCTTTGACAAAATCTGGTGTAACCAGTGAAATAAATTGTTCCGATTGACAAATAGATTCCTTTTTAAAATAAAATAAAGAACCCTTCTTTGTTGTTGACAAATAAGTCGTATGAGTATTTTCTTTCAATTGGAATTACAGGCAACAGCCGGTAAGAAACAAATAAGTCTAAGATGAGGAAATTTTTCAATTGCCCCATGCAAAAACTCGCCGTCCAATGGATGTGCTATTAAACAATGTTTTTTCCTATTACGTATAGGAGGGAAGAGTAATAATAGCCTAAACAAAGAAAGTGAGCGATACTAGTATGAATATTTGTATTTGTACAAGTTTCACTTGGGTTCACATAGCTTATGATGACATTGGTGAGATTAAATGGTTGATGAATGATTAAAATAAATTATTTACATGAGAGAAAATGATTGATTAAGAGAGATATGAAACAATGCTACCAAAAACTAATGTCATTTAAGTGTAATATATGTAATTGTACACCCTTAATTTTCATACACTCATTCAACATCCAATTCTCTCTCTATCTCTTTTTCTCTCATGGAAAATGTTTTTTGCAACCCTACGTAGGTGTGTATAGTTTAAAACCGAGAAAGAAAGTGATGTAATAGATATTATATTTTGGTGACTTGACATGAAGAAAGAAGTAGAGAGAAAATTATCTATTGAATGAGTGTAGATGAAATATAAAAATGTATATTTATTATTGGGTTTAATTGCACTTTATGTCCTCAAGTTTATCAATTGTGCGATTTCAGTCCCCAGATTTAAAATGAGCGATTTTGACCCCCTCAAGTTTACCCCCTTTTTGATTTCGTAGTCCCCCACTCCAATTTTATGCTTAGTTGGCAATTTTAGTGATGTGGTATCCTTGTCATTTCACTACATTAGATATTAATAATTAAAATACCCTTGTTACATACGGCATCATGGCTCGTCCCAATTACTCTCTATCCTGATGTCAAGGACCCTCGGGTCTGAATTAATTGATCATGCACTCAAAGGAGACTTGGCATATTCTCAAATAATGAGTAAAATCTTCATCTCTAAGATGTGTTGTTTAAACCCTTTTATTATTGTTGCAAACAAAGGAAATCCTCGAACTCGTGATGTAGTTGTTGATGAGACTTGATTTACTGCTCCTAATTTCTGCACCAAATCAAACATATGTGTCTTTCATTTCATTCACTTCTATCAATTCGGCACACTAATTTAAATGCACATACAAAATCTAATGAACTTCAAAATAACCTCAAACAAAATAAAAGTCGAGGCTCTGTGTTATAAATTCTATAATTTTCAAGCTAAACTTGATTAAAAAGTGTCAAATAAAATTGGAAAGTATTAGAGGGAGTAACTATTGAACAATGAATTTGGAGTAATTATGTTGTGTTTGTGTGGTCTTCCTTATTACATACACCTTCTAGTTATTATTAGGAAAATTTGACATTTTATATTCATTCAATAAATGATGTATGTAGTCTTTAATGCAGACCAAATACATCATTTATAAATGAACCTAAAATATTAAATTTTGCTTCTATTTTTCTAATTCTTAATGTCCAATGTGGTCAAATGACAATAATGCCACGTCACTAAAATTGCCATGTAAGCACACAATTAGTGTGGAGGACTATGGAATCAGAAAAAGGCAAACTTGGGGGCCAAAATTGCTCATTTTAAATTTGGGAGGCCAAATCGCACAATTGATAAACTTGGGTGTATATAGTTTCAAACAAAGGAAAAAAAGTGATGTAATAGATATTATAATTTGGTGATGTGACATGAAGAAAGAAGTAGAGAGAAAATTAAGTATTGAATAAGTGTATATGAAATGCAAAAATGTTTATTTATTATCGTTGTTCTATCATATCACTAATCTGTTTCATCTATAATTTTACTATATTTAATTTTCTTCACTCTCTAATGGTAAATTAGGTTTTTAGTAAGAATGATTTTCCTTTTAGTAAACTATACTTTTGTGTCAAAATTTTGCTACGCTTTGGGGGCACAACACACATATAAGTGATGGAAAAAAACCATGTTCGCCAAATGGACTAAAAAACAGCGGTATTTCCATATTTTTTTCCCCAACAAGGAAATATCCATCATTATTTTTGGTTTCGGGTAGAAAAAAAAATCTTCTAAAGAAGACTAGTTAAAGAAGTCAAAAATCGATATTTTATACCTAAAACAACAACCTTTTAACTTCTAAAAAACTAAATACATCATTTTTCAACAAAAGATTTCTATGTATATTTCTTTAATCAATGCTCTAAGGATATTCATTAATATTTTCTAAAGAATAATGGCATATAGATGGAAAACAAGACAACAAGAGCATTCTAATTTTGTGACTGCCCGATAGATTTGAGACAAACGCAAGGCATTGTATTATTGTCTTAAATTCTTCGTATATGTTTGAATACATGTTATGTTGTCTTGTCGCAGCCACACGATTGAAGGGCTTCGAACCGTGAAAATCAGAAGCTTTTATTTCTAGCTTCCATGTAAACGCTTATTTCAATGTAGTTTTGTTTTTTGAGTTGGTTTTTGTGCTCATCCAAACACTCACTTAGTTATTTGCTAATTGATTTAATAAGAAAAAAATTTGCGGTTCCAAAAACTGAACTCTTCATTAGGAGGGATCAGGGGGATTTCAATTTAGGTAATAAATTCTAACTACAGTATAAGGTATACTCGGTCCCCCGCTCCAAATGCATCACAAATTCATCATTCACTTGGAAGATAAATTCACATGGTAAATTCAGAACTTCGAAAATGGATGGATAATAACCTCAATAAAAATTTGATTAAGTTCACCAAAACAAAATAAATGATTAAGTTGGAAACTCTAACAATTATAATGAAAAATAGGAAACCAAATTTAGGAACCTGAATTCAAATCAGCCCATATAAGCCAATGTTAGAAACTGCAGGTAAAGTTTGATTTGTATCTCTCATTGAAATCGACGATGAATGAGAAAAATCGAACTTAAATTCTTGAGACGAGTACACTCTAAGATTCTAAGTGAGTATTATCTTGTACTCTATTTTTTTAGGGGATGTACTCTATTTATTTTATACCATTAAAAAAAAATATGCTGCATAAAAGAAATTCTCGTATCTGGATATGGTTTTTCAAGGCAAAAATAAACATACAGTGTTTAGCATGCGGGTGGGGGGAATCACCTTGCAAAGCTCCAACAAGCCAACCCAAAGATATTCTTAAGGGGTGACTAATGATGATGACGAAGAAGATATTAATGTAACTTTAAACATGGTTTTGAAATTTAAGATAAATAATATTGATAATACTTTTAGACTTTTTTATACTATTTCTACTGTCAGTTTTATTGTTTCCACTGCTAATACCAATTTATGAAAACACTTGTTTACAACTAATAATTTAATATAGAATATAGTACTACAGTCTACATACATTAGACTTGTGCATCTCACAAGTTGATGATCTAGTTAAAATTATTTCTATTAATTTAATCATTCTTTACTTGAAATTTTAATTATAATTATTTTAAAAAATATTCATATCCATCTAATATATGGGGTATTGATTTATTTAATAATCAACATAGTCTTTCGTAACATGACATGATTATTATTCTAACTTTTGTCTAAGGGACCCCAAAAAACGCTTATTTATTGCCCCCATAGCAAAACTGGCAATTGCACTAATAGTTAAACCTTGCCCTCTCATGCAAAAAACAAAGGAACGAGATTAAAATTATAAGACAGCTAGCCTTTTTTTTTTAATTAAAAAACTAAGAGTATAATATAGATTAGTATAAATATAAGTATACTACTAATTACCAAACAAAATGAGGATATTTAAGGAAGCCGTGAAGAGATACCCTGGCTACCTGGTACCTATTATATTCGGTTATTGCCTATGGGATGTGGTTCAAATTTAATTAACTTAAAAAATGAGTTATTTAGACACACTAATGAGTTATTAACTTAAAAAATGAATTATTTATGCTGAGGTAGGGGTTCGAGCCTTTGACACCCCACTTTTCCACATTTAAAATGTGTGACCTTTAGTCACTAGACTACTTAACAAAACAAAAAAATATATATATACTCTATCCCTTATGAATTATAAGTAATTTAACTTTTTAGGAAATCAAATTTGCTTATAATTCATAACGGAGGGAGTACAAATTTCTGCCGAATAATTTCTGTCATTCAAAATTAACCAGTAGTCCTATTATGTAAACACCTAAATAAAAGAGTATTTGTGTAGGAAACAAAAAAAAAAGAGTTAATTATGCACTAACAATATGCCTATTTGGTTTTGAAAAATCACGTTTAAAAAGGTAAAATTTGATTGTTCAACAGGTAACTTTTACTCTAACTAAAAAAGTAAATTAACGGCCATAGGTCAGTCAGGTCTATTGGTTGAACCATAACGTACACAACCACTACGGCCAAGTGATACATCGTATATTATCGGTAAAAAGATGCTATACATTTGTAGTTGTAATTTTTTTATGCCAATGATTTGTTTAAAGCATAACTCAATTGACATGGACATTAAATAATACTAAAGGGTTAGGGTTGGAATCCTGAACATCTCATTTATTGTCGTGGTGCACTCGTTTGAAGTTCCCTTGTGAGAGAGAAATAGCTCGGGCAAAATAATGTGCACTAAACTAGTATAAAAATTCTTGTGCTGCCAAATGGGGAAATTGCCTTCGGCCTTTCTCATGGATGCATGCAAACTTGATTTAAATATAAATTGCAGGTCAATTTACAATCAACAAGATTCCTACCGCTATGTTTTAGTAAAATAAAAACAAATTCGTATTTTAAAAATAACAAGTTTAACTTTTGTGGGAGAATTTATTTATTTATTTCAAAAATGAATCAAAAGAATTTGATTATATATGTGCATCAAACATTATAGCCTAGTGATAAAAGAGGAAATAAAACTAGTAGCTGCAAAATGCAATGAGTTAACAAAGAAACCATGGTATTTCCTTCACAAAACACTCTTCTGATTATTCTCCTACTCTTATCTTTCCCTGTGCTCCTCTTTCTCCTCAACCGCCGCACCAAAATCTTGGCAACCAAGCGCCACCTTCCACCAGGACCACCAGGATGGCCCATATTTGGAAACATGTTCCAATTAGGAGAAATGCCTCACCGTACACTCACCAACTTAAGGCAAAAATATGGTCCAGTTTTATGGCTCAAAATAGGTGCCGTAAACACTATGGCAATACTTTCGGCCAAAGAAGCTACAATATTTTTCAAAAACCACGACCACAATTTTTCTGACCGAACCGTAATTGAAACCATGCGTGTCCATAATTACGACAAATCTTCCTTAGCTTTGGCTCCTTATGGTCCATACTGGCGGCTCATGCGCCGTCTTGTAACCGTCGATATGCTTGTCATGAAACGCATAAACGACACAGCTTCTATTCGTCGTAGATGTGTAAACGACATGCTGGCATGGATTGCAAAAGAAGCACGTGAGTTAGAAGCTGGTCGTGGACTTCATGTGTCACGTTTTGTATTTTTCATGAGTTTTAACTTGTTTGGAAATTTAATGTTGTCGCGTGATATGTTTGATATGAAATCTGAGAGTGGTTCCGAGTTTTTCACGGCGGTTACAGGGTTGTTGGAATGGACCGGACATGCCAATGTGTCGGATTTGTTTCCATGGTTAAGGTGGTTGGATCCACAAGGTCTAAGAAGAAAAATGGACAGGGATATGGGAAAAGCTATTGAAATTGCTTCCACGTTAGTGAAAGAGCGTTTGGATTTGGAAGTGGAACGTGATGAGAAATCAAGAGATTTCTTGGATGTCTTGCTTGAGTTCCAAAGAAATGAGAATCAAGATGCAGTCAACATCTCAGATAAAGATCTCAACGTTTTCATCTTGGTAAGCAATTTCCTCCCTAAATATAGAAAATGCTCATCTCTTTTTATTTAAATCCACCATGGTTAAAATCTTTGATAGGAAAATGATATTCTTAGACATTCAAACTCCAATCTACCACTAGCGAGAGAAAGAAATAAAGAGACCGAAGTGATATAAAAATGATAAGTTGTAAAAGTGATTAGAATGTCTTTTGTTTTAAAAGGGTAAAATTTCATTAATTTCTATGACTTTGAAGTGATTAATTTCTATGATTCAGTGTCCTATATTTTGATATGGAGGTAATATTATCCAACAAATTATCTCATACATAAATAACCGGCAGTAAAATGTCATTATTTGTACCCAAAAAACGTCATTATATCATTTAATAGCTTACCATGTAGTTGGTTCAAATAGTAAGGAATTTGATCGTCTTAAATTAAACAAGTGGTGATGAGTTTGATCTCCAACTATTGTGTAAGAAAAAATGAAAAAATGAGGCTGAGAATGTAGAATTCATCTTATATGATCACCAAATTTCTTATTAGAGGCTATTCATAGTTATTGACTAGTTAATTAAGGAAAATTTTAAAATACCAATGTATAAAATATAGACAAATTTAAAATACTATATCTAGTTTTTTTTGTGGACAAAATGAATTTTCTAATATGTTTGAAAAGGACATAGGAACAAATTTTGTGTAGAAAACTGAAAATTTAATTAAAGGAATGAGAGAAATTATATCATAGTCCTAATTTACCATGTTACTAGTTCATCAATTAAAATAATTTGATAATGTTTTTTTAGAAGAAATAATTTAATCGCTTCCATCTAAACTTTGCGGTTTTCAGGAAATGTTCTTGGCTGGGTCAGAAACAACAAGTAGCACAATTGAATGGGCTATGACAGAACTGTTATGCAACCGTGATTGTATGTTGAAACTCAAAACCGAGCTTAGTTCAGTAATTGGTACCAAAGATGTTGAAGAGAGTGACATAGACAAGCTTCCATACCTACAAGGTGTTGTCAAAGAAACACTAAGGTTACATCCTCCAATTCCACTACTTGTCCCACGAAAAGCAGTACAAGACACACAATTCATGGGATACTTCGTACCAAAAGACACACAAGTATTTGTGAATACATGGGCAATTGGAAGAGACCCTGATGTTTGGGATGAACCATTGGTTTTCAAACCTGAGAGATTTTGTGATATGAATAATAAGAGTTATAAGACTGATTATAGAGGACAACATTATGAGTTTATACCATTTGGTGCTGGAAGAAGAATGTGTGCTGGTATACCTTTGGCTCATAGAATTCTTCACCTTGTTTTGGGATCTTTGCTTCATCGATTTGATTGGGAGCTTGATTGCAATGTTACACCTTTAACTATGGATATGAAAGATAGGCTTGGGATTACCATGAGGAAGTTTCAACCATTGCTTGCTGTTCCCAAATTAGTTGGTTCTTAAGTAAATATTTTTAATGTTTTATTTGTATAAATAAATATCAGAATATTGTGCTTATATATTTGTCAAATAATGGTACAAGCAAAAAATACATTTATATGTTAGCTAAATGAAAATTTTCAAATGTTGAAAGTAGATGATTCTGTTTTTTTTTTTAATGAAAAATTGATGATTCTTAAGACGGGATTTCTTAATTATTAGGTGAGGTAGCTATATACAAGTTCTTAGGGAGTGATTTAGTAAAAAAAAAAAAAACTTAAGGAGTGATTCACTATGTGTACCCATAAGTATAACCAATCAAATGTGAGTTACTCTTTTAAAGTAGACATTTTAGTAGGTTCAAGTTCACTACTCTTTTTAGTCTGTAGCATCCATCTATCACTTATTTTAAGTGATTCATTTACGGTTTTTTTTGGTAGAAAAATCTTATTTAATTACACTCATGATAAACTTTCAGACCTACCTTCAGAAAAAGCGAAATTTGTTTAAATACATAGATATTGTTATATGATATTGTCCAACTTGCGTAACTTCGTTTTTTTGTGGTATTCGGAGACTCGTATCCAAACCTCATATATTATACATTGTCTTTACCAACCGAATTAAACTTATAGTTATAGTTATGAAGGCATCATTATATTACTTGATCCAATAATAATACTTATTGAATTAATGCAAGACTTATTCACTTATCGACCATGAAACTAGCCGAGTGACATATATTGCCAAACAACTTGAGAATCTTTCAATATGGAGGATAGAGATACCCCTACTGGCTTGGTTACTATGGTTGGTATCCGAATAAAAGTGTCATCACGTCTTATTATGATATGGATGTTTAGTTTATTTGAGGTAATTAATCGAGATCTGACTATAGTTTATTCATTACAAACAATTGGTTGCAACAAATAATAACTATTAAAATTTGAATGAACCGAATCAACCATTCATTTTATTTTAATTTACATCCAAAATATCTTATCTATACAATTGATTAGATTAGATTATTCTTCCAAGAAGAAGAAAAAGACAATTGATTAAGATTTATACACGGTTGTTTAAAAAAAAAATTATACATAGTTTAGCTCAGTTGATAAGGACAATGCGTATATATATATATGTAAGGTCCGAGGTTCAAACCTCGACCACCTCCAAAAAATAAAAAATAATAAAATAACAACCGATTTGGTGTTGGAAATCGAATATTACAAAATTCCAGTCCTCGATCTACAAGTCTCTCAAAATAATTCACCAAAAAAACACCTCTTTCAAAATAATCACATATTTATGCAAGTTAATTTATTTAATTTATTTTCCCCCTAAAATATTAGGAGTTGTTAGTCGAAGACGACTACAATTAAAATTAAGATAAACTGAATTTATATTAGACGGTCGATGTAAGAACAATTGTAGCTGATACAACCAAGTATTTCAAAATCGCAAACACAAACATCACTTTCTCTCTTCAATTTCTCTCTTCAAGACAAAGAATAGCAAACACAATTAAAATTTATGACAACTAAATGAGTCATACAACATTGAGAATTTAGCTGAACAATAGCATTCAGAACATGATCTTTGTTGGCAACAATCATTGTTCATATGACTTATGTTCTGATACTTTTATCTGTAAATATATTGGTAAATTTTATTTGAGACACACTCAAACGATCAAACAACTTATTTTTCTTGCACTTTCTACATTTAACTTTGACTTTCGATTTAGATCTTTAATTTGTATTTTTTTAGACAACGTCTAAAACAATTGGCCACATTAATCCTCCATCAATCTGCAACACCGTATATCTAATAAAACAATATTAAATTGACGTACCTTACAAACCCTTATACTTAAGGATGACAATTGGACCCAGATTCAAAGGATACCCGCAAAAAATACCCACAATGGGTAGGGTAAAACCCCGCTTTCAAGGGTCTGGATACGGGTCCGGGTAATACCCACAAATTTAAATGGGTATGTGTAAGGGTACTATACTGCCTAGCCCCGCAACCCCGCATATACATATTTATTTAATATCATAAATAATTTATTTATTTTTGGTATATCATTAAATAATTTATTTAGCTATTTAAGCAAAAACTTAAACTTAAACCAAATAATTGATTAATACAATAACAACTTCATCAAGCCGGTGTACATTTTTTTAGAGATATTTTGGATATTTTTTATTTGACTAAATACTATGATTCGTACTATATTATGAGTTAATTTTAAAAAATTTGGACCATAATTTTATTTCAATTGTGATGTTTTATTGTCTTTTCATAGTTAAAGTGTGGGTAATGGTACGAGTATGGGCACTTAGGTACCCTTAGTTATTCCATCTTTTCCACGATTTAAACACGAGTTATCTAATTTCACCTAATTGACCACATTGATATGCCCTCAACCTCCAACACACTATAATAAGAAAATAAACATCAAAGAAAGATATCAGTTAGGTTGATAAATTATAAGATATAAATTCAAATGGTATCACTATTAGATTATATTTTGGTGTTCGCTATTTATAACTGTGGTGTAATCTGTAAAATTAACAAGGTTTACTTTTCTTCAGCTCATTAAGTTATAAAAATAATGGTTGTAATTTGTAAGGAAGATAATCAATGTTTTTGTTTTTGAATTAAATGGAATAAATTCAAATCAGGCTGTAAAAGACAAAGAGCAGATATTCATATAGTGACCAACCAGGATTCCTCCTATTTTCACAAAAGCGATAAATAAAATAAAAAAATGGCTTCGCCAGGTTTGAACAGGGGACCTTCAGTGTATTAGACTGACGTGATAACCAACTACACCACAAAATTGAAATCATTTCTGAAGATTATTATCTTGTTCAATAAAATCTGGGAGCACGTACCTATTTTAATGGAAGTAAAGTACAAAGGTATGGTATATAGTTAGTTATATACATACAACATACCCGAAGAATACACACTGCATAATCTTCGTTCCATTAATGAAAGACAACCAAAGATAGAATATATTTTTTTGATACGGGAATTCTGAAACATGAGTTTCTGCATCTATCTACACTTGAAAGAAAAGTATAGACACAATTAAAAGGTATAGTTCCAATCCCAATATAATGTTAGTATTGTCTCATACTCTCTCATTCATTTGCGTTTAAAGCATGATTCTTTTGACTGTATTCAACTACTTTAATCCTAAGCCGAAATCAGTTGAGTTATTCACCTACTATAATCTTACCAAGTCAATGTTTGGTTACACACTGACATACTAGCATTTCTCACACACCAATGTGAGATTTAACAACATTAATCTCCTAAAAAAATAACAACATTAATTAATAAGTATTCATATCTTAGTCCAAGCATAACAATAAAAATTCATATTCTTGTCTTAAGCCAAATATAAGATACTATTCATGTCTTAGTCCAAATATACATATAAATATTCGCGTCTTAATCAAAATATAAAGATAAATATTAATGTCTTAATCCAGATATGCATAATCACAAATGTTCAAGGATCGAAGAAAGTATCTTTCTTCCAAATACACTGAAAAAGTGACAAGAAGCAAAGTAACCGTGTTTTTTTTTTTTGGAAAAAAACAAAGAAAAAAGAAGAAGGGAAAAACCAGTATTTTTATTAGTATAAGAATTTAAGACTCGAGAAGAGTCCAACCCAAATAAAATACATGTTTTTTACTTCACAAACAAGTAATGATACAAACAGAGCAGACTGCACCACCACAAAAACAAATCATAACCTTATAAATGACAGTACCTATAGATTTTACTCTATGAAAATGGAAAATTTCAATTATTCTTCAAGATGATAAGGCAGAAGGTTCCTTAATTTTGAGTAAAATAAAGTTAAGTTACATTTGAGTACTATTTATTTTACGAAATTTGCATGATTTGAAACACTCCTCTAAAACTATTGACTAATAAGTTTGGTACCTACCTGATATCATTATTATGCAAAATGAGAGAAAGTATAGTGCATAGTTTGAATAAATCGTCTAATTTGATTACCATAAACTATACTGTTTCACCCAAATGTAATCTAAGACTTAGAGTAGTATCAAGGTAATTAATAATTTCAAAAGTACTACTAATTGGCAAAGCCAACCATTTGAAAATGACAGCTATACAACTTCAAGATCATAAGTCTACAAACACTACACAGTCATTTTAGATCCTCATATTTCTCATACAAAGACCATTCAATGATCTATTGCTAGCAAACTCCAACCTATCTCTCATACCTACTTTTGTATCAATGTTGCATACATAGTTAAGACCTACAAGAAGATCAACCATTGCAGCTTCGGTTTTTGCTTGATTTGCATAATAAAGAGTTTGTACTGGTAAAATATTTGCTTTTACAAATGAATGCTCCTTCTCAAAATTTCTCTCAGAATGCAAGCTTATGGTGTTGTGTGCAAGTGGAGCCAACCATTCTAATATCTGCGTGAGTACTGAGCTTGATTTTGCTGCAAGGTCTGCATCATGAACGGATAAAGATTTGCTTTTTGCGCGATATTTGAGCTTAGCCCTCAGAACAATTCTTATAGTAGTTGGAAGCATATTGTACAAATCATCTCTTGCTTTCAAGTCAATTGAGTGAAGCGATGATGCCATCTTCTCAATCAATACAACCATATTTGCATAGCGAAGGGCTAAAGCTGCACCACCAACGGTAAATGAAGCCGGCTTTAACCTGTTGTTGAGGCATAATTTAGAATATATTCTAATTCTGTTGGAGAGAGATGATTTATCCATTGTTTTCATTTTGTCAACAGGTTTTGAATGAGAATCGGTCAACCTCATAGAACCACCATAACCATCTGTCTGCACACAACTCTGTATGACAGGAGAATTGCTTGTAACAGACATGCAACTTTTGAATGGCCCTATATTTCCTAACTGCTTGCTTTCGGAACGTTTGTGCTTTCGACCTTTATCTGGTGGATGAAGAGCCTTCTTATGTTCCTTGTTTCTTTTGCTCTTGTCAAATGAAAAGTATGGCCTCCTCCCAACAGAACCTGAATTGAATCCATTGAGATCATTCTCGGAAGGATAAATGGAAGAATGCAAAAAAACAGAAAAAGATTGACTGCGCAGAAGATTGTTAGCATTCATGTTCTGTGAGTCAGTTTCTTGCTGTAAAGATGGTAGGTGATTATTTCCAAACACAAATATGATCCTCTCTAGTACAGTAAATAGTGATTTTACAAGCAACCGAACAACATGATCATAACTCTTATTCCAAGGAGACATGTCTCTTAGATTCCTCACTTCCTGACGCTGACACGCGACCTTCTTCTGAAACTCGAGCAACTTGACCCGATGCAGTTCAGGATTCGCTTGCATTCTTCTGAAAGTCTGTTCAACCTCTGCTAGTACTTCAAGCTCTTCACAAAATTGTGTTGTGGAGGCAACAAATTTTTCCATTTTCTTCACTTTCCTCTCCATCTTTTTCCATTTATATTCCCACCCTGACCACGGGATATAATTTTGAACCGGATTGCAAACAAAATGTTCAAACCGGTGATAAACCGGATCCGTGCACCTTTTACCAAACCTGGCAACAGATCGCGCTAGAAATTGAAAACTATCAAGTATATCATTCAATACAAGCTCCATCAAGTAATCATCATCCTCAGAAACTAACCTTTTGATCCCAACAGAGTTCACTATCTCTTCCCTCAAATTCAACACCTCCCAATCACTCAAAGACTGCCACAAGTTGGTCATCTTCGACATCAAACCCGCAACTTCTATAGCCAAAATTCCAACTACCGCCTTGTTATCTAACACATTCTTGCGCGAAACCGGCCACAAAGAATTGAGCCATGACCCACTCACCATTTCACCTCTCATTGATTATATATCCAATTCACCAGACCAATAATCTAATACACACACTCAGTATCCTGAAATCAATCAAACCTATAACTAAAAATTAGAAATTTAAATAAAACTCATAGACTAAGATAGTAATAATTCTGCAATATTATCAAGGAATTTTTAAAAAAAATAAAACTAACCCTTAATTGTTATCTTGTTCACTTATATGGTTGGTAAATGTTTGATTTGAAAGAAACTCATGAAAAGACTTGGGTCTTCATAGGTTGAAAATGAAAACGCAGTTTAAAAAGTTGAATTTTTTTGTCTTGTTTTGTAGATTTCAAAAAAAGGATACAAAAACAAGAAACAAAAACATACCTCTCAGGAGAAAGAATAGATTGGAGCATCTTGTTGAAAATTACGTTAGAGAAATGGTTGTTCTTGATTTGAGAGTGTTTTGTGGAGATGTCATTTTGGTAATACTGTTAACGATTCCACTTTTGTCAACAACATTTAATTTAACTTTAACTTTGCTTTAAAGGTTACTTTGAAAATTTTGGTGGTGGGACCCGATGGTTGGGTTGGTAATGGGGTTATATATGCTTTTCTTCAACTTCTCCGTCGTCTTGTTGTGCTTCAGACAGTTGGGGAATTTTTTCAAAAGTATCGGTATTGGCGAGGAATGAATGCATTACAATTTGTATTTTATGTTTTTTTAAAGTGTGTATCTAAAGCACAAGTTTTTTTTAAGTAGATTTCGTTTTTCACGAATTAAAATAAAAGTTATTTTGACATTAAATAATTTAGAGATTTTGTAAAAAATTAAAATCTACTTTGCATTAGTTTATCGTAATAAAAATCATTTTTTTTAAACAAATAATCTAGTTTGTTTGGATACAACTGTATAAAAGGAATTTTTTGTTACAAAATTAGTTCAATTTTTTAAATCATATTTTCTCTCTCCTCTAAAAAAAATCTACTTTTTGAGAAGCTGCTTTTAGATTTTGATTTTTTTTAAAATTTGTAACAAACGGATGCAAAACTCTTAAAATGATTAATTTTTTTTAAAAAGTGATTTTTTTTCTTAAAAAAACTATAAGAAACGGGCTTTAAAACACAACACCTTGTATTTATCTTTTAAAAAATTTAAATAGAATATTGTTCTTTAAAAAATATACATTTTTATTTTATTACGGACCTCTTCTCATTTGCAGAATCGAGCCTCCGGATTTGTAGGAACGACCCTGCATTCAACAAACCTAACCCATTTCATATTCGACTACATAAAACTCATAAAATTATGTGACACTAGAATAAATAATGTGATCGAAGCACAATCATTTGGTAGCACTCAAATGACAATACATGACTCATATCGGAATACATGAAGCCGCATAATCGTGTTGGACTCAAAGTCTCTTACATGCCACCTATTAAAAAGACATTGGTTTCAGATCAAATGTATGATTTCAATCTGGTTAAACCTTTAGGCACTCCGAAAACTCTCATCGACTTACTTTCTCTAGTGAGTGGGCCGTCCTCTGTAATATTTGAACAACTCTGACTAACACATTCAAATCCATTGATTAATGTTCATATTTTGTTTATGTAATTGTATTAAATATTAAAATGTTGATGTTATGTATCTTTTATATTAGCAATATCGGTGTGGTAGTGACATATGTGACGTCAGAATCAGATGGAGCCGGTAGATGTCATTCACTATTATTGTTTGGTTTGGATCAAAATTAACTAAGTTTGAGATAGAACCCATAGATTTCACTTATTCAATTTTTCATCCTCGTCTAAATAGTTTATTTAAACATTTATCTCTCTCTCAAATTCACTAAATCACCAAGTTATCAAACAGTATGGTAGCTAATCTATTTGAATTTCAGATGATACCATTTGTCAACATTTAACTTTAACTTTGTTTTTCCCTTAAAAATTAATGTAAATTTGTTTTTAGCAGGACTTTTGTTTTACAAAAGTAAACGATATTCATTCATCCAAATTGATAAAGTACATCGATACAATACAAATTCAAATTCGCTAAAAACAAAATGGATGAATCTGCGAACAAACTTACAACATCCATATTAATAGCATAATACATCAAAGTACTTATGCCTACAAATATGACTATATTCAAATCTCCGGAATGCTCATGTCTCCGGATCTGCAACGTTGTCGACGCCAAAGTCATTGATCGGATCTGCAGTTGCTCAAAACTAATCTTTCAATCTGAATCAGATAAACATCACACTAAAACGGGAAATAAAAAAAACCGCACAAAGACGGGAAATCAAAACAAACAAAGTCCTTCAGACACGACGAAATCACAAAAACAAACGAAAGAAAACTGAAAATATGTGTAAATCACTTATTCAATTAGGATAGAAGGAAAAATAACTCGGAGAAATGATTTTTGGGTCATAATTGACCCTAAATAACCCTTCTTTTGTAGACAAGAAGAAGAAAGGGGTGACGGCTAGGGTTTGAGAAGGAGAGAAGAAGAGAAGGAGCAATTTTAGTACCTTTTTAGTATGACTTTTTAAAGGCAGTATTGGAAAATTGAAGCGTGGGACCAAAATGGTTGTTATGGGCTTTATATTTTTCGTAAACTTCCCCGTCGTCTGGTTGTGTGTGCTGAGGACAGTTCGCAAATTGTACAATACCGTGGTGAAAGGATTAGGAGACAAAATATTGTCTTAGTTTGGAGCAAGGCCGGCCCATAGCCCATCGAGGCTGGGCTATGTCACTGGGCCTCAATTTTTTTGGGGCCCAATTTTTATTTTTTTTGTATTCAAGATGTTATACGTATATATAGCGTGGAAATTTCAATTTGATTACTATGCTCATGTGGTGCGACATCATATGTTTGGGAGTGTGGTTTTGTGTTTGAGCCTCACCACAATGATTTTTTCAAATTTTTTTATAGTGCCTTATTTAATGTTTTTTGGGCCTAAAATTTAATTTATTTTACATCCCTTTAAAGCTCTGAAGCACGGGTACTCCAATTTGCAAAACGTACCCGTTCCAGGTACAACGCGGGTACTGGTACTGGTACAGTACACACCCATATGACGCACCAATTTTTTTTTTTAAACCTTGGTATTGTTATGGTACGCCAGTGGTACTCTCAGGGTACGCATAACCGTTTTTTCTTGAGAAAATAAGGCTTTTCATTTGAATTAACAACAACTATAGTATTTTTTTTTTGTTCTTTCATGAGAATTAATAGCAATTATAGTTTTTTTTTATAAACTCGAACTGTTCAAGAGCCACAACAACATTTACTAAACTCTCGAACTGCTGCTACTTATTTAATGTCCACTTTTTCTTGTCTGTCAATATTCTCATAGCCCGTCGAGGCTGGGCTATGTCACCGGACCTCAATTTATTTCGGGCCCAATTTTTTATTTTATTTTTGTATTCAAGATGTTATACGTATATATGATTAAAGCGAGGAAATTTCAATTTGATTACCATGCTCTAGTGGCGCGACATCATATGTTTAGGAGTGTGGTCTTGTGTTCGAGCCTCACCACAATGATTTTAATGTTTTTTGGGGCCTAAAATTTAATTTATTTTACATCCCTTTAAAGCTCTGAAGCACAGGTACTCTAATTTGCACTGTGGTACTCTCAGGGTACGCATAACCATTTTTTTCTTGAGAAAATAAGGCTTTTTATTATTTTTAAACCTTGGTACCGTTATGGTACGACAGTGGTACTCTCAGGGTACGCATAACCATTTTTTTCTTGAGAAAATAAGGCTTTTCATTTGAATTAATAACATTTATAGTTTTTTTTTGTTATTTCATGAGTATTAACAGCAATTATAGTTTTTTTTATAAGCTCAAACTGTTCAAAAGCCACAACAACATTTACTAGACTCTCGAACTGTTGCTACTTCTTTAATGGTCAACTTTTTCTGTCTGTCAATAGTTGCAGAAGTAAAAAAGTCTAGCACTTATCTTCCTTTTTCGTATTCTATAAAAGCCAATCCTTGCTAAGCTTTTGTTCTTACTTCTCACTTGATTATACTATCTTTTCTTAAGTTTTATCCCGTACTTTAGTTTTTCAATTTGAATGTTTTAGCGTCGTAGTTTTTTTGGTTGAATTTTTGTCGTCATTTGAAAAATATAATTTCCTCATGCTATGTTATTTTAAATTAAAAACATATTATCCTAACGTACCCGTACCTTTGTTTTTTGAGAAATGTTGTATCCCGTATCCGCACCCGTGCAACACAACTTTAAAGACTATAATCGGACCTACAAATTTGTTAAGACGACCTGGTCTGAAGTGTCATTGTTCGAAAATCGTTGGTCGATAAGATGAATTCTCATCCATATATTCTTAACATATAAGGGAAAGTTGTTGCGTAAAAAAAAGGTAGGAGAAGAGGAATTCATTATTGAAATTTGTTCAATATGTACCTCAACTTTGCTCCTAAACGGGTCGCAGTTTTAAATCAATTATTTTTTATGTAAAATTTGATCGCATGGTAATTCTTAATCGACATTTTCAGTCAAGTAAGCAATTTTGAAATGTTTAATGAATATCCATCAAAGTTATTTGAAGTGACTATCTCTGGGTTGAGGGCGAAAAGCCCATTCCAGCCCAAACTGCATTTCTACGTATGATACCGTTCAAATACTTGATTAAAACAAAAAAAATCAAATCTTAATCTATTGAGAAATGGAATGATTTTCAATACAAAATTTCTATTTTTATTGTCTTTAGGCCAAGTGTCAAACACCTTTTTAAACTCATACACACAACTATGAGATTGTGGGTTCAAACTCGAATGAAATTGTTGAACTTAACAATATCAGCACTTCCAATTTAGCTAGAATTTGCAGACTATAATTTCTATCTCACGTACACTAACAAGTGCCCGCTAGCCTTTTTAATTTTATATTGCCATAACCCAATTGCGAATCATCACAACATCTTTTAAAAAATGAAAGCTACTGCCCAACACATGTAAATTCATAATTAAAACCACAAAATAAAGAGAAAGCTACTGTCTCTTATGTTATAATGTGAGAAAGTAGAGGTTAGCTAGCTTGGAATGGATTACATGATAGGAATTTCATATAGAAAATATCACCCATTTGGTAAGTAGCTAGCTAATTATTACAGCATATGAACTCATGGAGAGATTTTAATTAAATAATGTAGTACATTGGATCAGGGAGCTTAAAAGTCCTATTGCCAGTGTTGCTTCCAAGAATATCACTCCATTGGTCTCCTATGTTTCCAATGATTCTGTATCCTTCTTCCTCCAGCTTCTTTCTGTCTGATGATTTGTATGTAACTGCTGTTTTACCATGATATATTGATGTATCCCTGTAAGCACAAATTTGTCATTAGGATATCTTTTAATCTGCATAAAAGTTTAATTTCTTTTACAAAAGCTAAAAGTTATAATCTCGTGAGAAAATGACAGTATCAAACGAGTTTTAGTTATATGAATTTATAATCTATAAGTATCAACAATAAACCACGTGCATGACAAACAAACCCTAGAAAACTGACTTGCAAATTAGTTTTTCCCATGTGTGGTAGCCAGCAAGTCTCAAATTCTTGGCTGTTATGTTCTTCTGTTTGTTTGCTCTTCCAGTTAAAATACAATCTTGATACCAAGAGACAATAATTTATTGTAAAATTTTTGAGTCTGGCAGTGCTGGTGCTGTGCCGAGGTCTGCCCTCATTTTAGACCTACCAACAAAATAAATTCTCTTTAAAATTGTTAAGCAAAAAGGCTTCGTACACAAACAAAAAAGACCTTGTATATCAAAATTTGGTCGAGGCCGCCATTACTTTTGAAGATTATTGAGTCGGCCCTGAATCTTAGACAACATAGTTTCATCAATGTCAAACACCCAAATGTCTTTGCCGTCTCCATTTATATCAAGAGTCTTAGCATAGAAATAACATTCACCGTTAACTGATTTGGAGTCAGCTCTATATTTATCACCTAATATATAGTTACCAATATATTTTTCACAATCTTGTGAATTTTTTTTCCAGTTTATGATATTGTGTGCTTCAACACCAAGTCTCCAACTAGCACATGATACTTCTGGAATGTAGTGTCCACCTGGGCCAGATTTCACTCGGAGAGAGAAGATTTGGTTGGTTGCACCTTGCTCATGGTTTAAAACATCACCATGACATGTTGCTAAGAGTGTAACAAAAAGGAAAATGAGTATCTTCATTCTTAAGAATGTTTTTGCAACTTAATTGCTCATTGTTGTGGAGGATTTTGTTCTTTAAATAGAAAATATCTCTAGTTATAGGGTACGTACAGCAAGATTGTGAATATAAAAATGAGGGCAATGAAAAAGGTAAAGTTGCAAATTATTTATTATGTTTGGGTCATTGGTCAATTATCGAGAGCTCATATCTTATGCATGGATGTTATTATACTAGTATTTCCACCCGTGCAATGCACGGGCAAAGAGTTTTTGTGCGTTAACAAATTATTACTCTAAACGTTATTATATAATTGAAAAACTTACAAGGGATGCTTGCTAAATTGAAGGATTTCTTGGTAAAGAAAAAATTGAAGGATTTCTGTACAATTTTATATTATCAATTAATTAGTTAATGATTTTTTTATTATATCAACGATCTATTTGTAAACTTGTAGGTTTTAAGAAGTATATATATTTGATAAAAAAAATGTATTATTGGTTTTGAAGAAGAAAATGTATTATTGTTATGTACGAAGTGTGAGTTTAAGTCTCACATTGTTTGAAAATGTGAAGATTTGATATCATATAAGTGATATAATCCATAAATAAAGTGATACTCTTATAGAAATATAGCCGTTAATTAATATACTCTATAATCTAGAGTAAATGCAATCATTTCTTCTTATAGATTTTATAGGCATGACAATGGGGCGGGTGGGACGAGTTTTACCTTTTCCATCCCCATATCAGTTTCTCATACACTTATCCGTTACTCTATCCATATCCAAAGGCGACGAGAAATTGAATTGCATCCTCGTTCTCGACGGCTTCGGGTATCCCCGCCTCATCCACGTCCCCGCGTCTAATAATTTTTTTAAATAAAAAATAGATTTTTTTTACAACCCTAAGGGTAATATTGTAATAAATTATCCAACAATATGTTCATTTCAACATTTGTTAGACCGAATGATTTAGTTGCTCCTTTAAATATCAATGATAGTTTTTATAACATTACAATTATCAAACAAAATAACATGGCATTTCTATATTCGGGACGAATTTGGGTATGAGTTCGGGGTAGGTACCTATATACATGTTACATGTCCTATACCCATGATTTGAAATCGGGAAAAACCAAACTCATACCCAAACTCAGTTAAAACGGAAAAAACTCATCAATTTGAGTTTGGTCCGTACAGATAACTACGCGTATGAATTTTGTTGCCATGTCACCTCGTTTATCCTAATAATCAAGTGTTCTCGTTTTTAAATTGCTATTGAATAGTTTTCCATAATTAAATGATAACTTGAACTCGTGTAAGTGTTGTTAAAAAACAACTGCAACAAAAGAGTTTATTTCTTCAAAGTACCCTAAAAAGTAAAAACCCTCTTATTTAATTCGAAGCACGTTGCATGCGTACGTTGCCAATTTTGTGAATGCTGACATTATTGTTTGACACCTAATCAAAGATGCTTTAAATCATATATGCAGTGTGAACATGTTATCAAATGAATTTTAAGTTAACTTTTTATCATCGTAATTTTTTTTCACACTATTAACTAATCATTCACCAAAATTATTGGAAACTGAAATGCTTTTTTCCATTTGGTAGAGTTAATTTTTAAGCTGAGATTGGAATATTAATTCGTTATCGTATAGGGTGACAATGAACCGAACCAACTCAAAAAATAAATCGAGCTTTGATAGTGAACTCGTTGGTTCATCAACCAAATGAATCAAACTTGAACTCAAAAGCAAGCTCGAAAATAAATGAATCGAACTTGAGCTATATATATAGTTCGACTGATAGGATCAAATGACACCAAAATATCAAAGTTAATTTGACACCAAAACATTATCGTTAATTTCATTTAATCTAAAAACTCATATCTATTCACTTCATCTACTCACATGTTTAAAGCTAAATGAGAGGGTGGGGAGCTGCGAAATTAAGGGATAAATTAGGCAAGTTGAGATATTATTCTTTGAAAGGCAAGTTCATATTTTCATATCACACGAGGTTCATGGTGGAGTACTGATTAATGCCTAGTCGAAAGGGAGGCACACTAAGCAAGGGATGGTGGGTGTGCACGCACGCGAACACACACACACACATATATATATATATATATATATATATAACTGTTCAACTATTGTTACTCTATTTTATTAGGGGATTTCTACGGTACACTCATATTTTAGTATAGCAGTACTTTTGTTTCACAAAATTTATAAAATAACGATCATTTTTATGAAATAAAAAGCTATTTGTTAATATTTATATTTTAGAAAGCATCATTTCATAAGGAAGAAACATCATTTCATTGTTTATAAGGATTATATTAAAAATTTTACATTTTGTCATAAAAAATAATCAATATTCATTGTTATGAGCAATAAAAATTTGTAAAAATTAAATTTTATTTCGTCAAAGCTCTCGGTAAATAAAATTTAATTACTATAGTTGTCAATGATAGAAAATAATTATTTTTCTTCAAAAAAAAAACACCTCATTTATTATTAATTTAACACTTGATGTACCGATACATCCAAATTTGTTGGATGTACATAGAAATTGCCATTCTATTATTCATTGATCAAAATATCAATATTTTCCTTTTAAAGATATGACTTACGTGTCTTCTAAAATTTTAAAGTTAAAATTGCTTTTGATTCCAAAAGAATAATTAACCTAGGAACCAAAATGAAAGGAAAATCACTTAAGGCACCAACTAAAAATCTAAATATAATTTAAAGGACATGATTGCTCATAGTATTTATCTCACAGCTAAATTATGTATTAGCAGAGCTTATTTTCCTAAAGGCTAAAGGATACATACCCAAAAATAAAGGCAAATTCTATGGTACACTCAAAAATTTGAATATATTGGTACACCAAATCAATAAACTAATAGTTAAATGTGTTATTTTTTGAAGAAAAAAATTGTTTTCTATCACCTATAATTAAATCTTATTTACAAAAATCCTCAACGAAATATTATTATTTTTTTGAATTTTTAGTACTCAAAATAGAGAATTTTGATTATTTTTTACAATAAAATGTAAAAAAAAATTAGTATGATTTTTATAAACAATTTAATGATGTTTTTTTCTTATGAAATGACATTTTCTAAAATATAAATATCAGCAAATAGCTCTTTATTCCATAAAAATAATAGTTAATTTAAATATTTTTGAAGTAAGAATACCGGTACACCTTTATTTGCGGGTGTATCGTAGAAGCTCCCAAAAATAAAACATAATTTTAAAATCCAGTGTAATTTAAAAGGAAAAATAAGAAAAATAGCAACGGATGTCGGTATACTGGAAGAGACTAACCTCACAAGATAAATTATAATGCTTAATGGCACGACACTTGTAAATACGTACGATTTTTTTTTTGTGTGTGGTTAAAATGTACTTTTGGTCCTCTAAGTTTCAAAAACTTGCAATTTTGGTCCCCAAGTTTAAAAATAGCACTTTTGATCCCTTAAGTTTTACCCCATTTGCAAATCCATGGTCCCCCTTGATTTGGACCCAGTCAAAGCTGACATGACAATTTTTCAATTTTTTTTGTTGATGTGGATATTTTTAAAAATAAATTAAATCGAGCTCTGATAATTGCAATTTATAATAAAAGAAAAAAAACATAAAACAGTGAAATGTCATGTGAGATAAAACATATAGTAGAAAAAACAAAAACGTAGGGAAATCAGAACTCAAATCAAACTTGTGATTTGGGCCTTAGGTCTTATTCTCATCTCAATCAAAAATTAAAAACGTAGAGAAAACAATCATGAAATTGAAACCGAACATGATTTGTAAAGACTCAGATTTCAAAGAAAAATCAAATACGAAAGGCTCTGATGTGAAACCGGAAAAGATAGTGATGAAGCCAGGTACGGAAATAGTGGTTGGTGAGAAGGCTGATTTGATGAAGAAGTTGAAAGATCCGAAAACGGTGGTTGCTGAGAAGGTTGATTCAATTTCAAAGAAGAAAGTTTCGAAAATGGGTGTTGCTGAGAAGTTGATGGGTGATGCGATGAAGGAAAATAATGGAATAAAGGACTTTACTTTGGGTGATGGAATGAAGGAAAATAAGGGATTTGCAAAGGGGAACCATGAATTTGTAAATGAGGTAAAATTTAAGGGACCAAAAGTGCTACTTTTAAACTCGGGGGACCAAAATCGCAAGTTTGTGAAACTTAAGGGACCAAAAGTGCATTTTAGCCTTTTTTTTGTGGTGGTCGGAGTTTGAACCTCAAACTTTGTATATATTATACATTGTTCATACCAACTGAGTTAAACTCACGAGGACATCCACACGACCTATTTATTCTACAATAGACTATTTCCATTTAAAAATATATATATTAATTAAAATTTGATTTAAACAAATTATGTGAAGTCACACACATAATCGTGCAATGTCGTGTACTATAGGAGTGCTCTTTAACTAATACTCCTTCCGTTTCAAAATACATATGATAACGCACAATTTTGACCGTTAATATATTTAATTATCTAAAGTAAAAAAATTATATAAATTTAATATTTTGAAAATATTTGTTGAGAAAAATCAAACAACATCTTACATGCTAATATTTGTATTTATACATTAGTTAAAAAGTATGGAAAAAGTAAGTCAAGTGAACAGTGCACATTGTAAAAATTGGACAAGTATTTTGAAACGGATGCAATATAAGAGAACCTATTAAAAACTTTAAAAAAAATTGCAACTTGGCTAAATATTCGTGTGAGAGAGACGAGAATAGTATTGTTGCATTTATCATTATTTTCCTTTCAAAAATTAATTTATCTACAAGTTTTATTTGTATGCATTGACATGAAAAATATCTTACACAATGCCTACAAACAGTGGCGAAGCCAGAAAATTTATGGAGCCCGGGCAAAAAATTTGTCGTAAATTCACATGTGATATAATATATAAACAATCATAAATCAAAATAAAATAAGTTTCTCATTTTGTCAACAAAAGTACAATTTAAAATAGGGTTATTAATTGAAATTGATCATGTAATATACGTGAAGTCTGGAAATTGACCATGTAATTAAATAACATGTATTTTGACCATGTAATTCGAGATTTTTATTATTTATAACCCAGTAATATACGAGAAGTCCAAAAAAGCAACCAAGAGATTGAATTTTTTCATGATTTCTTAGAGGTGAGTTAAGAACGTTAAAATATGGTTTTACACAAAAAAATTATAAATTTTCGACAAACGACAAATTAATTATGAATTTTTAAAGTGTCAAAAACTCAAAAAACAAAACAACGGAAATCTCGACCTATAAATCGAATTTTGAACTCATTATTTGCAGAGACATCTATAAAAATACATAAAAATGATCTGTAAAGTTTCATAGCATTTCGAAGTCGTTTAAATTTATTTTGATTTTTCAACCAAAACGTGCAAAATTGAAATTTTGTTTTGCGTAAGTGTATACTCACAGGTCAAATTTAGTTCCCAAATTTTGTAGGCATGACTAGAACATATAAGAACCTTCACAATGAAAAGCTTTTTAAGAAATTGTTTTGAAACGAGATACAAATTGATTATAAATTGTTTAAGAAAATCATAATTATGAGAGAATAAAAATTCATAATTAATTTATCCCTGGTCGAAGAAATTTAATTTTTTGTGTAAAGTTATATTAATTTAATTTTTTGTGTAAAACTATACTTTAACGTGCTAAACATGTATGAAAAAAATAGTGAAAAAATTAAACCTATATGTTATATTTTTAGACTACGCGTATATTTCAAGGTGGTCAAAAATAAGAAGAAATTCAAGTTACAAAGCTAGAATATATGTTTTGTATTTTATAGGGTCATTTTTCAAACATAATGTATATTACAGGGTCAATTTGAACAATTAATCCGTTAAATTAAGAGAGATGAATTGCCAATAGTGTGCTAAATAAAATTAGGAGGTAAATATCTTTTCCGAGACTTATTTGCGTGTGAGAATTTTCAGATTTTGCCCAATTTTTCTTTTTTAAGCGTGTTAATGAGTTTTTGGGTTGGGTCTAATGTGCAAAAATTATCGATTGAGCCTAAACGACCGCCCAAGGTCGTCGGACGGTGAAACCGCCCCCGCCTACAAATATCTCTCACAATTCAGATAGGTCATATACTATATCAAGGAATATAGATCGGTGTAATAATGCAAAAAATATCCATATAATAAGGCTATCTACTCGAAAGGAAGACATAAATAGTGTGTAGAAAATGAATGCACGTGTTAATTAATCTGATGAATCTTATTACTTACACGTGACAGTGCATAACTGTGTCACGTAGCATAGAGTTTTCTACCAAATACAAGAATCCTCAATCTATACTCCTTCCAGCACATTCTAGTCTCCAAATATTCCAAACATTACACTCTGTATTATATATATAAACCTCCTATAAATATAAATAAAAACCACCTTACACATTGTATGTATTGCATAACAAAATCATCATTTTCATACATCATAAATAACTTTGTATTGTAGCAACAATGAAGCCAATCAACGACAAACAAGAGACGGTAACAATAAGAGCAGTGAGTCACGACGAAGAAGGAAAAAAGAGAGTTGAAAAAACAGAACTCAACACACACAACATAGACACAATCAAACATGTGGAAAAGAAACTCATCAACAACGGTGTCCAACGATTGGACCGCCACCCTGTCGACGGCATAGGCATTGGCCGTGGGCCGCCGAAGTCTGGTCGTGGTGGTAAGTTTACTTGGGAAGGTCCAGCTGATATGGTTGATAATATGCTTGATCCGGCGCCGGCCGCAATGGATGAGAAGGATCCTAATTATGTGGATGAGGAAGATGGAGAGGATGTTGCTAAGGAGTTGATTGTTGGTGAGGTTGATGTTGCTAAGGTTGGCGGGGAAAGAGATGGTGTTGGTAGAGTTGATGTTGATCCTCGTTTGGTAGCTAATTAACTCATTAAGAATTTCTTCATGGATGTAGTTTGTTTAATTTTTATTTTTTAAGTTGGGTGTGTGTGTGTGTATTGTAATATGTTGATTCTGTGGAATGTGTGATCAGATGTAATTATAATCAAACAAGTGGAATGTAACAGTTTGTTTAAATTTCCTTGCAAATATTTTGCAGAATACAGAGTGAAACAGATCTTTAGTTTTACAAAGGGATATGTCTTGGCACCAAGGATTATACTCTTTTAATTTGTTTGTTACACTTTTTCTATTAACTAAATAGTTTTTGTCAAACAATAATAATTAGGTTGTGAGTCTTTCTAATGAAATTTTTCTTTGTAAATGATACAAATACCTATCAATCATAATCATAATCATAAGTAGTATTCGATTTTGAAATGAAAGATATGAAAATCACATCTTAAATGAAAAATATGATTTTTTTTTTATGTTCATGAGATAAAAATGGTAATTGATTATAAAATAAAAATAAAAATAAAAATTAATGAGGTATATATTATCCCTTGATGAGAAGGTAATTTACCCTTAATCACAAGTAATACTCGATTATGGAACGAACGAGATGGAGTCGCATGTTTAATGTAGAAGATGAATAAGTTTGATGTTCTTGAGTTGAAAGTGACAACAAATTTTAAGAATAAAGATGAAGAAAATAACTTTTTATTTGAAAGCGGTAAATTACCCATAATTCGTCGGGAATACTGCAGAAAAAATCTTATGTCTAAATTGAAAAATACTAACTTGTATCGGCACAATTTAATAAATTAAATATAAAATAATTTATTGAAACATGTATATTTCATTTAATCTTTAATATTTTATTTAATAAATTAAATGAGTAAAATTTTAATTTTTTTTTTAATTTGTGCCATCAGAGTGCAAGTTAACGCTGCCTATTAAATTATAAAGGAAATACTATATAGCTACTAATTATTAGTCGTGTCTTTATGTCTTCATAATATTTTGCATCTATGAATCCATGTTAATATATAATTAACAGGTAATGTTGATTTTTCTGATGCTATCAGGTCATAGGTTGAATTGATTTGAGAGGACCATGAACCTCTGTTTCTGTTAGTTGTAATTAAGGCCATCTTTATCAGGAAAATTAAAAATAAATTACGCATCATATCCACACCAAAGAAACTTAATCCAAAGTACCGTAAGAATTTTAACATCTACAACAACGAATAAAAATTAACCTACCAATTTATCCTCAATGCAACTTTTGAGTGTTTGCAAAACTTAGTAAGACGATAGGACATTTCTTCAAAACTGAAATGACCTAATATCAGCATTATTGGAATGGGAACAAAGTCTCGAGTAAAAATTCCAATGAGGATGAGCTGATGTAAGTGCTGGTAGCCCAAAAGCATTATCCTTCACAAAAGATTGAACATCTTCAGCTTCAGCTACTCCTTTCAACTACTCACAAAGTTCACCATTTGGATCTACACCAATCAAAAAACTTATATTAGTCAATAAAATTAAATGCACCTGTTGTGAAATTGATCACGATCGGTTCGAAATCACACCAATACTTGTATAGATGTGTGGAGCAAAAGGTAGTGGTAATCCTAGGTCTAGGTGCCTTCAAGCAACAACAACAATAACAGACATAAAGCCTAAGTGTAGAGCTTAAAACAATGACACTAACAAACATGAAGATAAGTAAGCTTAAGGAAAACAAACGCACACAAAATGGTAACCCAGTTCAGTCAATATGACCTAATCTGGGGGAGAGAGCAGCTCTCCAATCCACTATGATAAGATGTTACAAAAGGTTACAAGAAATCAACCTTCAATCCTAATCTCTACCCTTTGTCTTGACCCATCTCACTCATATGAACCTACAAGAGATTATACTAGAGGAAGTTTATGATCCTTCCAATGATGTAATCTCACTACCCAAGGTGTTTACAATGTTTAACCCAACCCAAGAGACTATCCCTACAAAGGTACTCAACCCTCAAGTTCCCCCTTTTGTGAACCCTAGACCTCTTGTTTCAGCTCTCTTTCAAAGAATGCAGAAAACCACTTAAATACTTAACACATAAGTGTAAAATCGCGCCACGATTTTCCACTGTCGTGCCACGATTTCCTCTTTTCCAGCTGTTGTGAATAGTTACTTTCAAAACAACTTGCTCAAGAAGTTGTCTAATCGTGTCACGATTTCCCTTTGACAGAAAACACTCGTTCTGCCAACATAAATCGCGTTGCGGCTCTCCAAATCGTACCACGATTTGATGCATTCTCAGAATCACAATTCTAAGGCAATGTACAACAACACCAAATCTCTAAAAACAAATAAAAATACATAAATATATGCTCTCACCAAGTGCATTGTCCTCTGTGTCATATGACTTGACAAAAATTGTTGTATTTAGCTGCAATTTGAGGTTATGAAAATTGTTAACATTTGAATAAAAACCATATTATAAAAATAAATAAATAGAATGAGTTTTTTTAATTACAAGATTAAAGAAAGCCTTGTATGGTTTGTCATCAATCATCAAAGTATCAGAAGCAGAATATGGACCTCCTTTTTTGACTTCATCCCACACTTTGTTTAGTTCTAATTTGAAAAAAAGAGGCTTCTCTATGCTCTCGAGAGATTTATAATTAGAATCTTTACATTTCTTTTGATCCTACAAAATGTTTATCAAACACACAAAATAAACGAACGATTTATATATCAATATTATATTAGCGCAGCTTAGATTTCTTCACACACAAGCAATCACATACTTAGGGTTTCTATGAGGAAGATGAAGGTTGTTATGGTGGTTAGGGTTTGTTATAGATTAATGAAAGAGAGAGAGTATTGGAAAGTTGTTATTCACATTATAGATGGAAAGAGTTGCTAGCAAGTATATATACACAATGACTTAGAGAGCAAGTCTGTTGTAACTACTTAACTAACTTATCCAAACAAAACAAACTAACACTTAAGCATTTGATGGATTAAAACACACAAACTAATAAATATGCGTTTTTATTTTCATATACAAATTGCAAACAACTTCGACAAAATATACCCAAATAAATAGTAACTTATATGCCAGTTCTCCTATAGCACAGCTTAAAGCACCATCCATGTTATACCTGTATTAATTTAAATTAATAGTAAGAGTGTAATTAATAACAATGTAACACCAAATAATCAATGAAATTTAGAAAGAAAAAAGGGGGAAAATGAGAATGCTGACCCTCTTGTACAAGACCAAATCTCAACTTCAAATCTTTCTAAGCAAAATTTCATAAATTTAGGTCTCTTGTAAACTGTATCACAATTAACAATATAAACATAAAAAGAAATGATGAAGAGAAATTTGCAAATATCAGAAATGTATGTTTGGGTTTAAGTAAATATTACGGTAAAAGTTACGATATCCGTAATCGGGTGCTCGAGACTTGGGAATTCCATTCTTAGCAAGAGGATGAGCCCTGTGGAGAAGAAAACCATTGAGGTTCATAACAAGCAACTTCTTCTTCTTGGGTGCAAGATTCAGCTTTTCAAGAGAAAGACTCAATTCTGGTTTGTGATCATCATGGTCAACATGATCAGCTTCAGAGTCTTTGATTTTGATATTTTCTTCACTGCAACTCTCTTTCTTTGCTTCCATTCTTGATACACTTCGTTTGAATTTGGTTATCTTGGTGATGATAAAATGTTTAGTGCCTTACTTGCTTTGTGTATATATACACAAGTGGAAAATGGGGGTAATCACGGGTTTATTGATAAGAGATTGACAAACGAATAATAAAATGCAATATATAATTAGTAACAGTGAAAAAAAGAACAGGTAGACAAAATAAAATACTTAATAAAATGTATAAAATTTGAAAATATTATAAAAGAAAATTCGGTAATCCTATCTATAATTCGGTAAAAGAAATATGAAAATTTTAGTACATTGGCATGTAGTTTCATCACACGTTGTGAAATACTTTCTCATATACGACGTTATACGTCACATTGATATCTTCACCATCTTCATCAGTGATCAATATATATTTAGTCCTTCTCTGGATGTAACTCTTGAAACACAGTTTTTTTGTTGTTGAGAGAAACACGGTTTAAGGTTTGCTATATAGAGCCGAGTTTGTATGGAAATCAAGGTAGCCGAGTTTACATGGAGATTAAGGTATTCTGTTTTTAAACGTATTAAATAAGTGTACAACAACTTGTTAAAAAAAAGTCTAGAGAAACAATAGATATATATAAACGATGACACAACATGATATGAATGAAAAGTTCATCAGTGAGGAGAAATATTATGGATTGCTGCATTTTAGATGAAATTTGTTAAGTTAAATTGGCGCGTTCCATTTTAGATGGAATTTGTTATGTTAAATTGCTGCTAATCTAATACAACATTTTAAAGGGAAATTATTAGGTAAAGACCTAATAAAATTAATAAATAAGGATTAAATGAAGAAATTAGAAGATTAAAATATTAAATAAACCTATCGAGTGTCTCATAAGCTACCACATAGTTAAATGTAATTCCTATCTAATTAGGTATTTAAAAATGGCGGTTAGGTTTGTTATTTTCTGGTTATTCAGTTAGGATAGTTAAGTAATTCCCATTTCATTCATAGCTGTTGACAAAACTGCAGGCTTATAGTTGGTTATCTAAAGTCGTGTCTTTAATCTCAATCAGAGTGTTTCTCTATAGAACTCGAAACTGAGATTTTGCTCAAAAAATCAATTTAGTAATGTTGGTTTTTCTAATGTCCTGAACTTATGGAGGATATAATTTTTTTATAAGTTAGTGAATGATTTATAGTAGAAGATAAGTAAAAAATTCTAAAATACACGAAGACAAAAAAAATGACATGTTATTATCTAGGAAAAAGATAAATGTTACGAGACGAATCCACAACTACCGTTGGATTGATTTCCGCTTTTGATACGTTTACTTATTTCAAAATAAAATAGAATTGCACCCATGTATTCGCAAGCAGTTGTGCATTGTTTGCTTCGCACCGTATAGCAACCCTCAATCATAAATAAGCTTATAATTGTGAATATAGATATTTATCAAAAAGTGATAGATACATTACTCGTAGATCTTTCTTTATTTGAAGCTAGCTTCACCTTTCTACAATTGATGTTGCAATTTAAAAGTATGGTGAAAGTAGACATTTATCAAATGGTTTTGGAAGTCTTAAATCAACTAGTAAATATCAAAATTATAAGATCCGATATCATCACCTGGATTGAACTCAAGATCATTACTTTTGTACGTGAAATTTCAAATGGTTATTGTCACTTTCATTTGAAGAGATCATAGCTACACAAAATAAAATAATATTTTTTTTAAAGAATTTTGTGTATATCTTACTTCAAATGTAAGTCTTGATATAATAGAGATGATACTAATTCTTTATATGAAATAAATTTAGGGTCAGAGAATGATGTTTATGATCAAGATAGTTGGACCACCCTAACTAAAAGATCGACCCGGTCCTTACCTACTAAGACCCATGGGCCCATCACCAAATAAATTAGCCCACAACCCGAATATAAGCACCCTCATTAGGAAGGGTCGCATGTGGTTATACTCGGTCAAATAGAAGATGAGCACGATGGCAACATTAACGTAAATGGGAAACAATTATCCAAGTTTATGGGTCATGATTAGAGTAAGGATGAGGATGAACAAGGCACCTCCCACTCTTTATATTGAGGCCTAGTAGAGATCCCATATATCCTCTATTTAACCAAATGATTCAATACCCAAGATCTTGATCACGGGACATCGTCGGCAAGGTCCACCTTAGGATGCTTAGACATAACAGTAATGAGAACTTTGAAGTTCAAAGAACACGCATATTACCTTTATCTCTCTTTAGGGGCACTAATGGGGGTTCTAAGAACTTCTACATCTAATTTTTTTTTTTTACCATTGAATCAGAATCTTGATGTTAGATGCTACAAACTTTGCCTCAATAGAGGATGATGCTAAGCTTGAGCTTCTTTTTTTTTTTTTTGTTCCAATTTTTTTAATTTGATATTAAAAAATGTTGATCTTAATTTGAAAGTTTTTCATCAAGAATTTTTTTTAGTTTTTAAACAAAAATAAGAAAGTACTTGAACCAGTTGCAATAAATTCAATTTGTCCTTGTTTCACTTTTTATGTATAATAAAAACAATTTCGAAATGTAACAATTTTTTATGGCCTTAATTCAAAGTTCTTTCTATAAAACATTTCACTATTTTCTCTTCCAAAATTACAAATGTAATGAACTGTTTTTTCTTTGTTATACTGCCAACAAGATCATCCATAATAATACAAAAAGAAACTTAATCCAAACCGTCATGCATAAGTCTTTTCACATCAACAACAATTAAGAGAAAATTAAACCACATCCATACTGCAAACTTTGAGTTTTGCCCAAAAAGTAGCTAAAATATTAAGAGAAAAAATGAAAGTACTCATCCTAAACATAAGTTTTAACCAAATCCCTATTACTAGCATTGTAACCACTACTTTATTTCCTTAATCTTCATTGAACTAAGTTGTCATCATTTGCCAGCAGACCAATAGTTAAGGAACTCTGGTGAGAAAATTTGGGTGTAATAACTCCAATCAGGATGAGCTGGTGTAAGTGCTGGTAGCCCAAAAGCATTATCCTTCACATAAGACTGAACATCTTCAGCTTCAGCTACTCCTTTCAAGTACTCACAAAGTTCACCATTTGGATCTATACCAATCAAAAGAACTTACATTAATCAATAAAATTAAATGCACCAAATCTCTAAAAACGAATAAAAATATGCTCTCACCAAGTGCACTGTCCTCTTTGTCCTCTATATCATATGACTTGACAAAAATTGATGTATTTGGCTGCAATATGAAGTTATGAAAATTGTTAACATTTGAATAAAAACCATATTATAAAAATAAATAGAATAGAATGAGTTTTTGAATTACGAGATTAATGAAGGACTTATATGGTTTGTCATCAATCATCAAAGTATTAGAAGCAGAATATGGGCCTCCTTTCTTGACTTTTTCCCACACATTCTTTAGTTCTTTGAAAAAAAGAGGTTTCTCTTTTTTCTCCATTGATTTCATACCAATCATATCTCTACAATGACTTTGATCCTACAAAAAGTTTATGAAACACACAATAAACCAACAAGATTTATATATTGATATGCATTTTTATATACAAAATTTGCAAAAAGAAAAAAGAACACTTCAAGAAAATGTACCCAAACAAATAGCAGCTTATTTTTGGATTCTTCTCCTATAGCAAAAGTTAAAGCACCATCAACATTATGCCTGTAGTAAAAGTGTAATATTATAATAATGTAACAACACCATAACCATATAATCAATGAAATTCATAAAGAAGAAAAATAAAAAAGGGAAAGTGAGAAGAGTGTTAATTACTGACTCCTTTGCAGAAGTCCAAATCCCAACTTCAAATCTTTCTAAGCAGAATTTCATAAATTCTTCACTAAATGGCCTCTTGAAAACTGAATCACACAATTTACAATATAATCATTAAGCATATGATAAAAAGAAATTTCCAAATATCATAATAATGCATGTTTGAGTTCAAAAGTAAATGTTACTTACGGAGAAAGTTAAGATGTATTTGATCAGCTGTTCGAGACTTTAGAATGGGATTAGGATAGTATCCATGATCGGTGAGACGGTAAGTGTGGATACATCGGTGGAGAAGAAAACCATTAAGGTTCATAATAAGCAACTTCTTCTTCTTTGGTGCAAGATTCAGCTTCTCAAGAGAAAGACTCAATTCTTGTTTGTGATCATCATGGTCATCATGATCAGCTTCAGAGTCTTTGATTTTGATATTTTCTTCACTGCAACTCTCTTTCTTTGCTTCCATTCTTGATACACTTAGTTAGAATTTGGTTATTGGTGATGATGAAATGTTTAGTGCCTTAGTTGTGTGCTTTATATAGAAATAGCACTTTGCTTAGTAGTAGTAAGAAATAGCAGTTAAGTTTGTTACGGTTTGTTATTCAGTTTGTTATTTTCTGTTTATTCTGTTAAGATTGTGACTTGTGAGACTGATCAATATCAGTTTGTTGCTTTATCACTTAGGTGTTCCTATAATTTCATTCAATCCAATTAGTGTTCCTATTCCTTTTATAATAATACATTATTTATAATAACCTCTGGAAATTATTAAACTATAACTCATGCCTACAATATAATGTCATAGTGGTCTACAATATCAATGTAAGTCTCACACTTTAAAAATGAATGTAACCTAAACTAACAAGACACGTTGATTTTATCCAAAAGAAAAAAAAATGGATGTTAAGAGTGATATAAAAAAGAAAAGAAATCCTGCAATATAGCCGACTACTAATGAATACACACTAGACTATGTTTGATATCACAGGTAAGCCTAACATATACTAGCTTACAAGCTTATTTGATAAAATAAAATGTGTTTGGTAACAAACTTTTCTCGTTAACATATAAAAATAGCTAAAAGTTTAAACTAACTAACTCGTTTTATAGCTTGTAGCCTTTTTCCAAATGCTAATTAAAGTACTACTTGAAGCTAAACGATTTTTACCATTTTTAACCTTTACCTTTATTTTATAACCCATTAACAAGAAAGTTTACCCACATTCACGCCAACGCCTATTTTATTTTACGGATTCATGTTGTTCTATTTTACTTTTGTCATTTTATATTCATCGATCACTAAAACTGCTAATTATACTAAACAATACAATTTTTTAAAAGCTAACTTTTCAATTATAAATCAATAGTTATAAACTAGTTTCTAAGCTATCAATCATAAGCTAGATTATAGCTTATTTCTACCAAACATAGCCTAAGGCAAATTCGAAAATCACCATGGATTGTACAATAAATTGTCAAAATATAAGGAACTTAATCCAAAAAGATTGTAATAAATAACCTTAAAAGAAACTTAACCCTAACCATCATTACATAGGAGTCATCACACCACCAACATTAAAGAAACTTCACCCTTGTTGAAAGTAGAGTCTTGGCAAAATAAGTAGTGAACTATATAGACACTAAACATTTCTCCAAAACATAGTGCCTCACAAAGTGACTACTAGTCTATTACCAGCCATAAAATCACTACATTTCGTTATGCAACATCGTTGAACCATGTTTCACTCAATTGTTAGAAGTTATACATGAACGAACACGAGAATAAAAGGACCAATCAGGATGAGAAGTTGTAATTGCTGGTACACCAAAAGCATTATCCTTCACATATGACTGAACATCTTCAGCTTCAGCTACTCCTTCCAAGTACTTGCATAGGTCACCATTTGGATCTATTCAAATTATAAAAAGAATTAATTACATCACTAAAATTAAATACATCAAATCTCTAATAGAGTTAAAATATAAGAAGCATAAGTTCTAACCCAGTGCTTTGTCACCCTTGTCATCTGGATCATATGACTTGGTAAAAATTGATGTATTGGGCTGCAACTTGAGGTGATAAAAGCTATTAATATTTGATTCAAAAACAGTTTTTTATATTAAAATAAAAAAACATGAGCATTACCGGATTAAGGAAGGACCTGTATGGTCTATCATCAATCATCAAAGTATTTGAAGCAGAATATGGCCCTCCTTTCTTGACATTATCCCACACTTCTTTTAGTTCCTTGAAAAATAGAGGCTTATCGTTGTTCTCCAAGGTTACAAAACCTGAATACATACATTTGTCTTGATCCTAAAATAAGTATATAAAACACGCAAATTAATGAACAAAGTTAACATATTAACAAATATTTATTGCATGAAACAACATAAAAAGACTTCAAGTACCCGTACCCAAACAAATAGTAGCTTGTTTTTCAAATCTCCCATAACACATGCTAAAGCACCATCAACATTACGCCTGTATTGATTGATTGTAAAAAAAGGGGTACAATGTAAGTAAAAATAATCAATCAAATTTAAAATAGAAAAGGAGGGAAATAGAAGAGTGTTACTGACTCCATTCCAGAAGACCAGAGGCCTACTTCAAATCTTTCCAAGCAGAATTTCATAAATTCTTCACAAAATGGCCTCTTGTAACCTTTAACACAATTCAGAAAATAATAATCAGTTAAATATGCATTAAAAAAATCACACACAAAATATGCATTCAATGAATATGAGAAATGTATTACGGAGAAAGTAACGATCTTCGTAATCAGCAGTTCGAGACTTTGGAACTGCTTTCTTATCACGAACATGAGCTCTATGGAGAAGAAATCCATTAATGTTCATGATAAGCAATTTCTTCTTAGGGCCAAGATTCAGTTTCTCAAGAGAAAGACCCAACTCCAGTTTTTCTGAACATTTGTGATCATCAAGGTCAACATGATCAACTTCAGAGTCTTTGTTTTTGATATTTCCATCACTGCAACTCTTTTTCTTTGCGTCCATTATTGATACACTTTGCTAAATTATGGGATGGTGTAGTGCTTTACTTGCTTTATATACACAAGTGGAAAATGTGGGAGATCGTGTATTATTAAAGATGAAATTAATGCAGAAGATGATAAGGTGAAATAAACAGATTCAGTGTTCCCTTTTAGTGACATTGGTAATCCTAAACGTCTTCCTTTTGGTATTGGAAATGTTAAATGTACTCCCTCCTCAGTTTATTCCACATTTACATGAAAAGCACAATTTGGGTAGTCAAATTCAATTTTAATTAGATTCTGTGTTATCGGATATTCTTACGGTGTGACTAGAAAATATCATTTGATAACTGCAACTTATGAATGTAGTAAAACTTATTAGGCTACCTTTGAAAACTCATGCGCAATTTACACAAACCAATAGAAACTAGTTATGTGTCCTCCACCATAACAAGCATATTTGTTATTTTATTTTGCAAAAATTTAGCAAGTATTTTATTATTTGCATATTCACCCTATTTTAAATTAATGATATTTTGCAAGTTAAATCATCAAATTAATTAAATTTCCCTCCAATCCAATCATCACTCTCCAAACTTTCTTTGAAATGGCTTTGCAAAAACCATTAAAAATTAAAAATATCACCCATAAAAATCAAACTAGGGTGCTCACACTATGTAGAATTTTACTTCCAAACCACTTGACCGATACATCTTTTATGAAATAATTTGGAATGCAAATATATGTTATTTGTGAGTAATTATATAATTTTTTTATGCCGTGTCTTATAAACCCAGCTTTAGTAAAAGAAAACATTTTATATGTGTGTATATATATTCCTTTTTTTTTTAAATAAAGTGTGTGTATATATTCCTTTTTTTTTTTTTTAAATAAAGTACATTTAAGTCAAAAAAATACTATATCATAACTCTGATATTATTGTTCACTTAAACCTTAAGGCATGAGTTAATAAACTAAAGAGCAGTGCTATTTCAAGGGAAAGAAATCATCCCAATTGAAAATTAGCCAATCAAAATGCTTGCTTTGGTGGAATAAACTGAGGAGAGAGACCGCAATCAAGAGAGAAATTGCTAAATTGCAGAAAAACCATTCTCGAAGGCTTCGCTATGCAGTGTGTGCTAGATTTAGCAATTTTCTAAACTAAATGTAGAAGTTTTTTCTTAAAAGTTATGCATTCAATATCTTAAAAGTTATCTATTTAACTTATTTTTAATTTCATTTTAGGGGGGTGTATTGAATTGAGAATTCAAGGGATTTTAAAAGACTTTTGTATAATTAAAAAGTCTAGTGGTATTCAATCAAGACTTTTATAAAATGTAAACAAATCTTGTGGTATTCAATCAAGACAATCATGACTTTTTTTTAAGGCAACAAAATCCGTTGGTATTCAATTGAGATTTCTCATGACTTATGAATTGTCTATTGGTATTCAAAAGTCTATAGATTTTGATGGATTCTTAGATGGAATGGATTTTGTGAGACTTTTTAGTTAAAAATATAAATACTACTCCCATCCAACAATCTCACACAAACCCTTGAGATTTTGTGATTGTCTGCCGTCATCTTCCATTACAGGTTTTTCTTTTCTCTATCAAATTCTTCAACTTTCATTTTTTTTTTGTCTGATCCTATTTTATTTTTTTTTCCGATTACTTTTGTCTCTTCTTTTTCTGTTCAATTAATTACTTTTTTTGGGATTGATACTTTTTTTTGTCTGATTCTAATGTTTGGGATTGATACCATTGACCGAAACAAATACAAATTATGTTTGGGATTGATACTGTTCAATTACTCTTTTTGTTGTCTGATTGTTGTACTCTTTTGTCCATGTCGATTACCATCATGATTACTATTATTTGTTTTTTTTGTTCGATTACTTTTTTTTTTTTTTGATTCTTGTATACTTTTTTGTCCATGTCGATTACTATTATTTGCTTTTTTTTTTGTTCGATTACTTTTTCTTTTGTCTAATTCTTGTTAATGCAATTTTTTTTGTCTGATATAGGTTGAGATATGTGGAGAGATGCTATTTAGGAGAACATGAAGTTAAAATATTACAATGTAGAAAATAATCAATCTCTTTGTTTTACATTAATCACTTTGCTAGTAAAAAAGAATTTTCTATTGGTTTTATTTTTCTTTATTCAAACGCAATTTATTTGTTTACTATTTCTATCATTCACTGTTGTAAGTTTGTTCTTTTTCTCCTAAAATTCATTGAATCCTTTGAAATATTAAAATCCCATAAAATCCTTTGAAATCCTTAGAAGTCATTGTGATAAATCCATTAAAATCTTGAATGTATAAAGTCTTTTGCATAAAAAGTCTTTTAAAATCTCACAGAATCAGTACAATCTCACAAAGTCTTTTAAAATCTTGAAGACTTTTGTTATTAAAACAATCTTTATAACTCCTTAAAATGTGTTTTAAGGATACGAGTTAGCATGACCCAAAATATGCTTTATTATAAATAGTCCCAAAGTAAAATTCGAAAACTATAATGGATTGTACAATAAATTGCCAAAATAAAATTGAACTTAATCCAAATAAGATAAGGGACAATATAATCCAAACCATCATTACATAGGCATGATCACAATACCAACGATGAAGAAAAAATTAGAACACTTGACACACATATTGAAACGTCGTTTGTAAAATAATAAGTAAACATTTCTCCAAAACATAGTTCTTCAAACACATATAGTCTACTACCAGCCATAAAACCACTGCATTTCGTTATGCAACATTATTGAACCATGTTTTACTCAATTGTTGGTAGTTATACGGGAACGAACACGAGAATAAAAGGCCCAATCAGGATGAGATGTTGTAATTGCTGGTTCACCAATACCATTATCCTTCACATATGACTGAACATCTTCAGCTTCAGCTAGCCCTTTCAAGTACGTGCATATGTCACCATTTGGATCTATTCAAATTTAAAAAAATAAAAAATTAATTACATAAATAAAATTAAATACACCAAATCTCTAGTAAAATATAAGAAGCATGAGTTCTAACCCAGTGCCTTGTCATCCTTGTCCTCAGGATCATATGACTTGGGAAAAATAATTGATGTATTGAGCTGCAAATTGAGGTGATTAAAGCATTTGATTCAAAAACAGTTTTTTATATTAATATTAAGAAAAACAAGTGATTTACCGGATTAAGGAAAGACTTGTATGGTTTGTCATCGATCAGCAAGGTATTCGAAGCAGAATATGGCCCTCCTTTCTTGATAGTGTCCCACACTTTTTTCAGTTCTTTGAAAAAGAGAGGCTTCTTATTGTTCTCCAAGGATTTAAAACCAGAATCTCTACATTTACCTTGATCCTAAAATAAATGTATGAAACAAATTAATTTAACATGTCAAAAAATGATCGTGTGTATAAGCGATACGTACCCAAACAAATAGTAGCTTGTTTTTCGATTCTCCAATAGCACAGGCTAAAGCACCATCAACATTATGTCTGCGTTTATAATAATAGAAGGGATACAATGTAAAAAAAATAAAAAATCAAATTTAAAAAGAAAAAAAAAGAATAGAAGAGTGTTACTGACTCCATTGCAGAAGACCAGACGCCAACTTCAAATCTTTCTAAGCAGAATTTCATAAATTCTTCACTAAATGGCCTCTTATAAACTGTAACACAATTCATAAAATAATCAATGATAAATATGCATTCTAATATTTTATGAAGAATATGATAAAAATTGCTAAATATATATGAGAAACATACGGAGAAAGTAACGATATTTGTAATCAGCGGTCCGAGACTTTGGAACTGCTTTCTTATCACGAACATGAGCTCTATGGAGAAGAAATCCATTAAGGTTCATAATAAGCAATTTCTTCTTAGGTCCGAGATTCAGCTTCTCAAGAGAAAGACCCAATTCTGGTTCTTCTGAACTTTTTTCATCATCATGATCAGCTTCAGAGTCTTTGATTTTGATATTTCCATCACTGCAACTCTTCTTCTTTGCATCCATTATTGATACACTTTGCTAAATTATGGTAATGATGATAAATGTAGTGCTTTATAACAAGTGGAAAAGGTGAAGTAAACCGATTCGTTGTTCCCTTTAGTGGCATTGGTATTCCTAAACGTATGTATAGAAGAATTCAATTCAATTCAATTCAAAAGTCCACGTGTAAGTATATGTTTTTGATCATACTATAAATATCTCTATTTTTGTTCTTAATTCCTCTAAAAAATATCAATAAATTTTGATTTCCGAAGTGTCAAAATCTTCCTTCAAAAAAGAAAAAAGGGTTAAAATCTAATAAAAAAAGCAATTGGATGAGAGAGGGTTTTGCTTTAAAAGTTGAGAAAGTATTTTGAAGCACTTGGATTGAAGATGTAAGTGTATTAATTTTCATAATATTTATAATTTTAAGTAACTAAGTTAAGTTGTTTTTATCTATTTCCCTTCAACTTCATAGATTTTTTAGTTTAAAGACCAAAAAAAAAGCAAGATTTAAAGTCGGTGCACATTCATTAGACGAGCAGTAGCAAACTCAAAGCGAGAGATTCAAGAATTTAAGGTAAAATTTTTAAGCATATTCTATAGGCTCATCATATTCCGCCCAGTGAATTAAGACGGTTTTAACAACTTGTTAGATGAGTTGTCAATCCTGTCTATTTGAAGAAACCTTGAGTTGCAGGCTAACATAATTCATCCAATCGAATGTTCTCTCTTTTTTTTTTTGAGGAACAAATGTTCACTCTCGCAGACAATTAAAAAGGGCAGCTCAGTTAGATCTTGAGAAAAAAAAAACCAAATTTTGGAGGAACCGACATTTTTTTTCTTAATATCATGTTTTTTTTTTAAATCATAAAAGCAAGTAGCCCACTCGATAATTCAACTTTCGCATACACATAATTCAATACTACCAAACTAAAGCTTAAAACCTAGTACATGATAAGATAAAAAGGCTATAAAGCAACATGCAAGTGGCAAAAGTGGTGGTAAATTGATAGAAGAAAAACCCAAGAGAAAGGAAAGAATTACAATTGGTTGAAGGGGGTATCCTAAGGAAGTTATTAATAGGACAAGTCGGTCACTCACTTTCAAGCGTATCACGTTATATAAAAAGCAAATTTGGTTCTTTTGCAAATTATTTTGAGTTCAAAGACAAGAAAGAAAAAGAAAAAAAGTGATCTAGACAAGAGACGTATGGAGATACTATGAATCTGTTGTAAATATTTGATCTAGATGGTTATACATAAATTTTATTATTCATCGTATCTTTGATTTAGTTCCGCACTTAATGTTTTTTTCAACATGCAATCCGAAAATGAAATTTTAATTTATAAAGTGCGAGATATAATCTTTTTGTCTAAATGGTCTGAATTAAATCACGTGTATATACTTATGCCTAGACATAATGTTAGGTTTGCATTCCTATAATTGATACAGTCATATGTCTTTGAATCAATCGGCTATTTTGCTCAACATCAACAGTTGATTGATATAACGGATTTTGCGTTGTTAGACATATATGTCAACGTATGATGAGAATAGGTGGAGACATAATTGAATTAGGAAGAGTATATAATCGATCAAGTAAAAACCTTAGACAATTAGTTAAAGTTATGTAAGCAAACTAAGCCAAAACAATAGGTGGAGACATAATTGAATTAGGAAGAGTATATAATCGATCAAGTAAAAACTTCAGACGATTAGCATTTGCATATCTTTCTAATAAGGTAGTTTATGTCTTTCTGATTCTATAAATAATTGAGAGAAAATGTTAGCAACACTCTCTTTCGAACAATACTCTTTTAAACACTTACTCTCTTAAAAAATGGTCACAAGTCTGTTGGGATTGGTTTTGCTTTACAAAGGATTCTAAACTAAACTAAAGTCATGTCTAGCAACTAAAGTCTCCTCTAGAACTTGAATTGAGAGTTAAGGCTGTTGTCGCTTATCAGCGAAAGGCAAATAAATGTTCTTCAAATGGTCAACCGTTCCATAGATTATAGTTTATAGATCATAGTTCATCTTCTAGATCTGCTTCTTTTAAATGCATATGGTTCTTAAATGTGTAATGTAAGGCTCTCTTTATCAGAAAAATAAAGAATTGGCATTAAAAGAAAATAAGACAAGCATTTCATCCACAATGAAACCCTGGAGTTTTTGCAAAATAAGTTGCTAAAATATTAAGAGGACAAAATATTTCTTTAGAACAAAAGTTATCATCAAATTCCTGTAATGAGTAAGGAACCCAATCTACTTTCTTTCATCATTATTCATTGATCAATGCTTAACATGTACTACTTATTATATACTTAAAAGTTAAAACAACAAATATACTACAAGCAAATGTACCCAAACAAATAATTGCCTGTTTTTCGATTCTCCAATAGCACATGCTAAAGCATCGTCGATATTATGTCTTCATTATTTGATAGTAATAAAAGGGATACAATGTAACACCAAATAATCAATCAAATTTCAAAAGAAAAAAAGGGAAAAAAAATTAGAAGTGTGATACTAATGCCCGTTTGTTATAGATTCTAAAAAAATAGATTTTCCTTTGTATTTTTAAAAATAGATTTTTTGAAAATTTACTCGAAAATAGTATAAGTTATTTCAAACTCATTTGTTATAAGTTAAAAAAAATATTTTGACATTCACTAACCTAAATATTTATTGTTCGAGATTTTACAGAGTGAAAATCGCATATTTTTTCAAAATGATATATTTCAAAAATGATTTTTATGAAAAGCTATTTAAAATAGCTTTCTTTTTTTAGAGATTTTTTCAAAATTTTATTATCCAAAAAAATTATAACAACATGATAAAATATCTAGAATGACATTTTAAGATAAGTTATTCAAACCGATCTTTTATTTGAAACTTTCCTTAAAATTTTCTTTGTTAATTTTTTTTTAACAAAAATATATAACACTACAAGAATCTATTTTATAAAAAGTTATAACAAATGGACCCTAGCTCCATTGCATAAGACAAGAGGCCTACTTCAAATCTTTCCAAGCAAAATTTCATAAATTCTTCGCCAAATGGCCTCTTGTAAACTGCACCAAATTTACGACTAATAGGCATTAATTAAAATTCATTCAAGTAGTATTATATAAAGTGTATGTTGAGTTGAGAAAATATTATGTAGAAAGTAACGATATTTGTAATCAGCAGTTCGAGACTTTGGGATTGCTTTCTTATTAGCAACATGAACTTTATGGAGAAGAAAGCCATTAAGGTTCATAACAAGCAATTTCTTCTTAGGTCCTAGATTCAGTTTCTCAAGAGAAAAACCCAATTCTGGTTCTTTTGAACCTTTATCGTCATCAATATCAGCTTCAGAGTCTTTGATTTTGATATTTCCATCACTGCAACTCTTCTTCTTTGCGTTCATTATTAATACACTTCACTGAATTATGATAACAAAATGTACATTGTTTTATTTGCTTTATAAACTCGAGTGGATTAGAAGATTAGAAGGTCAAAAATAAACTGATTCAATTTTCCTCTTAGTGACATTGGTAATCTTGAACGTTTACCGATTCTCCTTGTTGGTATTAATGTTAAATGCATGGATCGAGAATTAAACTCATTCAATTCAAACGTGCATTTATGAGTTCCACTATGACATTGCATTAGCCTTTTTATTATGAAAAGAATAAAAAAAATAGACACCCAAATTCAATCTAACACTAGAGAGAATGAGAGAGAAAGAGATAAAAGATTGATGTGGTAGATGAACCTCTTCCCCTTAATAGAAACGGGCTTCATCTGATTTTTACATCGTTATTGAGGATACGGTAATTCATGGAATAATTATAGTGGTCGAAGTATATTAGTGGAAAATAATAATAAATGTTGAATATGTATTATAAAAGAGACAAATTATACAAAAACAAATAGAATTAAGAAGAGAAATGCTACTTTCAGCGAAAACTATATCCCCACAATATCACGATCTTTGTTTAACTAAACCATGTGCCACATGTATTTACATTACCGTCCATGTTTTTCTAAAAACCGAAAGTCCAACGTACATAACTATTCGTGACGGATTCGGGATAATTTCTCTCGCGAGAAATAGCATATCCTTCAATTAAGAAATATGACATCTACGGCGAGTTACACTCAAGAGGACACTTTCTTTCTTTACTTATTTAGAAATGCTAATATGAAATTAGTGTTTATGTAACCTACCATGTTAAACCTTGATTACACTATTGAGTAGACCAAACTTAAGTCTTATAAAGTCTAACTCAATCTAACATATTCCCAACCTTTATAAGTTATAACCACAAATGATGTTTTATCATCATGTAATTTTATCATACTTTTTGTTTGTACGCTTAAATTTTTGTTTGGTGCTTATGTATAATTTATTTGAAATATGTAAGTAAACAAAATAAGCGTTCCTTTGTATTTTTGTGTTAATGAATTTATTTTTATTTTTTCTTTCAAAAAAAATTATTTTTATTTTTAAGCTTAAAAGAAATTGTCTACAATTTACTTGATTTTTCTTTCTTTTTTATGCAATACCTTTTTTCAATTTTAACTTCACCATTTTGAAAGAAAAAGGAACCTAACCAATTTGAATTTTGAACTCGTATTATAGATGCGAAATAACCATTTAAAATTATCCTTACAAAAACCATTTTGAAATTAATATTTACAAAAATCAATAAAAAAAAATTAATATAGAGGCTTACGAGATAATCTTTCTTAAAGTTGAAAGATGTGGTGTCACACCTTTCAAATAAATAAATATTCTATTGTATCGAGAGTTCTGTTGAATATGTACTCAATATTTAATCATTTAATAATATGTCATTTTTATCCCTTAAAAAAAACATGTCATTCTTATATTTAATTATTTTACAATAAATTTAAATTTTGAATTAATTTTCTAAAGAAATAATAAATAAACAAATACATAGATAAATAAATAAAGACATGATGGTAGGTAAGTCCTTTTATCTTCGTCATGTTTTTGTTGTTTTTTTACCATTGGACAATAAGTTTTTCGAAATTGGATCCTCTCCTGTCCTTTTTTTCCAGCCATCCCTCCTTTTCATAATCTAATGGTTGATTCACTCACATAGGAAAAAAAACAAAACAAAGAGGGAGGGAGGGAGGGAGGGAGAGAGAGAGAGAGAGAGAGAGAGAGAGAGAGAGCATGAGGGGTGAATGGTTGAGATTAGTGCAGCACCAACAACATGAGAGAAATAGTAGAAGATGATTTAAATCTGAGTTTTTCCCCCACTGCATTCACCTCAAATGGATAAGAACAAGAATGAACTGAATCGGGTTGCATTTTTTTTTCCATTTTTTCATTGTAAATTATTTGTCGCTCCTCCTATATTATTTTGGACAAGATCCACCATGATTTTTTTAATACTCAAGATTCACCAAGATAAATGGTAAATAATTTAGATTTTTTAAATAAGTGATTATTAGTTTAATGTCTAATTGCTTCGGTCAGAGAAGCGAGTACTTCGCCGGTTCAACACATTGTAGCGCTAGAGGAAGTGCACAACTCCTACAGGTTTACCTTCAGCCTCTTCCTCACCAGCGCAAGATCAAATTCCAGTCGAGCACATTTCCAATGTTGCACATATTAAGTATGAGCATGGTGTGGTGCATAATCAGTATGTTGTGGGACAAAATCAGGAGGTTGCCCCAGTTGAAGGTGTGGTTCGAATAAACACAGACTTAGCCACTGATGACAACAACACAATACGATATGAAGATGGTCTAGAGCAACATATTCATCCTAACATACAACATGATAAGGACCTTTGGCAAAGAATTTGTGAGTATAATAAGAGGGCAACAAAGATTCCTTTCACACCAGTTCTTTCAAAGAAACATAAAATAAATTGAAACAAGTCCAGGTTCTTGGGAAGCCATTGTATCGAACTCATTCTAGGGGGGACTCCTCTCCAACTGCTCAATGAATATTTTTTATTGGAATGTGTGAGGAGCCTTGGGTGCTCAGTTAATTCATCTTCCATCTTCGGGGTCCTTTTATACTTGTTATTGTTGCGCTGACAAGTTGGCTAGTACGGGGTTTATGGCTCTGTTTGGTTGGCTGAATTACCGCCAATTTTACATTTTAATTTTCACAGAGACAGATGTGGTCTGCCTAGTTACAGATTACCTTAGTCTGTTTTTTTTTTCTTCCTTTTTCTTTCTTGTTTTGAGGGTTTTGGCCTAGTCAGCCCCCCTTCTTCTCTTGTATATATTTTTTTCCCTTTTTTTAATAATTTTTTTGAGATTGACGGCATAAGATGGAGGTTTATCGGAGTGTCTACCTAATTAGGATATCGTTGTTTCCTCTTAGTATTTGTCCTCTCTCCTACGTTATAAAAAAAAATCGTAAATAAAAAAATGTTAGTTATTTAAATTATTAATCCTAAAAGAAACCTTCACCGCTGAAGTTAATAGACGCCTAACTTTGTCCTAGTATATAAAGGAATCATAGGATTACAAATCTCTTGCTATGTTCCAGGATACCGTAGATCTTTGATTCGTCGGTTATGCCAACTTATTCATGGGAGTAACTATGAAGAAGAATATACTACTTTATGTTTAGTATATGAGACTCCTTACGTTTTTTTTTTTGTAATTTTGCTGTCTAGATCGACCACATTAAGCACAACTCAATCATGTATATCTTCATATTGCTTGCTTTCCATAGTATAAATAAAATATTTTTTAAGTAGATAAGTGAGAGGGCTCATTTCCGATCAATGATTTTGGCGCCATCAATATTGCAGATCCGAAAACATAAGTATTCTGGAGACTTGAATATAGTCGTATTTGTAGGCATTTGTATTTTGCCGTTTTATGCTATTAACATGGATGTTGTGAGTTTGTTCGTAGATTCATCCTTTTTCATTTTTAACGACTTTAGATATGTATTGTATTGTATCGATGTACTCTGTCGATTTAAATGAATGAATATCGTTTATTTTTGTAAAAAAAAAAAAAAAAAAAAGAGGGCTCACATTCGCATTTCACACTAGTGAAGCTGGTATGTATTAAGTGTTAGTAAGAATTTAACGTTGATGAAAAATGAATGCTGAATATTTATAGGATCCAGCGTTTGATCTGCTAATAAATATTGGACAAAATAATACAAGAAAAAAACAACAATATAAAACATAATAATATAAGATAAACTTTTACTGTATGGAAGAAATTTTTTAACTTATTAGATGAATCATCAATCTAATGTCTTAAAGTTTTTTTTTATAGGATGTATATTTGTAAGTTTTTTTTTTTAAGATGCTAAAATGAAATATATTACTAAAGTAGGTGTCCACCAGCACAAGAAAAAAAAAACCTAACAAAGAGCAAAAGGTAAAATTAAGTTACAACAGTGAGGCACGTCAAAGGATTTTGCCTCCAAACATTGAGTGAAAATCGAAACAAACAAACTTCGATTTAAACCACCAAAAAACTATATATTTAACCTGCTCACTAATTGAATGAATAGAATTTTCTTTTTGTTGGAAAATACGTTTGTTTTTCTCTTTCCAAATAAGGTAAACCGCTACTAACCAAATTATCTCGAAGCCTAGAATTTTCTTTTTGTTGGAAAATACGTTTGTTTTTCTCTTTCCAAATAAGGTAAACCGCTACTAACCAAATTATCTCGAAGCCAATTTATTCACCAACCACCATCCAACAACCCTACGCCCACCACAATCGAATATTGGAGGGGGAAGCTTCGGGGGACTGCCGCATCGAGGCTAGAACAACCACACAAGCAAGAGAGACGTCACACTCTTACCCAAAATCTTAAGGCATTAGGTTTACGGGTCCTCTTACTTATAAAGTGTTCAACTTTTACTTTTCTATATGATGTGGGACATATTACTCACACTTTCACACAACAAATATAATATATTGTATAGTAGAAGAACTATCACTATAAAAGCCGGTTATATGGATATTCGATATGTTGAAGTTCTTCAGATAATTAAAACAGGTATAGTTTCAGGTGAGCTGTCTATTACATTAACATCAAGGGTCTTGTTCATGACATGAACTGAAACTGAAAACTTGTTATCCAAGAACTTTGAACGGTTATAGTCTTGAAGAAGTATAAAAAGGATCTGTTTGGTTTTAAGGCTTTTGCTTTGATCAGATGTTATGGAATTTTCGATGTGGTTGAACTGTCATCTTGTGCTTGCCACTATAGTTCAACAATGGAAAATTGGTATAAATAGGAAAATGTTTCAAACTTGACAATGATTGGATTACCAACTAGGAAATATTAATGATTGAATTGCAGCTGGCACTTTACAAAGTTTTAATTTAACCATACCATAGTGTTGCTTTTTAAAAGGAAGTCGCAGCTTTTCTTTATAGGTTACTTGCTTACGACATTTCACATTTGTCTTTTGTACTGTTTATAGATAAAATCTTATGCCACACGACCAGACCAAAGGTTATCCAATGAGTTACTTCCATGACACAAAAACGTCGTGGTAATTCATACATGCTGGTCAAACATACTTGATAAATGCTTCGAGTATCATCTGGTTTAGCTAGAGGATTTAAGTGTCATAAGGGAATTTCAACATTGGTGGTTAAATCACTATGAATTGAATCACTTGTGGGAGAAGTAACCTTATGGTTAATCAATTTCCAATCATGAGTGTGAGTGAAAATAAAATACAATGTAAACTGCGTTGTTTTGTGGACGTGCTACTTCTAATGAAAAAATAATTAGCGAAAACATCACGACTTCCTTGTAGGTTTTAGTGTTTCCATGACTTTTGTTAAATATCATCGAATGGTGGGAGTGAATTCGGGATAAGTTTGTGAATTATATTTTGCTTGTAATAGCACTACCCAATCCACAAATACAATATATTCTTCTTGATTCCACGTCCTCGACAACTACCCTTTATATCTCTATCTCTCTCATAACCACTCAAACATTAGAAATAAAATAGTCGAAGGCACTATTTATGAAATTGGATCTCGTACTGTTGTTTTATAGTGCAGCAGCAGAAGATCCAAATCCCACTTGAGATTTGAACAAATATTAAATGTCATAGAATAAAACTAAAAATCAATTAGGATGGACCTTCTTAAATTCAATTTTGATTTTGCAAAAATAATGAGTGATGAGTCCATTATTAGGGGTGCTAATCAAAATATTTATGCTGCAAACTAACAATTTGATCAAATTTAGTGTAGTCACACTAACCCATTTTCTCACTAAATTACTTGAAACTCTAACCACCGGCTTTGTTTGCGAGTTTGGAGGTGAAGGGGAGGCTTTGAGGGGTGGAAAATATGAAGAAAAAAAATGGAGAAATCTTTCCAAAAAAAAATTAAAAAATAGTTTTTTTAGATAATGATAAGTTAATACATATGATTACTATATTTTTAATTTTAAAATTGATAAAACAACATAGGTTAAATTTGAAGAATTCATATAAACCCCCCAAAATCATCTTCCAATACATTTTGTTAGTTCCCCGGATAAGGAGGGTTTAGTATTATGAAAAAAAAAGTTCCCCCCACCCAAAGTCCTCTCCTCCTATTTTTTTTCTCTCTTGCTCATTTCATTTTTTTCTCAAGTCTTCTCCTCCCTTCCCCTCAAAACTCGCAAACAAAACCCAAATAACTTTAGAAGATTTGGCAATGTAAGTGTTGTGAATTCGGGACTCCAAATCGCAAACTTCACACCAATGAAATTTAGATTCGTGGAGCAAGTATCAATGACAACCAATAACCAAATGTAAATTACCACAAGCAACAACAACATTCTAGATCTAATCTAGAAACTAGGTGCATAGCAAAACCCACAACAACCAAAAAATAAACAAGCTAAAGAGAGTAGAAGAAAAGATAACAACAAACACACTAAAGATTATTGACCCAGTTCGATCCAAGATGATCTACTCTGGGGAGAGATTTAACTCTCCAATCCACTATCAATGAGTTCTTACAAAGAGATACAAAATGGGTTACAAGAAATTAGCTTAAACAAGCTCACAAAGAACAACCCTAATTTCTACCCATTTTTCCAATCTCACCAATGAACAAGACACTCATGAATATTCACTCTCCCAAAGTGTTTACAAGAGACTGTCCACTCATGTGTTTCTCAACCAATGAATCTTCCCAAAAGGCACTAACCCTAATTCCAAGAGCCCCCTCTTTTGGTTCTTCAAGATTCACATCTTGAAGCTTTGAACCTCACCCAAAGACACTCAACATTTAGTATCTAAAACCCTAAATGTTTTCTCCTTTGGTTTCCATGAGATTCACCAAGCTCAACCTTCAAAAAACTGCAGAAAGCACTTATATGCTAGTCACAAACGTCCCAAATCGTGTCACAATTTGGTCCAATCGTGTCACGATTCTGCTTATCCAACCGTTGTGACCAGTCCCTTTCAGATAAACTTGCTGAGAAAGTTGTTGAATCGTGTCACGATTTCCCATCTCAAAAACCATGATCACTGCCTGGGCAAATCGTGTCACGTTTTGGCACTTTCTCAGCTTCACATTTTTGAGTCAATCCTCAACAGTAAGATATACTAATTTTTTATATACCATGAAAACTCAGCATGAACAAGTAACAACTCGTTAAATAAATAATAGGGATGGCCGGATTGATCTAAAGAAACCAAAGTGTTAATTAATGCAAGAGATGATAACTTTAAAAAAAATCTTGACGGGAGGAGGTTGGTGTAAATTACTAAAGAAATGTAAATTTGAACTTGATTGAAGAGATGAAAGTAGGATTAATAATATATTTCTTGAAGTCACTTCACATAAGGAGAAAAGGTTGTCTCAACCTTAAGTTAGATTTTAGTCCTCGTCGCAGAACCACATCTACAGGGAGATTAGTTGAGGGAAATTACATGTCCATTTTAAAGAGACAAGAAAAAAACATGAACAATCAGCTTAGCTGTTTGCAAGTCCTTTCACCGTTCTTAAGTTAAGACTTTCAAGTCTACTGAGCAAATAACTTAATCAAGCTAGACTAGTTAATTTGGTGGCAATTTTTTTTTTTCAAAAGTTTAAAGTTTCTTATTAACTTATAATAACGATTTTTCTATAAACCGCTGCGAATTCGTTTGAGCTAATAAATTTATAGAGCTCATGTCAATTAGGTTATTAATTATTCACTAATTTTTTTTACAAGAATTATCCACTACTTTATATTTTTATATTGGACCTATCTCATAATTACAAAATCGGTATGACAACTTTAGTATATTTTTATATTTGACCTAACACATTCTAACGAAATTAGTGGGGCAACTTGGTTTTCTAAACAAGTCACTCACATCCAACATTATTGTGTTTAAAGTATGAATATAAACGGTGGGTGTTTCAACTCAATAAACTCAAATTTATAAGATGATCTATGTCACTTTTTATAAACTCATTTAAGGTTCGATATGTAATTGATGTGTGACTTAAATTTTTCAAGAAAACATAACTAATTAATGTCAGGAAAAAAAAAAGTAAAAAAAGTAATACATATGTGGAGTCAATGCTGCGAAGACAAAGACATGTGAACAACCTTAGTATTCAAGTCTAAGAAGAATGCAGAAGATGCAATGTCTAGTCGAAGAACGGCAATCTCACTCCTTTCACTTTCGCATGCACATTGCAGGGGGTTAAGAAATTTCTGTGGACATGGTTCAGTTCGGGATGAAAATTGAACCAAATTAAATTGAATTGTTTGCTAAATTTAAAATAACTGAACTGAAGTGTTTGTATTTTGAACTGAACTGAATTGTTTCAAACTGAACTAAACTGTTCCGAAATGAACTGAACTGTTATTATTGATACCTTTGAAAAATATGAAAAAAATACAAATGAAATTGAATTTTAGTTACCGAACTGAACTGAATTGTTTCGAATCGAACTAAATTGTTTTGAACTGAACTGAATTGTTTCAGTTCAGTTTCAGAACTGTTAGTAATGGTTCAATTTTTTTTTTTGGTTCAGTTCAGTTTTTGGTTTTTTTGCCCACCCCTACTGCCACCATTGATACTTGGTCTTTGTCAAGAGAAAGTTTTGTATGATCATAAACATTTTAACATATAATCTGAAGACATACCCTCAAAAAAATACATATTTTTATAAGGAGAATGTTAACCGTGTTCAGAGGTATTGGTTAAGCAATCAAAATAGATTTTTATAAAAAGGAATATAGTATTTATTATTTCATTAAAAGTAAAAACTTACATTTCCAAAGCAAAATTTCTATTTTTTCTTAAATTGACCCTTAAAAAAATCTCTTGTTAAAAAAATCTTCTAATAAATAAATGCACATGTGACATTTTAATGTAGGTTTTTTTATCATGTGCAAATTTATTCATGTTAAGAAATTTAAAATAGTCTTTAAAAAAATATTTTGTTAACGAATGTCCCCGGGGTACTCTTTAAGCATTCATAATAAAGAAATAATTCTTTAAAAAAAAGGAAAAACTTCAATTTCCAATGCAATAAATGCATAAACTTCCATAAAATCTTACTATTTCAAGTGTCCCAAGGGCATTCCTTCACATTTCCAAAAAAAAAGTTTAAAATAGTAAGTTTGTTTTGGAACCTGTGTCTTTTACTTTATATATAATTTTAGAAGAATGATAGCAACATTCACTTTTCAATACTCTCTCTAACACTCACTCTTTAATTGGATAAAATTAATGTAGGTCTCACTACTTTATTTTGGTTCAATTTTCAAAGTGTAGACCCACAATGATTTAAAATAATAAATGAGTTAGTATTAGAAAGAGTGTTCAAAAGAGAGTGTTGCTAGCATTACTCATAATTTTATAATAATTGATAGTTGTTTTTCTATAAAAAAATTACTAATTTAGTTCCTTTAACATGTGCAATATTGCACATGTTAGACAAACTCTTCAATGTATTATTATAGGGATTTAAAATTTTGATGACTCACATAGACATGTAAGACTCGTCTTCTTCCTGAAGAATTTAGATAAACAAGAGTTTAGCAAAATGAAAACGCTGGAAGAAAAAAAAAACAAAGGGCTTCTCGGGGAAAAGGCCATATAATGAGCCAAAGTACAATGTTTGAAAGAAAACTATGTACGACCTTAGATATCTACTACCATAAAAAGTCAAGATCCAGAAAACGAAAATGTTGAAGGAACCAAGCGAGTTCGAGGTCAAGGCGATATGAAAGACAGAAACCCGTTGTGGGATAGTCTTCATATGAACCTGGAAGGGGTGAAACGGTGTTACGAATCCTTCTGATCCCATCACAAATCTAGTGAGGAGGGCAAGAGAATTGGTATTTCAAACCCAGGAGCATCGGCCGAAAACAGAGAGAATTCCAAGCAAAATGCGGACCCGTCGTATTCAAGATAGCGTTTCTACATTTCGCAAGTTGTCGATGGCGGAAAAGGTCCTAGAATATCGAAAAGATTTGAGCGTCGGGAAGTTTATTTCTGGCCAGGATTTCCAGCATGAGGTTAAAATATGTACCCCGTCAGAACCATGCTTCATTGCCTTCGCCAAAATTTGTTTAATTTTGTCCAAATCATGACGGGTTTGGTGAAGCATGAAAGCATCTAATGCCACACTAAAGAACACATGTCCACTGCTAGGCATTTGTTGCACAAACCGGTGTTTTTCTGCACATAACATGGAATCAACGATGTACCACATATAGTCTTTGTTTAGCACTCTAAATGATGCTTTCTTATTGGCAATTTGGTGATGGAGTCTAGATGTTGCACTGAAACTTAAAAGGTCCTAGACTCCAAAAGCAGCGACTTTTTTGGTAATAACCATGAGGAGGTCTTTGGGAGTTTTCCATTTTTTAAGAGAAAAGAAAGCTTTAGGAAAACGAGTGTGAAGGTCGTGAAGTAGAAATGGAAAGACGCTCTATAAACATACCGAAAGGGTTTTATAGAAAGAAGTGAACCGTCATGTAATTATGGGAAGAGGTAGTTTCTAAAACGACACCTTAATGACGCGCTAAAACAGTACCTTAAAGCCCATGAACTCCTTGAAAAATGGTACCTTAATGGCGCACTAAAAACGCCACCTGAAAGTTTTGAATGAAGGCATGTTGATGTGTTAGTGTATGCCCGGAAAAGGGGCCAACTAAGATTGAGAAAGGGTGTTTGTTGTTAGCGTGTTATTATTCTCTGAAGTGTTGGAGTATTTTCAAAAATGTCAATCTTCTCCTTTTCTGAGAGTTTTTCAGTCGAAAATGGCATTTTTGAGGGGCATTTTGTTAGCCTGCAATTTCGACAGGCTCATTTAATATGGTTAACTTTAGTTGACTTTTATCTTTGCAAGAATCGAAGGCCGCCTCATTCTAAATCGAGGGTTTCGACGAGACATAAGCCTAACGTGAAGAATTCAGAGTTCGATAAGACAAAGCCAAAGGCTTGATGCCGTCGAAGTCAAGCAAAGGCATTTGAAGTGAGAAGATTCAAATCCAAGCCAAATACGGTTTCCTCAAGTGGGAACGTGGGGACAAGCAGTTGCCCAAGATGGAGGAAGTGCTAGTCATGGGATTAGGCTTTTACCAATTATTTTCTTTGTGTATAAATAAGAGTTTCCCAGTCGAAAAACGGGTCGCAAATCATTTATAAAAATTCTACAACACTCAAACTATTAGTGCATATGGAAACAAGTTATACAGAATGTATGTAAGTTGATTTGTCGGACCATTTTACTTTTATCCAATGCATTTTACCTTTCCTTTAAGTTTATTGTTTAAACTTTTACCTTTATGCATGGCTTTTCAAACCTGTCGAGGGACAATGCACTTTTTTAACCCTAAAACCCGTCTTGCTCTCTAATTAACATGAGTGTATTTTGTGGCCTTTTTCAAATTGTTTTCCTCACAATCTTTGCACAACATGTCCTGGAATTTCTAGTTCGTTCCCGCTTGTAATAATCAGAACTAGCCCGTAGTTTGCCGAAAACACCGGTAAACAAGTATAGATGTGGCTAGACCTTAGTGTAAAATAGGCTTTAAAGCTTCATTGAACTTTTTAAAAAGGCTGGGTTAGATCTTAAAAATGAGCTTATAATAGGTAATAGGTCAGTCTCAAACCTATACTTGATCAAGTAGGTCAGGCTTAAGCCTTACAAAGCTCGGCCCGACTCCGCTGGCCTAACCCATTTCCACCCCTGGTAGGTGCCCAAATAGTCAAAAAATACTTTGCTATTTTTTTAATTAGAACAATTCCATTATCTTTATTAAAAGAGCTACAAAAAATACTTAATCTGTCATTAGTTTTATTGAAGATAAGATGCCACTAAAAAAGAATTAATTGACAATAGATTAAAGAAACGGGGAATCTCTAAGTCTGCAATTTGAAAATGAAAGTTCAAGTGTAAAGTCATCTTAATCTATACCTTCAATAACACAGTTGTTGTTTGGTCTTAATTTGTTTAGCTTTTTTTTATAGTTTAGTTAAGAAATTAAACGAATTAAAATATGTAAGGCGTAGGCATGTGTTTTGTATTGTACACTGCCAAAACAGTTGCCGACTTTTTGTTTAGTTTTCTTAACGATACAATTATAGTTTAATGGGGTGATGCCACAATTTATGTAGAAAAAATATTCTAGTTCAAAAATACAAAAACTTTCATAAAAAAATAATTTACCAAACGAATTACTGCATTTATCTCACTAAAGAGATTAGTGGAAGTTCAAACCAGCTACATGTCCAATAAAGGTTTGATTATGCTCTATTAGATCAACCATTTTGAGTCTTTGTTTACTTGTTAAAGAAATAGACTAAACTAAAGTGATGGTGTACAAGGATAGTCAAGAAGATATATTATTCATAAATTTGAATCAAGTTTATCATAATAATTTGCATTATCAGTTCAATGAATAAATATTAGGTGGGAGATTAGAAAGTTTTGATTAGTATTTAGGCTGATTAATTACCTCCCTTCCTGCGTATTCTATACAAAAGGTTCGTTGTATAGCTTACGATTTGCTCACGACCATTTAACAACAAAAATCCACACAACGGAAATACACAGATGTTATAACGATTATGGGTTCATGTTAAATCACCTAATCCTCTAAACGAAGAAATTTGAAACTAATTCAAACCACTATCAATTAGATAATTGAGCAAGCTACACTTCTCCTTGACACATTTTAATATTCCATTGAAAGCAATGCTATTAGAATACACATATTTAAACAAATGGAACACATATGTCATTCGTCGTATTTATATTAGCTCTCTTTTTTTGCCATTCTTTTATAAAGATGAGTATTTTTAAAGAAATTTGTCGTGAAAAATCACGATGCTGATGTGTGAAATGGTGGTTGGATATAAATTTCGGAATTGGTGGAATAAATGGGATAGTTGTGGTTATAAGTTTGGTCAGAGTAGTGAAAAAAGAATGTCGTGAGCTTATCGTGGAAAAAGATTGCTAGAATGCTATTTATCTAGAAAAATAGCATCAAGAATTTTTTTAAAAACAGTTGGTAAGTTTTAATTGCATGATTTATTTGTTCACTTCCTATCTTTTAGTCACACCTTTTTGAATTGTGGCAAATAGTGCATTGTGATTGATTGCTTTTTATTCTTAAAGAACTCTTAGATATTATTTTTCTAGAGATATAACATTGTTCTTATTTGAGTTGTCTTGTTAATCAATTTCGCTATTTCATTCACTTAGAAATGTATGTTGTTGACAACTTTTTAACATATTAGACATATCTCATTAACCACTTTGATTATTTTATTTTTGAACAACACTTTGATTATTTTATCAACCAAATTTTTTTTTGACATTAACCACTTATTCAACATAAATGTGAATTCTTTTGAATTTGTAAATTAAGTGGTTAATGACTTACATTTTAGTGGTTAATGAAGTAGTCAAAATGGTTAATGAGATTCATGTTAAAAAAGTGGTTAGTTATGTTGCAATTATAAGCAAATCTAACATTTTAAATTCATTCAATTAATGATGTATATGGTTCATCATTCAATTAGCAACGGAGGGAGTACATTTTTATGGTTAATAAAGTAGTAAAATTGGTTAACGACACAACTCAAATTGGTTAATCAATTTGTTTAGTCACTTAATCTTTACTTGACCCATATGAATTAAACTCATACTAAACAAAATTGTTGGTATGGAGTATATTTACAAGCTTTAAGAATTAAAATCTTTGAACCTACTAGGTGAATTATTTTTGCCATGGTGTTATGTCACAATTAAGTTCTTTGATTTCCCCTTTTCCAAGTATTTCAATATACATAATAGAGTCTTGCTCATGGGATTGTTCAAAACAACTGAAAATGTCAAGATTGTTAAACCAAATATTTTTCGTGGTTGTCTGGATTCAAATTCATAATCTCTTTATTATTCGTATGTGTTTTTAAATGATATTTGTCATTCCATCTGTATATCTATTGACGAATAAAAATATTGGAATATTTCATTTATCTATGAAAAACATGAAATGATAACAAAATGAAATGATAACAATATAGTTTTAAAATGACTAAAAATAAGTCAAATGATTAATATGTTTTTAAATTGTTAATTAATACTTTTATGTGTCTTGACATTAGCAGCTTACCTTAACATGCTGATGCCATATTGCTGTTCCCCATTTTTTAATAAGCTGCACACATGTGGTTGAGGCTTCGACTTAGTACTATAAAAGAGAGATATAATAATGCTATGTACCATATAGAGAGAACTCCTAAATAAACACAATAAAAAACATTCTCTTCTCTCCCATTTCCCTTCATATTTCTTCTTCTATTTCCTGTCTTAACCCTCTCAATTATTATTATTTTCCTTTCACATTTTCTTTTGTTATCTACTTCTGCTTTTTATAAATGTGTGTTCTGCTTCTCTTTTCATTTGATCACAGAAGCAGCAGAACATAATTTGACTTTCCACACAAGTCTAGTTCTGTGGCCAGGTTAATATTTCCATTTCAGATCAAGCATACCTAGTCACATGAAAAGCTAAAAAAAGTTGTTTGTTAAGTTTGAGATCTAGGAACTGGTTTTTCTTTACTCTCTAGAGTAACTCACATTGTTTTGCGTGGACCAGAAGCAAAACATAACAATTTTATTACAAAACAAAAACAAATATTCCTGTTTCCTTACCAAAGTTGATTCTTTTAAACTCTTTTGGATCTATTAGTGTTTGTCTTCAACCACTGTTCACATCTTTGTCTTCTTGAGTTCTTGTCCTTCTTCTCATTCTTCTCTTTTTTTTTGTCAAAAACTACTATTTCAAATGGATCACTTTTCTTCTTCTACTACTACTATCCCTTTTGCATTACAAGGAGCAAAAGATGACATAACCATGCAGATTTCTTTGATTTGGAGTCAAATCAAAGCTCCATTGATTGTTCCATTACTAAGAATATCAGTGTTTTTGTGTTTGATAATGTCGGTGATGATGTTCATTGAGAGAGTTTACATGGGTGTTGTCATTACTCTTGTGAAGCTATTTGGAAGAAAACCTGAAAAACGTTACAAATGGGAACCAATTAAGGATGATATTGAGTTAGGAAACTCTTGTTATCCTATGGTTCTTGTTCAAATACCTATGTACAATGAAAGAGAGGTACTTTATTTTTTATTCTAAAGAATGTAACTTTGTTAAGCATAGTAGTTAAGCACTTTTTTTAAGGCTTGATATTGAGTTTTCTTTCAATGTATGTAGGTTTATCAATTGTCAATTGGAGCTGCATGTGGTCTTTCATGGCCTTCTGATAGGATCATTATACAAGTTCTTGATGACTCCACTGACCCAACTATCAAGGTAACCACTAAATTAAAATTATTAAATCCAAAAATTTTAATTCACTCCGCGTCGCGATTCTTAATATTGCCAAAAATCATAGTCATTTACAATTTATATATATTGACTCAACTACGATGTCTTTTAGTCACAAACTCGCATAACATAAAAATTATTGATGTCGTAGCTAGATCGTAGTCACGTAGCTTTCAACCTTGAGGGAAAAATCAATGCTCTATTGTTTTTACCCTAACAAGAAAAAATGTCTGGTTTAAAAATACATCGATCGTGTGATGTGATGATTAACATTGATATTATGGTAACAAAAAAAAATGTAGGAGTTGGTGCAACTAGAATGCCAAAGATGGGCAAGCAAAGGAGTGAATATAAAGTACGAAGTTAGAGACAATAGAAATGGATACAAAGCAGGAGCTTTAAAAGAAGGAATGAAGCATAGCTATGTGAAACAATGTGATCATGTTGCAATATTTGATGCTGATTTTCAACCAGAGCCTGATTTCTTGTGGCGTACCGTACCATTTATGGTACATAACCCTGAAATTGGGCTTATTCAAGCTCGTTGGAAATTTGGTAATTTTCTTTCTTTTTCTCTTAAGTTTCAACAACAAGAAAGCACTTTTTTAAATTTAGATTTTGGTCTCTCTTAATGGCGGCTTCATTTGACATAATCTTAAATTAAGATTCTTAATATGGAATTTGCTTACAAAAAACTGTCGGTGGGTGATTTTGGTTTTGGGGTGATGGTGGGTACCACTTTATGGTTGAACAACCCTAATGTAATGTGTAAAGTTGCAAACATCACACTCTATGGTACCACCTTCAGCTTTCGTGGTTGCCTTCGATTTAAGCCACGTTTGTTTCTCTTTTATTGTTTTTAATTAAACTTGTTTAAGTAAACTGCTTCGTTTTCACGAGGGACTAAAAATGTGGTGATAAAAAGTTGGTAAAAATTTTAGAAGACTAAAATTAAAATTAAAATTAAAAGATGGATGTTTTTTTCATTGATTAGATATCTTCTACGTACAACTGTAAAAGTTAATATTTTGTATCGGATGGGATCACAACAAGTGACGAAGCTTTATCTCAAAAACTTTTACAATGTTGCATTCTAGGGATAGATTTGTACCAAATCTTTGGTTTAGAGCTGGTCTAAAGGTAGAGCTATTAAAATCCTCATTTTAGACTCGGTGACGATAAAATTTGTTTTTCCCTTGTTTATTATTAAAAATTATTGAATTGACCCGATAAGTTGGAAAAGAGCTCTAAGCTTTTTAGGGGAGAGTCCTTACCTTAATGAATGTTTTGTTGAGACTAGAAATATTCTTAGCTCATTTTATAAAAATAAAATAAATTAACCCTTTTTTATACATATGGACCTACTTCGTTCTACCACCCTCCAAAAAAATCATTATAGAGAATGTGTTATTTCAGGTGTTGTTAAATATTTCAACACCTTTATTTTATTTTATTTTTTTCTGAATACATCTATTTTGTTTGGTTTTTATGTTTCATGTTGGAAAAAGGGTTGGAATGGCATATTCGTAAACCCATAAAATATATATTTTGCGGACAGCCTGTCACGAAAAGTTGTGAACGAAACTCATGATAGATGACTAACCATGAGGCCCATGATATAAAATAATAATGGTTTTCACGTACCATATTACCCTAGCTAATGATTCATTTATTTATAGCATTATATGGTTTTGCTGTGTAATTTTGTGGCCGAAAAGTTTGATCAACACTTTACCACTACTTAACGTGGAAACAGATAATTATATGAGTAAAAATGCAACACACTATTCACATAAATAATTGCTATGGCCTATATGAGTATATGTGCAATTCCAAATTTATGTTGTATAATGTTATAAGCTAATAATTGAAGATTTTGTGCGGGACCAACTATTATTATTGTAGATTTATTTATGGAGGGCAATGCTTGAAACATGCATGTGTACTATTTCAAAGAGCATTGCTGTCTTACACATCAACAACACCGTTGTTGGAATTATTGTGGTTGTTGATATCATCATTATTCTTATAGTGCTTCTTCATCCTCCTTTTGTTCCCTTTTACTACTCTTCTGCTAATACCGGCAATTGCATGTGCAAATTTAATGTTGGACTCATTTCATACTCACTTTTTATCTCAACTAACCGACAGATGCATTTATTTTCAACTTTATAATTTCTGCATAATTGATTAATCTAGTTACATGATAAATTTCATGCCAGCAAGGTTGTTACTAGTAACTAACTAGACAATTTTTTTATCATGTTTTTTCAGTGAATTCGGATGAATGTATGATGACTAGAATGCAAGAGATGTCACTAGATTACCATTTTACTGTGGAACAAGAAGTGGGGTCTTCCACTTATGCCTTCTTTGGCTTCAACGGTAAATATTTAATTTCATCTTTCTACCATAAAAATAAAATAAAATCTTATGGTAAAAAATTGAACAAATCCTGTTAATTTTGTTCCATAATTGTAATAGTGATTATGTAAACGACCTCATTTTGTGGCATGAAAAATAGCTGATAATTTATACAACAGGGACTGCGGGAGTATGGAGAATTTCGGCGCTGAATGAAGCTGGTGGATGGAAGGATAGGACCACAGTTGAAGATATGGACTTGGCTGTTAGAGCTAGTCTTAAAGGATGGAAGTTCTTATACTTGTCAAATTTGAAGGTCCACTTACATAATTATTTCAAAATCAATAATTCAATCTTGGATTTTCAAAATATTCATAATTAAAGATGTTTTAAAAAAACAAATCGAATCAGATGTTTCCTCTGGTTGAACCGTGAACCTACATTGCCTAAGGTTCAGTTATTTAAGCGGTTCAACCGAATCTCTATCATGTTTAAGCGATTTAAAACAGTTGAACCATGACTCAGAAGTCATGTTTGGTTTTTAAAGTGTTGATTTGAAACAAAAATAGCATGTTAAAACAAATAAATATAAGAAATGGATTGAGTGTATGTTATCAATTGGTCACTGACTTGAGATGTTTATTCTGAATACAGGTTAAAAATGAATTGCCAAGTACTTTCAAGGCCTACCGTTACCAACAACATCGTTGGTCATGTGGACCAGCCAATCTTTTCCGAAAAATGGTCATGGAGATTATTAGAAACAAGGTAAGCTTAAGGTTGCTTCCTTGAATTATTTTCAATCTACAGTACAAACTAAATTCATGCTAATAATGTGTATACATTGCAGAAAGTGTCCTTGTGGAAGAAGATACATGTCATTTACAGTTTCTTCTTTGTTCGGAAAGTCGTAGCACACATCAATACGTTTGTGTTTTATTGCATTGTTCTACCTGCAACAGTTTTGGTACCTGAAGTTGCGGTCCCAAAATGGGGAGCTGTTTATATCCCTTCAGTTATCACTCTTCTCAATGCAGTTGGAACTCCAAGGTGTTTATTTCTCTAAAATATTCCTCTTTAATTTAAGACATTAATTAGTTAGTTAAAATATCAAATAGTGGTAATATGTATTTAAATGTATAACTTTTTCAACTACTACTGTGTAACATGATGTACCATTAGTTGGTATGAACTTTTTATTCAAATACATAAGCCAAATTTTCATTTAAATACAAGAAACTTGTTATGCAAGTTAAACTTTGTTAACTTGATTGTGTTTTCTACATGTCAGGTCACTCCATTTACTTGTATTTTGGATTCTATTTGAGAATGTCATGTCTCTACATAGAACAAAGGCAACTGTTATTGGTCTACTGGAGGCTAGTCGAGTGAATGAATGGATTGTCACTGAGAAACTTGGAGATGCTCTCAAGGCTAAAGCAGGAACTAAAGCACTCAAGAAGCCTCGATTCAGGATTGAAGACAGGTATAAATCTGTACTATTACCTCAGTTATTTGATAGTAACAGTAGAGAAGTTTTTAAGTTGAGCTCATGTCACAATCTTTGATATTGCGGAGAATCATGATCTATGCAACTTATGTGATCTCAACTTTGGTTCTTCAAAAAAAATTGTGATCTCAATTTTTGTTGCATATCAGTTGCAAACCACTTTTAAAAATTCCGGCATTTAATGATTTCTAAATAGTAGTAAATGTTATATAATATTTCTGCTTACCTACATTTTTCATTTTTGTTCTCAAATATCAAACAGAATTCACTTGTTAGAACTTGGTGTTGGAATGTACCTCTTCTTTATCGGCTGCTACGATGTCATGTTTGGGAAAAACCACTTCTTCATCTTTCTCTTTATCCAAGCAATCGCCTTCTTCATCATGGCATTTGGATATGTCGGAACCTTCGTTCCCAACTCCTAGAAGGACTTGGTGATTCTTCAATCAGCAATTTCATCTTCTGTTGATTCAATATTTAACACGTTGTAATATATTGCGTTTTCAGCATACTTCTTGCAAATTATAGCTTGTTAGTTTAAAGGAAAAAATTGTTATTCTTTGAGGTTTTGCACAAGGGTCAGTGACTCTTGAAGAGTTTAGTTTTCTTGTGAATATTCAAAAAAGACAGAAATTATATGAAGTCCTTCTCATGGAAGATAAGTCCACAGAACAAGAACAAGGCAGCAATCTACTGACATCGATCCTTAGGGAAGCAATAATGTTGTATTGGATGGATTGTTTATAATAAGATTTTGTAGTTCATTTTGATTTCATTTTTTTCTTGAAGTTGTATTTGTTGGAAGAAATAAGTCGCTTCAAGAAATTGATAAAATACATAAAGTTCCATTTTGCATAATACTTTCCAAAGTCATGTTTTTATCACTTTTAACAGTCCAGCGAACTATATGGCTTCCTGCCAAACATGAGTTTTTCACAATGGAAAATTTGATTCTCAAACAGATGATTACTCATTTTACCAATTTACCAACAAATAGGAATATGTAAGTGTCGAATGTAATATGAGAAGTGTTAAGAGTGCCTCCGGACATTCTTTAAGGACCATGAGTAGTAAATGTTTATGAAAATGTGTATAATCAATGTATCGGAAATCAAAATATGTGACTTTTATAAAGAATAATTGCTTATTGTAGAATGCTTAAAGAGTACCCGGAAACACTTGTTAACAAGAACCTATTTAGTATTTAAAGAGTACCCGGCGGAAGCACGAGATAACAAAACTCATATAATATCATTGCTCCATCTTTGTATTCATTAACTCAGGAGTAGTTGAAACATTTAATTAGATATCCATGAGTAGTTTTAACTTGTGCCCTTAGGCACATGTTAAGAAACATAAAAGAAGAAATATTCCCTAAAATTTTGTGTTTTCAATTCATTAAAAAGTTAAAGATTAAATGTAATACACATATTCCAATATTTATGCATTAACTTGTGTCTTAAGGCACAAATTATCATTTCCCTTAAACTATATATTCATACTTTGTATCAACGGACACAAACGGTAGAGTATCAAGTAAGTTAACAACTTTTTCCCTCAAAAATCAGTGAGAATTTGAGAATTTTGTAAAACCCAAAACCCTCTCTTGCACGCTCACGCTTTTCGTTCACCACCATACACAACAGAGTTGCAATGTTTTTGAGAACACGCACTGTTCTTCGTCTTCTTCCCATTTCCAACAGCAACAGTTCCACTTCATTTTTCTGTTCCGAATCACTCACACTTCCTCAAAATCAACAACAATGGCTTCAAAAATTTCAACACATTCAATCCTTAATCGACCAAGATCGCACTCAACACGCCCAAAACCTCTTCAAATACCTTATTTTCTCCAAACTTCGTTACTCATTTCCCTCGCAAATTCACTCTCTCGTATCCAAACCCATCTTTCTAGAAACCCTCTTTCCCTTTTGTTCCAATCCCAATACCATCCACAGAGTCATTGAACTCTTCTATTCCATGAAAAACGACGGCTTTATCCTTCCCAATTGTTTTATCAACCGTCTTCTACAATCCCTTGTTGATTTACGCCACTTTCAAACGGCTATTACTCTTTTTGATGATGTTGTTGAATCCGGTGTTCGACCCGATAGTTTTGCTTATGGAAAATCTGTTCATTCTGCTGCTATGTTGAAGGATTTAAATAAGTGTTTTGAGCTGATAACTTTAATGGAGAAAGATGGGATTCGTCCTACTACTTATGTGTATAATTTGGTGTTGGGTGGGTTGTGTAAAGCCAAGAAAATAAAGGATGCAAGGAAGGTGTTCGATGAAATGATTCAAAGAGATGTTGTTCCTAATACCGTGAGTTTTAATACGCTTATTGACGGGTATTGTAAGGTGGGTGGAATAGACGAAGCTTTTAGATTGAGGGCTAGGATGAATGGTCCGTATTCTAAGCCTAATGTTGTTACTTACAATTGCTTGTTAAGTGGTCTTTGTGGTTTGGGGAGATTGGAAGATGCTAAGAGGGTGTTGTTGGAGATGGAAAGGAATGGTTTTTTGCCTAGGGGGTTTTCGAGTCTTGTATTTGATGATCAGTTAATGGGTGGAAATGAAAATGGTTTGTTAAATGGAAATGGAACACAGGTCGATGAGTGGACTTGTAATGCTTTGTTGAATGGACTGTGCAAGGTAGGAAAGGTTGAAAAGGCTAAAGAGGTTTTGACAAAGCTAGAAAGTAATGGAGTGGTTCCAAGTCCAGTATCATATAATATACTGGTGAATGCTTATTGCCAAAAGGGTGACTTGAATAAAGGTATATTGACAGCTGAAGAAATGGAAAAACGGGGGTTGAATCCTAGTTATGTCACCTTCAATACCCTGATTAACAAATTTTGTGAAACTGGGGAGTTGAACCAGGCAGAGAGATGGGTTAAGAAGATGATAGAGAAGGGTATTTCTCCCACTAGGGAGACCTATAACTCTTTGATAAATGGTTATGGAATGGTGTGTGATTTTGTCAGGTGTTTTGAGATTCTTGAGGAAATGGAAAAGAAAGGGATGAAGCCTAATGTCATAAGCTATGGTTCTCTTATAAACTGTTTGTGCAAAGATGGTAAGCTTCTTGATTCTGAGATTGTGCTTGGGGATATGGTAACTCGCGGGGTTTCTCCAAATGCAGATATATATAATATGCTCATTGAAGCTAGTTGTTCACTGAGTAAACCGAAAGATGCGTTCAGATTTTTTAATGAAATGATACAAAATGGAATAGATGCAACTCTTGTGACATACAATACTCTGATAAATGGAATTGGGAAAAATGGAAGGGTAACAGAAGCTGAGAATCTGTTTCTCCATATGACCAGCAAGGGATATAAACCAGATGTGATCACATACAATTCCTTAATGTCAATATACGCAATGTCAGGAAACCCCGAGAAATGCCTTGAACTGTACGATAATATGAAGAAGCGGGGCATAAAACCTTCAATTGGGACTTTCCATCCTTTGATCAATTCATGCAGGAAAAAAGGTGTAGTGACAATGGAGAAAATGTTTCAAGAAATGTTAGGAATGAAATTGATTCCAGATCGAGCTGTATATAATGAAATGATTTATGGTTATGCTGAAGATGGAAATGTTCTGAAGGCAATGTCTTTGCACCAACAAATGGTTGATCAGGGAATTGATTCCGACAAGGTGACTTACAACTGCTTGATTCTAGCACACCTTAGAGATCGAAGGGTTTCAGAAATAAAGCATCTTTTAGATGATATGAAGGCAAAGGGTTTGGTTCCAAAGGCTGATACATATAAAATTTTGGTCAAGGGACATTGTGACTTAAAAGATTTCAATGGTGCGTATTTTTGGTATAGGGAAATGTTTGATTCTGGTTCCATTTTAAATGATTGCATTTGCTCTCAGCTAATATCCGGGCTTAGAGAGGAGGGAATGCTACACGAAGCTGAAATTGTATCCTCAGAGTTGACTAGTAGAGTTCAACAGCTTGAAGGCTAACAAATGATACACAGTTACACACCATTGTACATTATCCAACATTACCATTTTGGCAATATTATCTGAATAAGTACCAGTTTCTCTTTTACCTCTCTCTCTTTCTCTAGATTCATCAAATAAATTTTTAGTTCGTAACTTTGACAGATTAAATATATAGTTGAAATAATAGGGGATTAATGGAAAAGGAGAAAAGAGGCAAAAGTATAAGTTTCACTGATAATTATTTATTTTTTTAACAGTAAAGATTCACTAATAGATGTTTATATATAATACTTGTTAGTAAAATTACTAGAACAAGTTTTATCTCACAAGGTATTAAATCAAAACGATGTCACAATTTCTTATCATGCGGCAGGTTCAATGATATTAACGTTACAATTTAGTAAGGTAAACACAATTAGTGTATTAACATAATAAGGCTCCCAAATTGATAAAATCATAATATTCCTCTAGTTTGTATATTGTATCTTTTGTTGCTGAAGGGTCTTCAATGCCACTTACGACAGTCTTGTAGAGTTTTTTTTTTTTACGGTTTGTAGAGACTTTTGTTATTCATCAATTTTTAGTCATGAATGTGCAGTTTCATTTTCCTAGTATTTACCATTGCAATAAGTCATGGAAAATCAAACAAATTCTGATGCAGGTACTACACTCCCCACGCCCCCCCTAATAACTGTTGATCGCACCATCCTGACTTTGCTTACCTAGTTTCTTAGCTCTTCTAGAACATCAATTCCATGCAGAGGTTCATCACTGAGCCGTTCAACTTTTTCTCTTCCCATCTCTAGTTCAGATTTACTTATGCCACAAGAATATTGTGCATTCACTGAAACTGTCAGACTGCAACAGAGAGTTGAAAACTATACATTCTAATTGACTAGGTATTTCATTCTTTCAAAACTCTGGAGCCTCACCAGTTCTCTGCTTGCAGTGACCTATATACTTTTGCTTGCACCGTGCAAAATGAAGCTTGTGCCTATTTTTAAACTATATATTAGGCAGTTCGCCTGTTCAAACAAGTGTTATTTGCTGCCTTAGATAGCTTTGTTTAACTGGTTTAACTGGTTCTGCATCATGGAAGATTTATCTTCTCTTCTTTATTTGTTTGCTCAAAATGCATGTCAGTTGAGTTGCATGGATTGTCTGTACTTAATTTCACAAAATACATGTGGAGAAACTTGATGGCACTTGAATCCCGAATTGGTCAGTGTGTCTCCTTGATGGATACTTTGGGTTCATAGTAGGTATACCTATACCACTAGCCTAAGGCTACCGGTGGAAATTGAATATAAGCTTTCAGTAAGGTAAACATTCCATTGTTGTGGAACCAATCCCACAAGATCTAAGTTCACAACAGAAGAACACCTTTCTCCCTTCGCTGAACATCATGGATAGAAGTCCGAAAATTACACAAACACTTGCCAATAGACATCTTGTACATGCTGACCCTCTCTTACCGCTCCCAGCAGTTAAAGTGTAGACGCATGAGAATTGAGGAAGTGATGGATTGTTTTACCAGGAATGATACCACAAGATCTATTCACAGGTTTATAGCAGCTTTGACTAGCTTATTGTGTATATAATAGTGTAGCTTATCGTTATCATGTTCATGACTTTGAACAGAATCCTTGAAAAGAAAACATGGGGATCAAATTTCTGCAAGCTAACCTTGCAATCTCATGTTCTTGGTGAACCTCCCACATGGAATAGTTTTGACACATTGTTCCAAACTAATGGGGGAGCTATGGGTTTATGAAGAATGAAGTTGGATCTCAAGTAAATTTATTTGATCGTCCTCTATTCCTATGTAAGATTAGTTTTCTTGTTACAACTTGCAATTATGTAGCTCCCTCCATCCCCGCACTCATTTTACATGTCAACAACAACAATCAAATCTTATCCCCGCACTCATTGTACATATATTAAGAAAAAATGGTCGTGTAGTTAATGTGTATATTAAGCTCTTAATAATTATCGTTATCAACTTTGTATATATATTGAATTTAAATTCTAAATAAATAGAACAATTTACTTTTTTTGGGTACAAAAGAGGGCAAAAGCCCAAGAAAAAGAACTACAAATCTAAATGAATATTTTGAGGCATACAAATGTCGAATATGTCGTCAAAGATATACTTTGAAGCTCGCTAGGAGGCAAATCAAAAGTGTTCAAAGTTAAATTAAAGTTAGTAACCAATTAGCTGCTTTATAATCTCATATCTCTGAGCTAGCTCCAAACACAAATACATGTCACACATCTCTGCATGAAACTCATCACATGCTCCAATTTTACGAGCACAACTGATCAAACAAATGTCATTGCTATCTCGGAGAAGACCACCACATCCAAAAAGGTTAATTAAGCTTCTATGCACGCTATCACAGTTGAGCTTGACTCATCCATCACGAGGCCATCCAGTCATATGGGTTTGCTCACAACAAACAATCTCCATTGTCATCTTGAGAATAACATTAATTGGATTGTTAGGACGGTGAAAATCTTTTTCAGATATGCTTTTGTTCCTCCACTTTCACAAGTACCAACATGCCACCATAAAAATAGTCTACAAACCATTTGTGGATTGTTGTTGAACAATTTACTTAATAACTATTAGTAAGTGCAGATTGGTTAAGTAAAACTGTGGATAAAATATTAGTACACGAAGTCCATTCAAAAAGATGTGCCAAGAAGAATACTCCTTTTTTTTTAACAAGTGATGTGATTAATCCTATATATAACACTTGGTCCGTTCCTAAACGGAATGAAAGTGAAATGAAGAGAAATTTCTACTGAATCTTAACACAGCTGCAGGCAGCAGCTACGTAACTAAGGCTGGAATTTTTTGTAGCATAAGGTTGGAATATTAGCTACATATATTAAGCAGCTACGTATGCTTTATGGATATTCCTAATTCGTTTTGATAAATCAGCACCAATGGACGGCCTTTTCTTAAACATTATTTTGTAGCATGGTATTCTAAAACTATAAAAATAGGGTTGTTGCTAATTATTGTATGAGCTCAAAATTCCACTCGTGTGTTTAGTAAATAAAACATTTCACTGTTGAAATGAGAATTAAAGAGATGTATTGAAAAACATACATCATGCTAAGGGACACTGAAATTCAAGATTACAACGGATAGGACTGTTTGGTACAGGGGCATGCTTGAGAGTGTTGGGGGTATTTCTGGCATATGCTGAGACGGGGAAGACGAGAAGATTCTCAGTTTGTTTCATCCAAATGTAAGATGAAGATGGTGGAAAATGATAACCTGAAGTGGCGGACATTTTTAATCATAATTATATATTGCTGATATTTACTTTTATTTGTGATAAAGAGGCTATTAAAGTTTGGAATTTAGTTGAATAATCAGTTTAGATGATAGGATTTGGTTGTAAGAAAACTTTGCTGCTTGGAATATCAACTTCAAAGAAACAAGTATATTGTAGGTCTTTACCGCTAGATAAAGGATCCTACATCTCCTACCTGGTTGTCACTGTTGATAGTTGTTTGTGAGGCTAAAATTCTGCCAAGCTTTGCTAGAAAAGAACAAATATGATAATAAGTTTTCTGTGCGCATACAGGCATGGCGTCGCAATCTCTTTGTCCAAATATGATAATGAGATGATCAAAAGATAATGCTAGAAAAGCTTCGGAAACCAATAAAATCATTCCAACATGTATTTAACGTATGCTTTCTTTTGCTAAGTGAAAAAACGTAGATTAGAACAAAGAGTGATACTTGAACTAGTGTTGATCATACTAGAACGAATGCGCCAGATATTATCGTCAAAAATTCAACGGGGTTAGTCTTGTGACGCTTTGTCAGCATAATTTGTCTTTGTGCATGTTTGATAGTTGATACTACGGTGGATTTGCCGTCATTGAGCCACCGTAATTTTACAAAACCTAAAGATGCATTTTATGCCCAAATTATAGACAAGAGTAGAAAGGTACCATAATACTGTGAGCCTTTGGGAATTAGGAAGTTAAACAATTCTTATAAAACAGTCATTAGTGTGCGTCATCTATCAAACAGTTTGCACTCTTACAAGTTACAACAATGCTTCAAAATGAATTTCATACACTTAATTATAATCCTAGCTCTGTATCAAAATCACATCATAACATAACTCCTAAATCATACTTTGGAAAATAAAGCACCTTATTTCCAACTATTTTGGAAGTTTTAAAAGTTCACAGAACCAGATTTAGCCTATGCTAGTATCATGGTCGATACTGGATATGCCAGAATCATGGAGACATATATAATGACATATCTACGGGGATACCAATCATACACTTAATTTAATTTGCAGCATTGCAAGAAATGACATGGATGGACATACTATTCAATCAACCAATGAAAATATAATTCACCAACAAAGCTCAACAGTTAATCATCATCATCATCATCACTCACAACAGAATATAATTAGGTCAAATCCACTCGAGATTATTATTAAGAAAACCAAAAAAGTGCATTAACCTAAACCGATTAAACAAACAATTAACTCATGTTGTTGTAAGACATAATAGATAATTGATTCAAAGAACTTTGAGAATATCATCAGCACTGCTGAAAGTAAAAGCACCGCCTTCCTCCAAATTGAAAAGCTTAACAACACCATCTTCAGCCAACAAAGCATAACGTCTTGACCTAACACCCAATCCAACAGGTTTATCACTCAAATCAAGCTCAACCCCAATCGCTCTTGTGAAATCACCATTCCCATCAGACAAAAGCACCACTTCATCATTCACCTTCAAATCCTCCTTCCATGCTTTCATCACAAACGCATCGTTCACAGAAATGCAAGCGATGGTGTCAATTCCCTTTGCTTTTAGTTCTGCAGATTTCTCCACGAATCCAGGAACGTGTTTCTGTGAGCATGTTGGTGTGAAGGCTCCTGGAACGGCGAAGAGGACTGCTTTTTTGCCTTTTGTTAGGTCGGAGACGGTTATGGTTTGGACTTCGCCGGCGGGGTCGAGGTAGGAGAAGGTGGACTCGGGGAGTTTGTCGCCGACGGAGATGGTGGCAGAGATTTTGGGGGAAGAGGAGAATCGGAGAGGTTTTGGGTTGAAGCGGTTGAATTTGAGAGGGAAGGTGAAGTTGGAAGAGAGGGTTTTGATTTTGGTTTTGGGAGATAAGAGTGAGGTGGTGGTGGAAGATGAGAGGAGTCTAGAGAAAGAGAGTGAGGTTGCCATTGTTGATTTGAAAGAGTGAAGAGAAGGTGTTTGTGGAAAAGATAGAATGAAGATGAATCTTGCCTCAACCAACCTTACCACAAAATTAGGTTATTCTTACTACTTGGCTGCTTCTTCTTCTGCCAGGTAGCACCTTCTCTTACCAAACATATCGTTTTTTTCGCCAACTAACTGTGATTTTTTCAGACAAAACAAAATAGAATTAAAAATAATTGAGCAATTTTATATCTCTAGAGAAATAACATCAATAATAATGAGCAGTCGATCACAATGTATTATTTGCCACAATTCGAGAGGGTGTGGCTGAAAAATATGAAGTGAATAAATAAATCGTGTAATTAAAACTTATCAACAGTATCTTGAAAAAATTCTTGATACTATTTTTTAGAGAAATAGCATTTTCCAAAATAATTTTAACCTATTTTGCAAATAGTTTAAAATTTATTCACAAAAAAAATACAATAATTCAAATTTTTTTAAGTGGCTCGTTATGATTCTTAGAATATCAAACAACTTACATCAAATTTTATTTTTACTTCATATTTTTTGGCTATATTTTTTACTGGTTAGGTTTTTTTTATGTTTTATGAACTGATTTACAATGCCATTGTTAATAAATTAAGTCAGTTTGTGTAGGAATATGACAAAACGATTAGGTTGGAAATAGAGGTTAATATTTTCACCATCTTTGTAACTGTCGTCAGGGACCCCGCCTATGTGGAAAGATTCCTGAGCATATTGTTTGTTCCCAACCCGAAAGGGCATCCGTATTTTAAATTCATTTTGGTGTAACAATTTTTCTCCTATTTTATTAAGATTAACGATATTTTAGGTGTAGGGTAATTCAAGTAGTAGGTAAGTTTTTTTAAGGAAGTAGTAGGTAAGTTTGTTAGCCTTACTTTTAGTTGGTTATAAAGTGTGTTGTTATAAGTTATGTTGACAAGTATAGCCTAGCGATAGTGTCTGTGAGCTTATTGTACTCTTGAGCAAGTGTGTATAACTAGCACTGGTGCTCAATGATAAAGTTAGTGAGACTATTTAATTCAATTGAGCTTGTTATTTTTCTTTCTCTCAAAAATTCAACTAAGTGTGTGATATTTGTCCCGATGAGTGCTAACAGAGTATTGGAATTCTGATTCATAAATCAGAAGAGTTAGTGTTAGTGAATCAACAAGGTTGCTCATGTTGTTCTTCTTTGATCATGCCTTCAACAAAATCATTTTTTGCAAATCTATCCATTCTTGATCGCAAGAATTGGGATCAATGATGCATGAGTATGGAGTCATCTTTGGATATCAAGATGAGCTTCAAATTATGAATCAAGAGTTCACGAATAGAAGCATAACGATATTGATGCGCATAAATTTACTCGTAAAGATCTCAAGAAAAAGGACTGTAAGGCCAGTTCTTAATCAATCAATGTGTCAGTTCTGCTATTTTTTGCGAAGATCTTTACAACCAGTAAAGGAGATGTGGGATATACTCATCGATGCTTATGGTGGAAGTGATAAGGTGAAGAAGGCAAAACTTCAATCTCTTAAAAGGCGGCATCAACGGTGCAAGTTAGACCAATGTAATCGGAGGTGCAAATTAAATAGATCATTTTTTTGTGGGATATACTTTTTAGTCATTTTTATCTGAAATACATGTAATAATAGGTCATTTAAGTGGTCTAAGTTATACCAAAACCTTAAGTGGTCCAAACTAAATGGACCCTTTCAAAGAGGCTAGTCAAGTTGCATACCGTCTTGCAAACATGATTTGACGTTGAACTTCGTTTTTATTTTAAATGTCTTTCTAGAAACGTGAATTCAGTCGTGGAACCTTAAAAAATTAGTTAAGAACAACAATGTTGTTCTAGCATTTGAGTAAAAATGAATTAGTGTTCTTAAATCTTATGTTGTTCTAGCATTTAACGACGCTTCTAATTTCTTGCAAAATCAAAGTTATCTTCCTATTTCAATGTTGTATTCTGCTATTCGGTGATTACTCCCCAATCCCAACCATTATAAGTTGAACGTCGATGCTGCAAGCCCAACTGAAAGTGGCAGCTGGAGGCTCGCGGTTGTTGTCTAAGATTCCAACAGGGTAGTGATGGCATGCGACAACATGTTGGTATCACCTTTCACAACCTGATTTTGATGCGTCAGAAGGTCTTGCCATGTTGTTGGGGGTCGAGTTTACTAAAGGCTTAATGTTCTCTAACGTTGAAGCAAACTCAGACTCAACAAATGTGATTGAAGCCTTCAATAATAGTTCATGCAATACACCTATTTGGATGCCATAGTTATGGAGGAGTATTATTAGTTATGTTCGACTTTTAAAAATATTAATTTTTCTCATGTTAAAAGAAAAGTTAATAAAGCTGCTCATTATTTAGTTAAGTTTGTAAACTTTATTATTTCTGATCTTCTTTGGATTGAAGAATCCCCATCATGTATTGATGCTATAGTGACTCTTGACATGATGCGACTTTTAAAAAACGTTAAAGAAAAAGACTAAAGTTGTGATATTTTTTTGAAAGATTAAAAATCAAAGAATTTTTCTAAAGAAATTAAAACAAAAAGCTTAAATATTGATACGAATAAAAAACATAAATTACCCGTAAAAGAATCAAAGAATATATCTGCGTCAAACGGAATATGCTTGGTAAAAAAAATATTAAAAAAGAGGCATGCGCCATGAGTCATTGTTGGAGACACGCATGCTCTAGAGGGCGTCAAAGCTGAGTGCGAAAACATGTGCAAGTGTTGCCGTTGAATTAGTTCAATAATAATTTATTTATTTTTCATGCCACTTGACTTGTGTTTTTTGATAAATTGACTTGTGTTTTATTTTTATGGTAAAAGATAACCACCTACTGTTTGCAAGTTGTTGACATACATTTCGCTCACACGGGATTTAAATTTGGTAAAATCACTAGTTTTTTTTTTTCTTTCTTCAGACTAACTAATGCCTTGGCCACTAATTGAAAAAACAAAAAGGATAAAATTTGTGTCCAAAATATCATCATTTAAACTCTCAAAATTTTGACTTTACGAGTTTTATGATATTTTTATTATATTTATTTTCTTAACTAAACAGACTAGCTCACTGTAAATCATAATACTGGCTCAGGACCACATGTGTGCACGTTAACTTTACCAAACCTACGTGTTTGAACAACACTTTGTAAACTAGTACAATGCATCAACCAAACCACTGAAGAAACAATAAGTATCACGTGACGAAAATAACGAGAAAAAAATTTGAAATGTTAAAAACCAGCACCCAATTCAGCTGTGTGCCCGTTGGTTGGGACCGCACACTTTTCTTGCTCATAAAGTATACGGATGACAATTGGTCAAAAAAACAAGTACATACGGATGACAAAATCATTTTGTGTTTTTCACCACTTGTGGCGACTAATTTAAACAAAATCAACAAAAAAAAAACTTATTCAGAAAGTGAATTTTGTTTGACAAAAATAATCAACTTATTCGTGCATTAAAATTTAAAAATAGACACTTCATAGTTCAACTCACATATAGATAACTGTGATATAAGAATATTGCAAAATTATTTACGATAGCAATGTATTAAATGAAAAATGTTATTTGAACAATTATTTTTTGACAATTTTTATGACAACTTTATCTTTTATATTCACATTACCCTTCTAAAACTAGTACAATTATTGCTTTGATTTTTGTATCACTACTTAAATTTCTTTATATAATTTGGTTGTCCAACAAGTTGTCACAAAAAAAGATTGTTCAAATAACATTGCTCTATTAAATGAGATTTATATTAAATAGAATGTATTTTCTAAAAATAAAAAAAATTAAATAGAATGTATTAAATTTAAATAATTATATTTAGTTACAGATATATAATTTTACTTACGATGAAAATACTAATATATGAACTATGAATACATATCAACAAAATTATACGATACTTCCTAAAAAAAAAAAATTAGACGATACCAGAGTGTTCACCAAGAAAAAGTAAACACAATTTCTTAAATAATACCTACATCAAAATATATGGTATGAGAGTGTTCATCATGAAAATGAAGGAAAATAGAAAACTTTTTGGACAAGAAATAAATAAAATGCAATAAAATTAAACTAGTTAAAATTTGAGTACTTAAAAAGAATATTCTAGATTAATTTCCCTAAACCTAAAAATAAGCGAGAGTTGATAGGGACTATAAATAACCCATAAACAAGTGTCTAAGCCCCTCACACTGTTAACTCTTTCTTCGCTCTTTTCTTCAGATCTCAATTTTCCCTTTTCATTCGCATCGATTTCTTCTCCATGGCTGCTATCACTTCCATCAAGGCCCGTCAGATCTTTGACAGCCGTGGCAATCCAACCGTTGAGGTTCGTCTTCTCTTCCACTTCGATACTTTCGAAGTGTCTCTTATTCACCATCTATCGCTCATCGATTTCTCGATGTTAATTTTTATTACTGTGAATTGAATTTGAATTTGAATTTGAATTTAAATCTGATTATGATTATTATAGGTTGATATAACAGTCTCCGATGGTACTTTTGCTAGAGCTGCTGTTCCTAGTGGTGCATCCACTGGTATGTTTCACTCTTTTTTCATCAATTCTATTTTGTTGATTCGTTTTATGTAATCGTTTTTGTGTTTTAACCGTGAAGGTGCTAGTATAATTTTTTAAATCGTGACCGTTATTTATGATGATTTTTAATATTTAAATATCTTGCCCTCTTGACACAAACCTTGTTTATTTGATTAGTTTTGAATGATTTACAAAATATTATGACTTAGGTTTTTTATTTTTAAATATCCATGGATATTTAGGTAGATTTCTTAGATTTAACTCTGCTACTGATGGTAGCTTGCATATTTGAATTAGTACATGTCAATGTCAAGCACAGTTTAATTTTATTTTTGAAACGAATTATTAGGTATTTACGAGGCTCTTGAGTTGAGAGATGGAGGATCTGACTACCTTGGCAAGGGTGTATCAAAGGTATACTCTCATCAATCATATATGTATTAGAAATTCAATTCAATGTCTAATTAATGCTTTTTCCAATTACACCCTTGATTAGGAGTAATAAAAAAATTATGAATTTTTTTATGCAATGTGTCCAAATATATCAAATTAGTCATCTGTACGAATATGCACTAAATGGACAGAGTAATAGGCCTCTGTGCTTGAGATTTCTTTTTGCTTATTAACTTGCTTATTTCCATTTTGTTGTATTGTCTTATTATTTTCTTTTTCTTAAGGCGATGATGTTCTCAACTACCTATTTTATGAAGGAATTGAAAATTTTCCTTTATGATTAGAAAACTACCAATTCTTTCTGAGCCTTCATTTCTTTTCTCAATATGTTTGTTGTGTTTTGTTACTTTCTGCTTTGTTTCGTTTCATTTATGGTAGATTTCAAAAATATGACAACGGCCGCTGCTTCTTTTTTATTTAACTTTTACACCCGATAAAAAAGTGAGACGGAGTACTACATTGTGTGAAAAGTTATGTTAAATGATTTATCAGTATGCGCACCTGATTTTTTCTTGGCACATGCAGGCTGTTGCCAACGTGAACACCATCATTGCCCCAGCATTGATCGGCAAGGTATGTTTTTATTTGTTTTACATTAGTGTTTTGTCTGACTTGTTAAAGTATGCCCGTGACAGTATTTTTGTATTTTTTTTATTTTTAAACATATTAGATTTAAAATTATTTCCATTACTAGAGCTTATTGAGAATTGATTTAATTGCTTTTTTGCAACAAACAGGACCCAACTCAGCAGACAGAAATTGATAATTTCATGGTTCAGAAGCTTGATGGAACAGTTAATGAATGGGGTTGGTGCAAACAAAAGGTGCTTAACAGATTATGCTTGTAAATTGTAATCGATCACACTTTTAAGTTCTAACTAATCCGTCTAGTTCTGATGGTTTTGTTTTTGGTTTCAGCTTGGTGCCAATGCCATATTAGCAGTGTCTCTTGCAGTGTGCAAAGCTGGTGCTAATGTCCTAAAGATTCCTCTATACAAGGTAATTTATCCATGAACTGTGGCACTTCACTGTATTTAAATCCGTTAGTTGGATCCATGTTGTGTAATTGAACTTGTATTCATCTTTTTTTTTTTGGTATTCGGTAATTAAGAACAACATGGTAACTATGTAATTCTAAATCAATCTTTTACAATGAGTTACTACTATTTTAATAGATTGTGGAAGTTTGCCAATTCTTACAGCCGCAACATAGTCGACACCCCAGTTTTCTTGTGTCCTTCATTTTTAGTTGAGATTGTTGTTGTTTTTTGTATCTAACTTCTTTGTGGCCATTCTGTGGGTGCAGCATATTGCAAACATTGCCGGTAACAAGAACTTGGTTTTGCCTGTTCCCGCTTTCAATGTGATTAATGGTGGATCACATGCCGGAAACAAACTTGCAATGCAGGTATGTTAACCGTTCTCGTGTGCTTGAGTTTGAGAGAGAGAATACATATTGAAATTTTAATATATAATGCATGTGCAGGAGTTTATGGTTCTTCCCGTGGGAGCCTCCTCTTTCAAGGAAGCCATGAAGATGGGTGTGGAAGTCTATCACCATCTAAAGGTTGGTTTGCATCTTACATTCGTTTACCTTTTCCAAAATGCATAATCTGAATTTTGTCAAACCTCAATAATATGAAACAGAGCCTTTTTAATATTCAGTTGCTATGCTTTGTTTTTTTACCAGTAGTAAGTGGGTGCTTTTACTGGAAACATAACATACAAAAGTTTCCTTTATCATGGCATTCATTAGTTGTTAATGACGTGTTATGCTGATTTCATTTCAGGCTGTGATTAAGAAGAAATATGGTCAAGATGCAGTAAATGTTGGTGATGAAGGTGGCTTTGCCCCTAACATTCAGGAAAACAAGGAAGGTTTGGAATTGCTAAAATCTGCCATTGACAAAGCTGGTTACACCGGCAAAGTAAGTTTTTTCTCCTCTATTTGAAATTCTGTTTTGTTGCTTTGGCTTTTCAAATTTATTCATTTAAAGGAGTTTGACATTTTGTATAATGTTCTTAGGTTGTCATTGGAATGGATGTTGCAGCTTCTGAGTTCTACAAGGAGGACAAATCATACGATTTGAACTTCAAGGAAGATGTGAGCTCCTTTTTTTATTGTTGTACTGCCAAGTGCTACCAGTTAGTCTTAGCTGGAAAGTGAAAGATTGATATCAAATTAGAGATATTATAATAATTGGCAATTACAAACAGAGACTAAAGAAGCATGAGATTAAAAGAAAACAATCAGAAATTGCACAGAAAAATGTAGATTGAGAAAACTTGAACGGTCTACCAATCTTTCTGCTCAAAAGTCTCAAAACTTTACTCCCTTCTCTTCAATATTATTTTCACTTACCCCAACCGACTTTCCTTTCTCACTCTTTTGAAACTTGATCATTATCTAAAACATTTTTCAATTCATCTTCCTTAAACCTCTTTTGCTGATTATACACCTTAGTACCCGAGTTTCTATAAGAAAGCCTAGGTAACAATAGCAACAGTTCTTTTGGCAAACACATGGGTATAAATTATAAAATACCCACCCCTTTCTAAGAAGGGTTAAGAATTGAATCTCTTCTCTATAAATTTGCTGCCTTGTTAGCCATTTTATTTACATATACAACTTGAAAGATGGATGATTCTTTTTATAGTAATCGTTGTTTACAAATTGTTATATTATATTGGTAAACATTTAGTATAAGCTGCTAGCATTTATGTGTCAAAAAAACACTTATGTCGATGCATGTTAGATTATTTATCTCTTTGGCATTGCTGTTTGACAGAACAATGACGGCTCACAGAAGATCTCTGGAGAGGCTTTGAAAGATCTCTACAAGTCATTTGTGTCAGAGTACCCAATTGTTTCAATTGAGGATCCTTTTGACCAGGATGACTGGGAGCACTATGCTAAGATGACTAGTGAGATTGGAACCAATGTACAAATTGTTGGTGATGATCTCTTGGTTACCAACCCCAAGGTCTGTATATTATATGAATTTTTTTATCATTTCGGTGATATTAGAAAGATTGCCCTCTGACTTGTTGCTTTTTGCTTTGTGTCCACAGAGGGTTCAGAAGGCTATTGACTCAAAAGCATGCAATGCTCTTTTGCTCAAGGTACTCATTTTACTGGCAAATATTTTCTGCAGAAAAGTTATTAGACCTAGGTAGATAAATGTATTGATACACTATTGCTTGACATACTTGAAAAAAACAGGTCAACCAAATTGGATCCGTGACCGAGAGTATTGAAGCCGTGAGGATGTCCAAAAAGGCTGGATGGGGTGTCATGACCAGCCACAGAAGGTTTGAACTTTCTCTCTTAATGCAAATGAAAACAGTGAAAACTACTCTACAACTGTAAGATATTTAATGAGGCACTTACTATAGTACTAACATTCATATATTTTTGATTGCAGTGGAGAGACCGAGGATACCTTCATTGCTGATCTTGCTGTTGGTTTGTCAACGGTACTACCTTATCTCAGTTCAACAAGTGCCATGTAGCTTTGACAAACTCCAGTCCCATGTCCAATATAATAACGTTTCCTTTTTGTTAACTGTATCTTGAACAGGGTCAAATTAAGACCGGAGCACCTTGCAGGTCAGAGCGTCTTGCCAAGTACAACCAGGTTAGTGTTTGTTGATTATGTTTGCTTTGGTTTTCATAGTTAAGCTAAGCTCGAGTAGTTTCTAATTGGTTGGTGCTCACTTGGCAGCTCTTGAGAATTGAGGAGGAGCTTGGTGCTGACGCAGTGTATGCTGGAGTTAACTTCCGTACCCCTGTCGAGCCATACTAAAAGCTTTGAAAGTGAAAAAACTGGATAACCAACCTTAGTTTGGGTAATGAGATTTGGCTGCGGCGAGTTTTAGTTGCGATGAATAAATTATTTAAGCTAGATTGTTAGTCAGTCTTGTTTTGAAAGACTTGATACCAATAAATTTTGACCTTTTTATTTTATAGGGCTGACAAGTTATGCCCTGGATTTTTAAAGTTGTGCGATTTATGATGTTTATCTTTTGATGTTTGAAGCCTACTTTCAATGTCGTTCCAATTTTTCAGTAGAGTAGTAACGATTTTTGTTGGTGTTACATGAGTTACAATTATTTTTCATACTAGTATCATTGGCCAGTTACAACAAATGCAACCAAACTTTACTCCACCGGTTGCAATTGGTTGGCTATATGAATAATTAGACGTCATAAAATTTGGGCATGCATTAGGTACAGAAACCATCTCCCACTGAGACGCAGGTTTTATTGCTTGAAGTTACGCTTACAGACCGGTTCACAGATTACTCTTACCTCTTCACGATTGATTAAGTTGAATTTAGAGATGTATTGTACCGTCTCTTCACGATCCATTAAGTTTAAAAGAGAGATGATTACCGTCTCTTCACGATCGACTAAGTTTAAAAGAGAGATGATTACTGTCTCTTCACGATCGATTAAGTTGAAAATAAAATTAGATCGGGAGTATGTTTTATATGATGTTTTTCGGATTAAGATTTGCTGCTGTAAAGAAACAACACACTTTCTCTAAAGTATATGGCTTGGGTGTTCAGATTTTTTTAAATTTTTTCTCTTTCATTATACAATAAAATTAGACTGGGAGTATGTTTTATACGATGTTTTTGGAACTAGGATTTGCTGTTGTAAAAAAACAACACAGTTTCCCACGGTTTGCAATAATAGCCATAGGATCTTATTTAATGGTACTGTTATGTTTTTGTCAAGCCAGGAATCCAAATCTATGTTTTTGTGTCCAAATAACACAGTTCAGTTGTGTCCAAATAACAATGTTCAGTTGAAATCATCCATTTATACTATTCTTTACTAGCGGAAGGACACTTTCGTGCCCGGACTGTGCTAACACATGTAATTATTTTATTATGTATGTTTGTATAATTTTAACTAAAATTTTAAAATATTAATGGAAATTATTAATATATTGATTTATAAACAAAATATTGTGAATGCATATAACAAAATTATTTTTGAACTCAACATATTTTAGTTTGTCTGCATATAAAATTAAGATAAAATAATGATCATTTACTGTTTATTCTAATAATTAGTAACATCATAACATAAATGTATGAATGACATGTAAAAGAAACATTGCTATGATTACGATAAAAGAATATCTTTAAAAACTACATTTTTCGTAAAGTCTTCGTTTTCTCCTTTTATTTTCCCTTCTTTAATGAGAACTTTTGTTGAATTTTGAGAAATTCTTATTGATAAAGCTACATATAATTGATCATGGTTGAAAACATGACGTAGAAGATAGATTCTGACATGGGAATGAACAGCCATTGTGACTTATTTATTGTAATAGCAAAAATTAGTCTAATGGAAAACTATTTTCTACTAAACACAAAGGGAAATCATGAACTCGCATTTGTTTTTAATTTAATTACGGACAATAATGCTCTTTTCCAGCATTGCTTCCTGTTAGGATTTCCACATCCACCATATTTTTAAATTAACCACAACATAACAGTCATGTTCCATTACACAGGCCATATCTAGAGTCTATGTTTCGCAACAATATCAAAGGTTCACCTTTTTCTACCTTTTAAAATATGCGGTGGGATACTTCTTTGAGTAATTGAGTTTATAAATTTCATGTTGAAATAAGTTATGAGTATCCACCCTTCAACCTCGTCAAATGACAACAAATTATGTTCTTCTCCTGAAAACTGATTGAAAATTAATATTTAATATAGTGATAACAAATCTTTTTCTAAAATATTTTGAGTCATAATCTTTTTTTAGAAGATTTAAAGTCAAATTTTTAACATTATTTTTTGCTCATGTTTGTTACTAATCTCTTTTTAGAGGATTTAAAGTTCAATATTTAACATTATATTTTGCTCACGTTTGTTACTAATCTTTTTTTCAGAAGATTTGAAGTCCAATTTTTAACATTATTTTTTACTCACGTTTGTTAATAATCTTTTTTTAGAGTATTTAAAGTCAAATCTTTAACATTATTACTTCTTACTCACGTTTGTTACTAATCTTTTTTTAGATGATTTAAAGTTCAATCTTTAACATTATTTTTTGCTCACGTTTGTTACTAATCTTTTTTTAAAGGATTTAAAGTCCAATCTTTAGCAATATTTTTTGCTCACGTTTGTTACTAATCTATTTTTTAGAGGATTTAAAGTCCAATCTTTAACATTATTTTTTGCTCATGTTTGTTACTAATATTTATTTTGAATGATTTAAAGTCCAATATTTACCATTATTTTTTGCTCACGTTTTGTTACGATTGATAAAAGGATAAGGAAAAGTAACTTATCTATATTTATACTATATATAAAGAAAACTACATCTTTCAGCACGCTTTTGGGTTTGACTTTTCATTTCAAAAATACCCTTAATTTTAAATACAAATAACATATGTAACAAATAGATAAGAATAAATTTAAATATTAAAACAAATGTAACAAACACGATATGAATATATCTATATCTGTTTTTTTTTCCTTTATCTTTTAAAAAATATAACAAACTAAATGAGTATATTTATACTTACTTTTTCATTATTCCAATTATACTTTTAAAAAAAAATTATAATAAAGATTGTTGTTCATGTCATTAAAAAAGCAACAAATATTTATATTTTTACTTTTAATCAAAACCAAAATTTCATAAAAAAAATACCGTTCATAATTTCAAACGTTAGCACAATAAAAAGAGCGGAGAAGTGTCCGTCTTTTCCCTATTATTAATAAAATTATATGGAAATACTGATTTTTGTGGAAGTAATAAAATAACATGGAAATACTGTTTTTTGTGGAAGGGATATGAAAATACTTGGCAATCTTTGTCGGTTGTATTGAGGGGAACAACACAGATGTACAACATAAAATCGGCTGATAAAAAAAGTAACATGAGTTTTTGTTTTGTGCTAGTTTGATATGTGGTTAACGGAGGTAAAAGATGGTTAACGGAGACGATTAGTGACATGGATTAGTAATCCACATGTTATTTTATAATTGGCTAACAATAAGAACAATTCATAAGAAATTGTGTGTAAATTTTCTCCTTAAATTAAATTTATTATTATCTATTTGTTACGTTATTTGTATTTAAAATGTATTTTTAGAAAGAAAAGTTCAACCCAAAGCGTGTTGAAAAGAGACATGCAGTCCTAGAGTACACTCTTCAAAAACACTTACTCTTATTTTATTTTATGGAGAACAAAGTTTTGTGAGTTGGAAAGGGGCATTTTATACAACGTTGATTTTATTTCCATTGTTTCATATGTTAAACATAGTTCAGATACTTTTTCGTACAATATTTTTATGAATATATTTCTCATACAACATTAGTATATGAATATAAAAATGGGGGATGGATAGCTCATTTGGTTGAGCCAAGAGATTACATGAGTTATGGAATTAAATATTCATGGTTTGAATCTTGATAAGGGGGAGAATATTAACATGACAATTCCAATTTGGTTTCAATTGAGGGATGCAAAAAGAACTTCGTATATACTATTTTACTTCTTCATTCATTTTCTGAAAACTATAGCCCTTGTGATTTATCAATCCATGGCGGAGAACAACTTTTAGGGATCATGGGATGAGAAAAGAAACTCTAAAAAGACTCTACTCATGATTGCTACAATCGGACGAGCTCGTTTTGCCTACTCTACTCATGATTGTTTGTTTTTTAGGTTCTTTTATACATGTCTAAATTATTTTAGATGATATTCTACAATCTTCTTCACCATGTTTTTCTAAGCCAGTATATTAAATCCTTTTTACTTAAATATCAACAATGACATAGACGAGCATTATCTTCAATTGCAGCTTTGAAACAACATGGCATTATCACACCATGAAATGATTGCAAACATTCTGTTATTTGACATTTTGTACTACAAAATTAAGCCTTTCTCCACATGATACACTTTGCACTCATCAATTTGAAAAATGAAGGTTAACTCATTTTCTTGTAACTGTCCAATACTTGGAATATTGCTCTCTAGTTCTGGAATGTGATAAACCATAGTGATCACTTGCACATTACCCCATATTTCGAGCTTGATACTAAACTTTCCCATAGCCATCATTCTTAAACTATCTCATAATTTTACGGACACTATAAATTCCTAGTTTAGATCAAAAAACCATTATGTATATCAGCATATGATTGCTACAACCTGGATCTAGGAATAATATCTTTTTGAAAATAGAGATTCCTCTTTAGTGATAGTCAACAATATTCCCTCCGTCCCATTTTAAGTGAGTCTTTTGTTCATTTCAAACATATTTCTAGTTATATGTTAAATGCCTGTCTTCCTCTACCACATGTACCTCTACTTTAGAACGTCTTCTTCCTTTGGTTCCATATCTTCCTCCATGGCTAACCTCCGAAGCTTGTTCTTTTTCTTTATGTTCCTTCATCATTTGTTCATGCACCATCAAGTTGCTCTAAAGTTCATCAAATGATAGTGTAGTGATGCATTTGGTTCTTCAATAGAACAAATGACATAATCAAATCTTGGGGGTCATAGATCTGAGATTGTTTTAAAATTATTCCTTGTTCAACTTTTTCGCCTTGCATATCCATCTGATTGATAATGTATAACGTTCTTGAGAAATACTCATAAATTGATTCTCCATCTTTCATACCTAACAATTCAATTTTTCCACGTAAGGGTTGTAATTATGCTCTCTTCACCTTCAAAAATCATCTGTGCTTCTGCTTTATAGAATCCCATGTGTTTTGAACTTTGACGTGGTTTTGTTGAGGGATTGTTTCACTTAAAAGATCATTATTTGCCTTGGGATCCTTCAATTTCCTTTATTAACGCCTTTAGATCTTTTACAACGTTGCTCAGGCTGGAGGAATGTAAACTCCACTCCGTCTTTGATCAAGTTCCAATACTCCTTGGAATGAAGAAGATTCTCAACTAAGATGGACCAATGATTGCGATGTCCATCAAACTTAGGTATTGACGGTTGCAAAAAAAAATAAAAAAATCCATGGACACTCTTTTTGTAACCTTTTATTTCTTTTCACTTAAGAACTTTTATTGTATCATGCCTCAATTGGAGCTCTAATACCAATTGTTAGGTATCAAGAATCATGTTTAAAGTTTTGATTGTTATTCATTGATCAAGAGTAATATGCACAACTACCTCCTTAAAAAAAAAAAGAACAACTTCAAAGCCAAATTGATCAAATAAGTGCAATGAGACTTCAACAAGTTTATTGGCAATGAATTACTCTTTTTTTTTGCCACACACAACATAGGAATTAGGTTTACATAAGTGATTTCTACATATATTTTTCTTTTTGTCAAGTTGTCTGATGGCCAAAGCTCTCACGTTTAAATATGGAGAGGTAGGATGTCTGGGCAAGGGCGAATGGTTATATGTGAATGGGTAACGTTGGCTACCCCAAAAGAAAAGAAAAAAACTTGAAAAAATAGTATAGTTTTGTATGTAGCTACCCATTAATATATTATTTGGCTGCTCCAAACAATTTTGTTGGTTCAAAGAGGGATGATGTTAATAAAATATTGATAATCTACTTAGTTTATTGTCAATTATAGATAAATTTGACTTCTTAAAACTTTGTAGAGCACAACTTTTATAAATAACTATGGTTAGATTTTAGTTTCTTCGTTGTCGTTTAATTAAATATCAATAAAAAATATTGTAAATTTATTTTACTTATTGATTAAGTTTAATGTATTAGTTTTTAAAATATATTTTATTTCTTCTTTATATTTGGTCCCCTCATAAAAAATTTGGTAGCTTCGCTGTTAAATCTGGGGTTCGAATCCCGACCCTTGCATATATAATATGCAATATCGCTTCCAGCTTAGTTAAATTCACGGGGATGATTTCTACTAATTTTTTAATTTTTCTTTTATACTTTTTTATTTTGTGATTTTGTCACATTAGTGTTATATTGTTTGTTTTGATTTCCTTTCTTGATACCCAACTTTTTTTTATGGGGAATGTTTCATGTATTTCACCCCTTTGACACCCTAATTGATTTATATTTTTTGTTTGATACGCCACTGTTCAAATAAATTTTTTTATACGCCACAAAAAGATTATTTAATTTGATGTCAAATGGATGTACGCACGTTATGGGGTGTCCATTTATTATAACCATTTTTTTTATGGTGGCTGGGTTTTGAACATGGACTTTGCATATATTATATTATATTATGCAAAGTTGGTACCAATTGAGATAATTTGAAGATAACTCTATTATATGGATTTAAATGAATGATAGTAAAAATAAATAAATAATTTTCTTTTGCTAGGACATTTACAAGACGTTGCACACTCATAGTCATACATACCCCTTAATATAAAATGGTAGAGGGAAACAAACACAACATAAATAAATCTGGAAAGGGGTTCGTGAGAGAGTTGCGAAACCCTAATAATCGATGGCGGAGCATTTGGCATCGATATTCGGAACAGAGAAAGACAGAGTTAACTGTCCATTCTACTTCAAGATCGGAGCTTGTAGACATGGTGACCGCTGTTCTCGTCTTCATACCAAACCCACCATTAGTCCTACTCTTGTTCTCTCCAATATGTATCAACGTCCTGATATGAACCTTAACTTTATCAATCCTACTCCTAATCAACCTCAACAACCTCAACCTCCTCAACCACCTCAACCTGAATCTCTTGACCCTGATAAACTCCAAGAACACTTCGATGTATGTTATATAATATATATATATACCCTTTTCTCTTTTTTAATTTTTTTTTTTAATTTTTTAATTTATTTTTTTTTTAGGATTTTTATGAAGATCTATTTGAGGAGCTGAGCAAGTATGGTCAAATTCAGAGCTTGAATATTTGTGACAATTTGGCTGATCATATGGTATGTTTTCTAATTCCTTTCTCTTTTTTTATTTATGAATCTGTTTTTTTGATTTTGTAACCCTAATTTTTATGTTTTTTGTTTTTTTTAGGTTGGCAATGTATATGTTCAGTATAAAGAGGAAGACCATGCTGCTAATGCTCTTATGAATCTCACTGGAAGATTTTATTCAGGTTCTGAATTTTGTAGTTAGGGTTTTAAGTCACACTATATATATGATTTGGTTGTGGTGCGCTGTTGTCGTTATTCAATTGTTTGTGCTTTGGTTTTAATTCTGTTGATGCGTGATCTGATGATAATGATGATAAAGCCATGTTTCAACGTACGTGATGTGTGTGTACTCGCCACTTGTGTTTCGACATATATATAATGAAGATTGGCAATGTTGTATGAAATAGTGTGTAGCAAAGATGAGGGTGTTAGCGTTGGATGTATGGTAAGACTAGACATGATATGGTTAGGCATGCCAACTTTAGACAGATAGTTATGGTAGCACTTACAATAGAAAAGATGGAGCAAAGCAAACTAGGCTTAGATGGTTTGGACATTTAGAGAGAAGACATGTGGATTATTTAGTGAGGAGAGTAGATTAGATGAAAGGTTGTCAAATAACTAGAGGCGGAGGAAGACTTTTTTTAAGACAATTATTAGGAAACATCCATAGACTAATGAGTTGGATCGAAATTTTGTACGTGATAGGACATTATGGCGTAATTTCATCCATTTAGCCAACCCCCACTTAGTGGGGTAAGGTTTGGTTGTTGTTGTTTGCTGTGTGTGTTTCTTTGAATCCTTTGTGTAACCAAAGGCAATATTCATATTGGTTTTAGTTCATTAGATTGAGATATTCAATTGGTTTGGCATTAGCTCTCTATATTTACCTTATTGTACCCACTTTTATTGGCCCTTCTTATACTCATTTTGGGAGTCCTTGAGCTTTATCTGATGGAATGATTTTTGGATAGGTACCTTGTGCTCTGTCACACATGGTAGTTCTTATTTTCTTCCAGTACATCTGCTACTGTCCAATGTTGTCCTTACTGTTTTCGTTGTTTGCATTTAGTTTTATTCTTTCCTATAGCAATTAACATTGCTACCGAGTTCAGTATTGTTTGGCATGAGATATGGCTGTTTTTTTATCCATACTTGCAAGTACACAAGTTATAATGATTATTGCAGATAGGCCTCTGATATATGTTTGAAAATTGTTGTTTCATGCAACACATACGAAAACCCGAGCTTTGTCTATCATTGCTTGTTTCTCCTTGCTCATCCACCTTCCCCAATAATTACTGACATTGTGATTTGGCTGTCATTCTTCTAGGCCGACCAATCATTGTTGACTTCTCTCCTGTTACGGATTTTCGAGAAGCTACTTGTAGGCAGTACGAAGAGAATGTATGCAATCGAGGTGGCTACTGCAACTTTATGCATCTAAAGAAGATTAGCAGGTTGACTTATCAACATAGCCTATTCATGCTTTTCAATTTTTTACTGTTGCATTTATTCTGTTCTTGTGTTAAACCCTTCCCTTTGATTTCAGAGATTTGAGGAAGCGATTATTTGGAAGAAGTAGCAGGCGTTGGAATGACCGTAGTGGAAGCAGAAGCCGGAGCCCCCCGAGGAATCGTACCTATGAGGGGCGTTCTTATTCTGGCCGTGGTTCTGGTAGAAGGGATTTGGACAGGTCTCATGGCTCCCATGGTAGAAGGCCAAGAAGCCGTAGTCCTCGGCATAGAGGAAGGCGGAGTAGAAGTCCAGTGGGCAGAGACAGGAGTCCAAATCCGATCAGAGGAGAAAGAGAAAGTAGTGTAGAAAGGAGAGCTAGAATAGAACAATGGAACAGGGAGAAGGAAGGTGGAGATTCTGGTAACAAGGACAATAAGAATAACAATGATTATGAAGAGGCGGGCTTAAAAAATGGCAGTGAGTCTGGCAATCATCAGATTTAGTAAAATCAGAGCGATCTGACCCAAAATGAAAAGACCCTGTAATAATTTCTGCAAGTAATCTGGTTTGTTTAGTTTGCACCTATTGAGTTGGCTGTAGTTTTTTTATATAATTTTATTCTGATTTCTGAATTTTCTATTTAGATGAAGTATTAGTTTTGATATAGTTCAGCAGTGGATATTTCATTTCTGTATTTGGATGAATGTTCGATGGTAAACTCTGTTGGAGATTACCTGGGTGAAATAGAGGGAACCATGTTTGAATTTCAACTATGCAAATTGTAAGAGATGTTCAGAATGTGAAACAATTTTGGATCGAATCATGTTGAGTTTTGTTTTTGTTCTGTTGCAAATCACTATAAAATAGTTAACGGAAGAAGCGGAGATGATGAAGAAAACCTGAACCCATTTTGTGGAAGAAGTGGAAATGGAGTCTTCTAAATGAAATTTTGGTTGTGGAATGGATCATGGGGAGTTTGTTTTCTCTTTTCAAAGCTGGTGGGAGTTTATTCACTTTTATGATTTATTTATTTTTAAACTATTTACAATCTAGATTTTTAAGTATGGATGTCAATGAATTTATAACAGATTTTTAAGATTTTAAGTATGGATTTGAAATGATTATAGTTTTTTAGCAAAACTTGAAAGTTAATCGGACAAGGAACTTGTTAATTTTGCCAAAAAGAAAATAGCCAGAGCGAAATTAAATTTCAAGCCAATACTAGTGAAATGATATGAGCATTTTACCAAGTCTCCACACATTACAAACTATCTATCTGGATAGTAGATCCAAGTATCCAACCACATACATTACAAACTAACTATCTATCATTGTACACAAGTATTACGCTCTTCACTCTGCAATATACTTTATATCAAATTGAAACACTTTTTCCATGCTTAACGTCGCCTTGCGATCAAAGCTATGCCAAAGTTCATAGCCTTGAAAGGAGCTTTGAAAACTGCATCCTGCCACGTTTATATACTTCTGCGAGAGTACCCCTAGACGAAATGAGCCCCAGATTGATACACTATCCCCTTAAAAAGCCTCACTACATAATAAATAGAAAAAGAAAAGAAAAAATAACTTGAAATGAAGGATGACAGGACAAAAACGTTGGGAGAGTACAAGAGTCTCAACTCTCAGAATGTGGTTGTTTTAACTTAAAATCTCACAAAATCCACTTCACAAAAATAATCTTTCAAAATCTAGATATTTTATAAGTCGTAAAAAATCTCAACTGAATGTCATCGAATTTCGTTATCCTCAATAAAAGAATCATGATAATCTTATTGAATGCCACAAAACATTTCTACATTTTATAAGTCTCTATTGAATACCACAAAATACTTTTATTATCAAAAAGTCTTAAAATTTCAATTCAGTACACCAACCAAAATTATTGGCTTTGATGATTCATTTTGATGTGGAACTTACTCCCAAGCATACAACCTGTAAGGTTCTTTTGAAAGAAAAACCAGGGCTCCACCTAAGGATCACCCAGACGCACGAGTACAGACTGGTGTACACTCTCTGCACATCACGGGACATAGGCCTTTGCATGCAGGACCTGTCTTCCGCAGGTCTAGAGTAGCAGAACTGAAGATAAACCTTCTTTTCGGCAATACGTGCCTGGTAGAGGGACATATCTCGTTATTGCTGCCTTTGTTACTACTTTGACACAGCCACACAAGCATGAGAGAATGTTTGAGGCTAGGAGACATCACAGTCCATAAAAAAAATCACCACTGGACAATAGGCGGTACCGTTGAGTTGAAAGTTGAGACTGCTCCATTTCATAGGATCTCGTTGGATTATTCAACCCGAGAGTGGTTCTATTAAAATTTGTCTAAAAAAACATCTCATTTAAGGACCACCACAAAGAATTTAAAGCAATAAGGGACAAGTTCGAATTTATGTTGTTGGTCCAAACATCAGTCATTTTCGTAGTGTTCTTGGCAGATCAGACAAAATCTATCGATTGAGTTAAACCATGGCTCTCTTTCAGGTCATTTATTTCCATTTCAAGAACAATTTTGCATTCCAACAAGGTTGAGAATGTCTAAGCAAGCAGAACCGAAACTTTACTAGACAGTGTTTGTTGCATGCAACAACTTATAACACCTAAAGATCATGTTGCACAAAACATAGACACCGGAAAGCCTTAATCATGAGACATAGTGCACACGACAATGACTTGTACTAGCACCCCAAACAAAAACCATTCAATTTCGATTAATTTCAGCATAAAGGGATCTAAGGAAATGAGTTGACTACATTGCATAACTAGGTAAGACTTGTTTAACTGACTTTGCAAGAGTCATGCATACACTCTGCAACCCATCAAGTTACTCGTCTTTGAGTTGCTATTTGCTAAGGGTTGTTTTCAACTCCTAAGGCTTTGTTTGCGAGTTTTGAGGAAAAGGAAAGGCTAAGGAGGAAAAGGGAAGAAGTGGAAAGAAAGGAAAGGCTAAGGAGAGAAATGGAAGGAAAGGGAGGGAAAGGATAAAGGAGGGAAAACTTTCCCCTTGTTTGAGAGTTAATGAAACCAACTAGGAAAGGATATGGAGGGCTTATGTGATAATTTTACTATTTTACCTTTTTTTTCTCTTAAAACAATACATTGTGTTATACTTTGTAATTTATCTTGTAAATTATAATTGGAATTTTGAATTATTATGAGGACAAAATTGTCAATTTGTATGTTTAATTCTGTAAAACCCTCAATTTGGGGGAACTTTAAAATTGGATAAATAAAACCCTTCAAAACCCCCCCAAAACCTTTCTCTATTTTTTTAAAACTTCCAAACAAGGGTTTACCTGTCCATAAGTCTTTCCTGTCCAAAGGAAAGACTAAGGAGGGGAAGGGAAGGAAATGGAGGGAAGGGATAAAGGAGGGAAAACCTTCCCCTTGTTTGAGTGTTAATGAAACCAACAAGGAAATGATATGGAGGGCTTATGTGATAATTTTACTATTTTATCTTTTTTTTTTCTCTTAAAATAATACATTGTGTTATACTTTGTAATTTATCTTGTAAATTATAATTGGAAATTTGAATTATTATGAGGACAAAATTGTCAATTTGTATGTTTAACCCTCCAAAACCCCCAATTTGGAGGAACTTTAAAATTGGATAAATAAAGCCCTTCAAAACCCCCCAAAACCTTTCTCTATTTTTTTAAAACTCCCAAACAAGGGTTTACCTGTCCATAAGTCTTTCCTTCCCTTTCCCTCCCCTCCAAAACCCAACTCCCAAACCAAGCCTAAGGGAATTCCAAGATACTTTACCAAGGTCACCAGTGCTTGGGATTTCTATAGCCTCACCTATTTTCTTTCATAACATACTACATTCTTTAAAAAGAAGACCATTAGTCCGAGTTTTCAAAAACAATAAAAGAATGAATGAACCGTCAATTTAATCCATAAATGATCACCCTCTCTCACCAATTTAGTACATGTTTGGTTACGTGTTTCCGCACCCCAAACTCACGTTTTGAGAAGAAAACGTGATTCTTATATTTTACGAGGATGTTTGGTTTTCTCTTTAAAAAGTGATTCTATCTTCCAAACTCAATTCTACCAAAAGCTAGAAATCCTAACTTTTGACGTTGAGCCCAAAATCAATTCTTCATTTCTTGATGGGTTACGATTTTATAGTTTTTTTAATTCCTTCATTGCCCTTAACAACTATCATCAATTACTCTTACAGGCTCATTGATTTGCATTGTTCACGAAGATGTGTCACCCCCTACCGTTGTATGTTGCCTTTATCATTTGAAATTCACAACCAGATATACAGATTCATCTTCCTACTATAGAATGTCGATGAGGGAAAACATTTATTTTTTGGAACAAGAATTTATTTGAATCTATAATTTATTCCAGTAATTTATAAACCCTTTACTTCTTCAAAAAATGTCCTGAGGGAAAAGGGAGATGAGATATGACAAAGTTTGTTGATATTGAGAAGAATTGTTCTGTGATGGGAGAAGAAAATTGATAAATAGGGGAAGGAGAAATGGACCAAATAGTAAAATGGGTAAGCTTGAATATTAAGTTGAAATTTCTGGATAAATAAAGTGGGTGGACAAGTGGTAGTGGTACCATTAAAGTTTAGGGACACGACATTCTGATTAGATAATTGTTATATTTTTGACCATTTGGTTTTGTATTTGAAGCAAATTATTAAGTTTTATTTAAGTATGATTTTATAATGTTAGGCCCTTTTGGTAATTTACACATTTAAAAGCAATTTTGACTAAAACTATGCAAACAACATCTTTGGTGTGAATTGATTTTATTACTTGTACATCCAAACATTAAATCATTTTACATTCAACTCACTTTTAATCAAAATCAATTCAACTAAAATCAATTCAATCAAAATCAATTTTGTTCACCGCAGAACCAAACATACACCTGGTCTTCAACTATTAAAATCAACTAAAAAGTCGCTAAACTATGAAAAATATGTCAATTTAGTTCCTAAATTATGGTGAAAACAACCAATTTTGTTAACTAAAGGACTGGCTAGTTTGGATGGAAGAATAGTTTAGGAACATTTTCGTAAAACATCTAAAATCATCTTGCAAAACGACTCCCCCACCAATTCCCAATAACAATGCTTAAAAACTTCTTGGCTGACGTAATCTCAGAGCTTTGTAGCCAGCAAATTTGAAAGAATCATCTTGCAAAACAACTCCCCCACCAAATCCCAATAACAATGCTTAAAAACTACTTGGCAGACGTAATCTCAGGGCTTTGTAGCCAGCAAATTTGAAAGAAAAAAATTACTCATTTTATAAACTATATATGATGTGTTTGTTATAGAGTTTTATTTGACACAGTCGTGCGTTTACCAAGAAGCTTGCATTTCTAGCTTTACAAAACCACGGCAATAGTAGCATCGGGAAGCGGAAACATGAACTTTAACGCAAAACCAAACAAGCCAATGGACTAGTGTTCCTTTTTTTCTTTATTACGAAGATGCTGTGACAAAAAACTAAAACTATTATTCTTTAAACATTCATATTGTAATCCTATTCAGTTTTTGCTTCTGGCCGAAATCTGTTTTTTTTTTTTTTCGCCAAGTAGTTAGATGGCTAGAATTCACCTTTTTTTCAAGGTGAATAAGTGGGGTGTCCGGGGTTCGAACCCCAACCCCTGCATATAACAATGCATGTCACTGCCAACTGAGCTATGCTCACGGGAACTTTTGGCCATAATCTTAAAATTTTAAATTAAAGAGCCAACACATCCCATCCTAATATGCCTCAAACACCTAACCATAAAACCAAAGTTAGGATTCGATCTTAAGTTGGTAATCCAAGTTATTGATAATCCAAGTTGAATAATACTCTAAACAATAAAAACATCAGCCAGTTTTCCTAAATCAACAACTGTATTTTCATGTCACCCCAGATCCAAAGAAGATCAAGATGCTCACTTTTCTATCATAAAGCCAAAGAAACCTTCACTTGGCACTGTGCTTGGCCTTATTATGAGAACCTAAGGCATCTTCAGTCTTAAAAGACCTGCAGTCAAAATAAAATTGTGCAAGAGAATAAGTGTGTATAGAACGATGAGGAGGAGGCTAATAGATATAAAAAGACAACTCCAATCACCTGTTACAGGGCTTGCAGCTGTAATCTCCACTAGACTTTGGAGTCTCCTGCTTCTCTGGCTGCTTGTTATTTGCAGCAGATTTACCAGCCTGCTTAGGGTAAGGAGTATCAACGTGGACACTACTCCTGCCACCTGAAAATATCATAATTCTCGTCATTTCCTTTCAGTTCTACTTTGTTAATAACATGCATGCATGACAAATTAACGAGTCCAACGAGGTTAAACTATTAGTCTCAATTTTGTTTTCTAATTGTACTTCGGTCTTTCATATTTTATTGTGATTCAACCAAATGACAAAATTGTGACTAAAAAATATAACAATGAGTCAGAAAATATTTAACAAGTGGTCAAGAAGTTTAACTCTATTTAAGTCCAGCATAAGTCACAAAGTAGTTTAACCATAAAGCAATAGCTGCTCCATGAATAGGCAAAGTGGTGAGAGAACATTGTGGGGAAAGAGACGCACCACAATAATGCAATTTTATGCAATAACAGTGCAAAGGGCTGTATTGAACTACTGTCAAACCTTATACATCTAGATGACAGTATTCATATCTTATTTTATCAATGTTGGCGTATCCAAGATGAGCAGCATTAGTACCGTACACAACATTAGTGTCAAGTAAGGCTTAGGGGTGAAATATCATAGACAATTTTTTCTAAAAAATACTAAAAAACAAAGTACAGGGGAAAAAACTAACCAGTCTTCTCTGGAGTGACAAATTTTGCCTTCTTCACAGGTACAGGTGTTTCCTTGGACGATTCAGCAACCCTCTTGTTGCTCCCTTCAGTCTAAAACAAAACTCAAAATTAAATTCAAATTCGGAGACAAATCGAAGCACAATATAGTCTCCAGTTACCTTCTTCAGTGTCTCCTCATCAGAAGATTCATCGCTTTCATCTTCACTACTACTTTTAATTTGACCATTCGCCATGAGCTAAACGACACATTACCAAAACAAAAATAAAAGATGAATTAACTAAAATCTCTTTCAATAAAAAATTCAGTAATCAGAAAAACCAAGTCTACATCGTATATTAAATAATACCACTAAGACACAATAGCCCCCATGATTCAATCATTAAATTAACAAATATATTTAAAATATTTAATTGGTCCACATAGTTGATGACTCTTATCATTATCATGACCGACCATGAAAAACAGGATTATGAGGACAATTTGGACAGCAAATAATAAAATTGAACTATAATAGATGCATTCTATAGTCACAAGCTGTTATCTAAAAACTCATTCACATAAAGGAAATCAAAACAATTTGGTAATAATCTATGTGAAAACACCTTCACTTCTAAGTAGGAATGTTCACTTGATCACTTAATCTATGTTATAAGTAGTTGCGCCGACCAGCATCATCTATTTTGTAAGTGATTGCCACCCGAATCATCACGGGAATGTTTTAGCACAAAGTTGCTCTCATATATCTAGCAGTGGTAAAACAATTAATTTTTGGTACAAATATGTTTTCTAAAGAATTTTTTTGGAACAAACATTTACACCAAGTATTCCTACATTCTTCTACCCAATTAGTATTACCAGCGCCCTACATTTGTATTTTTCCGTAGCATTTCATTTAATTCAATAACAGCAGCTGGAAATTAGATACCATCGAACAACTTTGTGTATCGGCACAACAACTTTTTGGCAATAAGATGTAAGACAGTCTGCTATCCAATATCCATTATATATTGAAATCCACTTTCTAGATTATACGGTTACCTCATTTCCACTTTCTAGATTATACGGTTACCTCATTTTCGCTAGAATCCTCATCAGATGAATCTGAACTGTCGTCAGTACTAGCATCCTTCTGATTCTTTTTCTGTTTTGATGCATTTACACCGGGTTTGGCACCATTCACCTCCAACACAGGTTTCCCTACATAAATGTTTAGAACAATATGACACAGGAGAAACTTATTTATGACAATAGAAATGCATAAGATGGATAATGAAATAACTTTACCATTAGCAGCATTAAGTGGAATATCTTTCTCTTCAGAATCAGTATCTAAAACAAAGATGATAAAATCAATTGAGAAGCAAATAAAAAAAAATATATAATAATAATAATAATAACAACAACAACAACAACAACAACAACAACAACAATAATAATAATAATAACAAAATTAAGAAGAGTATCTCACCATCAGAATCTTCATCTTCACTAGTAAAAGATAAAAGAATGTAGTTAAGGATGTGCAAAAATGTTAGAAGATATTAGAACGCATTGTTGTCAGTGAAGAGAAAATTAGAACTCATGACAATATAAAATAGTATTAAAAGGATATGAATCATGTTCCGGTTTGCATTCGATTCTAAATCCAGAAAAGAAGACGCTCCCATATTTCCAGTTATGGGATAGCTCAAATTTCTTCCCAAAAACCAAATCAAAAGATGTCTGAGGAAATTTTTCTGAAGAAAGTGTTCCAAGTTGAAGCTTCTGACCATCAAACTTCACATACAGGGATACCGGGTCACTCCCTTTATCCTTGCTGACCTCCCCCAAACATGCCTGCATATAAAGATTTGAGACCATTTATACAAAAACATTAACGATTCAATGGAAATAGAATGACTAGATGTTTATTTGACATGTTATAAGCATATACCGATGAAATGTGGATAAGCTCGCTATTTTCTGGAACAACCTTGAGTGATTCACCAAGTTTTACCTCAACACCTAAAAGGATAGTGATTTGTGAATATACACATCCAATATTAATTTAGCAACAAGATAAAAAAATCCAAAGAAGGAAACACAATATTACTTTTTCCGCTGAAATAATTTGATATTGCAAAGACCCGTCTTAAAAACCATGTTATTATTTAACAAAATAACAACCCAGTGATATAAAACTCCTTTCATGTGGGGTACAATGTAATAGAAACTAAAGAGGTTGAAAAATACAGAAGCTGAGAAAACAAAGAGCAATTAACAGAATTTCCTTTTTTTGTAAATTGACCAAATGAAAAACTGAATAACAAATGGTAGGGATTTCGATATTTTGAGTAAGTGAACTAACTGACTTTGAGACCAATTGGCTACTTCTAAACCGAATTCTATAACAGAACTAGCATTCTGATTTCTAAAATTACTCATTAACTGACTCAGCATGTGGTATAAACAAATTCTGTTGCAAAATCGGAGACATAAGGATCTAATAGAGGCAGCCTTTACAAGCCGATTCCGCGATTCAACCAGTGACCTTTTATAGGTCTAAGACAACGATCCCCGAAAAGTGTAATAAACTCCCATTTAGTCCCTTTGAGATGATTCTAGGAACTAAGTTGATTAACTAAAAATAACTAATGCGATCAACTATTCTCGGTTTCATGGATTATTTTGATTTTCAGTTTCGCAGATTCTAACGACTAAAATTTCAGAGATTAGATTGGTGATTCAGTTCATTATTAACTATTCCAATAACATAATCTACCATATTTTTTCCAATAGAAACATTGAGGTCTATTAATAAAACAAAATAAATGTCGAGGTCAAATATTTCAAATGAGTACATATTCAAAACAGTGTTGTTAAATAGCAACTACACCGGCACTAACATAGTGGAATTTGGACTAACCGCTATTACCCTGCAATTCACTACTTAGTAGTACAGAATATTGTTGTCAAATAGCGGCTATACTGGCTCTGTAACAGTACATCCTAGCGGAATTTTAACAATCCACTAACCACAATTACACAACATTGATTTAAACAGGTCTATACTAAAACATGCTTAAACAAAATTAGGTAATCAGATGAAGTAATTATAGAAACTTCATAACTTGAAAAAGTTACCGGTGAACTAAAGCGCAAAAAGTTTTGCGGAGTGTTCATGTGTATGATGATAATTAGGGTTTAGTAATACATGACTAAAACAGCAATAATTACCATCACATTTCAACCATTTTTATCCAAAAAATGCAAAACCTAACAATATTTATGCATGAAAAAATACGATCGTTTAATATGCGAAGTGAAAAATCAAGAATAGCGATTCTATAGAAATTGAAAAATGTTTTCGTCGACGATTTTGTCTTTTCAAAAAGGAAAATCAAGTACTATACTAATATGTTTTGTAGTAAAATAAGAAAAAAAATGTAAGTGATAGAAAAGAGGAAGAAACGGTGTTACCCCAAAACTCCATGACTGCAAAGAGAGTGCAGAGAAAGCTTGATCAGAGAGAAATGCGAAAGAATTTTCTGTATTAACTGCATTGTGCTGCGTATTTATTTGAACGAAATTCGAATGGATCTTTTTGGGCTTTTTTGGATAAAATGGCCTGAAAATTGCTGTTGACACATCACGTTTGGTTGAAAAACACTTGTAAATTACTCAATTGTCTTCATCGACAGCTAACTGCTGCGGAGTGTAACCGGTGGTAATTAACTATCAATTTGGTTATTTTTCGTCGACAGTTAATTGCCGTTGCAATTTAAAAAAAAAACTCTATTGGCATTTAAGTTTCGAGGGCGATGAGCTATTTCTTACTCCCTCCGTTCCAAATTGTATGACGTTTTGTGCATTTCACACATATTAAGAAATGCAATTAATATTGTGTGGAAAAGAGATATTATGAGTTGTTTTACAAAATTATCCTTAATAAATAATATGGGAAAGATAAATGAAAGAATTGAAAAAATAGAGAGTAGTAAATAGTTAAGGTTATAATAGGAAAAGTAACATTAATGTTGCATTGGTACTGTAAAGTGACGTATAATTTAGGACAATTTTTTTTTCCTAAAACGAAATACAATTTGGGACGGAAGGATACTTTTTTATTTTACTAGCTAGCGGGCAACGTTGATGAAAAGTAACTAGACATGTATTATTGACATGAATGAAAGGCAGCGAAGTATCATTATGATTAAGCATATTTCATTAGAATAACAAATGCTTGATTAGCATACTTGTTAAACAATGACGATAAATATTAGCTTTTCATCATCTAGAAAAGAGCGTGTAAAGATAATTGAGTATTTCTATGTCACAGAACATAACTACCTATTCTAAACTTTAGATAATGGATACAAGACTAGTTGGGTTTTTGCTTGAAGTCTTCCCAACGAGTATAAATACCCAATTAGGCTTTGAAATTGTAACATTGTGAAGTTCTAGTCCCTCGTGCTTGCGGTATTGATATCCTAAATAACCCCTAAAATTTTAATCAATTTCCGTCCATCCGTAAATTCCATTATTTGAATAATAATTATAATGTAAAGAATTTTTAAAATGATAGAAATTTATGAAGTATTTTGTTCAAGTTAAATTTAGAGAATTTTAAATGACACCTAAAAGTTAAGAATTTCATTGTCATATTTTTTTCAAATTTTGCATTTTGGTCAATAAATTTTCCAAAATTTTCAATTTTACCCCTATAAATTTTCATAAAATTGCAAATTGACCCCTCAATTTTTTGGAAAATTATAATGTGACCCCTCAAATTTTTTGAAATTTGCAAATTGACCCTTAATTTATATTTTCAAATTTGGCCCAAAAAATTAAAATTTATAAAAGTTGCTCAAAAATGATGACAATGAAATTTTTTATTACTCCATCCAAACAAAAGTATTGAAAAATGAAAATAATTTAATTGAATCATTTAAATTGCCTAGAATTCTAAATTCTTCAAAATTTTCTAATTACCTCATCCAAACACACTCTTAACATTCTGTAGGGACGAGAATGTCATTAAGTTAATAATATCAACTAAGTAAAAAAAATTCAATGATGCATTAGATAAAGATTCAAACATTTGGACGAACTTGATTTACATGTTGCAATTTTAGAGATCAATTAGGATTATTGCTAATGTGGAGGACTAGGTTTACACAACCCTGCGTTTTCAAGGATCAATTTAGGTATTTAATCTTTCGCACATGATGTGAGAATTGCTTTAAGTTCCCGTTTCTATTACTCGGACCTGAGTGCTTCAAGTATTCTAAACTTGCATTTACATTTTTAATAGAAAACTTGCATTTATTTTTATGGTTTTCACTTAATGTCCTATTTCGCCTAGTTTTTTGTCATGTACTTTAGTTCATCACTTCATCTCATATGTGTACTTCTGCATAGTTCATCTCTTATGTGTACTTCTGCATGATATCGTTCTTCATATTACTTTGACTTTATTATACGTAGTTCACTTTTTTTATTCTTTGCTAATCTAAAATTGTCGGCTTTTAATTTGACACAAAATTTGTCATTAAAATTGTTGGTTAAAATAAAGTTTTTACGAATTAAATTACCACACAACTCATCAAATTTAATAACGTTAAGATAGTTGGAAGTTATGCGGAGTTAGTCGAAGTAGTTAAAGTTAGTTAGGTGGTTATAGTTAGTTAACCACCATAGTTAAGTGGTTATGGTTAGTTAACCACTCTAGTTAGTGTCATAGAGAACTATAAATGAGTCACTCCATTGTATCTATGTTTCTATGTTGATTTTTTTCTCAATCAAAGTCTTATGGCTTTTTGTTTCCAATTCTTTGAAATCTCAATTTCTCAACAAAGAATAATTGACATTCTTTTGGTTCTTGTTATTTTCGGTACCATTAACTTGTTGTAAGGATATCGCTATTTATGCAATGTGATAGGAGTGTAACCACAAGAAACTTGTATTGATTTTCAAATTAAATAATACAGTTGATATCCTGACCTTGGTACATAATCAAATTAAACATGGATTGATTTTCAAAGAGAAGAAAAAATTGTATAAATACAAGTACTTGTGCCCATTACTTTATAGAGATGTCATTACTCTACTAGACCAGAGGGAGAAATAGAATTTTCATCAATATTTTTTACACCAATCATTGACACTCGTTGTCCTAATTATGCACAGTATAAGAAATATTCTTTATTAGAGAATTTCACTCTCTTGCTCTTCCGCCTCTTCATTGCTTCTTTGATTTTATGATCACCATCTACTTGTGGCAAATGTATTTTTTTAGGGTTAATTTTAGTAAATAGTAGTAGGTGATATCATCCAAAAGAGTATATGGATATGTGCATCATTTGCCTGTGACACGCGATGCCCTCTGTGGCTACTGTTTTATTGTCCTTGGTCTTATCAATTAAAGGCATGCTATAGAAACCATTTATGCTATCCATCATGATGTGTAAACAGCAACCTTATGTCAAATGTGCTCTATATACGAGGGTTGACATTGTCAGTGTCATTGTTTTACTTGGCTTCAAGCGGTCTCTTTCCTTCTCTGAGTCAAGATCCTCTCCATTTACGATTGTCTTCGTTTCCTTCATCTGGAGAGATAAAGACACAATTTTTTTAGAAAAAGTATCAAGTAATTAATGATGGTGGGACTTATTTAATTAAAATATCTATCATATCTTTTTTATGTCTATCTCTCTCTAAATTGTATTTTTCTTTTATTTTGACAAATAGAGAGGATTTTAACTCTCATTCCCTTTAGTTCAGAAGTATACAACACATTAACGGTTATATTGGACTTCCTTTTGACCACCCTAACAATTCTGCTTAAGTTGGTAGAATTTTTTAATTTGTAACCTGGACTTTTTAATTTAATAAAAAATCATGACTTAAAAAAAAACCATAAACCTAGTATTGTTCTTTAGCTTGTAGTTGCCAACATTAGATTAGGAGGAGAGGAGAGTGTTATGTGCGAAAAACATTAGCTTCCATTCGATTACATTTATATTGACATATTTCTTTATCGTATTTTTATACACACGTTAGCAGTGTCTATGTTTCAAAGCTTAGACAACAAATCTTGTAAAAAAAGCTTAGGCAACAATAACTTTGAACTTAACTGGTTAATAAATTTAAATCAATCATTTGAGAAAATATGAGTTCGATTTTTAGATGAAATAATTTTTTATTTAACTTTCATAATTTCCAACTGAATTTTAAATTACTAAGTCTTATTTTCCTAAAAACCATAAAAAGTTACATAAAAAAAATGGGGCAATACTTTATAACAAAAGGCAAATTATGTTGTGCTCCTTTAGTTTAAGCCTTTTTTAGATTGGTCAAGTTATTTGTTTTAAGAACCAGTTGTTCTTGCTATATTTTATTTGCATCATTAGTCTTTTAAGTTGTGGAAATTTTCCACTATTATCTTTTATGTTGTAGTATATAGTTGCACTAACCACAATTTTTGTTTCATAATTATAGATGAACGACATTCAAGCGTCATCCTACATTATATTAGAAATGACTGAATCCCTATTTTGGGTTCATAAAATCAAACCATGACTTCTGAAAGGAGACATTCTTATAAAAAAAAAGTTAGGTACTCTGGTTATAAGATTTTTTGGATTTGAAAATATTGTTTTAAAAAATATTAAGGAGAAATGTTTGATTTTTTTTAACAAAACCAGTTAACAAGGTTGACGGTGCAAACATAAGGTTCTCTCTCCCTCTCTCTCTCCCTCCCTCTCTCTCTCTCCCCCTCCTCTCCCCCTCTCTCTCCCCCCCTCTCTCTCCATAAAAATTAGTAACTATAATAAAGAAATTAAAGCAAAAACAAGTTAAGAAGGACTAGTTACACAGAAAAATATATCGGGGACTACAATGAAAAGAAGAATGACGTAATTAGAAGGCAAAACAATGTTGCAGTTCCCCATTTTTTTCACACAACGACAAAGAAAGAAACAAGTAAAATAATTATGACGTGGAGAAAAATAAAGTTTCTCTTCCTCGTTTCCTTACACAACAATAAAAGAGAAACACATAAAAAAGAAGAGTGACATGGTCCAAAAGCAAAACAAAGTTGTTCTTCCATGTTTCTTCACTCACCGACAAATAAAGATACAAATACCCAGAAGAGTGACGTCGTTAGAAAGCAAAACGCATCTGCTATTCCACATTTTTCTCACGCAATGACAAAGAAAGAAACACATAAAAAGAAGGGTGACAATGTCATAAAGTAGAACAAGGATGATCTTCACCGCTTCATGGTGTAACGACAAAGAAAGAAACACATAAAAAGAAGAATGACATAGTTAAAAAGCAAAACAAGAGTGTTCTTTACTGCTTCTTCGCACAACGACAAAGAAAGAACACTTAAAAAGAAGGGTTATGACGTGGTCACTGATCAGAAAGAAAAGTAAAGCCGATATTTCCTCGATTTTTCACATTACAACAAAAACAGAAAGTGTGTGACTCGCATTTTTATATCTTCCTTTCACTTTTCAAATGAGATAAACTCTTTCTTTTTTATCCTCAACCAAAGAAAGTAGAAAATTCCATATTTAAACAAATTTATTTAACTATCTAAGTACAATTACTTTTTGAAAAACAATATTATGATATGTGAAGATAGTGAGAGAAAAAAACGGTGAAACAAAATGAGTGCCTCTTAAAACTTACATTGTACAAGTCATGTATAGTCATTAAACTCATAACTTGAGCCATTATGTGACTTCATACTGATCTTAGACCATTTTTTTTAGAGGAATCTTAGATTGTTTGTAACACAAACTCGTAACTTTGTTTAATTATCAAAATAAAATTGAATTTTATTCAATAATATTAAGTTTTTATTAATATTAATTTTCTATTATTAATTTTGGATTTTTAGTTGTTTTGGTAATTTTCTTTTTTAATAAATTGTGTTTCCATCGCCTGCTTTTTATGAGAGTGAAAATTAGTGAATATTTTTGTATATAAAAACCTTGGTATCCGATTAAAGGATTGACTATATTTAAGTTTTTAACTGCAATGAGATTTTATTACTTAATCACTTTTTGTGTTTTGTTAGGTTAAAAATAAAATGAGGTGTAAATAGTGGAGCTGAATAGTTGTTATAGAATTAGTAACCAACCTAAGGGTATGTAGACAATAAGCCCATTAAAAAGATTAAGTGAGAAACAAACTCTTGGTGGTTATAAATAGAGGAGGAGATTAGAGAATTAGGGTTACAACAGTTTTTTTTTGGAGAAAAAGATAGCGGAGGCATAAGGAGAAAACTAGGGTTGAGAGGAAGCTTGTGAGTTCAGAACTTCAACCAATCTAAGGTAAGGTAGGATTAACCTTCTTTAATCATAAGTATACAGTTCTGAAAAGGTTTAATCATTTGTTGTTTAATTGTTGTTGTTGTGGAAATTAGGTTTTGAATTGAATTAAATTGTTAAGAACATAGGTAATCACATGAATTAATGTGAAAGTTGATGTTTAGGTTGTAGATTATCAGTAGGCAATGTTTCCTATCAATTTTGGGAGTTGGGATGTCGAAATTTGGGTTTTTGGATGAAAAATGGTGTAAAAATCCTAACAACTGGGGAAAACTCGCTAGAAACTCGCTAATGACGAAATCTGTCTGGAACATTTTCACTAACAGCCAGAAATTCGCTATTAACGAAATTGCACTGTGACAATTTACTCTATTTCGCGTTCTTGCGTCTTTTTCACACGTTTCTGTTTTGAATTGGCCTTTGATGTAAACATGAAAGTTTTAGATAATTAAGTTAGTTTTCCAATGGCTCTGGTGTGACTTGAAAATGTTTTGTGGATTTTGAATTATGATATAAACACTCCAAGTAGGTCTTGGAAGACTTTTAAGAAAACTTAGCATAACTGCTTCTAAATCAACCCGAAACTTTTGGTTTGCTTCCAACCTTTGAATCCTAAGTATTATGAGTTCAATTAGAATGTTTAAGAGTATTTAATTTATGTCTTGATGAATCAAACTTAGTTTTCTTTTGATAATGAATTGGTGAATTATATTGATATGTTGTTGTTGATTTATCGTTGAATCAATTATTATATGATGATTATATGAAAGTTATCTATGTGATGTTTATATGGAAGTTATATGATGTTTATATGAAGGTTGTTTATATTATGCTTATATGAAAGATGTTATTGTTGTTGTATTTGAAGTTGTGTCATTGTATAAATGATTGTTAAGGTTGAAGGCTTGATGCTCTGTTTAGTCGAACTTCGACATTAAAGTTGAAGGCTTGATGCCTTGTTAAAGTTGAGGGCTTGATTGTTTAGTCGAATTACGACATTAAAGTTGAAGGCTTGATGCCTTGTTAAAGTTGAGGGCTTGATGCTCTGTTTAGTCGAATTCCAACATTAAAGTTGAAGGCTTAATGCCTTGTTAAAGTCGAGGGTTTGATGCTCTGTTTAGTCGAATTACGACATTAAAGTTGAAGGTTTGATGCCTGTTAAAGTTGAGGGCTTGATGCTCTGTTTAGTCGAATTACGACATTAAAGTTGAAGGCTTGATGCCTTGTTAAAGTTGAGGGTTTGATGCTCTGTTTAGTCGAATTACGACCTTATGCTAAGAGCTTGACGCTCCGTTGGTACCACATGCATAACTTTATTGCATTTTGTTAAGTTATTGTTGTTACGTTGTTAAGTTGTTGTCTTTAAGTTGTTGAATCGTTGTTGTTGCATTGATAAATGAAGTTAATTGATAATTGTATCTGAAATTACATGAAGTACTTGTTTATGATTATTGTGGTTGTTTTATGTTGATTAATTCTTATTTATGAATTGTTGCTTATTATTAATGAATGTGAAATCTCACCCCTTCTGTTTGAATGTTGCCTCTACGTGGGTAACGTGCAGATATCTAGGAGTAGCCGCTGATGTGAGTTGAGCTCTTGTGTCGTCATAGGAGTCATGCTTTGATACGTAACGGGATTATGATATTTATATGTTTTGTTTTTCCTTTGTTACGTATCTTTTTATAAGTTGTTGTCGAACCACTTTTAAATTTGGAGCTTTTATTATGTTGATGACGTTGAGGCGTAGTGCCAAGTATTGATTAAATGTTGAATATTTTCCGCTGCGACATTGTTTAAATTATTGAAAGCAGTTGTTTTAATAAACAGTGGATTTTAATCCTATTTTGATGAAATGATTTTTGAAGAACAAAATGTGACATTCTGTTTGCGATGAACTCTGATTTATTTTACATTTATTTATGTGCTGCGAAAACGGGGTGTTACATTAACCGGTGCCCCCGGGGCACGGGTTAAGGAATCTATAAATAGAATTTCTGTCTTGGAAATATAAGCTGTCACTTTTTATCAAGTAATAATTACATTATTTTTTTAATAAAAACTTACTTTATTTGGTGCTTAACCAATGCCCTGGGAACACTGGTCAACATTGTCCTTACTTAAATATTTCACTAATATTTTTTCCCTTTTCACAAGAGCGTATAATGAAACTTCATTGCCGTTGTTATTATTCTATTACATTGCACCTTTGTTTCCATGAGTTTAACTTAGTTGTCAAAGACATTGCATTATATATGTAGAGGTTGAGTTTCGAACTATGGACATCCCACTGATTCACTTTAAAAAGTGAATTTATAGTCGCTACGCTATTTAAACAAAAAAAACTTTAAAGCTATCACCTAAAAAAATTAAAAATAATAAATATCAACAATTAGTAAGAGTCTACTAGAAGACAACTCATTTAATTTATCACAAACAAATATAAATTACTACACACATTTGAAAAGATAATATGCAATATTTAATATTTTTTTGTCAAATAGTTTAGTGCCAGGATTTTACTTTTTAAGGTGAATAAGTGGGAAATCCTGAAATCAAACCCCGACCCTTCTTTATATAATGCAATGCACATACCAATTGAGTTACGCTCGTGAAATTTATGAAATATTATGATATAATAATCAATATGATTTGATTAAATAATTTTGTTAAATTTATTTAAATAGTTAATATATTACTGTCAAAATTATGTGTATCTAGACAACTTTAACATTTTGAATGCTTTAGATATATTATTATCAAATTTTATTTTGATAATAATATATTTTAAAAAATGGTCTAAGATCAACTATAAGTAAAACTATAAGAATTTTCACATAAATTATCTAGACAACTTTAATATTTTGAATGCTTTAATATTAAAATATCTTAAATAACTTTAATATTCTCTAGCTCTTAAAATACTTATAGTTTTACTTTTATAATAAAATACTTATAATTTTAAATAATTTATGTGAAAATTTATTTTATTTCTTAACTAGCACCATAATTCTATAATTTAAAAAAAAACACACTAAATATCATATACATAAGAAAAATACAGTGCATTTTTATTTCGTAATTAATGTCATATTATGTATTTTATGTGAATTTATTTTTATTTCTTAACTAGAACCTTAATTCTGTAATTTAAAAAGTCACGGTCAAAACTAAATATAAATACATAAGAAAAATACAATGAATCTTTTTTTTTAAGGATATAGTAAATCTTTTATTTCGTAGTCAAAGTCCTTTTAAATAATTTATGTAAAGTTTATTTTATTTCATAAATAACACCATAATTCTATAATCTTAAAAACCTTAGTCAAAACTAAATATTAACACATGTAAGAAAAAAACAGTGCATTTTTTATTTCGTAATGAAAGTTATTTTACGCTACTTTAAAAAAACACTTTTACAGAAACCTCATACATATACGTAAACTAAATTTATAATATATTATAAGTACGTTGTAAAAAAATAATATTATATGCACATGCAAAACAAATCATTATTATATTTAATTCGTCAATCATTTCCTTTGTAGTAACGGTTATTGTCAACGTCTCGTCATCGAAACGTTGTACAACACGTGAGAAATGAAAGTAAGAAAAGAAATATATGCACATGCAAAACAAATCGACGTATCCTCGCATAGTTTCTTATCTCTTGTGTCAGTCACCGGATACTTAACCACTATATTAAATACAAACAAGCATAAAGTGACAAAACCAAATTAGATAATTAATCAATATTAAATTGATTTCTTGACCGAATCGTGTTAAGATTAAGAGTAATTAATTTAGCTGAGGATGCGTATGCATAAAATTTTGTGCCGGTTGTTGCCTTTTTCCTTTTTCTCTTACTCAATCGGTGACATGATTTTATTTATAGATTCTCTCACAATTTTGTGATAGATACTATATGAAATCATCAGATCTCAAGAGGAGTGACTCATTGTAAACAATCTTGCATGAATTTCTCCGAATGAGTTTGGTTTTTGAGACATGTTTCAGAAATTTTTAGCATAATTGAATGTTCAATCCTTCTTCAATTACTCTATCTTCATTAACATCACCTTCATCACTCACCCGTTACTGTCACAAGGTAATTCAGAAACTGGATCTATGCTTCTGTTTTTTAATTTGTGTTAATTTAATGATGTGTTTTTTCTTCATAAAAGACATTTATGTTTCATATGTCCTGTTTCATCTTTGAAAATGAACCTTAATTAATTAAATTCAGTGTCCTGAAACAGTCCCTGTCGGTTTTTGTGTTTTAATTTTCTTATGAATCATTTTCAACAAGTTTTTTTTTTTTTTTTGGTACAGGACAAAAATGGAGTTTGGAGAAACAGAGAAAAAAGAGGTTAATTCACAGATTCCATGGCTACCCACTACACCATATAAGCCAATTGCTCAAAGACCAGTGCCGATCTGCACTCCTGGCGAGAGAAATCAGCTCAACTCTCATTTCAATGGTGAATTTGCATCTTTTGAGTCTTCAAGCGGTGGAGGTGTTAACAACCGTACAGAATCTGTGGCAGTAACATTAAACATTGGTCGTGACAATGCTAGAACTAGGGTACCGATATCGTTCGATACTCCGAGCTCGAGTAATAGTTTTGCTGAACTTTTGGCTCAGGCTGAGGCTCCTTCATCAGCAGCATATTGCAATTCACCATATGGATATTTGGGGGACCAATTTGTTCCTGGTGTGTTGAACCCACAGTTCAACCAAAGTTATGCATTTCTTGGCCAGCACAATCTTTATCAGCAACAACTCTTCAACAATTTCATCTGTGACAATTACCAAGATCCTCAGGGTAAGAACAATAAATTTTAGTTTTTTATTGCCGGATTTATGTTCCCGGAGTTTTGACAGTTGATTAATCAGTTATTGTCTTGCACACGCAATGTTTTAAAAACTGAACTGGACACTAACTAGTGAGATGCCAGGTCATGGTTCAACGTTTGTTTCGAGACGAAACGTTGAACCATAAACAATTTTTTTACATGATTTTACTTAGATTTTCCTGACTTTGATAAATCTTGGGACCAAGGTGCCCCGTAGGCACCGAGTCTAGCCCAATAATTTTCACTTCAACAGTGAGGCCTAAAACAAGTTTTGATAAATCGACCTTTTGTGTCGTACGTGACACTTTTGTTTATAAAATCCAATAAAAAATAATTTTTTGTATGTGACCCTTTTGTTTATAAAATCTAATAAAAAATAATTTTGTTGTTAGCTCGAAGGCTAGAGCTTTAGTAGCCTTACACCAGGGCCCACCGGTGTCGGCCCGGGTAGGCACATGCACAATATCCACTGTTATATTCATTTTTATTTTATTTTCGATTGCTTACAATAAGTGATCAATGTTGGACTGTATGATTCTTTCTAACTTCTGCATTTAAATGATGTCCTTTAAATGATGTCCTAACAACAGGCACACCTTACTTGGCTTATTATAACAAGACCAGTTCCCAGGCTGCTCTGCCTTCAGAAAATAACATAATATCAAAAGACAAACAAGTTGTGGAGACTCAAATAAACATGGAACAAAGGGATCAAAGGGAAGATGAGAGTAATGCCTCAGCCACTATGTGCAACAGTTCACACAACAAACTTTATGACCCTGTTGAAGACTTGACTGCTGTTTCTACACCAAGCAAAGAGAATAAGAACCACAATAAGGAAATACACCATGTTATTGATCTTAATGAAATACCCCAAACAAAACCAAAACGAAGAAAGCATCGCCCCAAGGTCATAAAAGAAAGCAAACCCAAAAAAACTCCAAAGCCAGCCACTCCAAAGCCTGATCAATCAAAAGAAAACTCAACGCAAAAGAGGAAGTATGCGAGAAAGAAAGAATCAAACGCAACTCCAGCAGAAGTGACAGGGGAATGCACTGAACCTTTGATGTCGGAGTCTGCCAAAAAGACATGTAGAAGGTCCTTACACTTTGACATTCCAGAGCAACCAACAGATGGAAATTCTGCGTGTTGGGAAGAAAATGCAACTACACATTTTGGTGGTGAAATTAGCATAGAGGTCCAGGAAACACATGCGTTAAATAATCACATGACATTACAAGAAGATGCACAAGCCTCCAGCAGTAACAGAAAACTTTTGAGTATAGGGTCACAGGAAGTTGGTTCCAAGATAAAACCGTCTGCTCCCACCAAGCAAGCAGACAACGGCAGCATTAATCTGCTTGGGGCACGATATAATCAAATGCAGGCATACCAATCAAAGTATTGGCTTCAATTTCCGAATATTCAGAAGAAAAAGAGAAGTGAGAAAGGAAAATTTTCAAATATTCCCAATACATCTTCCATGACTGCTGCTAAAGATGTACAACTTCCCACATGCTCTGAAGAAAATGCCCGATCACATCCGGATGCATCAACTTCTAATGTGTGGACTACTGCTTCTGCTTCTGAATATGAAACAGCACAACTCCTAACCATGCTCAAAGCTACAGAAATAGCCACCCATGACAGATCTCAATCACTTGAGTACAATTTATTTTTGGGACAGAGCAGACCAACCAAAAAAAGATCAAGAGTCACTACCAGGGCTCATGATTACACTTCACTGAGCAAAATTACAAACTATGATGCCAAACTAACTAATATTGCGAACCCAGGCAGTTCCGAAAGACAAACATTTGAGGATGCAGAAAGACCACAAACAGGCATTGATGCTCTAGTTGCGGAAATGCGTGCATCACTCACAAAAAAGAAACGGAGTAAAAAGAGAAGTACTCCAATCAGTTCGGCGTATTCTTGCATAAATGAAATGCAACATCATCTGCCCTTGCACAACTCATTAGGTATTTTAACTGAAATTTTGATTATTTTTTTGGTTAAATATTATAATTGTTACAGAACAAACAATTCTACCATGTAGTTTGTCCTAATTAAGGCATTGATTGTTGCAGGTGTTGCTTGTGGAGAGAGCTGGAAAAACATACCTACTGTGGACAGATTAACACAGCAGTTTAGACACCTAAGCATATATAGAGAAGCCAGAGAGCTAGTATTATACGGGCAGAATGCAATTGTCCCTTACAACCGGCAAAATGAAAAACGCAAAGGTCGGGTTCATGAAAATGGCACCGTCATTCCCTACGAGGGCATGTTTGATCCCATCAAGAAACAGCGCCCACGACCTAAAGTTGATCTTGATGACGAAACCAATAAAGTGTGGAAGCTTCTGATGTTGGATATAAATAGTCATGGGGTTGATGGAACAGATGAAGACAAGGCCAAATGGTGGGAAAATGAACGAAATGTTTTCCGAGGAAGAGCAGAGTCGTTTATTGCACGGATGCATCTTGTTCAAGGTATTATAAGATTTGAGGGAGCATTGATATTTAATTTCCAACAATTTTTGTATCTAGAATATTCTGTTCTGTAATTCTGTTACAAATGGGGTTGACTAGATATATATTCTGTATGAGAGTAGTATTTGTAAAGCTTGCTCAGCAAGCCAGAACAAATGTTTTAGTTTGTTAGTTGCTTGTTCTAAGCTTTACAAATACTAGAAGCTTTACAAACACTATTATCTGAAATGTGCATATCCATTCTGCATGATTTGGTTACATGGTTAGCGTGTTAACAAAAATAATGCATATTCAACAGGAGACCGGCGCTTTTCTCGATGGAAAGGATCAGTGGTGGATTCGGTGGTTGGAGTTTTTCTCACTCAAAATGTCTCAGACCATCTCTCTAGGTATAAATTATGCAAGCTTAATTACAGAGAAACATGCATTAAAACATATGATTCACCACCTTATATTTTTCTTTTCTGTTGACAGTTCCGCATTCATGTCCCTTATTGCTCGATTTCCCCTAAAGTCAAGCAGCATGGTCGATACATGCCACGAGGAAAGTGCAAGCATGATAGTCAACACACCAGAGGTGCAGATTGTGGAACCAGAAGAAAATGCAAAGCTGGATGAAATAATATTAAATCGATCTGTTCAAGAATTGAGTTCTATGACAAAAGACATCATTGAACATTCTGAAGAAAGAGAAACTGTTGACAGCAACAGCATTGATTCCTGTGGAACTACTGGCAGCCTAAACAGTTTAAAAGATGTATCAAATTGTAAACTGTCAGAACCAGCTCAAAGAAATATTATGGAACGGAGTACAGTGGAGTTTGTTAATCCAGTGACTGGGGAAGGGCAAGAAAATTCATGTCATGGGGGTGTTAGGAAAGAGTTCAATGCTTTATTTTCATCCAATTGCTCCATTGTTACATCTCAATTGTCTGGAGATTTCTCAATTGATCAAAATCCTGAGATGATAGGATCATTCTCAGACAGCAACACAGAAGTAGAAGATCGGCTAAGCACAGCTGAATACAATTTTTCCAACAGGGCTTCTTTTAATAAGCTTTTAGGAATGGCAAATTCGACCCAGTTACATGAGGTTAACAGTCAGAGAAGCAATCCAACTGAGAATTTGAGAGATTTATATGGTCCATCTGTAGCTATGAGGCATGACAACCTGGAAGAGAACTTAGAAAAATCAAATGTTACTCAAAGCTCCTTAGAAGCAATCATGACACAATGCAATGACCATAATTTGAAAATGACCCCCAACTCTGAAGTCCATGAAGTCAACTTCTATAATCCTCTCAATGTTGAAGCCTCGTCAAGTGGCTCCTCAAAGAATACAAATGAAAATAACAAAGTCTCTGGTACTCCAACGGAGTCTGAAAGCCAAGCTACAATTACCCACTCTCACAGCATGCTATCCCAAGTCCCTCTTCAGCAACATAGTGATCACCAGCAGCACAAAGTTTTCCACATTTCTGTACAAAGTAAAGATCTTATGGAGAAATCAAAGGAATCAGAATTTGGTGACCACAACTATGCCATGAGGAATGAAAACAGTAAGTTAGATTCTGCCCCTGTAAAAAAATTAAAGGGCAAGGAGCGTGGGAAAGAGAAGAAGGATAACTTCAATTGGGATAGTTTAAGAATACAGGCACAAGCTACGGCTGGGAAGAGAGAAAAGACAGAAAGCAACATGGACTCATTGGACTGGGATGCTGTGAGACAGGCAAACGTCAAGGAAATTGCTGATGCAATTAAAGAAAGGGGCATGAACAACATGCTTGCTGAACGCATTCAGGTAGAACCTGATCCATGAATATTATCTATCTACAAATCTATGTTTTGCTGGAAAAAGAAAACCTTTCAGCACAGCTTATGTCAACTGATATCTTATGCAGAGTTTCCTGAATCTACTTGTGGAAAAACACGGGGCTATTGATCTCGAGTGGCTTAGAGATGTTCCACCTGACCAAGCAAAGTAAGTCCAGAGATTAATTGAACTGCTTTATTCAAATTGTACTTCTATACATATCATGTTAGCTTGTCATCGTTATATAGTTGAAGAAACCAACATCCTGTTTTCTTACAAATACAAATAGATGCATACTGATCAAGCAGTTAGACCTACTACACCCAAGCAGAAAAAAATGCATTATGTTAATTCAATTTATATATGCAGAGAATTCTTGCTCAGCATAAGGGGATTGGGATTGAAAAGTGTGGAGTGTGTGCGACTATTAACACTGCACCATCTTGCTTTCCCGGTAAGCTGAAAGTAGAAGTGTGTGGTTACATTAATATGGAATATATTTTAACAGTTATTGTTGTGCAATAGGTGGACACAAATGTTGGGCGTATTGCAGTGCGGTTGGGATGGGTACCTCTCCAGCCATTGCCCGAGTCACTACAGTTGCATCTTCTAGAATTGTAAGCAACACAAAAGTAGATCGAATAAGGAAGTAATTCGATTAGAAAAATGCTAACAATATCGATCTGGGCAGGTACCCGGTGTTGGAATCCATACAAAAATATCTCTGGCCCAGGCTGTGCAAGCTTGACCAAAAAACATTGTAAAGATTTATTTTCAGTTTCCAGTTAAAATATATAAGTTTTTTTTATTAGTGTAGGTTTAGCAAGGCTAATTTATCTAAGGGTTAAATTTTGACTTATGGCCTGAATGTAACTTTTAAACAATACCATGCAGTCATGCATTGCCATATCGTTTGAAGAGTTGGATTATGGTAACAAAATCTTATATTTTGACAAAATGGTAACAACAGCTTAGTTATGTGGCAATACATGATTGCATGATAATGCACACAAGTTCCCCAGTGACATTAGATAAAAAAATAAACCCTTTATTTACTGATTATTTTTTCATGTTTCATAAAAGGTACGAGTTGCATTACCAGCTGATTACATTTGGAAAGGTAAACTACATTTCTCATGCATCAGAAACTGACCATATTTAGTAAAATCTAGTTTAAACTTAAACCAATGCATGCAGGTCTTCTGTACAAAAAGCAAACCAAATTGTAATGCATGTCCAATGAGAGGGGAATGCAGACACTTTGCCAGCGCTTTTGCAAGGTATTTCTCTGAAAATATTATTTGCACCCATCATGTTACCGACAAATAATGAGGAAAAAATAACCTTCAATACGTGACACAACACCAACCACTGCTTGCTTTATATAAATTAGAAGCACTGCATATATTTATGTCAGAAGAATAGAGAACTTCAAAGAGCATTTTATTAAGTTTGTATGTCCCTTACTAAATGACTATTAAGTTTTATACATGATTATATTGACGGATTTCTAATTGCATTATCTTGTTGCAACAGTGAACTTAGGGAACACTTTTAGCAGCTAAAGATCATGTCAATACCACTTTGAAAATTCAATTATATGCATGTATTCCAAGTTATGATAGACCAATATACAAATGTTAAATGCAGTGCAAGGCTTGCCTTACCAGGACCGGAGCAGAAGGAGCAGAAGAATTTAGTTATCGCAAGTGGAAACAAGGCAACAGATCAGAACCCGTCAACAACCATCAATCAGTTGCCTTTGTCTCTCCCAGGACTAGAGCAGAAGAACGTTGAGATCACAACTGGAACCGATGCAACTGATCAGAACTCATCAGTAGTCATCAATCAATTGCCTTTGTCTCTCCCTGAAAACAAAAACCAAACAGAAGAACTTCAACAAACAGTAGTGATCAGGCAACTTGAAATGAATTCTGAAATCAATAACTGCCAACCCATTATTGAAGAGCCAGCGACTCCAGAGCCAGAGTGCTCCCATGTATCTGAAAATGATGTAGAGGATTTTTTCTATGAGGAATCAAATGAAATTCCAACCATCAATCTAGACATAGAAGAGTTCACTTTGAATTTACAAAATTATATGCAAGAAAACATGGAACTTCAAGAAGGTGAAATGTCAAAGGCCTTGGTTGCTCTAAATCAAGAAGCTGCTTACATTCCTACAACGAAGCTGAAGAACGTGAGTCGGTTGCGCACAGAGCATTCTGTGTAAGTAAAAAAACCAACTCATCTTCAACTAGTTAATTGGAATGCCTAACTCTAACGTTGAAAAATATTCAAACTAATGAAATCTGGGGGAAAAAAGAAATTAATACTACAAAGGCAGGAACAACAGGTAATATATGATTTGCAACACATTAAACTTGAATCATGTTAAGGTGGAAATTATACCCCGAGGAAATAGATAATAATCTCATCCAACATAAGATCTAGTATTTGACGTAGAGCTCTTGATATCCATTATCATAAAATAGATAAAAGTTCTGACAATTTATGCTGATATTTGTTTACCTTCTTGCAGTTATGAACTCCCAGATTCTCATCCTCTTCTGGAAGGGGTTAGTGATTGTTGGATCTGTTACTTAAAGTTGTGTTTATGCTATATGCCCAAATTATACCCAAATTTTATTATTTTTTTATGCAATACAGTGGGAAAAGCGAGAACCTGATGATCCAGGAAAATACCTTCTAGCTATATGGACTCCAGGTGGGACAAAAATAAATTGACTTATTTTAATAAAAAATAAATTGAATACAATGCCCCTTCTAGATATGAATTTAGTTAGATTGGGTTGTAAGTTTAGTGTCAATATTATAGGACATATTAAGTTGGGAAGCTTTACAATACGATTTAGCTCTCTAGTGTTTTCTAATTTATTTTCAAAATACATTAATATGTACATCAGGTGAGACAGCAAATTCTATACAGCCACCAGACAGAAGATGCAGCGCTCAGGATTGTGGCCAGCTCTGTAATGAGGAGGAATGTTTTTCATGTAACAGCTTCCGTGAAGCAAATTCACAGATAGTTCGAGGGACAATCCTGGTCTGAATGCTTAACCATGCAATGTTTATTAATTGTTATACATTATAGTATAAAAATAGAGTGTTGGGTGGGTGACTAATTTTCATATAAATAATCCTTACCCTGACTTGAAATAAATTATGAATAGATACCAGTTCGAACAGCTATGAGAGGGAGCTTTCCGCTAAACGGCACCTATTTTCAAGTCAATGAGGTAAAGTGGTGTGAAATCTCATATCATCACATTTCTCCCCTTTTAATACATGTATATCTCTCTAAGTCAAGAAATTAAAAAATAAATGTCATTTTGAGGCAGGTTTTTGCAGACCATGAATCAAGTCTTAACCCGATTAGTGTTCCCAGAAGTTTGATATGGAACCTTGATAGGAGGACAGTGCATTTTGGAACCTCCGTAACAAGCATATTCAAAGGTAAACACTTAAAAGTTAAACTATTATAGCATATCTTGGACAGCTAAGTTGAATTAGAGTTTTTTGTTAAATGCAGGTTTAGCAACACCAGAAATTCAACAGTGCTTCTGGAGAGGTGAGATATAGTTCCCATATTATCTTGTGTGATTGAATATCCTTATTTAAACTTACTTTTACATGTATAATAACCATAAACAGTTTGCAGACGCGCCAAGTGACCAAAGAACTAAAACTGATAAACTAGTTCAACTACTGGTCATCAGGGGCCAACAGCTATCTATTGCTCTTTGGTTAAACCATCTAATAATCTACAGAATATTAGGGGAGTATCGAAGCATTTCACAATATGTGCTATACTGCCACATACTTGTGTAAATGATACTTAATTTGATTCTGCGCCATAATTAAGTAATCTTGTACAAAACAAGGTCAAAAACATCATCCAAGCCATAGCGTGTTTATTAGACTGCATTAACAAAGAGACATTAACAGAACATGAACGTGAACATATAATCAAACCTGTCTTAACAAATTAGTAAAAATGTTTTGCAGGGTTTGTCTGTGTGCGGGGCTTTGAAAGGTCAACAAGAGCACCCCGTCCTTTGATGGCTAGACTGCATTTCCCAGCAAGCAAGCTGGCCAAGAACAAAAGAGACTCCGCTACTGCCAACTCACAGGAATCAAATTCAAACCCAAATGCAGAACAGCAACAGCCAGATTTTCTTGCCAGCATTCCCAACCTTCGACCGAACGGAGGATCCTGAAAGCACATCATATTCATTCATCCTGTAATATGTGTATAACAACAACAGGGTCATTGCTGACAAAATTTCAGCCCGCCATGTCATGTTAAAGAGACTGGGCAAATTTTGAAGACCAGAAACAAAAATGTATCATGGTAACAGGTAGGGTTTTAGCTTTCATGAAGATGGCATAGATACTCTTGTAATATCAATTTTTATGCACCTGAATTTACCGGTTCCGTTCGCACAATTCGTCCAAATTTTACTCATCCCCGTTTCTATGAAGTTTTTGGTTCTAACTTCTAACCTGTTTGATTTAACTCATTTGAAGTGTGTGTTTGACGGTAATGATTTTGAATAAACTTGGTTTTGTAAAACTAACCTATTTTTTAACCAAACTATTTTTGTTACTGTTTTCAATAAAATCGATTTGATTAGAGTAAAAAGTGTTGATAAAACTGCATTTGGAGCAAAGTAAAGTGAATCTGAGAAACGTACCTTGAAGGTTTTGGGTTCGAAAACCCGTTTTGTTGAGAAACACGAAATCATTGTTCTTAGCCAACTTGGTAGCTGGGAAGTGAATTTCACTATTTTGCCGCCACGGTGCCATTTTCATACTATTTCCCTCTCTTTCTCTTCTTTTTGTCATCTACTAATTTGTTCACCGTGTTTGTTGTCCTTCACTGATTGGGGCATTTTCATTTTTGACTTTCAATGCATGTTTACGGTTTGATTTGGATTTAACACATGATGATGGATAAATTTGAACTAATGGATCATAAATCTACGGTTGATATTAACTACTGCATGGAACTGCGTAGAACCGTTACACAGCCAAACCTGATCCACTTGTATCTTTCTTCCCCTCTACCAGCCATAAAAACTTTCAATTTAATCATTTTGTCATTTTAGTTTAGCTCATGGGATTATACTCTTCGTCAAGGTCTCATGTTCAATTATCTATTAATTTAAACTTAAAAAAAATTAACCCGCACAATATTTATGGTACCGAAAAGTTTATCGAATTTGAATATATTTCAAAAAAATTGAGTTTATTTTCCTATAGTCAGATTTGTAAATCTAAAAACACAGTTTTTTGGAAAACATATCAAAAAAACTTATCTAAAGTTTTTTCGAACTTTTGCTATTGTTTGTGAATTGGAGATTAGTGTATTATACAACGTCTTGGTTCTGAATTTAGTGAAATGGTATTATTTGCATATGATAATAATATTAATTTGATGAAACCAAACAATTTTTTTATTGAAATCAACAAATTCAAAAGGAGCGTTGATCAATAAAGAGGAATCATATATAAAATATATATATATATATATATATATATATATATAATTGTGATATTTATTTTGTTAGTGCTAATAATGTATGGTTGTAATGTTAAAACGTTGATGAATGTAAAATTTAGGGATTGATAAGATATTATAAGATACGGTGGTGAAATCTGAGAATCGATTAAAGGAGATTCGAAAATATTTAAACGGGGGAGAGAAGGGAGAGAGAGAGACGGAATTAGGTGTTGTGTTGCTAAGTACTTGAAGAGGTGCGATGAACTTCCAATTAAGAGAAGGAAAAAAAAAAAACACACACACAGGGGTATGGTTTCTTTATCAGGACATGTGCATTTCTTGCGTGATTTTCCTATGTTCTTCACACAAAATTCATTTTTTTATGATTATAGCAGACTTTTGAGAAAACATTGGATTTATAAAAAAAACGGGTAGTAGTTATAAGTATTTTATGTGAAAAACCGTACATAAAATATGCAAGGAAACACACCTAGGTTTTTTCCTTCCAAAAAACTCGACTAAAGTCTTCTAGTGTGTTTTTAGGAAACATTGTTATGTGTTATTGGGTTTACAAATTTAACTACCGAAAAATTCAATGTTAAGTTTTCCGAAAAATTATTCAATTCTGATTTATTTTTTTGTACCTTGAACATTTTGCGAGGGTGGAGTCAAATGATAAAGTGATACTATTGAAAATTATTATGGTTTGTAAGGGTGAAAGTATAAACATAAGGGTATATGGTATAATTTTTGTAAGATGGGCCGATCGGATTGATCAAAGGATTCACTCGTCTTTACTCTATTTCCGGTTTGAAAGGACTGATGTTTTACAGACCTCTTCATTTGCTTACAGAACACTTAAATTTTTCAAAGTATCCCTCGGGTTTCTTACTTGGTTCCCTCCACACGTCTCTGACAGACTTACATATATTATTTCCTACAATATCTCGTGATCGTTGAAAGAAACCCGCTGCAAATCTTCTTCTAAAAAAAATGTTGCAGATCCTTCGGGGTCAGCGTCTTCCAAGAGCTCATACTTAAAAGTGTCATTTTGACTTCCTCGTCCCTAATCGACAACACAAATTTCTCTATCACATCAACACCAATTTAAGGATAAGATGCTTTTGTTTGAAACCATTTGCCCAGTGTTTCATCGTCAATAAATAAAGTCTTGTAGTATTTATTTACCAATCCTTACAGTATAACTGGGTCGTCCATCCACTGTCTTGTGCTATTACGCATCATAACGACGTTATTACTTTTTCTCTTGCTCACAACCTTAAAGTGACAGTATTGCGTATTACGATCACTGTCAACTAACGATTTCGTCTTTGAACGTTGAAACCACGTCAACTCTTCCCTTTTCAATAATTTTGCTAATTCATTTAGCAACTTTTTCCCCGAATCAAATAAAACCACTAGAGCGACCCTAACGCCAAACTATTTTGAATACCATCAATCCACATCATAATATTCCTCATGTGATGTAAAAGGGTACATCATCCAACGTACTACATTTCCACCTCCCAGACTTCTCTTTGAAAAATCAAAAGATCTTGAGAAATATCACTATAGAGTCCCAACAACCATATATCATATATTTGTAGAAATTTTTCAATAACCAAGCACTTTCAAACATAAATTGTCCAGAGCAACATGTTGTATACCACCCTTCGCGTAAATAAGGAGTGGGTGACGATCTGAAAAATTCAATATACCGATAGCACGCACACAAGTGTCAGGAAATCGAAGCCTGCAATAATCACTACAAAGCGTTATACCCAAACATTCAAAAATATGACAACTTTCATAGGTAGGTCATCACCAAGTGAACCACAAACCAACCACACTCATATCTAACAATCGACATGCGCTAATTCTTTCAACAAATTTATTATGTCTTCTATTACACATAACTACACATCCCTTATTTTCACAAAAACTTGCAATATCATTGAAATCCCCTACCAACGACCAATTACATTACTAATAAAATTTATGACTTTATCATCGCAATGTTTTATTGATAATCTTGAAAATCGAACCCATACCACCACTTGTTGAATAACATAATTTTTCATATTAAAATTAGGACTTTGTTTTCGAACAGTCAGGTAATGATCACAAATTAACCACATTGCTTCTAATAATGCACGATCTTCATATTCTTTGCAGGAGAAAGTAATGAAATAGTAATCATTGTTGAGATTAAAAATGTTGATTACTCCATTCATCATCCACACCTGCTTCAAACTTGTCTTCAGAGCTTTGTACCTAATATTTTGCCCTAACAACTTCAGGACCACTCCTTTCTTTCGGGGCTGAAAAATTCTCTTGTTTTCTTGATTCGATAACAAAAAATAAGGACATTTGTACTTGCCATTCATATGTTATTTAATGTTGATATCTTCATCTGCCTCTTTCCCTTCAACCATGACACCTTCCTCCTCATCAAACCAATCAGAATCATCCGCGAATTGATTTCGGTTGCCCAAAACCATCTACTTGAAAGACCTACTCAATATCTTATTTCCATCCACCGCCATGCTCTCATCCCAACCACTCACCTTTGTTGACAGCGATACATGTTCAACAAATGGATGTTTTCCTTCCTCAGACTTTTCCAAACTACGCTCTTTCTAATCTTCTTCATCTTTGTTGTTTTCATGCGCCTCACTTGTTTGTCCCAACAGAGCATTCATAGTTGAACCTTGTAAGACAACTTTTTTATATACGTTGCTATCGTGGTATGTATGTGAAATAAATTTTACTACGAGTTTAATTCTCAAACAAAATAATTATTGGACAAATTTTATTTAGTTTCCGATCAAATTTCAATCTTACCACAAAAATCAATTTAATGGTGAAATCAAATTTCAATCTTATCACAAAAATCAATTTATTGGTGAACATTAGACAAACTATACATACCATTTTTTTTTTGTAAAGTTATTTACCTCTTATTACAAGCACAGCAGTTTTATTTTTCAACGGAATATTTCTGAGAAACAATGATTGTGTTTTTAATCCAGTGAAGTGATAAAATCAAATCTTAATTCCCAATAGTAATCTAGTGAGGAGAGTTTCACTCTACACTCGTGCGATTATAACACACACTAATCGCCTATCGCAGCCTTTCTTCTACTCTCTCGATCCCTCTTTTCTCTTTAACCTCTCTCCCTCGCTTCTCTTTATCTCTCTTTTCTTTTTTTCTTTTATTATTAATTTTTCCCCATTCATTCATCAATATGAATTGGGGATTAGGGTTTATCTCAATCCTCATTGTACAATTTTGAATCAAATCTTAATTTTCAATTCATTCATTCACTCTCTCCACACTCCCAATAAAATCCGCACAATAATCAATAAGCGGAATACAATTTTCAATTTCATGTTGTAAATCTAGTCTTCAAATTTTAGGGTTAGAATTAGGGTTTTAGATTCAATTTTTTCATGAACATGGAAAACTCGCGTAGATCTTTAGATAGATCGAGAGAACCTGGTGCGAAGAAACCTCGATTGATCGATGAGCTACAACAAGGTTCCAATCCAACTTCACGAACGTTTCCACAACGACAACAACCTACCTCCGGGGTTGCTTCCATGTTGTCGTCTGGTAGGTTTCGAATGAATGACAGAGACTCTGAAAGTAGTGATGGTGGCGGGGGTTACCACCCGCAACCACCGCCGCATCAAGAACTGGTGACTCAGTATAAGGCTGCTCTTGCTGAGCTTACTTTTAACTCGAAACCGATAATTACTAATTTGACTATAATTGCTGGAGAGAATCTTTCTGCGGCGAAATCGATTGCTGGTGCTGTTTGTGGTAACATTCTTGAGGTGAATTACGCCGAGAAACTGTTTTTGTTTTGTCTGTATCATTTATGGTTGATTAAATTGAATTGTATTGTAATTGATTTCGAATTTGGAATGAGAAAGTGTATTTTGATTTGATTTTTCTGATGTGATTATATGCTTGTGCTATTGATAAATTGGGTTAGTGTTGTTTTCGGGCAGAGGTTTTATCATGGAATAACCGTGAATGTTAGTTAGAAAAGAAGGCGATTGTGATTCATCCATTTTATCGTTGTTGGTGATGTCTAGGTTTTCTGAAACTGAAACCCACCTGGGTTGGCCCGGTGTTGTTGGCTTTGGGACTTTGGATTGTGCTACTCCTCAAGGTCTCTGGTTTGATTCTCCCCGGCGCCAATTTGGGTGGGCTAGTTTAGTTTCTTCAAAAAGAACCAATGTCTAGGTTTTATGCGGTCCATGCACATGAGAAAAAAGAAAAACATATTTAGGTTTTTTTGTGTCCTTATGAAAAAAGAAGAAAAGGACATTAAATAGACGATGAATTAATATTAGATAGGTCAGTGTTAATTATGATACATTGTAATGATTCTGTTAGGTACTAGGTTTGGGTACTGGCCCGGTATACTAATGGAGTCCATGTGCAATTTACAAGTGGCGTTATTGAAACGTGGTGCTCTATCATTCTCTTGGTCTTTTGTTGAATTTTTACGCAATAGGGAATAAGAATCTTTGGAAACATGTGTGTGGGGGTGTTCGTGTGTATGACGTGGGGAAATAAATGTCAGTTTCCTTTCTCAAATAGAGCTGATGTCAACCTTTGATGAAATTTGATGCTAAGTTATAACATAGGGATATACTATTCATTGATTTAAATTGTTTTCCTCAATCATTGTTTACATTTGTTCGGGCAATCTTACTTTTAGCCCATTTCTTGTTTGTCGATTTGTTATAAGAAAAGGCGCGTTTAATTGAATTATGTTAATGGAATTTCCAGGTTCCAAGTGACCAAAAGCTGCCATCGCTTTATCTCTTAGACAGTATTGTTAAGAATATTGGGAGGGATTACATAAAATACTTTGCTGTCAGACTACCTGAGGTCAGATATCTATAATCTTTCCTTCCATTGGCATTACTTCCTTTATTTAATTATAATAATATACTTATACTCATTTATGAGGAAGCATTCTGATTGTGAAATGAAATCATAGAAATTTACACTAAACTGTTCAGATTTGATTTGGTTACATGAATAGTTCCGGCATTGCCATAAAAATTGAATTATCTAACCGTTAATAAATGGAATTTTTCACCTAGCTTTCCCTTTCGAGTATTTTCTAATTTTATACACGCATTTTTAACTAGGTACTTGCCAATTACTCCTTTACATTTTAGGTATTCTGCAATACATACAGACAGGTTGATACTCCTGTCCATTCAAGTATGAGGCATCTTTTTGGAACTTGGAGAGGAGTCTTTCCTCCTCAGACTCTTCAGATCATTGAGAAGGAACTCAACTTCAATCCCGCGGTCAATGGCTCAGCTTCTGCATCTACTACCCTTAGAAGTGATTCTCAGTCTCAACGCCCATCTCATAGCATCCATGTGAATCCCAAATATTTAGAAAGGCAACGTCTTCAGCAGTCCAGCAGGGTAGGTGAAATGATTTCAAATAAACCAATCCCTTTAACGCAATAGATTAGATAGTACTAGTATTGCAAAATATTTATTTGATGAAATTGGAATTGCACCCATGAGTGTTCCTTGAATAATGAAACGGTGCTGGAAAATACATCACTGCCATCAACTTTTGAGCTTGGTTACCACTTATTGAAACAAAATAAAGTACTCTTGCAATTAGTGTATTTAAGTATTTTGAAACTTACAAACAAAATGCGTGAACTGTTCTAATTTTGGCCTGCTATATTGTGGGTTTTGGGGCTTTTGTTCATAGTATGACATATGGTACGCACGATTAATAATCTTTACAGACTTAACTTCAAATTAGTATTTTGAAATTTGAATACTTCATAATATTTTTAATTACAATTTTAGATATCCAAAAAGGCCTTCAGGTTCACGGTACTTATCACGAATCAACAGCTATTTCATACCCTCTACACCTTTAAAATTTGACTAGTTATAGCACTAGCTATCTTATCATTCATTCCTTTTCTACACCCTATCTCTTGTACTTAATTCTTTTGTTATGTATTTTTGTCACATGCAGACTAAAGGAGTATTTGATGATATAGCTGGAGTTATTTCAAATGCAAATGAAGATGCAGAGAGGCCAGATCGAGCTTTGGGTGCTGCACGTCCATGGCTGGATCCTAGGCTTAATATGCATGTATGTGAAATGTTTTTTCTTTTCCTCTTTATATTTATACTATTCAATCTGTCAGCTGTCATATTTTAATAGAATGATGTATATTACAGAATAATCAGCATACTCATAGAGGTGCACTTAATGATTCTGTTCCTGAAAAGAGCATCGGCGGAGCGTATGGAGACGATGAATATAATTCTAGTGTTTCAAATAGTTTGGGTTCAGGTGTTGGAAGAACCGGAAGTAGGCTCATTGGCAGTGTTGCAGAGACCTTATCCGGGCAAAGAAATGGTTTCAGCCTCAAACATAGTTTTTCAAATCATGAAGCACCGAAGTCTGTGAATTTGGATGCACATAGCATAAGGAGCAGTGCAATGTCAAAGAACTGGAAAAATTCGGAGGAAGAGGAGTTCATGTGGGATGAGGTGAACCCTGGTTTGTCTGATAATGTACCTAATGTCTCTAGCAACTTGAGCTCAAACCCATGGATGGCCGATGATGACAATTTGGTAAGCTTGCTACAATAAAGGGTCAATTCTACTTTGCTACCCTATTTTTTTTGTCGAGTTCAGTTTTTTCCCAATTTATGAATGAGGTGCTTTCCAATTTGATCTACCTTGTTTTGTTTTTGGAATGTGTCCCTTGTCCTTCAAGTTAGAAATTTACAAATTTGAGAAGCATCATGTTATGGCAATAATAATCAAGAAGACCTATTCACCCTGCTGGTTTTGATAAAATGCTCCACAAGAAATTGACTCGTCGCTTTTGGCACAGTTAGAACATCATTTAGAATCTGTTTCTTGTCTTGAAAATTCATTTGTATGTAAGTTCCATTTAATTGGAAGAATCAATACCCAACTTGAAAGATGATGACATCATAGTAAAGCAAACTAAAGAAGAGGGTAACATGACAAAATGCTTGATCAGAAAGTAAATGTCCATCACAATAGGGTGGGAAAGGATAATTGGCACTAACAATAATTCTGTATCAGGTTGAATTAAGACAGAACTGTGACCAAGGAACGATGCATAGAAACGAAAGAAATTGCCAATCACATCTATACATAACTCTTTCCCTGGGATAGATAAATATGCCTAATTTTGTTGACTTAAAAAAAAAAATACTAATTTAAATTCTAAATATTCTAATAAACCTAAGACATAATTTCCTAATTCAACTTGGCATAAGATACCCCAGGACTCTACAATTAACACCAACTAATGAAATTACTAATCATTAATAAATCTGTAACTAAATCATAATTCTCAAATAGTATAGTCGTATAGATGCATTGTAAATTGATGCAATGATATTCTAATATTACATATATATTTCAACTGATCTTCGTGACCAATTTTGTTTTTCGCATGCAGGAAAGTGAAGATCACCTCCAAATCACACACCCAATTGGAACAAAGGTTAATAAAGGAATACCCACTCTTAAGAAACAACTACCATCATCTGGGGGACATTCATCATTATCATGGGAGTTGCAGAAGCAGGTCCCAAGTGCCAAATTGAATATGAAGCCAGGTCACTCAGAAATATTTGTTTCTGCTCCTAGTGGCTTACCCAAGAATTCAAATTCTTCGGCTGCGAGGATAAGAAATCAGTCTTCTATGCCGCATACAACAATAGGAATGTCCAAAATTACGGGACAGCAGCAATTTGATTCTGAGGGGACCGAGTCCCCTTCGGAACCGTCTTCACCTTTGCGACAACAGTCTCCATCAGTGCCAGTAACAATACGCAACCCTCCTTCAATGCGAAATTTGGCTGAGCAAGATTGTCCAACAACTCTTAAAACATCTCAACATTTGGGTGGTGGTCTGCAAAGTCAATATATCAGAGATCCCGTGCCTGCCATTCGTTCCAATGTTCAGGTTGGTAACTTGCGAAAATCACAAGAAAAGGACATGCGGGGTCCGTTATCTTCAGCAACTTCTTTTCAGCCAAAACCTCAGCAACATCAGCTGGCTTCTTCACAGGCTGAAGTTACTCTTAAAGCTAAGCAGCCACTCAAATCTAAAGCTCCTTTAGTCAAAGCCAAAGTAACTTCAGAAAAGTCAACCACAAAGTGTCTTCCAGCTCCATCTGTGAAGAGTGGAATCATCCCCAATAAATCAATTACCAGAAGTCTGGATGCAAGTAATCGTCCATCTCAAATAGGGGTTAAGCCTACCCGGTCAGCTGGTCCTTCCCCGACCACATTAATTTCTTCCGGGTCTCCCGCTGTGTCACTAGGTTCTCCAAATGATTATTCACCTACTCTGCCAAAACTACCGCAAGGGAAGGCTGGAAAGAAGCAAAAGGATTCTACTCAACCATCTACTTCCTCCAACAATCGTGGTGCATCAGCTCCGAACTCAAATACCGCCAATAAGAATACCTTGAATCCAATTACAAATCTTTTAAGCTCGTTAGTTGCGAAAGGTTTGATATCTGCAGGAACAGAGTCAGCAACTACAGTGCCAAGTGAGATGATGCGATCGAAAGACCAAACTGAAAGCATTGCTGTCAGTTCCTCTTTACCAGTTGCTTCAGTTCCTGATTCTTCAGCTGTCCTAGTAAAATCTTCTAGAATTGAGGCAGATGATGCTGCAAAGGCCTCACTTGCCTTGTCTCAATCAACTAGCACAGAAATTAAAAATCTCATTGGCTTTGATTTCAAACCTGATGTAATTCGAGAAATGCACCCACATGTAATCGAAGAATTATTGGATGAACTCCCACATCATTGCGGTGATTGTGGTATTAGGCTTAAACAACAAGAACAGTTTAATAGACACTTGGAATGGCATGCTACAAAAGAAAGAGAACAAAATGGTCTGATTGTAGCATCAAGAAGATGGTATGCAACATCAGATGACTGGATTGCTGGCAAGGCAGAATGTCTGTCCGAGTCTGAGTTTACTGATTCTGTAGATGAATATGATGATAATAAAACAGACGGGAGTCAATTGGACACTATGGTTGTAGCAGATGAAAACCAATGCTTGTGTGTATTGTGTGGCGAGTTATTTGAAGATGTATACTGTCAGGAAAGGGACGAGTGGATGTTCAAGGGGGCTGTATACCTGAACAATCCAGATAGCGATAGCGAGTTGGAAAGTAGAAATGTGGGGCCCATCATCCATGCTAGATGCTTGTTAGATAACTCAATACTTGGTGTGACTAATACAGTAAGACTCATAATTAATTGAATGAATGTCTTCTAGTTGTTTTTAAAGCTTTAATTTGTCTATTTGAATTTTGAAGGAGTGTTCAAATTTTTGGTACTGATTGGACCTGCTCTTTATGCAGGAACATGATTGATTCAAAACTTGTATTGCATTGGAGCCAAGGTTAAGTCAGAAGCTTATCAAGGGTACCCAGGTTCTCGTTGCATACTAAACCTAGATGGCCCTTTCACATTTAAAACTATTGCCTTAGCTGCTTTCCAAAGCAGTCAAACAAATTTTGTGCCCTTTTTGTTTCTTTTTGTTGTACTTGAGGAAAAAAGAGAAATTAAGTAGTAGTCAAAATATATAAATGCGAGATAGTGTTTTTGCAGCTAAATTTGATCTTTGATAACTTTATTTTACGATGGTGATAGGGCGGATTTGCATAACACCTATGGGGATAATACCAGGGAGTACACACCAAGGTCATTTTATTATGCTTGTCATTCTAATAACAAAGATTTTGATCCCCCACTCCTTTGATTTTCTTTTGTTAAATCTACACATTCTTTGGGAGGGAATTGAAAGTGCAATAATAATAATAATAATAATACTCATTACATGTGTATTGCTTTCCTTAATTTATCAGCTGCATAAAACGATAGTGATATGCATTGTCATTTTTTGCCAACATTTGACCAAATTTTGCGTGTGCTATTCTATGCCTAAGATGCTTCGGGCCTTTGTTTTGAATTTTGATACGTACTGCAGACTAATATCATCAGTTGATGTCTGAAAGCACTTCAATGATCCATTTTGTGGACAACCAAGAACATGATAAAATAATGAAGCCGAATGTGAGATTTATATCAAAGCACTTGAAGAAGAAAACACAAATACTTGTGTAAAATCAAGTTGATTGAAGTTTTTCAATTATATAATAGTCGTCTCTTCACAGAGACTTCAAATCCTAGCTGCAGAACAGTTGTCTCTTCAGAGACTTCAAATCCTAGCTTTAAGTTGCAATTTTTATTGTTGTTCTAAAATGCAGCAAGGCTCTGTTTAAAATTGATATCTTATATCTTAATAGATATCTTATTATCTTAATAGATAAGCTAGTATGGTAAAATCGAACAGTTTAGTAGCTGTATTATCTATTCTCTCATGAGATTAAAGCTTAAGTTTATAACGTTTTTTGATATTCTACTTCAAGTAACGTTTTAGTTTATAGGTAACATAGTTTATATTTAACAGTGTAATATTTTTTAAAACATTAACCAAAAATAACTGTGTTTTAAATTTATCCATTAGTTCCCCTCATGTCGTTGCACTCACGGACAACCTTGCTGCTATCTTTTTCTCTCTCTGAAGCGACCCTGCCAACCTTCGTCACACTCTCATGAAACATCTTCACCGATGTTTTATCCAAACCTCTACATCTATACTCATAAGTCTCTGCCACTCTGGTCATCCTCTATCCGTCATTGCTGCCACCTCCCTTACTGGTCCTACGTTCAATGCGATCAAAACAAAACTCTTGTCGTTGAACTTCCCTTTCCGTTGTTGCATTCCCGGACAACCTCCCTGTTCTTATGTGTTGCATGTTCAATGCGACCAAAACAAAACTCTCGTCGTTGAGTTTCCCTTTCCGTCGTTGCATTCCCGAACAACCTCCTGTTCTTATGTATTGCATTTTACTGAACATGAAGAAAGCCTTAACGAATTTGAAGTTATCCATGATGTTTTGTATCTGTTTATAAAAATGTGTATAAATAAAGATAATAGTCATTTTGATATCTGAATGTGTAACGAGTAACCACAAAATTTTAAAATAGTCTAAGATTGTGCACTTCGTTAGTCAAATTAGTTTTTAATATTAAATACTTCGTTAATATTGTTATATTAATCCTTCAATATACTTACTTATTGTCGTATAAATCTTTATAAGTACTTACTTATTATCATTTCAATCTATATATAAAGTTATTGTAAGTATTGAGAGCATATTTTAGCGTTAGTAACTATTTTGACTAACAAATTGCACAATCACATACTCCATTTGTTTCAAAATGAGTGTCACTTTAGGGGAAAAAATTTGTTTCAAAATGAATGTCACTTTAAATTTTCAATACAACTTTAATTTTTTTCTTCCAAGTTTACCTTCAATAAATACTCCAACTATTCTCTCACACAATTTTCAATGCAACTTTAAGTTTGCCTTTTTCTTATAAAGTAAGGACAGTTTAGTAAAAGTGTTATGTCTAATGATTATTTCATTTCATTCTTAATCTAAGTGCAATTGACTAAAACATCACTCATTTTGAAATGGAAGGAATACTATTTTAGAATTTTGATACATGAAAAGACTATTGTCACTACTCCTTACATATTTAAAGACGAAAATGACTATTACCTATAACATACACAAATGAATAAGTAGTTAAGGTATCCTTGGTTACTATTTTTAGCCACCATCCGTATTAGTCAACAAACAATTTATGTAGCACCCACCCTATTTGGAATTAACCAAGACAGTTTTCATTTTTGACAGGTGAGTTCATAAATACACAAACAAAATCCACTCTAGCAATTGCGGCTACTATAAATTGAAAAGGCTTTTCAGTTTGTCAACCCTTTCTTATTTGTCAACCCCTAGTGGGGCTATAAAGGGAATGGCAGATACGTGAACTATTTTGTTTTTTTTCCAGGTCATGTTAATCAGTGCTCTTGAGGTATTAGTTAAGCAACTAAAAATAAAAGGAAAAAAATAAAGTCAGTATTAAAAGCAACATTTTTTTCAAATTTTAAGAAGTAAAATACATAATTTTCAAAAAAACATTTTATTTTATATTTTCTTAACTAGTGTCCGGGGCACCAATTAACATTTCTCTTTTTTATATCATCAAATATGGATAAGAACTGATGAATGATCATGCAAGTGCCCTGATGGGAACATTGAGTAGGAAGAAGTTGACGAAATTAAATAGTACAATCAATTCTAAGACGTTTGCACCAAAAGAAAAATTACAATTGACTTGCCTTTATATATATATATATATATATATATATATATATATATATGTATATATAGGGGCTGCTAACTTACACTTACTAACTTGCACCTATCTAAAAACATTAAGGTGCAAGTTAGCAAGCTACACTCACCTAAAATTATTAAGGTGCAAGTTAGCAACCTTCACTAATTTACACTCACTTTCATCATTTTAAATATTGTTTCCTTAAAAATTTATCTCATCTTGTCCTAAAAAAAACATGTAATTACACTAGCTTGTATTTACACTAATTCCTTAATATTATTCCGAATTTAATCCTTTTTAAATAAGCCAACATCTATTTTTTTTTAGCAATGCTATATCTCTAGAAAAATAACATCCAGAATTTTTCAAGAATAAAGAGCAACCAATCACAATGCACTATTTGCCACAATTCAAAGAGGTATGACTGAAAAATAGGAAGTGAACAAATAAATCATGCAATTAAAACTTGCCAACTGTTTCTTGAAAAATTCTTGATGCTATTTTTCTAGATAAATAGCATTTTCCATTTTTTTTACACTCACTTTCATTATTCCAAAATAATCCACACATATGATTGATAATTGACTTTGTATTTTTTGTTATAATTTTATTTCTTTTACGTTAATGTTCTTTTGTTTTAGTTTTGTTTCATGTTAATGTTCTTTATATATTAGTCAAGAAAAAACAAGAGGCTTCAGTTATAAAAAAAAAACTGCCAAAAAGCTTATGTTAGGTCACGTAAAAAAATGTCAAAAAAAACAAGTCAGGAGAAAAAAAAAAGAGGTTTCAGTGATTATGGAAAGAAGAAGAAAAAAACAAAGGAAGCATAGACAAGGTTGCCGTAGAACACGGAACTGACGGAATTTTTTTTATATTTTTTTTAAAATCAAATGAAATCAACAAAATTAATTTTATGAGACAACTAAAAACTAATCACCAACCCAGACTCCTTAATCACTAGACTACTCAAAGCTAAATACTTCCCGACTAGTGATTTTTTTGCCTCGCGAGTAGGACACAACCCAAGTTACGTTTGGAGGAGCATATGGAATGTCAAAGCTGTCATTCAAAATGGTTTCAAATGGAGTATTGGTTCCGGCACCAACATTTCAGTTTGGGATCCTCATTGGATCCGAAGTGGTCATACCATCACACCTCCTGCAATGATGAATCCTGCCATGGAAAATTTACGTGTAGCAGATCTGCTAGTTCCCAATTCAAAAATTTGGCACATGGAAAACATAAGCATTCTATTTGATAATGTTTCTGCATACCACATCTGCAGAACCCCTCTGGTTGCTTCAGTTCAAAATGATAGGGCAGTGTGGAAATTTGAGAAAAATGGTGATTATTCCGTCCGCAGCGCGTACAGAGACATTATGGAGAGAGATCTTAATATGCATCAAAACCGTATAGTTGGTGACTGACATCAAATTTGGCGATCTAAAACACCACCTCGGATCAAGAATTTCTTATGGAGGGTTGCTCGTGGCTGTTTACCAACGAGGGTGCGTCTCCAAGCGCGAGGAGTCAATTACACTTCGCAATGCCCTTTCTGTGATGACCAAGAAGATAGCTTGCATGCTTTGTTTATGTGCCCGAAAAGCTCACAATGCTGACAACGTATAGGGATTTGGAATACGATTTCAAATGCTTTAATTACTCCAGAAGACATCTCCCATAATATATTCAGAATATTGCGTCGACTGGACAAAAGCCAACATCCGATATTTAGCGTGTTAATGTGGAGCATCTGGAAGCATAGAAATAATAAAGTTTGGTACGATACTACCGAAACATGTCAGTCTGTTTGTGATAGAGCCTCAACTCTGCTTACTAGTTGGACGAATGCTCAAATTGCAAAAACAGTCCTAAACCCGGTTGTAAGTCCCCAAGAAACTTCAAAATGGAGTAAACCTTCACCGGGTCGGTACAAATGTAACGTTGATGCTTCTTTCTCTGAATCCCTGAACAGAGTTGGCATAGGCATATGTATTAGGGATGATCAAGGGGCTTTTGTATTGGCTCGTATAGAATGCTTCACTCCCTTTCTCGAGGTTGATACCGGCAAGGCATTAGGCCTTCTAACTGCTTTGAGGTGGGTAAAGGATCTCCAACTATGGAATATGGATTTTGAGGTGGATTCCAAAACGGTAGTAGACAACATATATGGAAAACAGATGGGTGTGTCAGACTTTAGCGCGATTATCAATGATTGTCGTCACCTACTGTGCACAGATCTAACAAACTCTGATGTAAAGTTCATCAGGAGACAAGCAAACGAAGCTGCTCATAGTTTAGCTAGGGAGGCTCCGTCTAAAGCTAGTTTCCATATTTTCTATAACATTCCAACATGTATTGAAACTATTCTCATAAATGAAATGCATTAAACTTGTTCCTTTCAAAAAAAAAAAAACTAAAAGATACAGAGAAATGAAGGTTTTGCACGAAAATCAAATCAATAGAGAGAGAGAAAAAGAGAACATAATATAAGTATGAAAGATACGTCATAAAATGGTTGATTAAATATCATTTCTCATAAAGGAATGCACCAAATATATGTTGCAGGTGTACGATCGCACATAGTTAATCCTTCAAAATTTAAGGGACTCAGACTTGTTTTTTCTATCTAAATTCACTAATTATTGGCCATTTTTATCCTAAACATAGTACGTAATACACTATATTCCCACTATCAAATTCTAATCACATTTAAAGTCAGAACTCTAAAAATTAATGAGGGTTGACAATCCTCAAGTCTTTCACTCTTTGAAGTTTGGAGGTTTAAGTAGCAGTGATTATTTGGTTTGAATTGTTCTCTGTGGTTAATGCAATTAGCAAAAGTTTGTGAAAATAAACGTGTATATGAAATTTTTCTATTATGTGTATAGATAATCTATAAAATTACAATTTAATTAGATAATACAAAGGCGGCCTAAAGGTAAACTAAAGCCTTTAGTTTAGCCCTCCCAACCAAAAAAAATAGATTTTATAACCAAAAATGTCTTATATATGCAAACTAAAAAGACCATATATTAAAGTTTGTTTCAGGCATCGTCTACAAATAAAAATTATTGGGCCGACCTTCGATAATGGTAAAAATAACAATAAATAAATTACAAGTATTATTATAAATTATAATCAATATACTTATTAATTTCAAAAATTCACCATCTTTAGGAAATTCTTTAAAATAAAACTTAAATATGTTTTATAATGTGAAAATAGTTTTTCAAATAATATTTTTTTGATGAAGAGAAGAAAATTAATAACAAAAATGGAGAGGGCCAGAACCCTTAACAAAAATGCTTACACCATCGAGTTTCTAAAGCGAAAGAACAAAAGATAAACAATACAGAGAGCACAATTACATCACTATTCTAAAATAAGGAAGACCAGCACCATCCCTAATAGTAAAATGAGTGAGGAAATTGGGAGGATTGTCCCACCACTGCAAACAGTAAAAGGAGAGAAGATGAACTTCATTGAGGAACGCTTGATGAATTATGTATTTTGGATTTTGTGTTCATAGTGTCCGAGCCAGTCTCAATAGGATATGCAGAAGCCTTATTTTTTTGATTTGGTGCCATAATGTGCTTTGAGACTCGTGTTCTTTTTTGGTCTCCCTCTCTTGCCCTTCTTAGAGGTCTCTGTAATTTGTAACAAATATTTAGCAGCATCAGTGGAATCCGGAAGGAAAGCCTGAGGCCCATCAACATGGATATCAGGTTCTAAAGTGCTATAAGATGCCTGTTCAGAATCCAAGTCATCTGCCCAAAATTTGCTAAGTATTTATTCACTTTTCCTGCAAGCAACAAAAGTGTTTTTAGCATTAGCCGGTACATATTTCCTTCCTTTATCAGGACCAAGAATCTCATCAGTATAGGTAATAGGTGTAATGATAGGTGTTGCATCAGTAGCTGTTTCAGAGATAACATATAGCACAGATGGCAAGTTATAAGCATGATCCCTAGCAATGGTAGCTGACAAGCCCGACTATTGGGGTGTACAAATAGCTCCAAGGAGCTGGGCCACCCCAAAGCATGTGCCTCAGTTTTTTTTTATACCCCGCTAAAAAAATATATCTTTTTTCCCTTCCATCAGACTGAGTACGCGTTTCATTTTTCTTCTATTCCTTTTTCGTTTTTTCTTTTTCATTTCACCACCGATTCCATCATTATCACTTATCACCGATTCAGTTATCATTCTTCTTCTTCTTCTTCTTCTTCTTCAGTTCTTCCTTCATACGCTGGTCACAGACTCGCAGGGCCATATCTGACCTCTCACTTGTTTCAATCATCTCTTTCATTTTTCTTTCAACCATCTCTGATCTCGCAGTTCTTTCTCAGTTTTTCCCCTTTCCAAAACAACATTGATATTGACACACCTTGTATTTATCTTTTTTTATAAAATATAAATAGAACATTTCTTTTAAAAAATAATACGTTTTGATTTTATCACTGGTCTCTTTCCATTCTTAGAGCCGAGCCTCCAAATTTGTAGGAACGGCCCTGGTAGCTGACACAGTAGCAACACTGGAAAATAAACCTCCAAAATAGTTTTTTTTTTAAATCAAAATTGCAGTCTCAGGGAGTTCATTGTTCTAAAAATGAGACAGTTAAAACATATACTTATATCTATTTCTCATTTAATATAGTTTTTGAAGATATTCAAAGAATTTATCATCCCTTGTAACCCCCCTTAAGGCCTTAACCAGGTAAGATGATAGTTCAACGAATAAAATAACATTTATTTATCTATATTTGTGGTCCCACTTTACTTCCTTTCGCAATCCGCCAATTTTACATTTCTTTTTTTTTGACAAAATCTGCCATTTTTACATGAAACATATTCTTCAACGACTAAATGATATTTTCAAGTTGGGTAAAGTTTCACCTAACCAATTAACACAGTCGACATGTTGGTTGATCACTTATTAAAGCAGTCATAGACCCATTTAGTCAAAATTCATATGAAACAAATAAAATACGTACGAATGCTTATTTTTGTTTTAAAATCATGCCCTCTTATAATAAAAACCGAAGAAAATAATTTTCTTACGTTTTTCATTTTCATCACCAACATATACCACATTCATAACACTATTTTTTTTTATCACTATTAATGGCAAATTAAATTACACACCATCGATTTTTTATCTATTAGTTCATCGAGGACAAATGTGGTCGTTGAATTGATAATGTATCAAGGATTGAGATTCCAATATTATTTTAAAAAACACCAAATTTAGAATCTGAACGGTTAGATATATATATATATATATATAAATCTGACGGCAATCATGATCCGTATACTATAGGTATAGTGAGTAACATTTTTCATATTCTAATTATAGTAAGCGCACCAGCACCAACTGATCCGTTTAATGGAGTGTATTATTCTACTCCCATAACCTTATAAATATCATAGAGTCCACTCCAGTTGCTTCTACAATATTCAACATGTATGCAACAACACATAAGCTTCATTTCACAAATATCATTCTCGTTCTATTATTTTCTACCACCTTAACATCTTTTGCAACAACCACCACTTCCATCCCACAAGAGCTTCTCAATGGCTTCTCCTCATCTCCACTCTCAACAACCACCTCCTTTCAACCCATCCTCACCGATCCTACCGGAAACTTCTCTCTTGGGTTCCTCCGCCACAACCAAAACGACCTCAAACTCGCCGTCGTTCATACCCTTTCCCTCGAACCACTATGGACCGCAAACCCCACCCACACCGCAACGTGGTCCCACACCACCCGCCTCTTCTTCAACGGCAGTCTTGTTTTGTGGGACCCACAAAGAACCCTATCATGGTCAACAACCACCAACGGTCAGCGCGTGGTTCTTCTCAATACCTCAAACTTACTAGTACAAACAACCTCAAAAACACCACTTTGGGAAAGTTTCCATTTTCCCACAAACACCCTCGTACAAGATCAAAACTTCACTTCAAACATGTCTTTAGTATCAACCAATAACCTCTACTCTTTACGTTTAGGTGAGAATTTCATGGGTTTATACGAAAATCACGACAAAGAAAAAGGTAGTTTATTATCAAAACGGTTATTTGTGTTGTATTGGAAACGTTCTCCACTACAAACAAAATCTAAAATCATAGAAGGTGATGGACCCATTTACGCAAGAGTAAGCACCGAGGGTTATATTGGAATGTACCAAACAAGTCCTAAACCCTTGGATGTTCAGAAATTTAACAGTTTTCAAGAAACTTCGTCGTTTCTTTTGGTTAAGATAGAACAAGACGGGAATCTCAAAGGATATTATTGGGATTCAACAAAGTCTAGTTGGATACTTAACTTCCAAGCTATTAGTGAAACTTGCGAGCTTCCAAATCCATGTGGTTCGTATGGTTTGTGTACTCCAGGTGGGTCTAGTTGTTCTTGTTTAGATAACAAAACCAAGTTTGAACCGGGTGGGTGTTTAAATGATGGTGATGGTGATGGAGGTGGAGACTTGTGCAGTGGAGGGATTGGTGAAGAGAATAGTTACAAGGTTCTGAGAAAGGTTGGGGTGGAGCCACCGCATAAAGAGTTACTAGAGGAAGTGACAACGTTATCTTTAACAGAATGTGAGGGTTTGTGTGAGAAAAATTGTAAATGTTGGGGAGCGTTGTATAATAACCAAACCGGGTTTTGTTATGTTTTGGATTATCCAATAGGAACAATGTTAGGAACAGGGGATGAGTCAAAGGTGGGTTATTTTAAGGTAAGAAAAGGTGCACGGAGAAGAAATAGGGTTGGGGTTATTGTTGGAATCGTTGTTTCTGTTTTGGCTGGGATTATTATTGTTGGTGTTGTGATTTGTGTGATGAGGTGGAAAAAGAGAAAAGGGGGTATGAAAGAAGAGGATGAGAATTGGGCTTTGCCTGGCCCGTATAGGAATCTTGGATCCGAAAGTTTTAGATCCGTTGAGATGTCGAGTAGTGCGCATTAAAGAAATATTGGTGTGACGGAAGGGGTGACGTTTTTTGATGGTTGACATTGAGATTTTCAATTGATTATGATTATCACATTTTGTACCCATTTGGATTTTGGGTATGTAGTGGGGTGGGGTCCTAGTGGTTGGTGCATCTGTGCATGTGACGTGACCTTCCTCCACTTCCTCTTGAGTCATTTTTCAACTTGGTGAAATAAGAAGTTAAACTAGCCCACCTAAATTAACACCGGTGGGAATCGAACTTGAGACCTTGAGGAAGAACACACTCTCAGGTCTCAAGTCAATACCACCAGGCCAATCCAAGTGAGTTAGATTTGGTGAAATGTTGGACCAAGTTTGAATATGGCGAGTCTAATTCGGTTGTATATTATCACCAACTGGGGAAACAAGTTTGGAGTGGTGGATGAAACCAGTTACACTACAGTATTTTGGGCATGGTGGAATCAATTTTAAATTCAACGACCAAACTCAAATTTTAAACAAGTACTATAGTAGTTGTCTGATTTTGATGTCGGGCGTGCTATTTTATTTTGCAATTTGCACTGAAGTGTAGTTGACTAGAAAACTACGGCCACAAATTCATTTTCTATGCAAGTGGCGGAGAAGAAAGTTAAGAGATGGAAAATGTTGAATGTCCAAACAGAATTTATCCCGAGTACATCACGAAGAATGTTGATTCGTCGGTGTTACACGTTAAATTTGCGTTATTTTTGCAAAAGTCGGGAAATCAAGTAGTTTGTTTTTTGTGTAACACTTCGCAATGTTTTCGCGAAATAATTTTTTTCTATAAATATGAATGTTGTTAAGAAATTTGTAAAAATATTGTTGTTTATATTTTTTAAGAATTTTTGTTAATTTTACTTGTTAATCGGAAGAAAACATATTCTCAAGGTTTACATTACTCTAGCATTTTCGAAAATAATGAAAATGACACAAAAAAAAAAGTTTCTGTTATTTTAAGAAATACATCATACTTTTAAGCAAAGGCGCCTTCTAGGATGCGCGAGTCACATATGTCGCGTACGGAACGCGAGTGAAAATAAGCAGGATTCACGGTACATCTGAGTACACCATAGCAATTTCAACTCTCTTTTCTCTCATCTCTTCTTCCCCCTCTCTCCCTTCTCTGCAACAATTCAGACAACTTTAATGAAGCACAAACAACGTCTTAAATAATCCTTCATTATGTGATTTTAAACAAAATTTCTTGGATAATGACAGAAGATTTTGACTTTCTTTAATTAAAAATTGCAGTTTTTTTTTATATATAAAAATGATAGGTTTCGATTTTGCTTGCAAATAAGCGGCTAACAGTAGTACCCAAAAATTCATTATTGTTTTTTATTTCGATTTATTTCATTATCGTTTAATATTTCATCTCTGAAGCATTTTCATAAAATATGTCAAAATGAGAGCAGTTGGTCATGAAAGCAAGTGGCAATCTCTTGAAAATCTTGTACATGCAGACGGAGAATCCTCTGCGGCGTCGATTTCATCTTCCGACAGAGAAGGCATCGATGGAGGAGGGGCCACTCTGCCGACACTGGAGAAGCATTAGCTTCTACCGACCCATGACCCGAATGAGTTTCTATGCTCATTGGGTTACTCTATGGGTGGTGGTGGCTGTATCGATATGCTAAGATGGAATTATGAACCAAATTAAGGACCTGCTTGTTTCAGATTTTTTTCAAAAAAATATTTTTTCCCTTAAAAAAAATCACTTTTTTCATTTTTAAGTGTTTGTTTAGGATTTTTAGAAAAATCATTTTATTAAAAAAATCTATTTTGATCATAAAATGAAAAGCTATTATGATTAGCTTTTCTCAATTTTTTTTTTAAAACAAAGAGGTAACACATGTACATGTTAAAACTCATTTTCTTTGAAAAATGGATTTTCATAGGTAGTAGACAAACAAAAATAACTTCAGATTTTTTAAAAAATCTCTAGATTCTCTCGACACAAAATCTATTTTTTTTTAAAGCTGAAACAAACGCTCCCCAAATCAAATTGAATTTGATTTTTCCATTTTGAAAATTCAGAAAATTAGAGACCGAAAATGTTTGAATTAGATGGAATTATTGGAGATGGAATGATGAAAATTAGAGACCGGAAATGTTTCGGTTATTGGATGGATCTTGAATTTGAGAGATTGATTGTTTTTTCAGCCTGAATTTAGGTGTTTGCAGATGATTATAGAATGTGAGAGAGGAAGGAGGAAGATAATTAGGTGTTATGGAGGTGCACGATAAACATTATATCTAACGGTTTGTCAACACTTGCGTACCATGCGAGATATACTTTACTCACGCACCTTAGCATTGGCCTTAAATAAGGCTGGAAATGAGTCGAGTCGAACCAAACTTGTCTGAGGTCGACTCAATAAGAATTGGTTCGGTTCGAAACTTGATTCGAGTTCGAAACGAACCTTTTTTATCGTTTAAAGTTCACAAGCAACTCGGTCCGACTTGTTAGATTAAGTTAAAAACACTAACTAAATTGTCCAAAAAAAACTTGCAATCCAACAAAAAAAACTGAATTTTGCCGAGGGATGTTATGTGATACACATATAAGAGAACACCCCATGCTAGTGAATATCATTCACTTTTTTGCTCCGATCAGCTTATGCGCTTCACAATATATTTATAACCAACCTTGCTTTCCATACTCCCTAAACTGCCGATGTGGGACGTTACTCATTAGTAGCTAGTTATTATAGGTACATATTTGTAAACCTGATAGCATAAAGACTACACTATCTTCTTTTCTTTTTACTCTTGCTCTATCTTTTTAATGATTTTCTTATTACTTTTGCTCTATCCTTTTTTAATGATTTTTGTAGGAATGTGGTTTTTTAAAGTATATATTAAATATAGGGGTTGTACAAAAGTATTTTATACGTGAATAGAAATTCTTCCTCAATCCTCAAAGTGAAGTATAGTTCATTTTATTTTCGAATTCAGGTATATAATTGAGCCAATTTATGAACTAAATGAGTCGAATTATATATAGTTCAAGTTCAGCTCATTTAATTAACGAGCTTAATTTTCAGCTCAAGTTCGGCTCATTTGGTTCACGAACCAAGTTCAACGAATTAATTGTCGAACCGAGTTTCGAACTATGTTTGAGTTGACTCGGTTCATTGCCAACCCTAAGCTTAAGTGGATGTTGTTTCAAAGAAATACATCATCCTACTTAAAATTATTTTTGGCAGGAGGTTTTGAAGGGGAGGGAATTTAGAGAATTTTTTTATTCTCCAAATTGAGAGATTTTGAGGGAAGGGGAGGCATGTTAACACAATTTGTTATATTGCCAAATTTACTCTTGATTTTTTTTTTATATATAAAAATAATCCAAAATAATCCTTTATACCACTAGCACAAAATTTCACTCAACGTGTTCCTTCTTTTGCACTCTCATTCACCTTCATTCTCAATTCCACTTCAATCAAGATAAACTAGAAAAACTGATATGCCACTAGTAGTACCATAAACCATGACTGATCATTGTGATGGTGCCAACAACAACAATGCGAAAAATAACAACAATGAAAACAATAGTGGTGGTAGGAGATTTCCACGTGCATTTCAAGGAATGTCGAGAATTCTTGTTATACACTCATTCCAAGCATTAATTCTTTTTTCGAGATTCATCGTATTATTTAAGTTTAGTCTGTCTTTTCTGGAGTAAGAAATCCAATTCGAGATTTGGTCACAACCAAGAACGGACCCAGAAATTATAAGTAGTATAGGCCATACACATACAACATTTCATGTCTAAAGCATAAATATGCATTATAATCGTTCTTTAAAGTTTTTTCATATTCTTGAAACATTGAATGATTTTTTCATTTGCAATGTCAATAAGAACATCACTCAATATAAGTAATCAAACAATTTTCTCATGTTACCATTCATCTCTCTTACAATTTAACATGTTGTTCTCGATAGTACTCGTAAACGAAAAAAGTTTTTTAATTATTGCAGATGTCACGGTTAATACTAGAGACAACTCTAAAAGTAAATCTGCCAACGAAAAAATAAACACTACCAAAACTAATAATATAAATTCACTTAAATAATCAAAGCACTAGCAAAATAATTATATATATTTTGTGTTATTAAATTATTAAAAGAATAGTATCTCTACTCTTTACCTCTCTCTCTTTGCCGTGCCATTTATATATAGTAATATTGTTTACTTTTCTATCATCCATGAACTCATTATTTGAAGGCAAAAAAGGAACTCCACATACACGCAAAAGGTAATAACAGAAAATTCTATCTTACTACCAACACAATGGGTACTAGTTTTCTATTTTAATTTCCAAATATAGTGAGGGCCCAGGCCTTCAGAAAGCTCTACTTGGGTTCGTCCCTGGTCACAACAACCAGTGGCGTATCCAGGATCCTAAGTCAGGGGGTGCAATTTTTTTTGAAGAGTTCACTTATATATATATATATATATATATATATAAACATTAATATTCAAATTATAATTAGTATATACATTCTGGGATACATAATTTTTTAGATGTAACCTATTTTTAATAAACTACCGTCAAATCTATTAATTATGTTTCGATTGTTAAAAATAAGTATTTGTTAGTCTCCAAATTTAATTAACAACGTCTATCATATTAACTATATGGATAAAAACGAAAAATATCAGACACCCGGTGTCCGTATTAACCGCATAAAATTTTGTAACTTTTATTAATTTTAATTAATTGTAAATAATATCCTAAAAAAATTTGTAAATTATACTTATTACTAGGAATTTGAAAGAGAAATATCATTAATATCTATTTTTTAAAAGAAGAATTGGGAAAAAAAATAGATGACTAAAAATGAGGGATGGGGAATGTAAAAAAAAAACTCAAGCATTATAAGACTCATTTAATAAATGGACTTGTTACAGTGGATGAGTCATCAAAACTTTAGCTCATAATCATGAGCATGCTTCTCCATTTTTATTTTATAATATGTGAAAATAAAAGGTTAAGAATAAAGATATAGAAAAGAAACAACTCAAGGGTCACGTGAGTAGAAACACAAATGAGATAAGTCTTTGGGTCAGAACTTGGTGCAACAATAAAATCAGGGTGTGCAAATAGAATAAAATAGAGATTGCTGGTGCTGATTTCAAGAACTCAGGGTGTGCAGGTGCTCACCCTCACATGCACCTGGCTCCGCCCCGGACAACAACCCAATACATACCTAGCAAATATCCTCAGACCTCTGAGGAACCAAATGCAGGTTGAGATGAAGACATGAATTCGTCAGAATTTCTATGTAATCAATTCACAATTTCACACTATTATAGTAGAGGCAACACCTGTCTATTTTTTAGGGGCATTCATTTTTTATTTATTAAATATAATAAAACAATCCACTTTTTATTCGCTAGAATTCGCACATTATCTCACTTTTATTTTTAACTTCTACAATTTACATTTACATGTATTTCAAAAACACATCCATTGTTCGTTTTCTACTATTGACTATGAGATAATATGTTATAAAATGGATTGCAAAAAAAAAATATTTCCTATTAATTAAGACTTAAATTGATTAGGTCAATGTTGTCTAATACAAGTATACAACTAAATTGTTTTGGTCATTTACATCAATATTTCTGTAATTATTAGACTCTCTTGAATGAGAATTTTTTACTTACATCCGAGTAAGACACGAATCATCATAACGTAACAGGTGCATTGAAATTGAATTTGCTATTGTAATAAAAAAAGAAATTGAATTTGCTATTATTTTTACTTGGTGTCAACAAAATATGACTCTTTTGAATGTTGATATTATTTCATATATCTTAATAATATACAAGCATGAAGTATATTATAGACCACCAATCCTATGTTTCACAATTCTAAGCATCCAATGCCAAATCATCACAATTTAAAAGCTCATTTTATCATCCAATTTAGTTAGTAAGTTTGAGCAGAAAACCATGTAATCCACATTTTTTCACAATTTTAAAATCATCAAATTTCAATTTATGGAACAAAAATTTAAATAAGTTGATTTCCCTCGAAGAAATGTTGCTATCGGGCCTATTTCCAGGAAAACAACAAAAATCTAGTTTGAATTTCGGCCAAATTGCATATCCGGCCCAACTCTACAGTCCAACCCATATCACCCTTTTTCAGTGTCATTAAATGCAATTCCTGAAAAGAGAAAGCATTTCCCTTCTTCTCCGCCGAAACGCAAACCCTAACCCTCCAAATGAACAAAAATACTTGCTATGAGACAAACATCGTCAAATCCCCATCTGATCAACCCATCTACAATCTTTTCCAATCGATGAAGGAATCTCCAACCCGTCACCGTGCCCCTCACCCAAAAACGAGATTTGTCGTTCAAGGTGTTTTCAACCCAAGTTAATTCAAAAAAAATTCAAATCAAATCTTTTATAATCAGTCTTGCAGGATGCGATTGAAGATAAGGATGAAGTTAAATTCAAAAACAAAGGTAAAAAATTTCACCCGATTTCAATTTTTTCCCCCCAAAATTAATCCCAAATTTTATAGTTTTTTAATTCTAATCAAACCCTAGGTTTTTAGTATAAAAGGGTGAGTTGTGTGTCTGTTAAAATTCAAGGAAAACAATTTAATTTTAATGTTTTTCTTAACTCCCTTCATTTTACATTTGTTATTTGTCTTTATGTTCTTTAAGTGCTACATTTGTTATTGTCTTTTTTTTTTAGGGATTTGTTATTGTCTAATTGATTTGCAATATAATAAATAAGGGTTTTTCTATATACCACAACTAATTTAGCCTACAAAAACTAAGAATGTACACATGTTTGTTTATAAAAAAAGTGAATAGTCAGTTAATTCCGCACTTGGTGGAATACAAAGAGGGGTAGTGATTGTAATTAAGCATTAATAAACTATCCGTGAAATTCGTGGAATGCATTTCGTAGGAACCAACATTTTCCAATAAATATACGACGAAAGAGATCACAAAGGAGAGAGCATTGACTACATTGTTTTATATTTATATATATAAACTTATGATTTTTATGAAACTATGATGAAATGTTATGAAGACTAATACTGAGTTGGATAGGGTCATATAAGCATCTAACTTCCCTTTCATGAGTTTTAGTTTTGCTGTATTCTCAAATTTAAACTTAAAACAACTAATTAAACTAAAAATACCCCATTAAAACATTATTGAATTTACGGGTTTCTATTGTTAAAATGTAAAGTGTACTATTTTATATTTGATGATAAATTTCTTACAGAAGCTAGTGAAAATGATGACTTACTTAAGATGCCAAAATTAGTGCTCTTTCATTAAGAGGGGTAAGTTTATATATATAAATATAAAACAATGTAGTCAATGTTCTCTCCTTTGTGATCTCTTTCGGCATATATTTATTGGAAAATGACGCTTCCTACGAAATGCATTCCACGAATTCCACAAATAATTTATTAATGCTTAATTTCAATCACTACTCCACTTTGTATTCCACCAAGTGCGAAATTAACCACCTATTTTTTTATTTTTTTTATAAAACAAACACGTGTGCATTCTTGATTTTCGTAGGATAAATTGATCGTGGTATATAGAAAAACCCTTATTTATTATATTGCAAATCAATTAGACAATAACAAATCCCTAAAAAAAAAAAAAGACAATAACAAATGTAGCACTTAAAGAACATAGAGACAAATAACGAATGTAAAACGAAGGGAGTTAAAAAAAGCATTAAAATTAAGCTGTTTTCCTTGAATTTAAAATCTAAAGTGATATAGTCCCATTAGTTTTTAATTAACTGTGATTTCAAGTGTTCACAATTTTTGTGTGTAACTGTTAATTTATGTAGTCATTTAAATAGGATTCTTCAGGGTTATGGAATGACTCTAAATTAAATGGAACTATATGTCAAATGGTGAAATATTTATTTTGATGATGACAACGACATCTTTTGTCTAAGAAGTGCATTATATATATTTTTTTGTTGTACTTTAAAAGTATTTAAACATATGTGGATTGATGAAATATTTATTTTGATGACGACAACAACATCTTATTTAACTAAGAAGTGCATTATATGCTTTTTTTAGTGGTACTTTTAGAGAAATATTTTGTTAACGCCACAATAAAGCTTTGTACACACGGGTGGGAAAACTAGTTTGCTACATATGACTCTTGATTGTATTTGTCATGGATGTTTTTTTTTATTTGGCATGAATTTATGCAGTTTTGCTTTATTAGTTAGAACTTTAAATGAATTACTTATACAAAAAATAATATTAAATGTATTAGTTATTTAATATTCGGTTCAAACGATTCTATAATGGTTGGACCGGTTGAAGCATGACCCGGAGGTCACACCAGTTCGACCTTCGGTCCAGTTTTAAAAATATTGAATATAATAGTCTCCTATTTTGAAATCAAACCTTTTATATTTGGTGGGACCTATGTGAATTTTAACCAATCAAAGATAGTATGTTAAAAAATGTATGTTAGAATATGTGTTGTTACCACTTCTCTTGTTGTAATTTTGGTCTCAACGTAAATTTTCGACCCTACAAAAAGGATGATTTTTAACCCAAAAAGTTGTGATTTATTGCCCCAATTTTATATTTCAAGGAGAAAAAAGAAAATAATTTTTAGACCAAAGTTCATAATTTTGAAGTCCAAAAATCACCAATTTTTTTTGTTGGAGATGAATCAATTAGCTGTCCGCTATATGTTGGCGTCCTATTGCTCGTTAGACGACACATGCCATCTTTTGAAGTAATTTAAACCTACAAGTGATATAAAGAATAAATGATTTCATTCTCCTTTCAAATAAACTAGGTATATAACCCGTGCGTTGCACGAGTTTCATTAGAGCTTTTTATAAATTTATTGGAAATAACAATTTCGGTAGGTCTAATAAATAATTTTTTATTTTAAAAAATGACCATTGAAATATTTTTAAACTTCTGTCATTGTCAATTAAGTGAGTTAGTTAAAAGTTTATTTTGACATAAGTATATAGAAATCAATAAAAGTGTTGTTGAATAGTGAATTATAATACAAATTTCTTACATTCTTTAGTTTAAAGAAAATATTCTCACAAAAGAATTTTAATCATTGTTCCCACAATCATTCGATGGCGGAATATAAAAACCAATAAATAGTTAAGACATGTGTAAAGATCAATGGAAAAAAGAAACAAAAACTATCGTACAAAATTGAAGAGTATCATCCCACAATTGTTTGAAAAAGATGACAATGATCTAAAACTTCACAATTCAGCCTTTTCTTCCTACTCCATTTTTCCTAATTTCATATGACACTCATTTTGCTGGGATGCAGGGTAAGATAAAAAGACCCCAAAGCCTCACCATATATTTATACACACAATGATCATGAATATGAATAGGAAAAACTATAACTAACTAATAATAATACAATGAATGTTCATATTTAAATAATAGAAGTTAAGGAATATGAATCAAATTGTAGTTTAAAGGTTGAAGTGATAAACTTATTTTTTAAAATGATATGTGTAACACCCCGAAATCCCAACATAAAAATTTCATGCATTTAATCTGAGTATATCGCATATTCAGGATGTCACATTCCATAAAAACTTTAAACAAAATGAATAATAATTTATTCCTCATCAATGTTCAAACGTAGCAGTGGAATCATAATTCAAAACTCCTTCAAATTCATAGTCAAGTCACAATTATCATAATTAGTCCAAAATGATACATAAAGGAATAGAAACAAATAGTAAAGTCCTCATCTCATTACGTATCAGAGCATTTCCTACGACACCACAATGACCTCTCACATCGTCGTACCTAAGCTTGACTACCTGCACTTGCCCACAAGGCGGCAATTCCAACAGAAGGGGTGAGATTCACAAAACAAAAACATTAAACATATAATTCAACAATTATATTCAACATCATAACTTCATCATCATAATATCACAACAACAGTCAAGTAACATCTTAATCAACATCATATTCAACATCATAATCAACGTCATAACTTCAACTTAATAGTTCGACTCGACAATGCAACCTCGACTCGACAATGCAACCTTGACTCGACTTATGCAACTTAGACATCTTAATCATGCATGTGGTACCATATTGAGTATAAATATACTCCTAGGGCATAAGCCTTCGTCGCTATTGAGCATAAAAATACTCCTAGAGCATAAGCTCTCGTCGCTATTGAGCATAAAAATACTCCTAGAGCATAAGCTCTCGTCGCTATTGAGCAAAAGATCCTAGGGCATGAGCCCTCGTCTCTGGATGAATATGCATGGACTCAACTTCTTAAATCTTAGACATCTCAAATGAACTCCAATAATTTGGATCACGACATCATAAACCTTATAACGACACATGCAACTTTTAATTAATAACAACATGGCAGCATGACAGCAATCAACATCTCAAACATAGTAAAATCGTAAACATTCACTTACATCATCTCTTATAATTCAAAGGAAAGCATTTACAAATGTATAGGTCACTATAACAAGTCAAGCATCAGTTAACAGCTCTATAGGTCGTCTTAATATTACAGTAGTACTAAATTCTAATCCAGGGGATCAACTCGCAACAACTCGATACGAAAGGACACAAGGTCACGAAACAAGGGTATTGTTCACCGTGTATCTCGCCAGGCGGGACATATGTGGCCGTGGCGAACTCCGCCGAGCGAGACATATGTCGCTGTGGCGGGCTCCGCCGGGCTAGACATATGTCGCCGTGGCCAGCTCCGCCGAGCGGGACATTTTTCGCTATGGCGAGTTCCGCCGGGCTAGACATATGTCGCCACAGCGGGGGATGAATATCTTGGCTCGGGAAGAATGCAGATTTTCTCGAAAATCCACCTAATCGCATGGTTTGAGGTCCAACATTGATTCCAGAAATCATCATATGGATTATCTAAGGTTCGTAAACAGTTTCTACATCAATCTAACAATTTTTCATCATTTAATCATCAATTCACCACTTTTAACCTAATTCCCAAATTCTCAAATTCTCATGAACTAACCCTATAATCTGTTAAATACAATCATGAATTACAGGTTTAATGAAATTGTAATGCTAGGCTCACCCTTACCTTAATAAAATTTAGCAGCAGCCTCTCTGGTTCTTCTCTTCTGTTTTCTCCCTTTTTCTCCCAAAACTGATTGTACGTACTGTCTGTTCCTAAACCTAGGTTTTACCTTTTATACCTCTTCTATTTGTTTTATCTTATTCCACTTATTCCCCATAATTCTAACTAATTCAAAAACAGCCCCACAACTTAATATTCTATTTAAAAATATATATAAATTACTTCCATAACAAATATCAAATATATTTATAACAAATATATTTCTAACAAAATAACAAACATATTTATAACAAATATATTTCTAAACAAAATAACAAACATATTATCACTTATCAAATATAAAATCATGTAAAAGTATTCAAATATTAACTAAAAATAATTAAATAAAAAGGGGGCGTTACAATATGACAATACAAATTAAGAGAAATTGTTACTAATTAACTTAATAACTCTCGTTAGAGCAACGGAACTTGAATCCTTAACTAAACATGCCATAAAATTACAATTGATTATTATTATTATTATTATTATACAATTAATTCATGACTATACAATTTTTAAAACGTATAACTATAAGCATACAAAGAAAATGAAAAGTGGGATGAGTGTTTTATAAGTTTAGATAAGATATAGTGCGAGGCTTTTTTAGAGGATATATTAAATTGATATAGTGGAGAGTTGTAAAGTTTTATGAGAGGTTAGATATTAAATTCATATATTGGAGAGTTTTGTAAGAGAGAGTGAGAATAAACTCTTTTAGATGTGCCACATAGACATAATGCTTGCACATGATTAGCTCAAGTTTCCTTTACAAATATAAATATATATATATATATATATATATATATATATATATATATATAGATAAATAGATGCTTTACTCCACCTAGATAATACAACCATCAGTATGATACATATTTGTAGTATTTATTTTTTTAAAATCAAAGTGAGTGTAAATTTATTATTGTTCAAACTAGTGATCCCAACTAAGTTATTAGCATAAGAAACAAAACCAAGCTACTAGATCAACATATAAGCAAAACAAAAATATCATTTTCGAACTTTGATATTTACTTTGCTTGCAAAAAACCCATGCTTAAGCACGCATACCTTATGGATAGCATTTGACTGACGTAGAGTTGATGATATTGTCAACCATAATGTTATCTCGACCGTTCCTACGAATCTGAAAGTTCGGCTTTGTAAGTGAAAAGAGGTCCGTAATAAAATAAAAACTTATTTTTTTTTTAAAAGAACAATGTTCCATATAAATTTTAAAAGATAAATACAAGGTGCCATATATATGCGGTACACCCAAATGTGAAAATCACTACCGTATACATAAGGATAGAAGAGTTCTCATAAGGAATTTTTTTAGTAGGTATACTTAGTAGCATAGTTTTAAAACTCGGCTCGGTCATCGACTCGGGAGGGGTACTGAGTCACTGGGTCAATGGTTGAACCACTGAGTCATTGGTCGAACCGCATGACTGAACCGGATCAACTCGGATGACTCGGTTAGATAACTCGGTCTTGAGATTAAATTTATATAGCTATTTAACTGGATTAAATCGGATTTAATCGATGACTTGTTCACTTAAAAACTAAAAAAACTGACATGTAATATGTATTTTAATCTTTGTACAACTATATTTTGTTGATATGAAATATATTAATATTAATATAATACGTTGATTTTCTAAAAAACAAATGATGCGTTCTTTCCTCTTATAAAATTTAAATGTATTATATTTACATATATAATATATTTCAATTTGTAACAAAGATTAGAAGTTGTTGCAGCGGTTAAGCTTCCAAACAATCATTTTAATGTTCACCTTTCTAATTCTAGTTTTTTCCTTTTTTTTTAATTGCCAAATCCAAAACGACGTCGTTTTAGTTAAGTAAAAAGCAAAAAAAAAAAAAAAAAAGGAGAACCGATCTGACCATCAACTCGGCCGAGTCACCGGGTTTTACCGGTTTTGACCGGTTCTCACCGAGTTAACTGCATGGCCGATCCAAATGTTGGCTCGAACCGGTCTGGGCACCGGTTCCTGGTCCGACCGGCCGGTCCGAGCCGAGTTTCAAAACTATGCTTAGTAGTATTACTAGGTTATAATTTTTTTTGAGGCCCAGCTCCATTGAACTGTTTGCACCCCCAAGGGTCCGCCCTGAATGTCACACGTGATCTTTTTTTCTCTCTTTCACAAGGATTGTGACATTGTGGTTGACTAATGTCATCAAAATGCTACCCGTATCTTACTAGTTAAAATTAAAAAGTGAATTCTTACATTGCATCAAGAGAGTTATGTGTAGACGTGAAGACGTAGGAATGTGTAGTTTAAGGTCAACATGGTGTTTATATTTTGTTCATGCAAAAAAATGTGTTAATTTATAGTATGTGTGGCTTGTGTATTGTAGTAAGATTAATGCTATTTCCACATCAAAGGATGTTGAAAAACACCACTAAAATACCAAAATAACTTCATCAACAGTTAATTGCCGATGGATTTTAACCAGTGATAGTTAACTTCCGAAGAAAAATTAGGATTAAATTTGTTATTTTATGGTGTTTCTTAGTCTTCCCAAGAGTGTAAACAACAATTTTCTTGTAGTATGAAGAAAGAAAATTTGAAGCATTTAACATAGACATGGGCCTATATATTGGACTAGTATCTTCCCCACTAAATTTACGAGTTTTTTTAGTGAATTTCTTTTAAGCCCTCAATTATTCGTGCGCTCCAAAAATATAAAGGTGTTTTTGTGAGTTTTAACTTATAGATTGTATAATCCGAAATGAATCTAGCATTGGATAGAAGTTCAAGGGATACAAAACTATACCATTTTTTAAAATATTTTACGGTCCTGCTGATGGATAATGCAAAAACTGTATTCTATCAGTATTTTTTATATCCGACATCTTTATTTTTCATCTCAAATTTTGCATTTTTTGAAAATGTTTTCTTATTCCCAAACACACAACTTACTTTTCTTATTCATGACTGTTTTTGAACTAATTGTCTTGTTTGAGATCTAAGTAATTTATTCCGGCCAATCAAAGTAAGAAAACTAATTATGTTCAACTCAAATTCTCACTAAAATAACCATGCATTCATCTATGCAATCCTATTGATATGGCAAAAAAAGTTGGTATTGCTGTATATTCCTTAAATTAGAAGCAAAATCACCTAACATACGCAATTTTACTTTAACAATAATTAACTTGTGTTTACTATATATATATATATATATATATATAGTTTCGACTACTTTCCTCTCACTTTATAGGCTGGTGGTTGTATTGTAATTAGATGCCTCACGAGACTTTAGTTACATTTCTTTTATTTTGGTCAATAGTTGTTTTTCCAAGTACTCCTAATCCTGAGCTACTTTTTACGAATAATTTTTTTTTTGAATCGAATTTTTTTATTAAAAACCATATCCCTGCTCAAAACGAATATTTTTTTTTATTTCTTTTACTTTTTACGAATAATAATTGTCAAAGGGTGACATATGCACAAAAAAGAGGATTATTGAAAAAGAAAGATAAAATTACCATGTGATCGTTTAATTTAGTTTTAGAACTCACTATTTTGGTTCCTTTGATATGTTTAGATATGAATTTTTAAGACTTAAATTTATAGTACTGTAAAAAAAAAAAGACTTAAATTTATAGTTTTACTTTATATGGATTCTCAATCTTCAAATCTAAGATTAATCACCCCATATTTGCATATATGTCTATGATTTGAAACTCAAAAATTCATATACAAGCAAACTAATAACCAAAATCATGTGAAAATAACAAAGGATTAATTCGGTACATGAACATAAATCAAAGGACTACAAATTCCTTTTACCCAAAAAAAAATGGAGAGAAAAGCTAAATCATGCCGTAAATGTGACGAGGAGTAAGATAAAAAAAAAGATTTTTATCTTTTTTTTCTTAAAAAAAATCTTATCAACAAAACAAGGTGGCTTTAAGGTAAATTAAAAGTAACGTCAAAAATTTATTTTTGTCCAATGGTTAACTCAATATTATCTGTCCCCACGTAACTGGTGAGTGAAAACTGAAAAGAGAGGTACCAAACCAGGTAGACCGTTAAACTTTCCCTAATTAGCAAGTTGAATTTTTGTTTCCCACGTAACTGAAAATACCACCTTTATTTGTGGTACAAAATACCACCTTTATTTTATGGACAAATAGTACAAAGGCAAGTATATGAAAAGTTTCTCTCAACGAAAAAATTGGCTATCCTATAACTATTTTCATTGTCTTTATTTCAATAAACGGAAAGGATAAGCTTTTTGTAACTTATATAGTAGTAAATAACTTGAAAGATAAGTAATAAAGAAAGTTTAAAGCATACTTTGAATGATGTTTATCTTAGTTTCAAGTAGGTGAATCTCCAGCCTGACTTTAATTCGTGGGTCCAACTATCACTTTCATCTTTGCATCTTCATCTCCATTTCTCACTCAGCAGCTTCGTTATTATCTTTTACATTTTATGTCACATTCATCCCAACCCACATGTCAAGCAAATGAAAATACCCTCCTTAATTCAACCTATTAAAAACATATTGCTTTTCATACAAACCCACCTTCCTAAACTAGCTCACTGTTCAATGCCTTTTTGCTTCTTCTTTTGCCATGATAAATGCCTTATTGCACATATATTTTTTTTAGGGTTAATTAAATTTTTGGTTCCTATAAATATCTGCAGTTTCGTTTTTAGTTCTTATAAAATAAAATCACACATTTTGGTCCCTGTATAATTTTCCGTCAGTATTTTTAGTCCTTATAAAGTTTTCCATCAACATTTTTAGTCCCCGTAAAATTTTTACGTCAGCATTTTTGGTCCCTAAAATGCTAAAGGAAAATGTTATAGAGACTAAAAAGTGTGATTTTATTTTATAGGACTAAAAACGAAATTGCAGATATTTACAGGGACCAAAAACTTATTTAACCCTATTTTTTAATATTTGTTATCTTATCCATAGTTTTTTTGACCGGATCTTATCCATATTTAATCCATGCATTGACACACATAACTGACAATTTTTTTTATATTACAACTATAAGAAGGGTCAAATCTTGATTAGTTATATTTAATTACTTTAAGTGATGGCAAAAGAAACGTAAGCAATTGAGTATACATACAACCATCTCTTGAGTTTCTTCTATTCATAAGTAATCACAATTAATTTCTTTTAGGTATAATATCCTACTAATGAATTTGAATTTATTTAAAATGAGTAGGCATCCGATATAGTAGTCGAATGTATTAAAAAATAACAGTAAAAAAAATGTTGCGTAAATGTGAGACCCACGAAAAATGATCATAATTGTGGATGTTTTAAGAATGTTTTAATAGGACGATAATAATGATAGGTCATCACAACTTTGTATGCTCAAGAGTGTTTTAATTCCGATTCAAACCTCTTCTAGTCTAGTCTAGCATAATTAGAACCCAACCCTAACAACAAAACTAGAACTCTTACTTTTTAAGATTTGTTTTTACACACACACACACACAAGATATCTTATTTTAAAATTATTATTATATTATATAAAATAAAATAATGTCATTGAATGTAGAACTAAATATCATGGGTTTCGTTTTCTTACATCACATTTTGTCTTTACAATGTTTCTCAAATTGTCTCTACAGTTAAGCTACAAAACAGAAAGGACAATCCTAGAAAAGGGGAAGTGCCTTTGTCTTTTGTCACCTTCAATTAATCTCTTTCTCTCTTCTCTCTTTTTCTCTTCACATATTATTCTTACTTCCACCATATCCAAACACACAAGAATAACCTGCGACCTAAGCTTTTCCTATAATTATTCTTGTCACAACTCACACGTACGTACCACAAAATTGTCTTCATCCTTTTATTTCTGAACCACAAAGTTACATATTACTAACCTTTTATTTTTCTTTCTTTGTTCAAAAAATTATGAGAGGCATAACTTCTTGTTACAATGAACATGCCATTAGAGTATCTGATTTATATTGTTCAAGACCTTCAAATTCAATCATTCCAAAACTCAATAACCCTTCAATTCAAAATTCAGTTACTTGTATATACAAACTCAACTTTCTATCAATTCAACAACAATTTCTCATCACACTAACTTGGACCAAGAAACTCATTGGACAAGGTTTCATCATAAACATCACTTCTGATTCTGATTATGTCAATGTTTTCTCAAAATTCAATGGAAATCCTCCACTGTTATTGAAACAGAACAAAGGCACTGATACGTTTCAATATCAAAATTTTGAAGTCAAAATTTTATGGGATCTTTCTGATGCTAAGTATGATGAAGGACCTGAACCGGTTAATGGGTTTTACGTTATTGTTTTGGTAAACTCTGAATTGGGTTTATTCCTTGGAGATAAAGAAGAAGAATCGTTGAAGAACTTGGAAGATAAGAAAAACCATGATACAAAATTCTTAATGGTTTCAAGAAGTGAAAGATTTTCTGGTTCAAGTGTTTATGCAACAAAGGCAAAGTTTTCTGAAACAGGAATTTCACATGATATATTGATAAAGTGTGGAGTAGAAGAAGAAGGATCAACATCAAAGAGTCACATGTTATGTTTGTTTATGGATAAGAAGATGGTGTTTAAGGTGAAGAGATTGAAGTGGAACTTTCGTGGGAATCAAACGATTTTTGTGGATGGTTTGGTTGTGGATATGATGTGGGATTTGCATGATTGGATTTTCAATCCTAATAATATTGATTCTGTTTCTGCTGTTTTTATGTTTAGGACAAGGAGTGGTTTGAATAGTAGATTATGGTTGGAAGAGAAGAATTTGCAGAAACAAAAGGAACAAGATAGAATTGGATTCTCTTTGTTGATATGTGGATGTAAGAACGCTGATTGATTGTTTAATTTCTTGTAGTTTGTTAAACTGGTTTTTTGAAGACTGAAACAAACTGATTTCATTTGTCACATGATGATAACATATCTTTTGTTTTTAATTTTTTAATGTAATGTTTGTTTGAAAGAATGTAATACCGATTTTAAGGTAATTGTAATGTAATTTACATGTACTGTTATATAAATGTAAATTAACCTATTTTTTATATAAATTTATTGATTCTGTAGTTTATTTTTGTTTGAAATTATGCAGGGCCTTTCAATCTAAATCAACGATCTATTTATATATGAATGCGTCTTGGTTTTGTACTCCATGCTGCTTAATTAACTAGTTGAATATGACTCTTTTACGTGATAACTACACTTCCTTCAAAAAAAGAAGAAGATAACTCGACTGTCAAATCAGATAATTTAGAACTTCTAACAAAAATTTCAATTTGTTGACACTCAAAAATAATTGGTCGAAAATGTATTTTGTCATGAGACTGAAAAGGAAGTATTTACCTATCTACCTCACAATAAACTTGGCTACTGCGTCTATATGAGATTGGAAGTTGTTATTGGTGTTATTTGGTTCGTGGTAATGTTGAATAAGAGGTTAAGAGACTATATCATATAATTTACCGTGTCAAATTATTGAGGATGACGTATGAGGTTGTTATGGACAGAAAAGTAGATAAAATTGATATCAAGGTCAATTTAAAACTTAGATCCTCTTATGCATGCATCATTCTCGAACAAAAATAATGTGAGAGAGACTTAGGGAAAATGAAAAGATGATTGTGAGAGAGAAATTTCAAGAGGGAGATACAACAATAAAATATAGAGATAAATTGTACGAGAGGATCCAAACTTAATGTTTTAAAATTTTAGTAGAGGATTTGATTTGAACCCCATCCTTTTAAGCAAAAATATGGATAGCAAAAATATGGATAACAACCGGTCCCTTAACAACAGGGATGTAGAGAACACGAGTAGTTGATAGTTGGGTAACCGACAAACAATGAGTCACAAAAGTGTATTTTTGCTCTCAACTTAGCCGCACGAGCAAGATATTAATGGACTAAGTTCAAAACGACCATGAAAGCCTACTTCCTTAATAATTGGGTTGTGGAAGGTTGGCTAACAAACCTATATGATATAATATGCGAGTTAGTGGGTCAAGAGCACGAAAAACATGTTTAGTTTATATTTGGTAGTTATTCTAAGTCAATAAATATCCGAAGTAAAGATTCTTTTACACGCGTTCAATGAATTAAACGACTATTTACTTATTATTATTGTTTTCTTTTATATTTCACCGTAGATAGTCGTTCAACCTAGATGTTTTCTAGAGAAGTTTAGGAACCAACAACGGAAAAAGATAACTCATTTGTCTGCATATTTGTTTGATAAAAAAGGGATCATTGTCAGAAGTGCAACTCGACAAAGGTAACAACTCATTGAGCTAATAGGTTAAGCACTAAATTTCGCACATAATGAACACACCTTATTAATAGTTATTACATACATAACTTGTTTACTTTAGAACCTGTTTATAGAAGGACAAATATGTCTGACAACCATATTATGTCTTTTTTATTAAGGTGAGTTGAGTTTTGTGGGTTCACTAGGATGAGTTTGTCATAAGAATGAGGTTTTAATTATGACCCTTTTTAAATTGTAAAACATCACTTAACAAAATTTATCTTAAGTGGATACTTAAATAAAAAAAACAAATTTGTAAGTGAACCTTTCTCATCCAAAAGAAAGTTTGTAACTATCAAAATATGCTTGATTTTTGTTTGGTGGTGGCCGGGGTTCAACCCTGGACTTTGCATATTTTATGCATTATTCCTACCAACTGAACTAAATTCACGAGGACAAATATGCTTGATTTTAGATTAATGAATAATGTTTTTGTGTTATTAGTATATAACATTAAATAAAGAAGAATCACACAAGAAATCATCATGTTGGATCACCCTGAACCTTGGGCTATGTTAGTCCCCGCATTTTACGAGCTTTTTCATTATGTTACCGAGATGAGAACGTACTCAACACTTACACTTTTCTTATATCACCACTGAATCTATACTTTTCGCATTATACTAACCGCAGCATGCTAACAAGTCAAGCTTACACAAGCATACAATCTAGCCTCAGCGGCTTTGCATAAAATCACTCAATCTATCTAAAAGGAAAGACTTGAGACAAGGTTTACAATATGCGAACTTTGTGTTTGAGATCTTTAAGAAATACTTAAAGTAGACCTGAAGTATTATCATAGCATAGGAAATGATTCATTATGTGAAAATGAAATTAGGTAGAACAATGTGGATGACTATTAAAATTGAACTAAAGAAAACTTATGAATGTTTGAATTGGTGCTTTATTAAAGAGACTCTTGAAGAGATTGACTTTCTCTCTAGTTTGGTTTATCTTATCTGAAATTGTATATCTTCATTGAAAACCTGCGTGCTATGGAATAATGAAGCGCAAAGTTCCATCCAACTAGAGGTATCTGTTAATGTGATCCAATTTCTCCTCTTCTTTTCATCCTGTGCCTCGAGCGATTATCTCACATGATTGATAAGTTGTTCATGATTGTAGTTGGAAACTAGAGGGCCTCCTTTATCTTATATGTCTGGCATTTACTGATGACATTAATCTATTTGATAAAGATAACACGAGACAAGTGGATGTTACCTGTTCTTGTTTGGATATGTTATGCAAGAGTTCGGGACCGAATATTAGTCTTGACAATACTAGAATTTTCTTCTCAAAGAATGTTAACTGAAATGTTCGTTCTTAAATCAGCAAGTCCTTTGGCTTTAGGAGGACTGACATTTTAGACAAGTATATTGGCGTGCCTTTCTTACATCACTGTGTTACTCGTGACACTTTTCGAATGATTTTGAAGAAGATGGATAATCGTCTTAGTTCTTGGAAGAGTCACAATTATCATTGGGAAATGATATTTCTAGCGAGAAACATAATTGTGAAAGCATCACGAAGGAATAAGTAAGCAGTTAAGACAGTTGCAACAAAGGAGGAGATATAAGGAGGATGAAGCGTACTTAGCTAAATGATGCCTAACAACATTAGCAGTCTTAGCAACATATTTTAGCATACAACAATGAAAGGAACTACTAGTCTTGTCACAACGAGTGATTAACAAGCCAAAGTAAGAATGAAAATCTCCCTTGGTCTCAACTTGATGAGAACCTATATCTAGCACAAATTGAAGGGCTAATCTCAAACCCATAGCTTCAACAATATCAATATCAGAATCAGGTAAAGCATCAATTGACCAAGTGCTGCTGCTAGCACAACCACACTTTCCTTTGCCTCATTCCTGCGATACGAAGAGCAAGCTTACTTCAACAGATGATTTCATACCGATGTCTTTGTAGCGTCATTTATAAAATTGTAACAAAAGTTATGGCCAAGCGTCTGAAAATAATTCTACCAGAGATAATCGATAAATCGCTAAGTGCTTTTGTTAGCAAAAATACCTTGAGATTAAGCATTTTATTTATTAACGAAAATATAATATATAGTTGTACACGCCACCATATATCATTCACTCTTATAAATATCCTTAAACCCTTCATTCTTCTCATAGAATAACACAAACCCTCTCTATTTTTCTTCACTATACTCACACTACCCACCATGTCTGCCTTCAAGAGCAAATACCAAGGTATTCTCTCATTCACTCCTGTTTCATTCATTGTTATTAATGTCAGAGTTTCTTGAATTAATGCCTTCGATTTATGCCATCTGGGGTAAACTGATCATGTTATCAAAATTTAATTTTTCCTTACGTGGATGGTTAATTTTGTTAGCCCTTTTACTATTATGCATCATACTTACTTGTGATCTTAAGATAGCAAAATTTGATCTTTTCTATTGTGGATGACTATTTTGTTAACCCTTTTCTATTGTTTAAGAGTTTTTATGTAATGGAATACGTTTAATTCTGTTTGCAATTGTGATCTATCCGAATGCTCGTGATTTTGTCCTTTCCTTACATTAAGTTGGTTCCATATTTTTAATTTGGGAATATTGATGCAATTTTTTTAAAAAAATATAAAAATATTTGTTTGTATTAAGTAAGATTTAGATTTTGTTTCGGTTTTGTGATGCCTTTCATGACTTTAGATCTGGGTTGTTCAGTTTTCATGTTGCACAAACTTGGTTAAAATCATAAAGAAAGATTGGTACACTTTAAAGTAATTCAAATCAATAATATTGCACAAACTTTGGTATTTTAGTACTCAATAGTGCAATATAGCCGAGCAGCTGGTGACTACTATTAGAAGTCTGTAGCTGAACGTTTTACTGTTGTGGCCTTAGATGAGTAAGCTTGTTTGTTTTCTTGCGTCTTTCGGCATTCACTTCTATGTTTTGCTTTAGACCTATGACATGGCTTTTCATTGTTATTATGCATATGAATATTTCATGAATTATTATTTTACTTTCTCAGCATTTCTATAGACATAGGATTAGTTGTTTTGTATCTACCAAAATAATCAGGATAGGGGTCACCGTGCAATGTGCTATCATGCTATAGAACTTTTTAGATCGGTTGGCAGTTACATGCTAGTGCCACTATTCAGAATTGATAACTATAATTAGTTTACATCTATGTAATTCAATTCAATATCTCTGGATTAGTAAAAGTTAGTTCAGTTCATATGTCTTCCCCTCCTCCATTAGTTGTTTGTTTTCCTTCTCCTATTTGTATTCATCTAAAACTGAAATGAGTTTACTATAGTGGTAAACTGCTATTACAGCAGGATTGAAAACATATGTAATCTACTAGTTAATGTGCTGATGAATTGCAGACGAACTGATTGCCAATGCTACTTACATTGGCATCCCAGGGAAGGGTATCCTTGCCTTGCCGCCGATGAATCAACTGGTACAATTGGGAAGCGTTTGGCCAGCATTAATGTTGAGAATGTCGAAACAAACAGGCGTGCCCTCCGTGAACTCCTATTTACCACCCCTGGTGCTTTTGAGTGTCTCAGTGGTGTGATTTTGTTTGAGGAAACCCTTTACCAAAAGACAGCTGCAGGTACTTACGCTCCTTATTTAGGATACTTCTAAGATGCATTTTGCAGTACATGTTAAGTATCTCCTTATGAGGAATCAATGAGCAAAATAATACTTACACCATACTTATGTATTTATATATTTTCTTAATTATGACTATTTCCTTGTTTTTCAATTTATGTTTAAGAGCCTCTTTGATTTGAAATATTCGAACTTATCCACTGGTGTAAAAATTTGGAAACTGTTTGAGAGAGTTAATGGTATGAGTTTGTGATATATCCACAAGCTTTCCAAAATAGCTTACAAAAACTGCTAATAAGTTAAACGAAAACAGTTTTACTTTGTTTAATCTTTAGTTATAGAAATAACTTATATTCAAGCATTTATATGAACACTTATGCTATAAGTGTTAAATTAAGTTGTATATCCAAACAATGCCTAAATCATGCCATATTTTCGGGCCCTCACTAGTTCCTAATCTTTGTTTTTTATCGCAGGAAAACCTTTCGTAGAGTTGTTGAAGGAAGGAGTTCTTCCTGGCATTAAGGTTGACAAGGGCACTGTAGAGCTAGCTGGAACCAATGGGGAAACCACCACTCAAGGTTTGGACGGCCTCGGTCAGCGTTGCCAAAAGTACTACGAAGCTGGTGCCTGATTCGCGAAGTGGCGTGCTGTCCTCAAGATTGGTCCCAACGAACCATCTGAGCTGGCTATCCACGAAAATGCCTATGGTCTAGCTCGCTATGCTGTCATATGCCAAGAAAATGGCTTAGTTCTTATAGTCGAGCCCGAAATCCTCGTAGATGGATCTCATGACATCAACAAGTGTGCCGAGGTGACTGAGCGTGTTCTGGCTGCATGTTACAAAGCTTTAAACGATCACCATGTTCTGCTCGAAGGCACCCTTTTGAAGCCTAACATGGTCACCCCTGGTTCAGATTCTCCAAAGGTTTCCCCCGATGTTATAGCCGAGTATACCGTTAAAGCTTTGCAGCGAACCGTTCCGGCTGTTGTGTTCTTATCTGGTGGACAGAGTGAGGAGGAGGCAACACTCAACCTCAATGCCATGAACAAGTTGAAGGGAAAGAAGCCGTGGGCACTTTCTTTCTCTTTTGGAAGAGCACTTCAGCAGAGTACTCTCAAGGCATGGGCCGGGAAAGATGAAAACATTAAGAAGGCTCAGGATGCATTCATCTCTAGGTGCAGGGCAAACTCACATGCAACTTTGGGAACCTATAAAGGTAATGCTACCCTAGGTGAAGGTGCCTCTTAGTCTCTACATGTCAAGGATTACAAATACTAACGTAGTGAGCTTTTTTTTGCTATTGGGATCAACATTATAAGAGCTTTATTATGGATTTGAAGAATATTAGCTCCAAGCTATATTGGCCTGGTATAAGCCCATTTTCGTTTTTTTAGCTTCTGTTTTTCTCTGATTGAGTTTTGCCCTTTATTATTGTCAGTGCCATTTCTTAGTATTGGATAAAACTATAATCTTAGTATTTTTTTTCCTTCGGATGATTTAGTTTTTTTTACATTGGAGCATATATATGGTTATGTTTTTGTACCTCAGATACTCCTTATCACTAATTTGGCATCTTTCAATTTCATAAATCTGATCTTAGGATTAAAATGTAGTATTTCTTTCCATCTAATAAATGGACTTTTAAGGTGTAAACCAATGAAGTGAGTAGATTCGTAATTGCATTTGGTTTCCTCTTATTTGTAAGAGTGGGCAGGAAAGACCAACTCTAGCTGTTTCAATTGCAACTGCTGCTTGTTGAGTGGGCTGAACTCCACTGCGCCAACAATTGGTGGTGGCTTAGCAGCTTGAGCAGTAGGATTTTTCGATTTGTTAAGAAGACATATTTAACTAAAATGTTGCATCATGAAAAGTATCTTTCAGAATTAATTAAGAGCCTAAAATCTATATTATTGGAGATCAAATCTATTTTAAATAGTTGTGTTGATTCACTATTTAAAATCAAGAGTTAAGGGGCTTCCGTCTTTTTTTTCTTCTTCTAATTAAATTTGCGTTTAGTGAAATCGAATTGAGTTCCATGTATAAAATATAGAAATGGAAAAGGTTGATGGCATGGCTTACGAGGTAGTTATTTTTGGCCTATCCCACTAACAGAGAACTTCATCTATACATCAATGAAATGTGTAAGTACTGTTATTATGAATCCTTTTCTTGAGCCTTCGTACTCATATCATATGTCTGATTTTTTTACGAAATCTCATGTCAGATCCTGATTGCATTATTGTTGTCAATTATGGATGAGATTAGATATATAATAATTGTTGCCTTCCACATTCCAAGATAATACTCCATCCACCAATCCATTTAATTTTAATCGTTGCGCGTGGTTCTTAAAATAATGATTAGTTAGATCGAGTGAAATTCAATAAATAATAATATATTAATTGGAAGAAAATAATAAATATTACATTAATATCATTAATATTCTTTTTTTTTTTGACAAAATATCATTAATATTCTAAAATGACAATTATTTCAAAAGAAAAAAAATGCTAAAAAACAATTAAAATGAGACCAATGAAGTAATTATAAGCAAGCTTTTGAAGCCAAAATTTCCCAGCTGTATTCTAAGGTACACAAGACTTCTAGTGTTGCAATTTGGTGGCGATCGAGGTGTCAATATAGTTGAAATGCATGGGTTCATTGCGTTTGCACTCTTTTTCTTTTAAAAAGAAAATCTTGAGTTTTTAACATTTAAAAACTCATTAACTTATCTTTTGTAAAAAAATCCTAAACTTTAAGGAAACACTTTTTATAATTTGCTAAACATGCTAGAAAAAAGATTAAAAAAGGACAAACATGTTTAACAATGCGATTTTTTGTGTGACGAAAGAAAAATAGAATTTGGAATTTTTGTAGGATTAAAAACATGTTTAACACACATGCTTCTTTGGAGTTATGGCGTGATCTCTTTATAAGGACAAAGAACATGCTTATATTTTCTCATCGATCAAATATGGTAGAATAGTTCTAGAATCCAGTTAACAATCACGTTCATGACATTGTGGTTGAATTGCGATATGAACAGTGGCGAATATTGAGTTAATTTGTTTGGGGTGCCAAACTTCTATTGAATATATATTAAACGGTTTAAAGAAGTAACAATAATTAATAACCGATCTAGTGATATAAATTGTTTGAAAGTAGCAATAGAATGTGGGTTCGAATCCACGACGTGGAAGTGTTAAACCTGCGACCTTTAGCAATTTATGGTTATAATACACCTGATCCACCACTGAGTAACATTGTACATCACAGTCATAAACGAGCTCAACTTTTAGTAGGTTGATTCGTGGTGAACATCATAAAATCGTGTCTAACTTAATGTGTAAAATGACCTCTTCATATACTCTTGCAATTGAACCATGTACAGTTTTTCCGGCCTTAAGCTTGTTCAAATACTTATTGCACATAATATTCATTTTACTTCTTTCAAGTTAGTTGTGATAGGGTTTTCTTTTCCTTAATTAGACAATATCATATGTAGTGTTGATTTAGATTGTTAATGCAAATATTCTTTTATTAACAAAACACACCCACATATAATTTTGAGGTTCCAAGCTGCAACTGGAACAGTGCAGGTAGTCACGTCACAGAAAAAGCATAGTATACTATTATGTATGCACACCCTCTCCCCCCACCCACAAACAAAGAGTGATCGATTTTGGCACCCTTTGACTCTTTAATTACTTGATTGTCTATAAGGTTGAAGACAAATTAGCAAATAAAGAAGGAGGAAAAAGGTGAGGAAAAACTGCCAAAATGTCTCCCTTTAGTAGGAAAGTTCTTTACTTCCCAGGTACGGATACTGGCAGTCCATGACCATCAGCTAGTAGCGTAAGGTAAGGTGTAAAGTATGATGCAATGCATGTGTATATATCTGCACAGACTCAGCGTGTAGTAGCGGTTCTAGTGCCTGTGCCGTTACGTACTACTATTACTACTACTACACCACCCCACCCTTAAAATGCAAAAACCACTGCACAAAACCCTCTCTCTGCCATGCTACTGCCCTTCTTAATTTGTCCCTTTCCTTGCAGAAAATTATTACTACTAATTTGTTTGCCAAACTTTATGGTATTTCGTTTTCATCACTTTATAATAATGTACTATTGCAGATATCATAGGGCAGTTATTCATCACTTATGTATCAATTATGCACTTGTTAATATCCTAATAATTACAGGTGCCTTTAAAATGGAGTATTTTCAATGAATAATTTTGAGACTTTTTCATATATATATGGTCCAATAATTCATCCTTTCCAAAAAAATGGTCCAATAATTCATTATTTGACTAGCTACTACATTATAAATTATAAATGGTGACTAGCTAAACAATGGTTGCAAGGAACGGTCTTGGCAGAGAATTCGTGTACTGCAATTTTACTCTGCTGGATCGCATTTAATGTTCCTACTATACAAAACACAACAAACAGTGTTGTCATTTTATAGTGACCTACCAAGCTGGACAGTGCAAGATATTCTAAAACAAGTTGGAATATATATTTCGACATCTTAACCTTCAACCAAATTTTAGCTCTTTGCCTTAAAAACAGAAAACTTCATTTACAACAGGCCACCGCCTGGGTGTACAGTAACAAGGCCAGATAGAGGGTTACTTACGATAAAGGAAAGTTGTGGTGACTATTTTTAACCCTCTCTATTTTTTTTATAGAATGAAACTTATGCGAGTCATACATTTTGAAAATGAATTTTGCATAAAGTAAAGAATTTGAATGTGTTGCGCTCAATAATAAAATGAGTATTAGAAAAAATGTTAAAAAAATGTTTTTGACATTTATTTACGATTTATATTATGCGTTTTGAGTTAAGCAAAAACTCAAAACTTTTTTGTTGAGAAATACTTTCTTTCTTTAGTGTTTTAATAAAGGCCATGTTCAAAATCATCGAACCCCTAAAGTTGAGATCTTCAACACGATTGTTGCTCATGATATGCACATATTGGAATGACTACGGAGAACTAATTATAATCAAGGTTTTATTGAAGTTGTCTACCAAATCCAACAACAATCAAGTTTTATTCCATTAAATGTGATCGACTACATGGAATAAATTATGTAATGTTCTATCATAAATCATACTTGAATCTAACTCATTAATTTCTAAATCTTTCGTTTTTCTCATAGTGTTTCTAGATCTTCCTCTGCCTTTAGTATTTTTCACCTAACCTACCATTCTTGCTATACAATCTACACGTCTTCTCTCTACATGCATGAGCCATCTAAGCTTATTTGCCACCATCTTTTCTATCATAGGTGCTATCCTAACTACCTATCAGATGTTGCCATTTTTAATCCTTTCATGTCTAGTCTTACCATACATTGAACGCAACATCCTTAGTTGTGCTGCTCCATTTCATACAACATTGCCAAGTTTACAACCGCTCAATAAAAAATTTCCTTAACTTAAGAGATACTTTCGTATCACTTAAAACACTAGAGGGTATTCTCCATTTCGATCATCCAACTTGAATACGATAATTTAGATCCACTTCTATTTCTTCGTTATTTTGTACTATGTACCTAAAATAGTTAAACCGTGTAACTTGTGGTATGATATGATCTTCAAATTTCACCTCTAAGGTAGGAATAATTCGTCTTTTCCTAAAACTACATTCCATATACTTAGTTTTGCTTCTACTCAAACATAAGTCATACGTTTTTAAGACTCGTCTCCAAGTCTCCAACCTTCCGTTAAATTCTCGTGATTTAATTGATAATGTATTATATTTACTGATGCATTTTAAATAAACATGTAGAGAAATGAATAATGGAAAGTTCATTACTATATGCTTATATTTCAAAAATGGTCACATGAGTATTTTTTTTATTTTATAATTTGGCTTCTATACAATTAAAATATTTGTAAAAGAACCATCCATTTTGTTTTAAAAAAAAATCATCTATTTAGTTTGAGAAATGGAGATGATTTCCACTAAAAAATCTAAGAAACCATAAAACTATTGATCAATAATTAAAAAGTAAAGAAATTTATCTCTTAAATTACGGTGAACACACAAACAATGATTCAATGAAGGCCCGCACTATTTAAATACCCTAAAATTACACAAAAGAATTATAGATAGAGGAGTAAGGAGAGAAAGCCATACATGAATTATTACATCATTTGAAGATGCAATCAAAATATCAAAGTACTACAATTCCAGATCCATTTGCAAAGCATAAATGATAATTAGGTACGGGAGACACTCACCTGAATTAGTGTCATATCCCAACAACACTTGATGGAATATATCTCCCCATCATTAAATTAACCTTTGTGTCTTCAATTTTTCTGTTGAGGTTTGACCATATATATATTTTTTTCTCTCCTAGATTGAGTAGATTCCGGCGACTATAAAAATATTGATCATGAACCTTAATTACCTAATAATATCATCATGTCTCTATACATAAATAAAAACCCTCATTTCTTCAGTTAGCTCTTGCTTACATTATATTATGAATTTATGAGATCACCTCAGAAGAAAGAAAAAAAAAAGTTGTGAAATTTCAACTCACTGGTTTTGGTTTGCTTTGTTAACCTTCAAGTTGTAATTCTCCCACAAATTTCCTCCTTCAGTACTCATCATGAACGGGAAACAATTTTCAGCCGCAACAACATTATTAGAATTTGAACCATCATTTGTTTGTACTCTCCCAAGTTCTTCCCTTTGATCATTAACATCACAATAGGAACCAGCTCCATCTCCATTGTTAACGTTATATAAACAAGACCGATCGACATTGTTGTTATCATCAAAGTAAAAACAACTTCTTGAGTTTTCCTTTCTTTTCTTATTTCCTTCATGAGAAGAAGATTGAGTCTTTATTATCTCTTCATTATTACCTGTTAATTTTTGCAAAGCTTCCATTAAAGCAGCGTCCCTAGCTTCAATCCATGCTCTTTCTTTAGCCCAAAATTTATGCTCCTTTTCCAACCTTTCTTTCTCTTGTTTCCTCCACTCTTCTTCTCTTAACACCCTCTCTTTTTCCTTTTGTTCCAATGTCTTTGTGAGTTTCTCCAACCATTCCTCTTGCTTCTCCACCAATTTCTTCAGCTGTGAATCAATGAAGTCTTTTATCTTTACCTTCCAGAAGCTTTTTCCACTACTCCTCTTTTTTCTCTTATCCATAGAGAACTCATTCTCTTTGATCCCCTCATGAGTACTATGATCATTGTCATCATCTTCTGACGAGGATGTGTCGAATTCAGTGGAGTTTGTAAGACTGAGACTATCACAATGTTTGTTAATGTGAGAATGAAACATTTCTTGATTGTTGTTGGTACAAAAATTGTTTTGTGGGAGTGAAGATGAAGAAGGATTATTGTTTTCTCCATATAAGGCTTCAAGTTGACGAAAGAATCTGTAGTGCTTCCCATCTTGTCTTCCTGCTTTTCCTTCCTTGGTCTTTTTGTAGTATTTGTATAGATTCTCAAACTTCTCCCTGCATTTTTTCCCACTCCTTTGATAGCCATGTTCTTCACACATTATCCTTAACATCAATACAAACAATGCTAAATCAGTATGAAAGTATAACAACAAAAGCTTAACTGGGGGATAATTAATATTGAACCCTAGTTGGACCAATGAATATTTCTACTACCAAAGTAGCACATGCTACGTACGATGAGAATTACTTTTGTTAAAAAAAATACTACTACCATGTAATGTCGTGTAATATGTTTTATGAAATGTCATTTAAATTGTCAATAGGAAGAGATTGGTGTCATTCCATGTAAGATAGATAGAATTAGAAATGCAAAAGAATCCCTTGTATCCCCTCAATAATTTGCTTATAAAAAAATGTAAAAGAATCCAAAAGTTGAGAGAATTTTAAATAAGGTGATAATAAAAGGGAAACACTTTGCATTTAAAAGAGGGTACACAATTTCAAAAGGGAAAAAAGGTAGTACTAATCTTGGAATATGAACTATTGTCTAAAATTGAGAGACTACACAAGTGTATAGTCATTTCCAGTAAAAGAACATTAACAAAAATTCCACAAAAAGTAGGGACAAAATTAAAAAAAACCAAATGCAAGCATAAACTAATTAAGATTGAATTTTAGTAAATTAATTTAGCCACTAATTTTTTTTTTTAACACAAACATAACAAATAATGATCTTTTCTTAACTGAATTAGAAGGAAAAGGAGTGAAAAAGAAAATGTTACACCTACCTAGAAAGTTGATCCCAAAGAGGACCTTTTTGAGTAGCTTCTTTGAATTGAGGATCAAGACGAGATCTAATCTCAAGAAGTGTAAGAGTCTCTTGTCTAGGCCATCTTCCAGTTGAAGCATCAACACCAATGAAACCAGTAGTTTCAGCTTCTAAGTTACCACTAAATGAAGGAGTTGAAGCACTAGTGGTAGTGTTTGTAGGAGTGGCAGTAGCAACAGTAACAGCAGCAGCAGGTGAATCTGTTGAAACAAAATCATGAAGACAACGAGGCATTATATCTGCTACTTGTCTACCAAACATCATCATCTCATAGTGTTGTTGATGTGGGTTGCCGGCGGGGAATAGCTCCGCCGTAGGGAAATTGGTAGTTGATCTTGGAACAATATTAATGAGTTGTCTGAGATCAGTGATACTATTACTATCATAGTGTTGGTGATGATTATGGTCTTCCATTTCCATGAGATGGAATATTGAGATAGGAATAGAAGAGTGAAAGATATTGTATATTATAAGATAAGAAAAAGGAATAAGAAGATAGATATTGATGAAGAAACAATAATAATAAAAATGAAGATTGAAGATGTTAAGCGGCAGAGTCGGATCCTGTCGTCAATGAAAAGACTCAAATATTAAGACCAACAAGGGAAATGGTCCCCATGTCTGTGTATGTACAATTGTGTATGCGTGTGCTATGGTGTATCATGTACGTACCAACGATTTTATTATGCATACAGTGTCAAGAGATGAGATAAATATTGACATTAGAAACCAACTATTTGTCTGTGTATATACCACACTGTTTACTAGTATTATTCTTATTAATTATTCGCTTTCTGAATAGTTTTTTTTTAACCCGGAGTTCAGTCGAAAAATAAGTAAAGTTTAATCTTGTAAGAAGTGAGTACTCGAGGCATTAAGTAGGGCTAAGTTTAATCGAAAATATGCATATTCAATACCTTCTCGCAACATATGAATCTACAGCACATTCCATTCAAGCTTCAACAAATCTTGAATGCATGGAATCTCAGTAGCGAAAAGATGACATAGATTATTATTTCGCTACTGAGATTTTATGTATTCTTTGTATAAATAAGTTGTTTTGAAAAAAGAGATCCTGATAAGCTGTTTTGAATAAGTTGTTTTGAAAAAATAAATCCTAATAAGCTGTTTTGCATAAATAAGCTCTTTTGAATAAGTTATTTTGAAAAAGAGATCCTAATAAGCTGTTCTGAAAAAGTTGTTTTGAAAAAATAGATCCTTATTAGCTGTTTTGAATAAGTTATTTTGAAAAAATAGATTATAATAAGCTGTTTTGAAAAAATAGATCTTAACAAGCTGTTTTGCATATATAATCTGTTTTGGAAAAAGAGATCTTAATTGGCTGTTTTCGATAATAAGCATTTACTGTAGCAAAGTCTCACTTTTTCATCCCACCACACATTATTTTCACCAAATGCTAATCTTATGGTTTATGGTGTGAAAGTTTCGCAATGTTATCTCTCTCTAGAAATAGCAGTGCTCTGAAATAAAATAGTTATAACTTCTTGTCCGAAAAGCCAACCTAACTCGAGCTACCTAGGTATCTTCCATCAACATTTACCATCGTGCAATCAACGAGAGAAGGATTTCAACTGACCCTCCACAACACTACAAGCACTTTAGTGGTAGCTGGAAAACACACCGCAAGCAAACCAACAATTTTCTGGTTTCAAACAAAATCACAAAAATTTGAATATCTTCAATTCCAATGCATTTATTAATAGTACTTAGTTTATGTATTATTGGCATCATAAAAGTGTAAACATCCATTTTAGTTTTTAAACGCGAGAGGTAGAGTCATTATAATTTGGTTTTTGAATATATTGAAAGTGCATACATGTCTTCCTCTTCAACTTCTTTAGTTAGTCATTTTGGTTCTCATAACCACTTTAGTCCTCAAATAATTTTTTTAATCAATTAATCTATAAAATTATAAATAAAAGAGGCATAATTTTTTTTTAACAAAAAGCAAATTATATATATTTAATTCAAAGAAGAGATAAATACAAATGATACTAAACTTCCACAAGAAATGAGTACAAGTAGTTCTCTACCTTCCAATCAACCCTCATACCACCAAAATTACCTACAAATAGAATCTATACGATTTAACTGTCATTCATGAAAAATATAAGGAGATCATAACTTTTTTCTAAGAACCAATTCCAAGATAATGACATCAACCAAAGAGACACTTAAATTGTATTTGCAACTTTGATACATTTAAAAAATATAATGACATTGACTTATACATTGAATAACTTGTTTATTCTAAACCCTTCATTAAGGAAAACTTGTTTGTTCTAAACCAAAAATCGTTCCTTAAAATTTTTCATAAACAAAAAATGCTGTTTCGTAGTGTGTCGTTGTTCAGTACAGCTTAGGAAGCTGCATAAATAAGTGCCTATATTCCCTAACATGCATAACTAATATTAATTATTTATTTAATAAATTTATAATACGATATGATTTTTTGTTAGCTAATTCATTATCGACACGTGGCAAATAGCAAAATGAAAGAATGGAAGACAGCCGGTTCACTTGCTGACGCGTGTATAGTGAATTTGATGCTAACTTTTTGACTTTTGATCATGATTCCATATATAAACATGAACATTGTTTATTTTTGTTTTACATACGAAGATTCTTAGAGCTTGATTTCTAGTTTCCATGTCTATTTTTTCATTGAAATGATACTTTCTTAAGTTATTACTCTTCCTTTTAAGATTTAGATACACATATTAAAAAACAAGAAATTTAGGTAATCCTTTAAATAAGGTAAGTACCTTATAAATTTATTTAGTCTAACATGCACCAACTTCATTTTCAAATAATCATACCGAATAAATCTAAGGTACTTCCTCACATTTTTGTTTTTTCATTTTCTTCCTCACTTTCTTAACTATAACAAACGATGAATTCATATACTGAATGTTGTTGCTGAAGTTCAAAATTAGTTGATAATTCAGCTAATAACTCAACAATTCTCTCTCTCTCTCTCCCTCCCTCCCTCCCTCCACATCAAAAGATTGAGTTTTATTCTTCGGATGTGGATTTCTTAACTTTTTTGAAGAATTTTTTCAAATCGATTATATCAAAGACTGAGTTTTATTCTTCGATTGTAGGTTCCTTCTTAAAAGAATGTTAAGCAGGAATGTTTTTTTTTTAAATACTACTAAACTAATGGAAACATAAGTAAATGAAGTGCAAAAAGATAAATAATAAATTGCGAGTAAAAACCATTGTTTAATTGATTGTGTTTGTCGAAATAATTGTTACAATTTGTATTTATAAAAGATAGCTCTTATTGTGACCTATAAAATTTAGCTCTCATTGTCATTATTCGACTGAACTCGTAGGTAATGTGAGTACTTGTGATCTTGTTGGATATACGTGGTGCCTCACATTCGGCGTTGTTTCCCCCTATTTTACGGCATTTTTAGGTGACTTGTCCACACACCCTTTACCTTATTTCATGGAGCTAAAATCATGAAACACGAGTCTTTGAAACATCAAATACGAGTCTTTGACACCACCATGTCAATGTAAAACCTTTTTGACGTGAAAAAGATTCACATTTCTCATATTCAGCTATGCTTAGTTCAACTAGTCATTCATTCGACTAATTGGACATTTGATAAATCTTATCTCGACCGTAGGCTTTTTCGGATAACATCTTAAAACATTTTTATGTATAAACAAGAACTAAAACAATTCACTGCCGACATCATATGCAAGTGCAAGTTTTACTTCGAAAATTATGCTTCTGATTCACATTTCAAACATAAAAATTTCAAGTAAACTAATTCAAACACAGGCTAATTAAATTTTCCTTAATTGACTCGAATGGAATATGCAGTAGTAATTAAGTGGAACTAATAATAACACTGATCATAACTGAAGAGTTGTGTCAGTATTATTTTCTTCTTTTGGAGAAAGTTGCGATCAGTGAACAGTGATAGGACCCCCCCTGGGTCATGGTCTGCAATATATGTTTCATCGATCTTAAATTAATACCTATATATTATGCCCATGTGACCATAACCAGTTGATGGTGATGTATGTAGTAGCTGATCAGTGCCAGTGCAATGCATCACTGCTCAGATATATGCATTACATGCCTCCTTTGGCATAAAATTAAATACCACTGCAGTACACTTCTCTTATGCTCTTTTTTGTTTCTTTGCACCATTTCAAATTGTGAAACTTTAAGTTCTCAAACAAACTATTGGTGTGTTTAGTTATACCGAAAATTGATTTTGACCGAATAAATTTTCGGTATGAATTCAAAGCGATCCAAAGAAAACCCATGTATCTCCAGTATCCATAGAGCTCACATTTCAACTGTTGGGATTAAATTAATATTTAATCAAGCCACATAAACAAATGAGCACCCACGTATTTTAGGATTTACAATATTTTAGGAGCACCAATTTTTATTTTACTACATATATATATATATATACTACCGTAAAAAAATTTAGTTGCTGACAAATTTAAAGGGACACTACAAAGTCAAAACTAGTAAATGGTGTGATTAAATGAAATAAGTTAACTACATGTACCAAAACTAAAAAATATTGATCACATCCATATTAAAATTAAAATAATATTAACTACATGTACCAAAAAATCAGTCACCAAATCAACCGATGAGTAATCTATGATTCTATGAAAAGTAAGTAAATAGTCAATAGTCTATTGGAAAAAAGAACAAATCAAAGAAGAGGAAAAGGAAAAGGAAGAGGAAGAGGAAGAATAGCTAATTGGTTCATACTTCAAAGATTCATACTTGTTTTCTTCTTGCACAATATCAAATGAAATGTTTATTAGTTTTTCAGTTCATTTCTCTTAATCTTACCATTTATTGTGTAATTTTTTTTATAAGGACACCACTCTCTTAATTCGCGAAAGGCATCCAAATTTAAAGGGCCGACCCTGTGCTTGTTGATTGTCAAATGGTGAAAGTCTCTAAGCAGTAACAACGGTAATTCTGGAACTCATAACAATCGACGGGTAATAAGCACTTACTGGCTTATGGTTCTTTCTGATCCAAAACTCCTTATGCTTTAGGCACTTTTCAAGTTTGTGGAAAAGACAATATGTATTGCGTATGGTATATTAGGGATCTTACCCTATTTATAATGTGATGGCCTACTAATATTTTTATTGTTAAGGTTGTCAAAATCGAGACTTTACTTCAAATCGAAAGGGAGTAGCAAAACCTGCACTCGTAAAATCGCAATCAAAATCAAATGATTTTACTCAAGGACTTTTGTAGAATCAATATAGGATAGCAAAATCGAGACTCGTAAAATCGCAATCAAAATTGAGGATTCTACCAAAATAAAAATAATGCTAAATATATGTTATGAATTGCATATAGTCATAATAATGAGACTCGTAAAATCGCAATCAAAATTGAGGATTCTACCAAAATAAAAATAATGCTAAATATATGTTATAATTGCATATAATCATAATAATGCTAAGCATCCTAGACAAAATACTTAAAAGGCAAATCCTAGATGCCTGACAAAATACTTGATCACAAATGAGTAAGGCTATTAAGTTTCAAGGCAAAGACTAGATACCTAACAAAATATTTAAAGGCAAAGCTTATATGCAATCATAAATCACAATTAAATCACCAATTATATGGATTATCTTCCATCCTACCAACACTTTCATCCATCATTATCATCACCACCACTTGCACCATTTCCATATAACCTTCCATGACGGAGACAAACGAATATGAAATTATGAAATCAGTGTGAAGAAGAAACGGAAAAGATTATGTATGATGGATTAAAGATGAAACAATGATGGATTGAAGGAAATGATGATGGATTGAAGGAAGGAGACAATCTAGTTGGGTTTAGTTCATTTTGAACTAGATGAACCGTGTAACTAACGAGGAAGTGTGGGGGAAGTGAAACAATGAATTTTTTTGGTATTTTGGGTATTTATAGAACCGGATCATGGATTCAAATCAGGTTAATTTACAAACTGGGTCAAAAATTGACCCTTATCAAAAAATGAACAAAATCCATCAAAATCCTACGATTTTGAACCGATTTCACGATTTTGATAGGATTTTGCCTGTTTTTGGGATTCTGCTATGGGTTTGAGTTGTCGAATCTAGGAAAAGTCGCAAAAACCTGAATTTTAGGACTTAAGTTGCGATTTTAACAACCACTTCATATGTATACAACCATTTTGTGGCAACTTTTGACTGATAGAAAAGGAGAAAAAAGAAGGTTGTAAAGCCTAATATTATTGTGGTTTTGTGACAATATGTATCGAGTATGGTATATTAGGGATCTTGTAAAATTAAAGCCTTAAGTACTTAAATTCCATGGCAAGTGAAATTTGTGGTTTTGTTATATATTAAATAATATAATATTATTTGTGTATATAAGTTTCGTTGTTTGTCAAAAAAAGTTTCGTTGTTGTTGTAGCCAAATATGTTTTTGACTTTTAACCTTTTATTGCGATGATTTTTGTTTTTTGACAATTAAAGAATTTAGGTCTCTAATATGTTTTTTTAGAGGATCATGTCCTCCAATATTAAAAAAAAATCCAAAACATAAAACTTTGGAAACAGAAGTGGCTTGCTTGTTTTCTTCCTTTCCATCCTCTAGAAATACAACATTTACAACTCAACTTCAGTTAATCTTCCAAAAATATAATAGTTATTGAAATTTTAAGAAGATTGTTTGGTGTGTGTGTGTATATATATATATATATTGTTTCACATATGTAAACAAATTATAAGAAGATTGTTGGTAGGCGATTGTAACAAGGAAATAATGGAACATGGACGAGTGATGGCAAATAATAATAGTGTTTCTGACAAGCTGAGAAAAGGATAGCAAGAACAGAGGTAGAGTGGCATAACTGATTGCTTGCTTTTCAAGTATATATATCAGCAGTTAGAGCAGACGTTCCATCCATGCAGACACATTGCCCCAACAAAACAAAAAAAATCCCAAAATTTGAAACAAGTTCAAGAAAAAAAAATGATTTAGAGTTTTCAAAATTCAAAATGGTTTAGATAAATAGAATCACTAAGAGTCATTGTAATTTTGAAAAATATGATTATATTTTGAAGTTTCATAAAATCACGGTGCTGCAATTTTGCAGAACTTGCCAGAGTTTAAACGCACATTTTGTTGTATTTTTTCTTTAACTATTTTCACATCGTTTATACAAATAGATGACGAGATGACATGCGCAAAATATATTGAAGTTGAAAATACGGAGTTGTTGACATGGCGCTGTCTCAATAGATGGATTTTTCTTAGACGCTCAATAGATGGATTATACCCTTTGTGTTTAGTCGATCTACATCTTGATCAACCAATAATTTGAAAATTTTTAGTCATTTTTTATTATAGTGTCATTCAAAGCTTAAATTGTATATCATTTATTTCGTTATCTCTGCATATTTCACATAAAATATTTATTTTAGGCTAAATATATTCTTATTTCAATATTCCAAAATAAATACAAAGAGTGCATAATCTATAATTCAAAAAAGGTAGAAGGGTGATCGTCCCATAAAAAAAATGTTGCGAATTCGATGAAAAATCACACTAATAAATACTTGATGTGTGGAGTAAGGAATAACCAAACAACCAAAACAAGTGGGTAATAGTTATAATCACAAACAAAAGTAGAAAACAGCGAGAGAAAAGAAGAGAGAACACAAAAGAATTTGTTTACGCAGTTCAGTCACAAATTGACCTAATCTGGGGGAGAGATCAGCCATCTGTTTCACTATAATGATGAGTAACTTTATAAAAGAGATACCAATGGGTTACAAGAATAAGTCTCCTGCTTAATTCTACCCAAAGTCCCAATCTATTTCCATAACCAAGAGACTCAATCCTAATAGTGTTTCCCAAGGTGAATCAATCCTCAAACCCTAATGTTTGTTCTCAAGAGACAAACTCTAGTTTTATTGTTGTCTTTCTAAACCCTTGTTTCAGTCCCCTCTATCTCAAGATTTACTATGATACAAAGCTTATATTTATAGTAAAAGAATCCCTCATAAATTGGAACAAAACCAGACCCAAAACTACGTTTTATTTTTATGCATCTGCGCAAAATCGTGCTCCGATTTTTTACGAATGAAAGTGTCAATTATGGTTCCAAAAATCGTGCTTCGATTTTGACAGCTTCAGCAAACTTCAATTTCTCCAATTTTGAGTCATTTTCACAACAAAAAACAAACACCATAATTCAAGAAATAAAACAACGAGGAAGGTTTAAATACCAATTATGACATCCGCTCTAACAATATTTCAATATTTCTATCAATTCATCTAAAATTATGGACAGTTTAAAGAGCATTTTGCGGCTGAGAAAATATTGACGAGGCCAGAAAGACAAAGTCTGGGTTTGGTGAGGCCGAGGCCCGATGCTGTTGTCGGAACAAGAAATGGATAAATGGTTGGTTATCACATTCACACCATCTTTTCTAATAATGCTACGATGATAGACGGACAGGATTGGACTGATGCATGCATCAGAAGTTGACATTTCACCTTGCTCAAAGAGAGAGTGGAAAAATATGCAAAGGTGTATCTTCACTTTTGTCCATTATTGCTTTCAAGGTTTGATGGCTTGAAGCATCGTATAACAATTTGAAAAGCGTGATCTCTATTAGAGTCATGAATCCATTAAAGAGTGAGTCATGTTGGTACCACTAAAAAATAACAATAGAATACCAATTAGATTGTCCTTGCATTTTCGTAATTTATCCATTTTTTTTTTGTTCTAAAAGTATAATTTATTTTAATATATTATTTATTAAGAAAATATTGTAACACAAATCTCATACACATATACACAAATTAAGTTTTTTCAATTCGTCCATCATTTATCCATGTAAATACACATTTAGACTAAATGAGCTACTATTTTTCTACTTTTGTGTGTTTTTTCTCTCTAATTTTTTTCCTGCTCCGTGAACATTATTTGTATGTAAGCTATACTTGGTGATTAATAACTCTTAGGGTGTGTTTGATTTGCTAAATAGTATGTACTAGATAGAATAACATAACATGAGGCAGAACAACACAAGACAAACTTTTATGACGTTGAATAATTTTTGGTCTTATATGATTTTTTGTTGACAAAAAGTTATTTTTGTATTTTAAATAACTTGTGCGTGGGACAAAAAGTTGTGATATAGTTTAATGAGAGACAAAAAATCCAATTTTTGTCATGTCCATTGTCTCCTGTGTTGTCACGTCCTTCATTTTTTAACAAATCAAATGCATACTTACATAGTTAAAAAAAATCGTTTGCTAACAATAAAATTTTAGTTGTGTTAATTTTTTTTTTTTGTATTTAAACTCTTATTTTTAATCAAATTATGCTCATTAAACTTGGTCCCCGGGATAAAAGTTGGCTAATGAACAATATAGTCATACATTCAACCGTTGACATGGGAGGTGCCATGTCCTTTGATTCAATCCCATCATCATATAGGGTCATAATGGGATACAATATATCAACTAAAAACTTCTTGTCTAATAATAATAAAGAGTAGCCCTAAAATTCAAAATTGCTGCGTACGGATGGTTGCCACTATAAGAGACAGTGATTCATCAAAGATTAAAATGTGGGTCTTCCTATAAAAATTGTGAGTCTTCGTTTGTCTTAGTGTGATTGAATAAGTTCTTTATGATTTAATTTTTATATCTTTCCTCTTGTCAAAGGAAGTCAAATGTTTTGATAAAGAACATACTTAGTTTTAACTTACACAATGTAAAAACCAAAAACACCAAAGGAAATCGAGTATGTCTTATATACTTCCATGAGCATGAGTATGTCTTAAACAGAACTGAAATGGTACTGCATTTGAATTGTTGAATAAATTTTAAAAATATTGTGATGTATGTTTGTGGGAGTGATTTGTCAAAGTCTGATACTCTAATTGTTTCTGCGGTGCACCAAACATAAACACACGTTTTTATCTAAAGCTACTATTTAGAGCTTCTTAAAAAGCATGGTAGTTGAGCATTGGGACGCAATATTTGTGCTTCCAGTATCAAACCAAACAGCCACTAAAGATATGCTTAATGTCATGATGACTAATGAGAAAGATAGAGGATATTGATTATTTAAACGGTAGTAATTAAAGATTAAGAAAGTAGCTTTTCAGCTGGAAAAGTATACTATATATGCCCGATCACCAATAAAAAACTGTATTTTTGCTCTAATTATTTATGATGATATGATTTCAATCTAAATGTTCGTAGGGGTCGGTCATACAAAGCTGCTGGATCAAAAGAATGATTAAATTCAAATGGTAAGATCTAAATTATTGACAAATTCAAGTAGGTTCATCAAATTCTAAATTCTTAGGTACACATTCTCTCGTAAATCGAAGATTAATAGATAAAAGATAAAGATTTATACATTAAACTATCATTGTTGAGACACAACCAATGTTTGACAATTAAATGTATAATAAAAGTATAATGTAAAAATAACTAAAAAGAAAACATTGGATTGCTTTGATGATATTAGCTTGAGATGTTGGTGTCTCAGTTGGATTCTTTTCGATGCTAATTTGAGTGAGCTTTTTGACTTAAAAAAAAAAACTATCAAACAAAATTATAACCTTTTAAAAAAAATTATAATGTAGTAAATTTATTCTATTGGTAGATAGAAAATTGTTTAAAAACTTAAATTATAATGTAATAAAATTATAACCAGTAGAAACTTTGCTGTTTAGCTTCCATAATATGACCAGAACTGCTTCCTTTCTTCTTTATTGTGTATTTGTTTGAAAAGCTTAAAAAGTTAAGGCTTTAATATGTGTTTCATCCCTGTAATTAGGGGTCATTTAAAAATTGGTCAATATAATCGTTAATCCTGACAAATTACCCTTTCAAAGTTTAATCATTTAAAATTAGGTCCCTGAACCCAATTAATTACTGCCACATCACTGATTAGCTGACGTGACAGTTTTGATTATCTTATTTCATGTGAACGAATCAAAATACCCTTGAAGCTTTCATGAACCAATTTTTAAATGACTCATAGTTGCAGGGACGAAACACATATTAAAGTCTTATTATTTTAATTTTTTAAATTGGTTGGGACACGTGGCAGATGACCATTGGGGCAAAGGCACATGTCTTTGGCGCCCAAAAGTCAGTGAAGTGCTTCCCTTCAAATTGTGGTTTCCAGCACAAAGTCGAAAGCTGCAATCTGTGCAATAATTGGAACTACATTGGAGCCCACACGCATGTAGATAGATTTCCGTGTTCACGATTGCAAATTATACGTATTAAAGAAACTTCGTGTAGGTAATGAAGAAACGGGAAGAATTTCAGCGACTTTAGGGCGCCAAAGGCACGTGTCTTTGCCCCAATAGTCATCTGCCACGTGTCCCAGCCAATTTAAAAAATTAAATAATAAGGCTTTAATATGTGTTTCGTTCCTGCAATTAAGGGTCATTTAAAAATTGGTCCCTGTAAAAATCGGTCCCTGAAAACTTCAGAAGTATTTTGATCCGTTCACATGAAATAAGCTAATCAAAACTGTCACGTCAGCTAATCAGTGACGTGACAGTAATTAACTGGGCTCAGGGACCAAATTTTAAATGATTAACATTTGAAAGGGTAATTTGTCACGATTAACGATTACAAAGATCGATTTTTAAATGACCTATAATTACAGGGGCGAAACACATATTAAAGTCAAAAATTAAACATTTGGCCACAAAACCCTATTCTTCCTTCAACGGCTGATTTTTATCAAACCACATTAAAGTCGTCGTCGTACTTCTTGTTTACTTCTCTAATCCAAGTGTCAATTTTCTCTCTTTTCTTTGTGTTTGTTTACGTTTAGGGTTGTTTAGTTGTTGCATAGATAGAATTTCAGAATTGGAAGTGACAAACATTCATAAACACTGTAAGAGGAAAAATTAAAAGATTAGAGAGAGGATAGAAAAATCATAGAAAGGGCATAAGTTATATCATTTCTATAGAGTGTAATTTTCTCATATCATAGACAATCATTTAGGTTCAGTTTGCTCCTCAAGATTTATCTCCGAACCGAATTCCTTGTGTGTTCAAGAAATATATTTGTCTTATTTATTGGGTTTTATGCATTCAATTTATATTCAATCAATTTTTTGCATTATTATTGTTCATTGTCAAGTTTCAACATAGTCTCTCTTGTGAGGATCACAACCCTAACACCATCTAATTGATTAAAAAACAAAAAATTAGTTATTTTTTGATATTGAGGGGGATCTATGGGACTATGGGGATATGTGGGGATGAGGAGGAAACACTCCCCATGGTCGGGAACGGGGACAATTTGAGTGGCGGTGCAAGAAATAGGGAACCCGCCCCACCCCATCCTTGCTCATTGATATCCCTATGTGGCTCTCATTAATGACATCACCTTGAAGCAACTATTCACTTTTCTCTCCAACTATGCAACTCTTTACATACTCATATTGGGTCTCATAACGGTGACTCATATATATTGTACATTGTCTCAACCAATTGAATTAAACGTCTTGTGTAATATATTTGTTATTCGAATTAACCTTACTTCATAAATAGCTTGGTGTCTTGTCCCAACCAACTGGTGTCTCATTGTATTCTTCCCTTGGCATGTTGTGAAACTTAGGTGGAAACTCTGCTGGAGATGACGACGTACGTTTCAATTCTGAATAGATAGAAAAGTGAAAATAACAAATTTGAAATTATGATAATTTGATTTTATTGGTTCATAGGATAATCTATTTATTAGCCGACTTAGGGTGCATTTGTTTCAGCTTTAACAAAAAAATAGATCTTATGTTAAAAGAATCTAGAGATTTTTTTTTTAAAGATTTTAAAAAAAAATCTGAAGTTATTTTTGTTTGCCTTCTTTAAAAAAAAAATCTGAAGTTATTTTTGTTTGCCTACTACCTATAAAAATCCATTTTCTTAAAAAAAAAAAAAGAGTTTTAACTTGTACATGTGTTACCTTCTTGTGTTTGAAAAAAATAGATTTTGAGAAAAGCTAATCCTAATAGATTTTCATGTTAGGGTCAAAATAGATTTTTTTGATAAAATGATTTTTCTAAAAATCTTAAACAAACACTTAAAAATGAAAAAAGTGATTTTTTTTAAGAAAAATTTGAAACAAACGTAGCCTTAATCATTTTATTTCTGAAAAATAAAATTAATATTTTCTTACTTTATTTTTTTTAGACCTTTCTTACTTTATATTTCAATATAAAGGACGAATTTATGACTATATAAACCATTATTTACACTTGAATAGAAGACAAGTAGGCAACAAGCTGCGATGCTAAACCTTTTTGAATAGTCTTCCCTTTTTTTTTCCCCCTTAGGACCTTTTTCAATATCATAATAATTATTTTCATTATAACACTATATTAAATTATTAGTTGTTATGTTGAACTAATTTATGATATTTACCATATTTAAGAAATGTGTTTTTATGGAATAATTGGATTTTTCTTCTTCTTCATAAAACAATTTAAATTATCTTAATATATATTTTGATTGCTATTCACTCAATATTTATACTTCTGTCTTTTTTCCTAGAATCAACATTGAAAACATTCATTCATCTTCTCTAGTGTTTTTTATATATAAGTAGGGATGAGTTCATTGTAATTTAAAACAAACTTCTTTTATCTCTGTATGTTTTATTTTCCTAGCAAGAGATTTGTTGTAGGAATTTGATATTTTGATGGATAGTGTGATTTTTCTTTTATACCATTTTACTATGTTTTTCTGCATTCAATTTTTTTATTGGGATTGAGATATCTACATGCTTCATTGCTATGAACATTACATGATGTTAATTTTTTTAATTTCAACTTGTTACCCTTATTTTCGCTATAATTTATAGTCTTCCCCTTTCTTTAGATTATTTTTAATTAAAAGTTGTTTCATTTAGATAGAAGTCTTAATCTTTAATAAAAATTATTATGTATTTTGAGAGGACAAGGATAAACAAATAGTTTATACACTCTACTGTTTTATTTGATTTTTGTTTGATATGTTGAACTATATAGACATAGTGCTTAAAGAAAGAGGTTGAAAAACTTGTGAAAAAAAATATTGTTATTTGGTTACTTTACAATACATTCATACTAGTTAGTCTATTGGACCAAGTATGTTAGGTTAAAAAAAGTCCAAGTGCACCTTGTCTTTTCGGTATTTAAGTTATCTTGAATGCTGTAGTTTTTTTTTGCATACATTTTGGTCCGGTGAAAAATTATAATTTAATTATCCTTTCAAATATGTAGGAAGAATATTGATTTTTTCATCATTGGACACATTACCAAAAATTGATTTTTGTATCTTTATTTTTCTCTCTTTCAAGATCAATTACTTACCCGGAAGAGGAGGGCCAAATGACAATGGGAAAATATGCTGCTGATATTTCCTCCATAAAAGAAGCACATGCGAGAATTAAATCATTGGTCCGAAAAACTCCAGTTCTCTCCTCCACCTCTCTGGATGACATATCAAGAAGACAACTAGTTTACAAAATTTTCAAAAGAGGTGAGCGATGAATTACATAAAATTTTGGAGTTATCTAGTTTACTCTATCTACTGTTATACTCTTGAAAAAAAATTAAAGAAGAAAAGGCTATATAATATTTTCTTTTGTGTTCTATGTCATTAGTGGAGCTTTTAAATTTAGAGGTGCATGCAATGCTGTTCTCTCTCTCTCTCTCTCACGAAGGAAGATGCTTCTAAAGGTGTTATAACACACAGCAGGTTTGTTTTTATATAAGTTATTTTTTCAAATATGATTTAGTTAATTTATTTCTCTTCTGATGTTGTTCTCTGAAACCAGTGGAAATCATGCTGCTGCATTGGCTTTGGCAGCAAAACTAAGGGGAATCCCTGCATACATTGTTACTCCAAAAAATGTGCCTATTTGTAAACTTGAGAATGTTAAGAGGTATGATGGTAAGGTTAACTTTTCTGAGGCCAACATACGGTCAAGGGAAGAAGTTGCATACCTTCTTCTAATGATGGCCGCATAATGAGGTAGAATGTCGAATGCTGATTATCGTTTCGCTTTTTTATGTGAATGACCTGTTAATAAACTCTTTCTAGGGATAATCAGGAGGTGGACTCATTCTTTTCATAGTAGTTCACCAATCAAATCATACAGTGTATAATAGAAGTTCACCAAAAGATCATCTAAGACTTATTTGGATAAACAACTCAATTCAGTGTTAGTAGCAAAAACACTTATTATATAAGTACTTATAAATAAGTTATTTCTATACTAAAAAATAAAATAAAGTCAAATTGTTTAATATAAGCTATAACCTAATTTGATCTTTTATAATCTTTCTTTTTTCAGTGCTGAATTGATTTTTTAAGCTATAATAATAAGAACTACAACATCATGTTACTTTTATTTATTCAACTTCTAAAATTTGATGTCTAAAATATATGTTATAGGGAACTGTCACTTGCTTTTGCTAAGCACTGCTCTTTGACATGTTTAGTTGATCTTGTAGTGGCCAAGGTACCATATCCTTGGAGCAAGCACCTCAAATCAATACTCTTGTAGTACCTATAAGTGGTTTGTTCTCGTTTGTATGTTAATCCATCAACCAAATGTTTTAAAATTTGGATAGATTTTAGTATCCTCTTCTCGATTTTCCAACAAAATAAAACTGTAGGCGGCGGTATGACATCAGGAGTTGCATTAGCTGCCAAGGCCATTAATCCTTCTATTCGGATTTTGTCTGCTGAGCCAAAAGGAGCTGATGATGCAGCGCAATCTAAAGCAGCTGGCCGGATAATAACATTGTCTGAGGTCAATACCATAGCAGACGGGCTCCGAGCATGTCTTGGAAATTTCACATGGTAAAAACAAATCTTTAGCAATCGTATATATATGTATATTATGAATTGAAATATAATTATGTGGTCTCTTATGATTAACTTGTCGAGTTTTCTATGGCACAGGCCTGTTGTACGAGATCTTGTTGATGACATAATAACTGTGGAAGATAGTGAAATTGTCAAGGCCATGAAACTATGTTTTGAAATTCTAAAGATTGTTGTTGAACCAAGTGAAGCAATCGGCCTTGCTGCTGTCTTATCAAAAACTTTTCAGAAAAAAATCCTGCTTGGAAGGATAGCAAACATATCGGAATAGTGGTTTCAGGTGGCAATGTTGATATGGCGGTGCTTTGGGATTATTTGAACAAATCAAAATGACTTTTCATTGTGCTTGTTATGTATTTCCATTGCGTGAAACCCTTAATTTATAACGACGGTTGGTAGTATTCCATACATGAAATGTCTTTTAATAATTAAAAAAAATAATCCAGGCGCATAAAAATGAGATATTAATACGGTTAACTAAACGACCGTGGCAATATATGAAAGAGAAGAACAATTTTTTTACTTGTGCATCATCATCATCAGGCAAAGTTTATATGCAAGTAAAAATGCATTTTAATTGTGAAATAAAATCGCATTCGTTCATCTTCTCATGAATTTATATGCAGGTGTATACTTGTTAGAAGCCTTTGTAGTTTTGGTGTGCCTTGACCTATTTTAAACGCACCAAAAATAAATTGAATATAGCTCTTAAAATATGATTGTTTAAGATGTACGCATAAATGTAAGTAGTCTAGGTAGTGATATTAGTTTAAAGTGTAGTTCGATAATATAGAATGCTTTAGTTGGTAGTTGATAGGTAATAGTTGTAAGTAGTGTGAGACTTTGGAGTTAGGATTAGATTTTATTTGCTTTTAAATTGGATGGTTGCCTATTTACAGGTGTGTATTACATATTATAGATACTTTATTCAAAATCCTTTATGAAATTAAGATGTGGGTAGTATAAACAACATGGGTGTAGTGTAGAGGTATACAAATAATTTCCTAATTAAAAAGCTAAATTTTGCTTACTAAGTGAAACTACGCACTGTCCTCTGATTCATCATCAGTTGCGAGCACAAAACCCTACCTAATTAGTGAAACAAAATGAAACAAGAGAAACAAAAACCCCTAAAACTTTTCCACGTCAACAATTAATGTTTAATATCTGCTTTAAATTTAATAATACGAAACCAATCAATGTTTTCTCCATTACATCAAAACCATGTTGAAAAAGAAATGGAGTGTTACCCGTGTGTCTGTTAGTGATGATGTATATATCAATGCACAAGAAAGTGCAATATCACTGTTTGATACAACAAAATTTTCCTTTTCTTTTTGTTCTTCTTAATAAACAAAACGCGTTCTCAAATTCAACCTAGATATCAAACACACCAAGCTGTCTTACACCCTAAATCCTTCACACACCATAGTTAATCCATAACTGGTTACCACTTTCATCTCATAACTCTCAAATCCTTCTCCAGCTATCATATTTTGCTACCTCAAATCTCAAAATATATATAAATGGCTTCGACCGTTTTCCTCAACTACCAACTGCCACAAAACTTCATAACACAAAAAACAAACAAGACAATTACACCATGCCTGAAAACAATACTACTTATGCATCATCATCATCAGGCAAAGTTTCAACTGGCCGTCACCCGGTGTACCGAGGAGTGAGGCGTAGGAATAATGGAAAATGGGTATCTGAAATTCGCGAACCGAAAAAACCTAACAGAATTTGGTTAGGGACATTTCCAACACCTGAAATGGCAGCTATTGCATATGATGTAGCTGCTCTTGCTCTTAAGGGTAAAAATGCTGAATTGAATTTCCCTAATTCTTCTTCTTCTTTTCCTGTTCCTGCTTCTTCTTCTGCCCGCGATATTCAAATGGCAGCAGCTAGTGCTGCAGCTGCTCTAGGTGCAGCCAATGATGCACTCATGAGTAATACTAATGAAGGAAGTAACCATAATGTTTCAGTGGAACCACAAGAGTTTTTTTCAGGTGGCAATGAGAATAGTTATAATGTTGATGAGTTTGTTGATGAGGATTTGATATTTGATATGCCTAATGTTTTGGTTAATATGGCTGAAGGAATGCTACTTAGTCCTCCACGTTTTGATTTTGTCAGTAATGACTATGACTATGCACCAGCTGAAAACATGCCATGTGATGATCAAAACCTTTGGAGTTATCCTTATTTTCCATGAGTTATGTATAATGCATGAATGAAAACTAAAATAATAATATTGGATCGAAAGGTAAGGTGTAATTTAATATGGGAGAACTCTCACATCATGGATTTGCTTAGACATGAGGAAATGCATTGATGTGTGCGTGGAAATGGAAGTGTTCCTTTCTTTTCTTTTTTTTGTTAGTTTATTTCAACCTTATGTACATTAATTAATTAGGTATCTTCTACGTTAATTAATGTTTACTGTTGCTGCTCCACCTTAAATATTTGTTGTATATATTATCCATGTAATGTGTTCAATAAATAATCTTTTGGTTAGTATAATATCTTTATCAGTTTGTAGTCTTTTGATCACTCACCTAAGTATGATCACATATAATGCATTTTTCAGGTTTCTGATCGGAAGGGGTGGGTGGTTGGGGTGTGTGGGTTTTGAACCTTACACTTGCTTGTGAGGGAGCAGGTTCTCTTGGCTATATGTGGTCAAGATTCTGAACGAGATTAATCTATCGTCCATTAAGGATTATTGGTCCTGAAAGCATGATCTTAGTAGGATTTATCCAGGTAGTTCAGCTCACGCGGGGCTATCAAGATGCCTCTCAGGATGGAAGAGTTGACCTAGGTCAAGATGGCCACCTTTTGGCAAAGATTGGAAGAGTTGGATTCTATCTAAGATCATTGTTTTCTCCTGGAAATTACTCTAGGATATAGTTCCTACTCGACAAAATCTTTTGTCTTAGAGTTATTGTCGATTCTAGCGGCATCTCTTCTCTTTTTTGTGGGTGTCTGGTGGAGTCAGCCTATAACTCCTTTGTTAGGTGTGAGGGCACCCTTCAGGTGTGGTATACTATTTTTAGGTGGTGGTTAGAGTGAGAGGTTGTTATGCCTCACTTGCTCTATCTAATTGTTGTTTTTGGTTCTCTTGCAAGTGTGATTAAGGTTAGGTTATTGACTGTGTTGTTTATTTAGAGTTTCTGTAATGATATTAGTTTCTACAAGACCCTACTGATTGTGGAGCAACTGATGGCATGGTACATTTTTCCTCGTGCAAGTGATATCTTGGTAAGATATCTGGTCATTCTTGTATTCACTATGAATGTGTATTTTGTATAAGATTAATTATAAGTTTTGATACCTTTTTTTTAACATCTTTGTACACCCCTATGCGGCATTAGGAAGAAGAGAGAGTACGGGACAAAGTTAGTAAGAGTGTGGGGGTCACGTCATCACGTGTCAATTTTGTATGTGGATGTACAAGAGATGTATGCTACATGGGATGGTCAACCTATCATTGCTCATATATGTGCATTCGTCCAATGCCCATTTGACACCTTAATGCAATATATGTGCATTTGCCCATCATGGTATATCAGTGATGTGATAAAAAGATACTATACAATAAAAAAAATGAAATGTTAAATGAATGTGTGTGAATTATTTATACATTTAATTAAACCCGTTATGCGGACTAAGTTATGATTTCATAAGTTTTAAAAAGAAATGAGAATGTTAATGGTAGTATCCTTAAGATATTGATAAAGAACTAAAATAAGCAAAGTTTGTTTAAAAAAAATATGTAATTATTATATTTATAAAATAAAAGTAACAATTTATATTTTAAAGATAAAATACTTTTTTATGAAATCTTTAACCCATATCTCAAGAACGCTCATTGCTAAGACCAAAAGAAGATGATGTTTATGTATATTCAAACTGCAAAAAGTGTGGCTGTTATGAAAAATAAAAACTTTTATTTTGGAGGAAAAAGAAGGTAAAAAATAAGAAATCAAAGTGTGGCTTTAATATTTTTTTACCAAAACTCCAGTCTCTCGGTGGGACTTTGTTAGTAGTAAACTGAGCAGAAATTAAACACCATCACACGTCGGTGAAGAAAAGGTAACAAATGGGAAGGTTTAATCATTCATATTAATCATTATTTCTTTGTAGAATTAATGGGTGTTGCTGGTATATCACAATCACGATTCAAGTTCAACCTACTATTCCATTGAAATCATTTATGATGATAATGGCTCATAGATAATTCATGGTTAAAAGAAGTTGAATTGTTGACCGAGTTGAAAGCGGGGGCAAAATTAGTATTTTTTATATACGATCAAATCAAAATAGAATAATGGAAAGTACATTAGATAGTCTAACCCATTACAAAATAAATATTAACCTCATTTTTTCGGTTGATACATATTGAAAGAAAGGAAAAAAAGACAAAAAAAAAAAAAAAAAAAAAAACAGAACCCTATGGGTTTGTAGAGCCTGTTAGCGAAATCACAGAGAGACCGTCTGGAGGAGAATCCCAAAACCAAACCCCCCTACTATTCTTATCATTGTATTTGACTAAAAGATTTGTGCTTGCATTCGCCACTTTATAAATATGAACCAAAGTCAAATCTTGGAAGTAATCCATCAAGAAAGTGATATTTAGCAAGAGAGAGACATAAGAATGAATTGTAAGGGGTTGACACTCATTTAGAAGCACAATAAAATTGATAAAAGTTAGTCATATATTCTTTTTAGCATCATTTAAGAGCTATTTTCTAGTCTTTTTAACGAGTTATAATTTGTTTTAGTCGATTTTATGTAAATAATTCAATGATGGAAATGAGACAGTAATTTGAAGCACAATGTCTTCAATCACGTTGAATCATCCACACTATAACTATATAGTTGTGTTATACTTTTTACAAGAATAATAAAGTGGTTTCTTGAGGTATAGCACGAGAGACGTTTCAACGAGGAGAAGTAGAACAAGATATGAACCATTAAGGAAAAAACAACTATTGTCGCATGTGCGATGCTTGCTAGGAGTTGCGCATAGCGCAACCATGAAGAAAGATTTAATGTACAACTCCTAGAAAATATGTGATGCATGCAATGAGCTGCATGTCGCGCAACATGGAACATAATTGAAAATGTTCAATCATAACCTCATGCATGCGATGCGATGCGCACAATGGCTGTTAGGAAAATATTGGACTTTGCTTGCCTATGAGTAGAAAGACTTTGCCTCACTTAAAAAGGATGATATAGAAAGGCTACAAGCGATCAAAGGCTTCCTGGAGGCAAGGAATCGACCAACGGTAGTTGCCTATGAAATAGGATTTCATTCAAATTTTACTACCTTATGATTGCTTATATATATATATATATATATAGAGAGAGAGAGAGAGAGAGAGAGAGAGAGTGTGTTTACTATGAGAATGAGTATCTTATATGAGAATGATTATCAACCATTAGATCAAAAATAGATGGTTGAGATTAAAAAGTCACATATGTACCTCACCTTATTATATCAATTCTCATAAACTTATTTCCCTTTTCATTTTTTCCTTTTTCCAATCGGCAGACATGGAATTAGTTAACATAAAACAATTGCAAAATGATTTGCCTTGATCTTAAAAAAGAAACAATTACCCCACCCAACACTAATTTATTTCACACCATTAATGTTAATTCAAAAGTTTAATTTTGCCATTACACATAAGAAATAAAAAGAAAACCGGTAGCAACAATTTTGTTGATTCCCTTGAATAAAATCGTGTTGATTGCAACTTGTTCAGGTGTTGATTTCCCTTAAATGATATTCAATTTTCCCTTAATTTTGCATTTACACATGAATAAATAAAAAGAAAACAGGTAGTAAAAATCAGGAAACACCAACGACCATGGAGGAGATGAAGCAAGTCAAAAACATCGACGACGGAGACCACCGGAACCATGGTCTCCCCCAAGAGGGTCACCGGAACCACCCCATATGCTTCAATCGTGAAACCCCAACCACCCCTCACTGTTGTTGTTTACCTAAAAAAAAAATAAGAGATTGAAATTGATTAGGGTTCTACAGAAATTTGGTGATCTATTTATAATTTTAGGATTCGAGCAATTTTAGATCTGCAAAATTACAAAAGCATTTAAAGGTTTGATGAATTATCCATGGTGATTGTTGATGACCGTAGCAATGAAATGGTGGATGTTTAGTTGAATTTGTTTTTTTTTTGCAGATTCGTTAAAAAAATGCAAACCATGATGAAGCAAGTGAGAATAATCAAATTCATTTGCTTATGCATTCAAGATGATTTGATTATACTAGTATATTAATTTAATTTCATTTAGCTATGATTGTGGGAAGAAGAATATGAAAAGGGAATTGAGTTTATGAAAATTGATGTAATAAGGTGAGGTACATATGAGACTTTTTAATCACAACCATTTATTTTTGATCTAATGGTTGAGGATCATTCTCATCATTCTCATATAAGATAATTATTCTCATAGTATACATCCTCATATATATATATATATATATATATATATATATATATATGGCTTAATAACAGTTTTGACCCCCTAGATATAAAGAAGTTGCGATTTAAACTTTAAAATATGGAATACAATGTTTTTTTTAGGTAAAATATGGAATACAATGTTGTTTTCTCCTTGTTAAGCTATAATTTTTCTAAAACACTTGAGTTTTTAATTTAAGAAAAAAGAAAATTATGGTATATGTGCTTATTGAAAAGGGGTTTATGAAGAAGTTCGAGTGCGTTTTTTAGAACAATAATATCACAAATAGTTTATATTTTGCGATTATCTTGTTTATATACATGCGGTAAATTGGTAATGATATGTATAGCTTTTTAAGGGGTATCTTTGTAATTTCAAGTTTGTTATTATAGTGATGTGTCAGTAATTAATTGGGCTGAGTGACCGATTTTTAAGTGATTAAATTTTGGCAGGGGCAAAATGAAAGAATTAAGAAATACAGGGACCACTTTTTAAATGACTCATATTTGCAAAAACTAAATACATAAAAGGCTAAGATCTATAGCAGAATTATAGTGGAAACGACAGTTCATAGTATTTTGAATAATGCCATATCATTTAGACGTATTAACTCAAGATTTAAAAGATATTCCAAGAAAGGGTTAAGGGTGGTGTTAAGCTAATTTAATCAACGGAAAGAAAAAATAAATCATTTCTTCTGTTCACTTTTAGGGTTTGAAACAACTTCTACAACAATTATTCGAACCTTGAATCGATTAAGTTTATGAACCAAAGAATGTAATGGACTGGAACGACCACGTGTTCTTGTTGAATAAACCCTTTTAAATTTAATCACCCGTTTCATTGTTGTTGGATATGGTGCACAATTATTTAAGTAATATTGGTCACAATTACCCTGTTCAGGCAAATTGGAAATATTATTGGAATTCATCAAATTGTTTGATGTTGAAGTTGATGCTGCAGGTTGAACAAGATGTCCAAAGTATGGTTCTAAGGTTCTGCGATCACTTTGAAATGTCTGCATGTTCTTATAAGATTGAAAACCAATTAAGTTAAACCTTGGTGATGAATTAGTGATCGATGCCTTCAATATGGAATAGAAAATTAATTAAGTAGATGAAGTTTGGAATTGTTGCTGATTGCTGAAGCCAATAGAAATGTTGAGTTTCGAATGTTGAGAGTATGATTTGTTTGGCTTTGTGCTTTGCCGTGGCATAATATATATAGGACTGTGTTATGCTCATGTTGACAAACCAAATCATATGCTCATGTTGACAACCCAAATCAAAATGACGAATTAATCAAAGACTTGACACATGATTAGTTGACAAGGGAAATGCCCAATATTTTATATACTCCCACGTGCCTTAATACATACTTTGCTTATAATCGTGCCTTAATATAATCAGGCAATTTACTCCCACGTTGAATGAATGATTGATCCGTTTTTCAAACTTCATTGCAATTTACAAAATTTGTGTGTCATGCCATCTCTCTCTTATAAGATCAAAACCGCTCTCATGTCATTAAATATGATTGACCAAATTTAAATTTCTGATTTGATTGTCATTCATTCATAATTATCCTCTTCCATTTTCATGCCCAAGATCTTTAGAAAACGTTTGATAATCATTAAAGTTTCTTTGACCACAATTAATGTAATCAATCTTTTCTTTCTCTTTCTCTTGTGTCTCACGTTTAAGTCTAAAATTTTATAGAGTTTGTCCCACTTTATTCAAATCAATTCATAAGACACGAAAACATTATTTGTCTTCTATCATCCGCAAAGCAGCAACTTGTTTATTTGTTTAAACATGTGTTGATTGTAGACGTCATTCGTTTTATAATTAATACTTAATAAGCATTCAATCTTTTCAATTCAACACTTCAAAATAATTATTAATTGGGTCCCAGCAATAAGGAAATGATTGAATCAATTTCATTATAAATTAGAAAAAAAGCGAACATGTTTTTTAATTTTATTAATAATTCAAAAAAAAGTTAAAACCTTAAAAAATACAATATAAATTTAACATTAATTAATTTACTCATTCATAATTATACAATTTTAAAATATTGAAGTAATTTCATTATAAATTATAAAAAGAGCAAACATTTTTTTTAAAATTTATTAATAATTCAAAAAAAAGTTAAAACCTTAAAAAAAATACAACATAAATTTAATGATGATAAATTACAAAACCTAAATAACAACTAATCATGTATAGGGGTGTAAGTGGTTTGGACAAAACCGATGAAACCGAAAAAATATCCGACCATGTTTGACTCGGTTCAAAACCGAACCGAACCAACCAAAACCGATATAGTTTGGTTCGGTTCTCGGGTCTTAATTTTGTGATCCAAAGAACCGATAAACCCAACCGATGCTAACCTCACTCCCCATTTTAGTAATATTATCCTTCCATACACACACAAACACACTTGTGATTAAGCTCAAAAATAAAGTCCAACATAAAATATTCCTTATTTCGCTCACTTTCTAGTTTCTCCCATCATCATCTCATCTCTCACACTCTATTTCGTTTCTACTAAAAAAACACTAGACACCTTTCTCACCTAATCTATCGTTCCTTGCTGTCGATGAGATTGTCCATCTCATGTTAGTTTTTTCATGTTAATTATACAAAGTAGCTTGAAAAACAGAGAACATAGAAAACAAAGTTCTATGAAGAATTTGAGTATGTTGTATACATTAAATACAAATTTGTGAAAATAAGAATTTTTTTAATTGTATTTTCAAGCAAACCGATCAACTGAACCGATTCAAACCAATTAGTTTGGTTCGGCTTCTTATTTGAAAAATAATAAAAACCAAACCAAACCAAATCGATGAAAATTTCATTGGTTCAAACATTTTTTTGACCAAAAACCGATCCTAACCGAACCGTTACCCCTAATCCTGTCGACTATCATATTAAATATTACTCTTACAACTATTATATAATTTACTTTTTAATATTAAAATCTTTATCTTTATCTTTATAATATACATTTGTCTTGCTGAAAATCAAAAGTACACATGAAATATTCACATTACACATCTCATTTAATGCTTATTTATTTGTTTTATATAAATTGAAAATTAAAATGAATAAATGAAATATTTTATAATAATTCTACCTATTTTGAAAATCAACTAATAATGACCTTAAATTTTCATTGATTGAATTCACTTTTTTTTTGTCAAGAGATTGAATTCACTTTATTAGGATGTATAGGATTCATTTCATGCGCACAAAAGAAAGAAGAATTACTTTGTAATACATTTTTTTTATGCAAAAACAACACGATGTTCATTCATTGAGAATACATCAGAATCAGAATCAACATCGATAAAAACGTAAAGGGTGAATTTGTGGAAAAACTGACAGCACTCAAGTTAATATCATACAACGGTAAAATGCCTACAAATACCATGATAAAATCTAAATTATCAGAATATTGATGTTTCCGGATATGCAACGTTGACGTTCAAATCATTGATTGAATTTGTGATTGACTGATGTTTTCAATAAGAACCAAACGAACACCGCAACAAGACGCGAATTCAAACAAACGTCGCACAAGATGACGAACAACACAAATTCTAGGTTAAAAAATGACCTAAAACAACCCCTCTTCGACGAGTGAAAAAGAAAGAAAACTTAGAGAGAAATTAAAGTTTCTCTCACTAAAAAACTAGGGCTGGCTATTTGTTCCCTTCCTTCTTGACTTTGTAATATTTATTGAGTTTATTTTATTTTTCATTGATATGTAATCACCGTTGATCGTTGTAGATAAAACTTCAATTTTTTTTTAATTGGTTTTCTATTTTAGGGCTTTGATCGAAATGAAATATCTTTGAAATAGTGTTTTTGATATTTTTTATCTCTCTAACTTCTAATGTTTTGTTTATATTTTCCTTTTGTTTTTTTCTTCTTATAGCCTAAATGAAATATTACCAAGCAAATTCACTTTTTCTTCTTCTTTTGAGTTCAAGTTATGAAATAATGTTTTGTTCTCTCTTTTGTAACTTTTTTCCGTTATTATACTATTTCTAAATATCCTACCTTGATCATTTCTTAAGAGGATGTAAATTTAGACAAGGAGTTTGATGGTTAAAGATTATAGACAATGTAATATTACCAACAAATTCACATTTTTTTTTCTTTTGAGTTCAAGTAGAATGATTATGAAAGAATTTTTTGTTTTCTCTTTCGTATTTTTTTCTGTTGTTATAATTAACCCACCTTGATAATATCTCAAGAGGTTGTACATTTAGACAAGGAGTTTGATGATACAAGATAATATGAAGAGAAAAATATGTTTAATGGTGAAGCATATGTATATTTTTTATGTTCAAAACTATGTTGTAAATAGTATTGGAGTTCATCAAATTATATGATGTTGATTAAGAAGTCCAAAGTATGATTCTAATTTCTAAGGTTCTGCCATCACTTTGAAATGTCTGCGTGTTCTTATAAGATTGAAAATCAATTAAGTTAAACCTTGGTAATGAATTAGTGATCGATGCTTTCACTATAGAATAGAAGATTGAAAACCAAAGTGTGATTCTTAGGAGTTGTTGCTTATTGCTGAAGCAAATAGAAATGTTGAGTTTTGAATGTTGAGAGTATGATTTGTTTGGCTTTTGCTTTGTTGTGCTATATTTATATATAGGACTGTCTCCTTAACCAACCAAATCAAAGATAACGAATTAATCAAAGACTTGAACCATGATTTTTTGACAAGGGAAATGCTTTTGAAGTAGTCTTTATTGGACTTGTCTTGATTAGTTTAGGTCAGAATACGGTATGGACCTTGAAAGTTTATGCGATACTGATAGGTTTGTTAACATCCAATCCAACGGTGTTGAGGTAAAGGACTCGTTCAACAATGCTAGCTAAGCTGTGTCTGTCCTTAATTTGCGTGACTTTTCTTCCTGTTACACGTGTATAGACGGGTGAACTTAGAATGGTGAAGTAAATGTTTTTTTTTCTTTCATCACGGTGGTCCAAATAACAACCATCGTTAGATTAAGTAGGTTCATAATAATAATAAAAAAAAGTAGGTACATAATATTATTAGGGACCGTAAAAAAATCCACACTTGTGGGTATCATCAATCTTAATAGATATTTATGGATAAAATAAACGGATCTTTCAACCAACTGTTATTTAATGAACGCAAATACAAATGTGATGGTTTATATATCTGCGTATATTTGTTCCCACTATTAAATTAAATAAATTACATAACTAAACTTATCAACGTGGATTTGTTGAATCAAGAAGCTTTGTTTGAGTTATATACGATAAACTTCGTTTATGTTTTCTTACGTAAGGAACTTTGTTTTTGTTTAATGTGATGAAGTTTATTTATATTTGTGTTGAATCAAGGAATTTGGTTTTTGTTAAATGTGATCAACATTATTCATGTTGGTCCCTCATATTTCATGTGTATGCCGGTGGGACTTTGTTAGTAGAAAAGTGAGGCAGAAATTAAACACCATCACAAGTTGGTAAAGAAAAGGTAACAAATGGGAAGTGTTTAATCATTCATATTAATCATTATTGCTTTGTAGAATTAATGTGTTGTTGGTATATCACAATCACGCTTCAACCTACTATTCCATTGAAATTATGATAATGGCTCATAGATAGATAATTCACGGTTAAAAGAAATTGAATTATTGACCGAGTTTAAAGAGGGGGAAAATTGAGTTTTTTTCTTTTTGTATATATAATCAAAATAGATTAGTGGGAAGTACAATAGATAGTCTAACCCATTACAAAATAAATATACCCTACCTTTTTTTAGAAATGGAAAAAAGACAAAGAAAACCCCTACTATTCTTATGAGCGTACTTGACTAGAAAATATGCGCTTGCATTCGCCTCTTTATAGATATGAACCAAAGTCAGATCCTGAAAGCAATTCATCAAGAAAGTGAACTTTAGCAAGAGAGAGGCATAAAAAATGGATCGTAAGGTTTTGACAGTCCTTTAGAAACACAACAACATTGATGAAATCATTTAGGACCTATTTTCTAGTCTTTTTTAGCATGTTAACATTTGTTTTAGTCGATTTTATGTAAATAATTTAATGGATAGGCATGTGAAAGTAATTTGAAGGACAAAGTCTTCAACCACGTCGAATCATCCAAACCAGTCAACTATGTAGTCATATTATTCTTTTACAAGATAATCAAGTGATTTCTTGGAGTATAGTCACTACAAACGTTTCAGTGAGGAGAAATTGAACAAAAGATGAACAATTAAGGAACGATCAGCCACCGCTTCATGTTCTATGCGTACTAGAAGTTGCGCATAGCGCCACCATGAATAAGGATTAAGTGTACAACTACTGGACAATATGTGATGCATGCAATGAGCTGCACGACGCGCAACATGGAACATAGTTGAAAATGTTCAATCACTACCTCATGCACGATGTGCACAAGGTTGTGCGTGTCACACAATGACTGCTCCAATGGTATTGGAATTTGCTCGCCTATACAGAGAGGCTTTGCCTTACTTAAAAAAGACGCTATGACGAGGAGAAAATTGCAATATAGGAAGACTACCAACAATCAAAGGCTTTATAGAGGCGAGGAATTTACCAATGGTGATCGTAATTCATATATTTCTTGCTTGCATGCTTAGGTTTAGATAGCATGAGTAGCTAATTTCATGAAATTAGATCCGACCCAAACAATGTAAAATAAAGTTGTAAACATTAGTTAATTTTTTTTTTTAACTAAAATCAGAACACAAACTCAAGAGAATTTGTGAATTTCAAACTAAACTTATAATAAAATGAAAATTGTGAATCATTGTCTTACATAAACCAAACTCAGAAGTTCAAGTACAGTCTTGGAAAATAAACAAATCTTAAAAAATGCTAATAAATTAAAGGGTTTTTCTAACCTGTGCAATGTTGCACAGCTTAAGGAGCAATAATTGCACTGTGTTATTCACATAATCCGTCAATTAATTAGTCTTTTCTTGAAAATGATTTTTCTCTTCTCTCTCCTATTGACTATTCTAGCAAAAATTGATTATTCACATAAAGTCCAACAATTTCACCATCTCTAAGAAAACAAACAAAATAAAATGTCATTCATACCCCTCTCTATCGTAACTCTCGGCAACACTGCTGTCACATTGGACGCTACAACCACAATCCCCGACGAACTCTACTGTAGTTTAGAGATCCAACAATGGTTTGTAAATAAATAAAAAAGAGAAAGAAGGAAACAGAAAAATCTTTCTTCTCCATGGATTTGGTTTCATCAGAATCAACAAACCAAAGAGTATAGATTTTCAATAAGATCCATTCATAATCATAACTACTACTAGTAGTAGAAGAAGAAGAAAATGGTTATGATTTAATTATTGTACTGAATCTTGTATAAACATCTAATGTATTTGTGATTTATATAATTGGTGGATATTGAATTCCAAAATGAAGGTGAGATTTGTGAAATAAAAATCATTTTTGGGTATAAATGGCATTTCATTTTGTTTGATTTCTTTGAGATGGTGAGATTTGAATTGAAAAGTTGGACGAGTCTCTCACTAAAACAGTCAATAGGAGAGAGAAGAAAAAATCATTTTCAAGTAAAGACTAATTAATTGTCAAATTTCACTGTTTTATTCACATCAAATTTGGCAATTAATTAGTCTTTACTTGAAAATGATTTTTTCTTCTCTCTCCTATTGACTGTTTTAGAGAGAGACTCGTCCAACTTTTCAATTCAAATCTCACCATCTCAAAGAAATCAAACAAAATGAAATGTCATTTAAGCCCAGAAATGATTTCTATGTGAATAACCCTATTAATATGTGAATAACACACTGCAATTATGTGAATAACACATAAGTATTGCTGCTCCAGATTATGTGAATAACACAGTGCAATTATTGCTCCTTAAGCTGTGCAACATTGCACAGGTTAGAAAAACCCAAAATTAAATAGATGCATCAAAATTTACATGCATTTATTAAAGTTGAGAGAACATGTAATTAAAGCTAGAGAATACTCTCTCTAGTCCTTTATATAAGAAACAAAAGACGTAAGTCATCAAACCAAGGAAATACATTGAAAATAGTTATCTTCATTTAATACACCTCTACAATCAAAAAATTCCAAAAATACCCCTAAATTAATATTCTCTCATAATAAATTGACCAATGGTTGTATCTGAGTGTTAGAGATGTGTCGATGACATATGGCAGTGTGTCTACGATGTATCAGAATTTTTTATTTTAATTTTTTTTTATATCCTTTGATACGTATCGACAACGTATCAAAGTATATCGACATGTCCGTATGTATCAGGTACAATTTGATGGCCATTTAACGTATCAGTACTTCATAGATGCTGCATTTATCCCTCCTGAATTAGTTGAAAGCATCTCTGGGATTATGACAGAATAAGTAGATATTGTAAAGGATACAATGTTGTATCATAGACGATTCAACAATTGGGTTCAAGATTAATTGAAAAATGGCTTGGCAGCTAAATAGTTAAGAGACCTTATTGTACACACTCTGCCTAATTTTTTCTGTCCTCTACCAAAAACATAAATCTTGAGCAGGATTTCATACACATGTATTAAGCTATATATTTTCTAAACAGCAGTGCTAAATGGTGCCACATTTGTCCATGCGAATTTTGACGAACGCATGCAAGTTGTATCTCCCACGGCTGCTGCGATTTGGATTTTCCTCTGCAATCATCAACTCATCTTTTCTTTCCTCTACAACAATAATTCTTGCGATTGATTCAATTCATTCATAAATCATAATATTGAAACAGAGTGTCTTCAAAACATTCACAATCCCATGTGCAACAAATTGCAACCACCGTCTCTTTCTCTCAAAATTACCAAGCTGGAATTTACATTTCGAGAAATATACTACTGGGCCTCTTTTTTCACAATCCCTTGAATCATGAGATAGAGATAATTGGTGTCATCCTTCAAGTTTCAAATTAATGTGATGTGATAAGTTGTGATCAGAATGCAAGGAAATTTCAACTTTATTTAAGACTTAATTACTACCCGCCACCTCATTCGTGAAATTTCGCTATGTATGGATTGTACTATTAAGCATTTTCCTTTTCTAAAATACTTTTTCCCTTCGACCGAATAAGTTAGAAAGTATGTTAAATTAAAAAAATATCAACAAAAAGGAACAATCTACAATTTTCGTTCAACTTAAATATTTATAGTTAAAAATTAACGGAAGAGATCAACTTGAGCAACAAAAGTACAATTAAGAGGCATAAACTTGATAACAATCATTTATGAGACAAAATTGAAAACCTTAAAAAAAGAAGATCAAATATGTAATTTAGTAATCAACAATGCTATTAACAACGAAGGTTTTTATCTAGAATGATTTACGAATGTTTGCAACCGTTGGATTTAGTTATTTCTAGGAATAAATGGGGTGATGGAAAACATAAGAGACCCACATAATTACTACACACTATCGTGATCATATCCTGAAATTTTGTGTCGGGATATTTAGCATTTTTCTTTAGTAATTTCTTTGTCATCTCAGTCTTTATTATTTCTCTATTTTGTAAATAGGGTAATTGTTGAGTTTGTCGACACAACGATGATGTTGTAGAACAAACTATAAGACTAAGAACATAAAGGGCGACACATGTGCTCGTGTTCCATTGACGGTTAGAAGTTGGTATTATGTTGATTGTCAATAAAACTATTACGATTTTTGTAAAAGTAGGGATTGGATAATGATTAATGATCAAATTACTAACATCTCACTCGATCATTTAAGTAGAATCTTTGGTTCTCATAAATAATTATTTTGATTTATCATATCATAAATCATAAATAGTTTATGTTTTGCGATTATACCACATTAATACATATGGTAAATTGGTAATGAATAATGATGTATAGCTCTTTGAACAAAACAAAACGATCTATAGCAAAATCATAATGGCAACGACAGTTCATAAGATTTTGAATACTGCCATGTCATTTAGATGTATATACACAAGATTTACAAGATATTCCGAAAAAGGGTTAAGGGTGGTGTTAGGTTAATTTAATTAGTGGACAGAAGGAAAAAAAATCATTTCCTCGGTTCACTTTTACAGTTTGAAGCAACTTCTACAACAACTATTCGAACCTTGAATCGATCAAGTTTACGAGCCAGAGACTGTAATAGACCAGAACGTCCACGTGTTCTTGTTGAATAAACCCTTTTAAATTTAATCACATATTTCTTTGTTGTTGAATATGGTGCGCAATTATTTGAATTATATGGATCGCATGTGACCTGTTTAGGCAAATTGGAAATAGTATTGGAGTTCATCAAATTATATGATGCTGAAGTTGATATCGTGGGTTGATCAAGAAGTCCAAAGTGTGATTCTAAGGTTCTATCATCATTTTGAAATGTTTGCATGTTCTTATAAAATTGAAAACCAAATTAATTAAACCTTGGTAGTGAATTAGTGATCGATACTTGTGGAAAAGAAAATTAATTAAGTAGATGAAGTTAGGAGTTGTTGCTGATTGCTGAAGCCAATAGAAATGTTGAGTTATTTTGAGAATATGATGCGTTTGGCTTGTGCTTTGCCGTGACATAATATATATAGGACTGTCTCCCTAAATCATTATTGGATAGTGTTATGTTTATGTTAACCAACCAAATCAAAGATAACGAATTAATCTAAGACTTGACTCATGATTTTTTGTCAAGGGAAATGCTCTTGAAGTAGTCTTTATTGGACGACTTGTCCTTAATTAGTATGGGCAAAAAGGCATTTTTTGTCTGCTCCAAATAAAAAGGATGGCCTGAACGTCTATATTCCGCGCAGTATTTTTGACCGCAATCATCTTGGACTGTTCGATTGAATAACTCCCTTCAATTTTTGCATTTATTGATCATACTTTCCAGTATGACAAAGGAAGAAGAAACTAAACAGTTTCCTCAAAAAAGAAAACTGCAATTTTGCAAACTTCAACTCGTGTGCGAAATGCAACCTATGTGATCACCCAGGTTTTGTCTTTCTTTCTTTTATCCTCTCTTATAAAGTTGTTTTTGAGGATCCTCTCTAATGAAGTTAAGAAACTCGACAACTATTTTTGTCTAGTGCTACTGTTTTTGGCTTTCTCTGATTTTTTTTTTTTTTACTTCATGGTCTGCTTGGTTTTAATTATAATGTTTCTTATTATAATTCTTTGGTTATCGTCTTTTTAATAAATAAATATACTCTTTCTTTTATCAAGAAGAAGGCTGGCTTGAGATGTCCTCAAGAAATATACTCTTATTAGTTTTAATTTTATGGGTCTGTCGGTAGGTGGTTATGCTAGGAGGTTGTGTTTTTGGGATCCCGTTGTAAAATATCATGGATTAATTGAAACTCAGTTTGTGCACGTAAGAAGGAGGGTGGATTGGGGGTGAGGAAGATGAGAGAATTTAATATAGCTTTGTTAGGTAGTTTGTGTTGGAGGAAGTTAGTAGATAGAGATAGTTTGTGGTATCAAACACTTGTAGCCCGGCACGGTTAGGAGGGTGGAATGTTGAGGGAAGGGGAGCGTAGGTGTTCTCACTGGTGGCATGAGGTAGTGCATATTCGAGATGGAGGGAGTGGTGTTTGTGGTGGGTGGTTCAGAGAGAATATTTATAAGAAGGTGGGGGAAGGTATGTATACTTTTTTTTGGACTGGTCCATAGGTAGGTGGAGTCCAGTTGGCGGTTCGGTTTAGACGCCTCTATGATTTAAGTGTTAATAAAAATTGTTTAGTGGGGGAAATGTTTGTGTTGGGGGTGGAGAGGTTTGACAGTGGCGTAGGAGGTTGTGGGATTGGGAGGAGGACGTGGTTAGGGAGTGTCGGTTACTGTTGACAGATGTTGTTTTACATGTTTCGATTGCTGACCGATGGAATTGGCACCTTGATAATAACGGTGGCTATTTTGTCCGTAGTGTTTACCATATGCTTATTGCAGATGACAACCAGGTTTTAGAGGCGAATTCAAATCTCATTTGACACAGACATGTTCCGGCAAAAGTGTCTATCATGGCTTGGCATCTTCTTCGTAATAGGTTGCCTACCAAATCTAATATGCTGGCTCGCGGGATCATTTCTCATGAGGCTCATAGGTATGTGACTGGGTGCGGTAAAGCGGAAACGGCGCAACATTTGTTCGTTTCATGTTCCATTTTCAGTGAGTTGTGGCCTCTTGTCCATCGGTGGAGAAGGGTCTCCGGGGTTGATCCGCTTGATATTCACCAACATTTTAATCAGTTTATTTTTTTGTCAGGCGGATCAGCGACAAGAAGATCTTTTATCCAGCTTTTGTGGCTTTTATGTGTTTGGGTTATATGGTAAGAACGTAATAACAGGTTGTTCCAAAATTAAGGTGTCAAATTTGCATCAGCTAGTTGAAAAAATTAAAATCCATTCATACTGGTGGATGAAGACGGCTAATGTTGTTTATGTTTTAGGTGTTCACAATTGGCTTGCATGCCCTCTAGATTGTCTGGGCACTTGATAATTTTGTTGTTTGTGTGGATTGTTAGTAAAACTTTGGTTGCATTTTGCTGACACATCTTGTGCTGATAATGTTAACCTGTTTATGTTGATATATATATATAATTCATTTTTGCTTTTTAAAAAAAAAAAACTTATATCAATGAATTAGACTTATATTCAGAATTGAAAATATTAAGAGAAATCGTCCAAGTTGAAAATGCTACGCAATTGATATACTTAATTACATAATAAGACTTGATTTTTTTTCTTCTAAATGTATGCTTATAGAATAAAGTCTTTGATTCCTACTACTTTTTTTTTTTAAGGGAAGATTCCTACTACTTTGGTGGAAAGAAATATTAACAAATTAAAATTATATTGAATTCTTATTGAAGAAAGAGAACATGTCTTAACAAAGACCAAATAAATTGGTTTTATTATCAATTGAAAAAGAAATGTTAAATAAAATTAATTATAATAGTTTAAGAAATGATTTGTGCATCTCAAAATACTTCATCCGTCTCATAATATAAGCAAAAAAAAAAACTCTTTTTTTGTCCCAAAATATAAGCAAAAAAGACAAACTTTTATCCTATTTAGTCTTGTTTTTAAAAAAAAAATCTCTTTTCCAATAAAAACTTTTGTTTATTCTCATAAAATTAAATGAAAATTACATTCAGTTTTCTCTCTCTTTCATTTTTTCCATAACCAATAGCCAATGATAATTGTTTTTACATCTTGTTATGAATTTTTTTTTCTAAAGAAAACATAAAAAACTATACTTCAAATTCTTATGTTTTAGTTTTCTCAATAAGTGTAATTTTTTTTGAGCAATGTTATATCTCAAGAAAAATAACATCAAGATGTCTTCAAGAATAAAGAGTATCCAATCACAATGCACTATTTGCCACAATTCAAGGAGTTGTTGCTGAAAAATAGGAAGTAAACAAATAAATCATGCAATTAAAATTTGCCAACTGCGTCTTGAAAAATTCTTGATGCTATTTTTCTAGATAAATAGCATTTTCCTTTTTTTTTGCTTATATTTTAGAACGGAGGCGCGTGCTTCTGCTTCTCATTATTTTATGATTTCAATATGAAGAATGTCCCACTTCCATGTATTCATGCCTTCATTTTTTAATTTTTTTTCCAGCACTCAAAGCAATTTGTTTTACGTGATTTTTTTTTTTAATCATTGTTTTCTTTCAAACCAATTCACCAAAGCCTATGCATATAATTAGTAACATATCCAAATAAATTCAAATTAAATTAACAATTCCAAAGATAAAACATATCAAATTAAAATATCCAAAGATAAAACATATTAAATTAAATCAAATACAAAATCTTCAAATGTGTAATTATATTCTCTTCAATACATAATACGATTCCATTCTTGTATAGTCAGCCTCCTTTTCAAAACTCTTAGAAATTTCACTCCATGTTGTAACGCCCCCTTTTTATTTAATTATTTTTAGTTAATATTTGAATACTTTTACATGATTTTATATTTGATAACTGATAATATGTTTGTTATTTTGTTTAGAAATATATTTGTTATAAATATATTTGATATTTGTTATGGAAGTAATTTATCTATATTTTTAAATAGAATATTAAGTTGTGGGACTGTTTTTGAATTAGTTAGAATTATGAGGGAATAAGTGGAATAAGATAAAACAAATAGAAGAGGTATAAAAGGTAAAACCTAAGTTCAGGAACATACAGTACGTACAATCAGTTTTGGGAGAAAAAGGGAGAAAACTAGAAGTGGAGAACCAAGAGGCTGCTGCTCCAATTTTATTAAGGTAAGGGTGGGATTTCCTTCAATAATCATAGTATATAATTCTGAAATTTGATGAATTGTTGTGTTCTTGAATTAGGGTTAGAAAGTTTATGTTAATTGATAAAATGAGATGAATTGTGTTGTTTGATGCATGTTCCTATGTTGTTTTGATTTCTATATTACCTATTTGACCTGTAAACATCATTGTAAATCATTTTGGGTGATTAAGGGATCGAAAATTGGGTTTTTGGAGTGAAAATTGTTCTTTCCCGTAAGTGAATTCGGTCACCGATTTTCTGAAAGCCAAAACTGGAAAAACACTCACTTTTCACCCGTTTCTGTTTTGAATTAGCTTTAAGTGTAAACATGAAAGTTGTAGGTATGAATGCTAGCTTTTTAATGCCGTTGGTTTGACTTATAATTGATTTATAGAACTTGAGTTATGGTTAAATTACTGGACGTAGGTCACCGTGAATATTTATGAAATTCAGCACAACCCTTCCCGAATGTGAAATGAAAACTAGTATTGATAAGTACAGAATTGGTCTTAGGTGTAAACAGGAAAGTTGTAGGTATGGATGTTAACTTTCTAATGTCGTTGGTTTGACTTCTGTATGATTTATAGAACTTGAGTTATGGTCATATTACTGCACGTAGGTCACAGTGAATATTTATGAATTTCAGCACAACCTTTCCCGAATTTGAAATGAAAACTGATATTGATAGGTACAGAATTGGCCTTTGGTGTAAACATGAAAGTTGTAGATAATTGTGTTAGCTGTCCGTTGGCTTTGGTTTGACTTGAAAATGATTTTTGGTGTTTGATTTATGATGAAAATACTCCAAGGAGGCTTTAGTGAATTATTATATGAATGTATATGTTGATGATAATATATGATGTTTTTCCATGATTAATGAATTATTATAAGAATGTGTATGTTGATGAATATGATGTTATATGATGTTGTTCATGGTTGATGAATTATTATATGAATGTATAAGATGTTACATGATGTTGTTCATAATTGATGAATTGTTGTTGTTAATACGATGTTATATGGTATTGTTTATGACTGATGAATTATGATATTATGATGCGAAATCGTTGTCGTTGTCATTGCCACTGTTGTCGTCAATGTCGTTAAAGTTGCAAGTGTTGGTCTAAGTTGTCTGAGTTGTAAGTGGTTGTTCCAAAGTATTGGAGTCTTATAAGTTGTCGATGTTGTGTAAGTTGTATGATGTTGAGTCCATGCATACTCATTTCAGTTGGGGGCTTGATGCCCTGTGAGTTTTTACTCTACACGTTGAGGGCTTGATGCCCTGAAGCTTTAGCTCATTTGCGATGAGGGCTTGATGCCCTGGAAGTATATTAATACTTATTACGTTGAGGGCTTGATGCCCTGGATTGGTATCACATTCATGAATAAGATGTCTAAGTTGCATTGTCGAGTTGAAGTTGCGTAGTCGATGTCGAAGTTGCCGAGTTGTCTAAAGTTGTCAAGTTGTCTAAGTTGTCGAGTTGATAATTATCAATGAATCGTTAATAAAGAGTTATATGTTGTTGTTTATGTTGTTTATGTGAAGTATCGTTAAAGATGATTTGAAGTTGATTGTTGCTTATGTTGTTTATATTGTTTATATAAAGTATCATTAAAGATAATTTGAAGTTGATTGTTGTTTATGTTGTTTATATTGTTATATGAAGTATTATTAAAGATGAACTACGTGGTTATTTGTATTACTAATTGATGTCGTTATGATGATTACATAATGTAGCTTATGAGTTGTTAAAGAAGTACTATATGAAGACTTATTATGATTAATTGATGATGTCCATGTTGTTAAATGCATTTGATGAATTATATGCTTATTATTATTGTTTGTGAAATCTCACCCCTTCTGTTGGAATTGCCGCCTTGTGGGCAAGTGCAGGTGATCAAGCTTAGGTACGACGATGTGAGAGGTCCTTGTGGTGTCGTAGGAAATGCTCTGATATGTAACGGGATGTGGTTTTATTGAATTCTATTCCTTTATGTATCATGTTGAACTAATTATGATGTTTACGATCTATCTTTGAATTTTTAAGATGCTTTTGAGGCCTTGTGCCAAGAACTAATTATTTTAAGGATTTTGAAATTATGATTCCGCTGCAAAGTTTTTGAAAAGATTTATGTTAATGAATTTTGAAGGATAAAGAATTATTATTCTTTTTATTTTAAGGATTTTTATGATGTGTGACATCCCATTTGTGTGATACTCTGATAATTATGTATGAATTTTTATGTTGGGATTTCGGGGTGTTACACATGTGGTATGCATATTCCTATTAAAAGAACAAACAGTATAACCAAATAAATTAATTTTAATTAGTAACAAATACACATAATTATACAAAAAAAATAGAAATATAGAGAATTTAATAAATAAAATGAATAATAAATGTGTACCTAAACTTTTGGAAGGAGAATTGGATTTAAATTTGCATCTTCACAAATTTTCTTTTTCTTGTTTGCCTTCTTCTTTTCCTTAAGAGGGCATGTGACAATGTTATGTCCTAAACCTATGCATAATCCACAAGTGTTCATATTATGTACATGCAGAAAGAGGCAATTAAAACCCCAATTAGACCAAAAAATATATATAAAAGAATGAGCATAAAATAATAAAAATAAAAAAAAGAGCTTGTACCTGCAGAAAGAGGTGTTGTAGGATTTAGACATAGAAAAAGTGTAAAAGGGGAATTTTGCAAAGAGGAGAACAGATGCACAGTATATTAATGAAAAGGGGGAATTTGCGTAAAAGAGAAGAAATGTTAAAAGGCAACGGTAACATAAGCTAAAAAGAGATATGCAACGCGCCTGTTTACTAATTAATGTTGTCTTTTAAAACTATTTAATACAACCTTTGCTATTTTAATTATGTTGACCAACTTTTTTACTTTAATTGAGTTAAATTAAGTGGGACCTAGTTATTTTATTGTTCCTTAACCAGTGCCCCAGATACTGGATAGCATTACCCAATAATTTAACCTAATAAATTTCCTCTAAAATGCATAGTCCCTACTATTTCTCCTCCGCACTGATGAGTTTTTCATTTATATCATGTTGTATCATCGTTTGTATATATCGATTGTTTCTCTAGACTTTTTTTCCTTATTTATTCTTATTTATTAATTTTGTTAAGCATGCAGCAACTTAATCTAATATTTTCCCTCTAAAATGCTGCAATAGGTTAACATCAATTTAACCTAACAAGTCTAAAATGCAGCGCATCAATTTAACCTAACAAATTCCCTCTAAAATGCAGTAAACCTTACTACTTCTCCTCACTGATAAGTTTTTCATTTCTATATATCTTGTGTCGTCGTTTGTATATATCTATTGTTTCTCTAGACTTTTTTTTCCTTATTTATTAACTTTAGTAGGTCTACAACAACTTAACCTAATAATTTCCCTCTAAAATGCTGCATTAGATTAGCAACAATTTAACCTAACAAATACTATATTCTTTTTTCTTTATACTTAAAAAAGAAGAGAATGTTTTTTTAATTATAAAGAAAAAAGAGAATAATTGACCCAATACTAATATTGTGATTAAATAAATAAATAGTCTTTAACAGATTATGTCTTTTTCTATCAAATGACATTAAGGACATATTGAGACGAATTTGATTACGAAATTTGATCTCTAATAATCTAATTTGTATTTATTGATAGATACATGTATGTCTCACGTGTCAAAGATCATTTATCAATTTCTATTATCTATACATGTTGTTGCGTGTGGCCTAGCTTTTTCTAGGTCTAAAAGTTACTTTTGGATTAACGTGGAAAAAAAGAACTTTCAAAATGAAGCTTAAGTTGTTTGGTATATTTAAATATTTTAGCTTAAAACTGTTTTGAAGTTAAAATTTATTTGATGGAACTTTTTTCAAAGCTCTATTTGTCATGTTGCAGCTAACTACAAATTTTAATTTATTTTATTAATGTGTAACATAAATAAAATATATCTTAATTATAGTGAATTTTTTAAAATAAAAAATTCTGCGATTATTAAAATAATTAAGTAATAATTTTATTTAAATTAAAGAATATATATCGATCATGCTCTTTCTTTCTTTTCGATAAAGTTTATATTTTTTTATAGACGCACAAAATGACAATAGTCGTAAAAAAACTTATCTCTTGTTTATAAATCTTAACCCGTCAAGTTATACTTAACCCTAATTCTAATCTCAAAATTTCCCTCTTTTCTCCACGCAATTAATCTAAAAAATCTTTATTGAAAAAAGCCTTTGAAGGGATTCGAACCCGAGCTTTAATGGCTTCTCCTCAACATTTTCACCACAAGCCACTGACAATTTTATTGATTTAATTTTGCTTCTATTAATTGATATCCAATATTAAACGCCCTGTTTTTTTTTTGAGGGAGTATTCATAGACCTTATCTCTTATTTATAAATCTTAACCCGTCAAGCTATATTTAACCCTAATTAAACCCTAATTCTAATCTCAAAATTTCTCTCCTTTCTCCACGGAATTAATCTAAAAAATCTTTATTGAAAAAAGCCTCTGAAGGAATTCGAACCCGAGCCTTAATAGCTTCTCCTCTTGCTCTATTAATTGATATCCAATATCAAACGCCCTATTTTTTTTAGGGAGTATTCATAGACCTTATCTCTTACTAGCGGAAAGACGGGCACGGCGCTAACGCATGTGATTTTTTTATTATGTTTGTTTGTATAATTTTGATTAAAATCTTTAAATTTTTAAATATTATGGAAATTATTGATATATTGATTTATAAACAAAATATTGTCAAGGCATATAACAAAATTATTTTTGAACTCAACATATTTTAGTTTCCTACATATAAAATTAAGGTAAAATAATGATCATTTATTATTTATTCTAATAGTAATTAGTAACATCATAACATAAATGTGTGTGTTGTGTAAAAGAAACATCATAAATAAATGTATAAATGACATGTTATGTAAAAGAAATATTACTATGATTGCGATAAAAAAATATCTTTAAAAACTACATTTTCGTAAAGTCTTCATCTTCTCCTTCTATTTTCCATTCTTTAATGAGAACTTTTGTTGAATTTTGAGAAACTCCTCTTGATAAAGCTACATATGATTGACCATGACTGAAAACATGTTGTGGAAGATAGATTCCGACATTGTGAATGATCTGCACTTGTGACTTATTTATGGTAATAGCAAAGCTTAGTCTAACAGAAAACTGTTTTCTGCTAAGCACAAAGGAAAGTCATGAACTCTCATTTATTTTTAATTTAATTTTGGGCAAGAATACTCTTTTTCCAGCATTGCTTCCTGTTAGGTTTTCCACATCCAACATATTCTTAAATAAACGACGACATAACAATCGTGTTCCATTACACAGGTCATATCTAGGGTTTATGTTTCGCAACAACATCAAAGGTGCACCTTTTTTTACCTTTAAAATATGTGGCAGGATACTTCCTTGAGCAGTTGAGTTTAAGAACTCATATTGATATAAGTTATAAGTATCCCTTCAACCTCGTTAAATGACAACAAATTATATTATTCTCCTGGAAACTAATTGATAATTATGTCATTCAATTTTTTAACATCATCGTTTGTAGGTGTAATTATGGCTTTTTCGACCATATATGAATTATGATATTACTCCTCGCCTATGAATCACATACATTTCTCATATTAGATGTGTCTGAACACGTGTTGCATCCACATCCACAAATATAATTACCCTAAATTATGTGATTTTCTCAAATTATCAACGTTATTGGCGTATCAATATCCGTGTTGTATCTAGTGTCAGTGTTCATATCCATACTTCTTAGGGGTCCTCTCTTTTTATGGCCTCTCAGATGGTGGTTTGAATGTAACCAAAAACAAAATATGGTGGTTTAAAGCTTTCTAAAGTTTCTGTTTTTAGTTGTTGGTAACATGAGTGTGATTATCTTTTAACAATTTTCAATTGTTTAAACGGTTTTAACACTTTAATTTCACTATCTTTTGTTGGATATTGGATGGAGCCATGGGAGTAGTTTATCAATTGTATACATGCAGAACGTTTAGAATCACAAAGAATAAAGCAATGTTTTTATTCCTTTAAACGACAGTGGAAGGAGCTTAACGACAGGGAATTTTTTTTTTGAGAGAAGCTTAACGACAGGGGATGTTATTGCTTATTTTCTCTTTATTTAATAATTAAAAATAAAACCATGGCTTTTTTTATATAAAAAAGGCACGCTATCATAGTTTGTATAAGCAATTATAAACCAATAAAGTCAAATAATTCGAAAAATTAATCGTAAACAATTTGAATCATAATCACTTATAAACCAGTAAAGTCAAATATATAATTCATAAAATTAATCGACTTTGATTAGTTGTAACATGAAAGAAAAAAAAAACTAAACAAGTTAATTTTGAATTCTGATAAAGAGGGTTGAGAGAGTTGAGAAAAACTAAACAATGCGAGAACGAACTATTAATTGTGAGAACCCTACTTATTAATATTTAATATAGTGCTAACAAATCTTTTAGTAAAATATTTTGAGTCTTGATCTTTTTTTAGAGGATTTAATGTCCGATCTTTAACATTATTTTTTGTTCACGTTTGTTACTAATCTTTTTTGTTAGATGATTTAAAGTCCAATCTTCTATTCTCTATATATGAAAGTTAATGACTAGAAAAACACAATACTCCCCAAGTTAATTATTTGACACCTAAGCATATTTTTACCCTTTTGTGTCTTTTGTAACAAAAAAATCTTATTTAGAGGAGAGAAAAAATATTTGTGAAAATATTCAGGTTAATTTGAAACAAAATATTCCTTTTATATAGTTTTTTTTGAAAAAATCAAAATGTGATTATATTACTAAACCATAGCACTTGCAAGCACAAGGTGTGCCTACAGCTACTATCAAAAGTACAGAATAGTCAACCACAAAGTAATAACAAAAACTGTGGTTTAGCCAATACCTAGACAAGCCAAAGGACTTGACCACCACATCTAAGAGCCAAAAATAAACAACGGCTTCTTAACTTTGAGCCAACCTAAGGATAACAATTTAACCTTATCTAACACTCTGGGTACATCAGATACAACATTATTAAAAATTCTATTGTTGCGTTCTAACCACAAGACTCATGTGCACAGGAGCCAAATCAACTGCAAAAAGGAGCGCTTCGCTTTTCCCGCACCAATCAAAAAAGTGAACTGCAACAAGTGGTCAGACAAATGAGTGGAGTCCACTCCCATGCAACCTATCCAGTTACGCACCTGCTGCCACAACAATACAGAATTCGGACAAGTCAAAAACAAATGTTCGGATGTTTCCTCAATGCCACATCCTAAATCACATAAAGTCACATCTGGAGAAAGAGCCCGCCGAACTGCCAAGTTTGTCTTTGAAGGAAGACGATTTCTAAGAAGACGCCAAGCAAAGATAGAGACCTTCAGAGGAACCTAGGGATGCCAAACTAACTCAGAAGCTTCATCCACGGGAGGACTGCTACCCTCCGCTAAAAGATCATAAGCATCACGGACAGTGTAACCTCCTACTGGATCAGGAAGCCACACCCATCTATCCGAAACACCAGGCAACAAAGAAACATCAAGCAATAAAGTCCTAAGCTCCGCTAAAAGCTCCTCCTCCCACGCTCACAACCTACGCCTCCAAACCCAACCATCCACTCCCTCCTCCACACCTCGATAGAACAGCTCCGCCATCGAAATAGCTTGATTAACAGTTAGATCAAACAACCGACGAAACCTCTCTCGGAAGGGGACATCTCCACACCACCTATGTAACCAGAACAAAGTACCAACACCATCACCCACCTGCCTAAACACACTGCCACCAAACCAATCACCCCCTACATCTCCCCCTCCCTCACGCAACCTCCCCACCTCCCTCCACCACGTAGAACAACTCCGACCCCCAACCTCCAACCTCCCACCTAAATCGCCATAACGGGCGGCTAAAACACGGTACCACAACCCCTCTCTATCCACCAACATCCTCCAACCCCATTTCCCTAGCAAAATATATAGTTGTATCTAAACTAAAGAAAAATATTCATTTAATATAGTTGTATCTAAACAAACCAAACTATTAAAAAAATGATTTTATTACGATAAACAAACACAATAAATTTTAATTTTTTTTATAAGAGCCCGTTTGTTATAGCTTTTTTAAGGAAAAAATCACTTTTAAGATATTTGCATCCGTTTGTTATAGATTTTTAAAAAAATCAGAATCTAAAAATAATCTAAAAACAACTTCAAATGAGAAGTTGTTAAGAGCAGCTTCTCAAAAAATAAAATTTTGAGGAGAGAGAAAATATGATTTAAAAGATTGAACTAATTTTGTAACAAAAATCCCTTTTATATAGTTGTATCCAAACAAATGCAAAATAGATTCTGATTTTTCACAAAATCTCTAAATTATTTTATGTCAAAATCACTTTTATTTTAATCTGTAACAAACGGACCCTAAATCTCTAGAAATTAATTCTTAAATTATTGAATGTCAAAATCATCTTTATTTTATCTGTATCAAACAGGCTTAACTCAAAAATTTTAAACAATAATCTCTAAATTATTAAATGTCAAAATCACTTATTCTCTAAATATTACTCACTTTGTTTTTATTTAACTATCGTTTTACAATGGTAACATGAAATTAAGAAAGTGTCATTAAAAAAAATTATGAAAGTGAATTTTTTGGAGCTCTTTTTTCGATTATACCTTCATTTTAATCCACCAATAAAATATTTTTTTGAACAGGTTTTCTTTTTTCAATAAATTTGTTCTTCGATAACAAACGACTTTTTTTTTTCATTATTGTTCTTCTAATTTGCACTTGAATTTATTAACAATGATACGATCTTATTTATAATAAAAAAGTGGAAAGGATACACAAGCGGGGGACCAAACCAAAACCCTCGAAAAGAGAAGCAAAACAGAAAAACAAATTAAGAAAAACGATAAATCGGCAGACCAAAACGGTCCCTAAAAGTCAGCTAAGCACTTGTATAATCCATTTCAAACCAGATTCTTGACCAACGACGATGAGCAACGAAGGAACCTGGACGAAAGAAATCATCGGCTATATACCTTGGATATCCCAATAGAAATATTCATTGAGGAAGGGAGAAGGCGAACCCTGGAAGAGGGTTTGGTAGACAGCTCAATTGAGTTTGTTTTTCTTCTTCTGGATCTTTCTTTGAGATGTAAGTAGTGGATGGGACCTCGAAATCAATATTCTCGTTATTCATCAACTTCTGAACTAACATAAGGTCTTTTTAAAAACTAGGCAACTATGGGAAGGATAGTTAGAGAAATCATCCACGAGCTTGTTCTGGCTGTTATCATTATCTATTTCAACACTTACCAATTTATTTTGACAGTTATCAATCACATTCTTAGCAACCACAGTTACGAGGAGTTCAAGTGGAACCTCTTTGGATGCGCTATTTGCTAGAATATCATCATCAAAATCTTCAGTTTTCTCCTTTGTTGAATCATCATGGTGTCCCAAAACAGCGGTATCAGTTGCATATGCTTGAGAGTCGTCATTTGGAAAGTTAACGTCAACTTTGTTTTTTTTTTTTTTTTATAAATATTTTTCCATATTTTTAGTTTATCACTTTATTATATTTGGTTATGACTATTCCAATGTTTGTAATTAGTTAAATTGAGTTTTTAGTATATTTTTTAAATGATAACAGGAGTAATATTTTGTAAATGATGCATATTTATTATTTATAAATTTGTATAAAAAATATAAATATTTTTAAATGATATTTTTTTTAAGGATTTGTAAATGATATATAAAAAACACGGGTTACATTAACGTCATCTTTGTCATTAACGATATCTCTATTATTTATAATATTTTGACTTATGTTAAATCCAACACTTTATAATATTTAACGACAACTATATTAATATTTTTATATTTAACTTCAGCTTCATCATTAATTTTTTTCTACTTATTTTCTAAATGCAAATAACATTACAAATACATTTTATCGTATAACCCGCTCTTTAACGCCTAGCCTGTGCAGAGCACGGGCCCCGTGCTTTGCACGGGTCTGTTGCTAGTTAACATTATTACTTTTTGCTCATGTTTATTACTAATTATTTTTTAGAGGATTTAAAGTTCAATATTTAACATTATTTTTTGGTCACGTTTGTTACTAATCTTTTTTTTTAGAGGATTTAAAGTCCAATCTTTAACAATATTTTTTGCTCACGTTTGTTACTAATTTTTTTTAGAGATTTAAAGTCCAATCTTTAACATTATATTTTTTGCTCACGTTTGTTACCAATTTTTTTTAGAGGATTTAAAGTACAATCTTTTACATTATTTTTTTCTCACCTTTGTTACTAATATTTTTTTTAGAGGATTTAAAATTCAATCTTTAACATTATATTTTGCTCATATTTGTTACTAATATATTTTTTAGAGGATTTAAAGTCCAATCTTTAACATTTTTTTTGTCACATTTGTTATTTATCTTTTTTTAGAGGATTTAAAGTTTAATCTTTACCATTATTTTTTGCTCATATTTGTTACAATTGATCAAAGGCTAAGGAAGAGTAACTTATATTAATAAAATAATATGGAAATATTGTTTTTTGTGGAAGTAATAAATAATACGGAAATATTGTTTTTTGTGAAAGGGATATGAAAATACCTAGCAATATTTGTCGGTTGTATTGAGTGGAACAACACAGATGTACAACATAAAACCGGTTGATAAAAAAGTAACATGAGTGTTTGTTTTATGCTAGTTTTTTGTGAGTTTGATCTGTGGTTAACGGATGTAAAAGAGGGTTAACGGAGGCGATTAGTGACATGAATTAGTAATTCACACGTTATCTTATAATTGACTAACAGTAAAAACAGTTCATATGAAATTGTGCGTAAGTTTTCTCCTTAAATTAAATTTATTCTTATCTATTTGTTACATGTGTTATTTGTATTTAAAATTAAAATAAAAAATTAAGGGTATTTTTGGAGAAAAAAAAGTCCAACCCAAAAGTGTGCTGAAAGGGGTAACTTTCTTTATATATAGTATAGATTTATAAATCTTAACCCATTAAGCTATACTTAACCCTAATTAAACCCTAATTATAATCTCTTATTTATAAATCTTAACCTGTCAAACTATACTTAACCCTAATTAAACCCTAATTCTAATCTCAAAATTTCTCTCCTTTCTCCATGCATTTAATCTAAAAAATCTTTATTGAAAAAAGCCTTTGAAGGGATTTGAACCCAAACCTTTTTTTTTTTGAGGGAGTATTAATAGACCTTATCTCTTATTTATAAATCTTAACCCGAGCCTTAATAGCTTCTCCTCAACATTTTCACCACTAAGTCATTGACAATTTTATTGACTTAATTTTGCTCTTATTTATTAATTTTGTTAAGTCTGCATCAACTTAACCTAATTATTTCCCTCTAAAATGATGCATTAGGTTAGCAACAATTTAACCTAACAAATTCCCTCTAAAATGTAGCAATCCCTACTATTTCTCTTCACTGATGAGTTTTTTATTCCTATCATGTTGTGTCATCGTTTGTATATATCTTCTGTTTCTCTAGCCTTTGTTTTCCTTATTTATTAATTTTATTAGGTTTGTAGCAACTTAACCTAATAATTTCCCTCTAAAATGCTGCATTAGGTTAACAACAATTTAATCTAACAAATACTATATTCTTTTTTCTTTATAATTAAAAAAGAAGAGAGTGTTTTTTAATTATAAAGAAAAAAGAGAATAATTTCCCAATACTAATATTGTGATTAAATAAATAAATAGTCTTTAATAGATTATGGTTTCTCTATAAAATGACATTAAGGATATATTGAGACGAATTTGATTGCGATATTCAATCTCTAATAATTTAATTTGTGTTTATTGATAGATGCGTTCGTATATCATGTGTTAAAGATCATTTGTGCGTGCACAGGTTAAAAGTCTAGTTTGTTTAAAAAAGAAAATACTTGAGTTATTATTTTTCTAAAATACTTGAGTTTTTTATTTACGAAAAAAAATAAAATTATGATATAATATGTGCTTATAGAAAACGGGGAACATGGAGAAGTTAGGGTGCAGTTTTTTAAAACAATAATTATAACTCAGAGGCATCATATAACAATAATGGCATCTCATGCTGATACCCTAAAACTATCATCTATCATTCCAATAAAAATATTTAAATATTCAGTAGACCAAAAAAGTTTGGGAGATTAGGCCAAAATTCAATTAAACAATTGAACTATCACTTCAATAAAAATATTAAAACATTCAATAGACCAAAAAAGTTTGGAAGATTACGCCAAAATCCAAGAAAATAATTAATCGAACAACTAACAAGGCAACAACTACCTCTTTCAAGACTTTTTCCCTTCGACCGAATAAGTTAAAAAAATTGTTAAACTAAAGAGAAATATTAACATATAAGTTAATGAGGTAAATGTAAAATAAAATTTGTTGGAATTTATGCATAGAATTTACTAATTTTTTAACTTTTTATTGATTGAATGCACAAGTATTAAGGGTTATTTCTATTATTGGGTTGTTTAACATGTGTCTTTGGGACACAAGTTAGCAAGACCCTAAATTAAAAAGAAAATATTAACAAAAAGGAACAACCTAGCTACCATTTTATTTCAACTTAAACCGTTAGAGTTAAAAATTAATGGAAGATATCAACTTGAGAAACAGTAATACAATTAAGACTTAAGAGGCATAAGCTTAATATCAATCAATTATGAGACAAAATTATGTAATTTAGTAGTTTCTTTGTTATCTCACTCTTAATTATTTCTATATTTTGTAAACAGTGTCGGTGTTGAGTCTGTTGACACAATTGTTTTCAATGGAAAGATAAAATTGTCGACGATGATGTAGTAGAACAAACTATAAGACTACATAAAGGGTCACACATGGTGACATGTGCTAGTGTTACATTGACGGTTAGAAGATGGTATTACGTTGATTGCCTATAAAATTACTAGGATTTCTGTTATAGTAAGGATTTGATAATGATCAAATTACTAACATATCACTCAAGTAGAATCTTTGTTTCTCATAAATAACTATTTTGATTTATCATATCACAAATAGTTTATATTTTGTGATTATACCTTGTTTATACATATGGTAAATTGGTAATGAATAATGATGTATAGCTCTTTGGGCAAAAAATAAAAACGATCTATAAGAGAATTACAGTGGCAATGACAGTTCATAACATTTTGAATACGGCCATGTCATTTAGATGTATTAACACAAGATTTACAAGATATTCCGGAAAAGGGTTAAAGGTGGTGTTAAGTTAATTAGTGGAAAGAAAGAAAGAAAAAATCATTTCTTCCGGTCACTTTCAGGGTTTGAAGCAACTTCTACAACAACTGCTCGAACCTTGAATCGATCAAGTTTACGAGCCAAAGACTGTAATGGGCTTGAACGACCACGTGTTCTTGCTGAATAAACCCTTTTAAATTTAATCACCCGCTTCGTTGTTGTTGGATATTGTGCACAATTATTTGAGTTATATTGGTCACAATTGCCTTGTTCAGGCAAATTGGAAATTGTATTGGAGTTCTTCAAATTATATGATGTTGAAGTTGATGTTGTGGGTTGATCAAGAAGTCCAAAGCGTGATTCTGAGGTTATGCCATCACTTTGAAATGTCTGCATGTTCTTATAAGATTGAAAACCAATTAAGTTAAACCTTGGTAATGAATTAGTGATCGATGCCTTCAATATGGAATAGAAAATTGATTAAGTAGATGAAGTAAGGAGTTGTTGCTGATTGCTGAAGCCAATAGAAAAGTTGAGAGTATGATTTGTTTGGCTTGTGCTTTGCCGTGGCATAATATATATATAGGGACTGTCTCCCTAAAACCATGGGGATGCTTCCTGGACAGTGTTACGTTTATGTTGACCAACCAAATCAAAGTCTTGGCTCTTGAAGTAGTCTTTGTTAGACTTGTCCTTAATTAGTTTAGGTCACGTGGTATGGGCCTTGAAATTTTATGTTACTGGTTCTTAACATCCAACGGTGAGGTAAACGACTAGTTCAAAACAATGCTAGCTTGATGTGCCTGTCCTCTGTGTTACTTTGTACCGCTGTTACACGTGTATATCAGTTTAGATGTAGATGTGGGTTGGGTCATGAAGGTTTTTTTATGCAAGAGAAAGTCAAACTCAGATGACATTTACATAGATATTTTGATGTTATTCATCATCTACCTTTTCATATTTGCAACAAAATTCAATTATTGTTAATAACAAATATTAGTATAATTATTGCTATCTTAGTCTTTTTTTAGAACTTAAACCTTAGATTTTTAACTCCTTAACCTTTAATTCAAATCAAATCGACCAATAAAATTCAAAACTCAATCGTTATAAGACGCGAGTTGAATCAATCTCTGGTTACATTCATTAAAAAAAACTAATTTATATAATTTGTATCGGTTAATTGGCTCCATACATCATATAGCAAGAATTTTTAAGTTTAAATTTAAATTTTAAAAATAAAGACAATCTTATTCAATTTGCAAGTTAATAAAAAAAAGTATTTTGCATTCTATAAATAGTACCTCGTAAAATCTTGTTTCAACAAAATAAAAAAGTTATTAGAAAACAAAATACAAATCTTGTTTCAACAAAATAAAACAGTTATTAGAAAACAAAATACAAAGATAAGAGAGTACATACTTTTTATAATCTTTTTTGGGAGGAATTCTTTTTATAATCTTGTTTTTTCTAGTAATTAATATTTTTCTTTTCAAACAATATACATGATGTTTTCAAAATTCACATTATTATGATGGTCAATGTGGCTAGTAGCAAAATCTCCGAGACATTTCAACAAAGATTTGCTCGGTAACCTCCACAACAATGTGGATTTTCTAATGTTAGAAAATCACAAAATCACATTTACACGTAATAAATTATCTCGGCGGTTAATTTGAGATCAAACAGTTTGAATTGCACAAAGATAAATTTAATATCAAACAATCTCGATCATTAATTTAATATTAGACCGTCAAGATTAAATAATGTAACCCTCACCAATGAATTTGCCCAAGTATACCAAGCCCCATAAACATTCTCAACTCTGCCGCCTTCTATATCGAGCATCATCTTACTTCACAGTAACAAGTGGTGTCCAATGTCTTTATTATCTTACCCCCAAACACATTTCCTTTGTGTGTCTTTTGTATGATTTAAGTAAAAAATATGATGGTGTGCCTTTCTTGTAAATAGAGTGTCGTGCCATGCAGCACAACTCTTGTTTCAATTAGTGACCCGTTAACCCAATGCCATGACAAATTAAATTGACGTATAATGTATTTCCTTTATTACACTTTAATTCTTTTCGACCAGTGTTAATATACTTTCTTATAGTTTTATGGTGTTAAAAATTAGGGAAAAGAAAACGAAAACACATTTATAAAATGATATAGATTAGTCTATTAAAGGATTCGAAAAATCAAATCATGCCGGTAAATTTAAATGTGTTGAGCAACAGTCGGTAGCAAACAAATCAAAGTAGACTAAGTCAATAACAATAACAACGGACTTAGTAACTAAGCAAAGCAAATCCATAAGTAAGACCAAAGTATAAACAAAAAAGAGTAGAGAAACAACACATCAATATTTGTATATTCAATTGAGCCCAAATTGAATTACACCTACGAGAGAGAGAGAGAGAGAGAGTAACTCTTTGAAATGAGGGATACAAAGACATTACAAGAAGTTATATTAACAAGCTCACAAAGAACAAACCATAATTTCTACCTATTTATTAAGTCACTCAAACCCACAATTGAGAAAGTGTTAATCATCCCTCGAATGAAATTTCAATGACCTAAAGTGTATGAAAAGTGTTTCTCAACTCAAGAATCTCACTCAAAGACGTTCAACCCTTACAATCTAAGTTTCCTAAAATTTCTCTCATTCGCTTTGGCAAGATTTCACAAACAATAAAAAAATGCTTAAATAGGGTCCAAAATCCAAGCCAAAATCGTCTTGCAATTTCATCCATCATGTCGTGATTCTGCAAGTACAAAGAGTCGTTGCAGCAAGCATGAGAAATGATCTCGCGATTAGGATCAATCATGCAGCGTTTTTAAAAGTAGCACACCAAGTGATTTTGAGTCATAACCAACCTCAAGTAAATCCACTTGAGTTGTCTTAGTAGTGTTGGTTTGATATCTTAGATTGTGTTTCGCTCAATGTCTCAGCTTCAATTCTCCATGATGCTAAAATCGGTTGGTTAATTAGACTTCTTAAAAAAAACAAGTAAAAATGAGATCTTTTTACATGTTAATTGTGTTTTTCTTCTAAAACTGAAATATTTTCATAGCGTCAAATAAAATAAAAAAACAACCATAATTCTCTTATTTTTGAAAAAAGCTAGCTTACACAATTTTAATATGTGATTCTTAGATGTTGAAGTGGTTTTAATGCGTGGGTATATATTTTTATAGTTTTTATTTGACTTAAATATAAATTCGGTTCTTTGTTTAGGTATAATAACCATAATTGTCTCTCCAATTCTAACTGCGCAATTTTGGTCTTTATTTTAAAAAAAATTACAAACACGTGAATTAGGTGACATGACATGAAAACGAATTGCCTATTTATTAAGAGTCTTTAAAATTGATATTCAATTGAGTCATGATCAAGCATATAAAGTAAAAAAAATATATGATACAAGGAGCAGAGAGTAAACAATTCATTTCCATATTTCAAATTGGATAGTCAAAATTATAGGTTGGTCAAAATTATGAAATGAATGACTGATAATGATAAATTACATACAAGGGACTGAAATCGAGTGTTTCACCAAAACTATATTTAAGCCTTTTATTTAAACCACAATATTACAGTTTGTTAATGAATCAGATGTTATGTTAGTATCAAGATTTTATAGTCGGATCTCATGGTAAGACTTCTTTATTTTATTTTATTTTATAATAGATGAAATGACAATAGTTATTAGAAACTCACACATACAAGTTGAGAAGTCAAGGTTTGAACCCCGACCACAATGTTCGATCAAACAATTTCAACATTTTAACTAGTTGAATGAGGATCAAAGACTGAGATTCTTCAAAGTTTCTAATCTCACTGATTGTGGGGTACGTTTGAGATGCTTAACGATAGTAATTTTATTATTTTATTTCGTATGTATTGATATATAAAAATATGAATGAACATAAAACATAAAAAGAATGATAAAATTGTGAGCCATTACTGCTATAACATATATTTGCAATAAAGCTCATCAAGTTATGTTATTTTATAATTATTTCATTCACATAGTTAATTTTTTATAAATAAAGAATAATGAGTGAGCATGACAAAAATAAAAATTAAAAAAAAGAGTAATAAATTGAAATCAAAACCATAATATAAAGTGTTTTAGAGTAAAAGTACACAATGTATAACACACAAAATAACGATGATATAAATTTGGAGACTGTAACACGAATTGGACTACCCCTTTGGGAAAATCACAACAATTTTGAAATGAATCAAAGAATCTATTTTTAATTTTAAAGTATCATACAAATAATTACATGTAAAAATTAAACAAATCCAACTAGAGAAATTAACTTATTTCTTTCCATCCTCTTTGACAACCACTTCTTCAGCAACAACAGTTCGAATCTTAAACCGACCAAGCTTCTCTTTATCTGATAGTCCAATTTCACCAGGACCAACCCCACGTGAATTGCCACTATCTGATTTACCTCCTCTCTTTCGTTCTTTACCCAACACTTCTTCCAAATTTATTTCATCTCTTAACTTTGCTGGAAGTTTCTCATAAATCTTGTCCAAAACACGATTTCCAAGCTTATCAACAAGTACAAATTTCTTCTCTCCTTTCTCTTCTTTTAACATTGTTGGTGGCACCACATGCATCGGATGACCAAAAGTGTTATTTTCGCGTTGTGGATATACCGTGGAGGGTGTTTCAAAGCTTGTGTCGTAAGCATTTAGGGGTCTTGTTGGTTGAGGAAGTTGATTAATAACCAAGTTTTCACTTGCTGAAACCATAGGCATTGTAGAACCTTGCATGCGTTGTAGGCTTGTAGCTAAAAAAAGGACTTAGAAAAAATCGAAACAGGAGAAACGTTTAATAACTTTAGCTAGTTTTTGTTTTTTGTATAATGCACGTTAACACTTGTAGATATGCAAGTATTTATGTATTGCCTTTCCATATATACTCATGAATTCTCGAACTTTCATGGAATGTATTGTACTACGAGAACTAGTTAGGAATTGAAATGTCAAGGATGGTCAAAGACGGAACATGTCTTGCATGGTAAGTCATTTTGATATGTTCATAGATATTGAGTCAATATGGTGGAACTTTATTGCCAAGTAAAAGTAAACATCAGAAAGAATATTATTCTCTCAATAATTAATGTTGTGACTTATGAGACCAGTTACGAACAAGAGAAGGAGAATTTGACACGATATCATATTATTGATGAGGGTAAGAGTTTGAATCTTCAAAGGCCACATAGCAGCCTAATTGATAGAATTTTTTATTTTTTTTATTTAGTTGGCAATGATTTGTGCTACACAATTAATATCAAGCAAGTGATAATAACCAAACCGTTGGAAATGTTGGTGGCAACTATCAATGTTGAAGACATATCATTATTGGTGGTTATCAATCCTTATTGAACAATAATAATCATTTCAAAACCGATGCATTAGCTGCTTTATTTTAATTTCATTATTGGTAATTTATCTACTGTTTATTTATAATTATATCCATGTAAATCAATAAAGCGTTGTTGGTTCAAAGTTCTCATAATTTACCTTTAGCCCATAACATCCATCTTGAATTTGAGGTTGATTAGAGATAATGTACAAAGGATATAACTCTAACTAACAAGTTAAAAACCAAACTAATTTTTAAGTTATTATTAGATTTAGTTTGTTATGGTTGGTTTGATATATAGTCTTCTCCAAGGTTGTTAAAATCGGGATTTTACTTTAGGTCGAAAGGAATAACAAAATTGAAAATAGTAAGATCGTAATCAAAATCGAAAGATTTTACTCAACTACTTTTATAGAATAGATATAAGAAGACCTTCCACGTAGAGTTTCTAATATATCTTTCCATCTGCATTTTTTTTAAGCACTCTACAAACTACTTATAACACAAATCAAGAACTTTGAGATCCAGAGCAGTTCTGGTCAGAAGACTCATGCCATCACAATAAAGAGTAATCACTATTTGAACTTGTAATAAATATAATCAATAGCTCTTTAATTACACGAATAATTTGGGTTACATGATGCAAAACTAATAACACATCCTCTAATCAAGAGTATTTTTGGCATCAAAATATTGATATGCTGCAAAGTATGTCTGACCAACTGTGAGAACCAGCAAAACCAATGCAGCCAAAGCAGAGATAAACGACCAAGGAGTATCAAAATAAGTATACTTAAAACTAGCCAATTGCACATGCCAACTATTTCCATAATATTGATGAACCTCATCAAACAAACCAGACAAATAACACATATCCAAATCAACCGCAACATCTTTTCCAGCATTATTAATAAAATGTGCCATTTCACCTTCTGTCCCAAAATGATTCTCAACTATGTTCCTTTCACATAAATACTCAACATCCCTATAAGTATTGATCAAACAATCCAATAATGTTACATAGGTTGTAAAATATAGCTGCATCGAACTAGTACAACCGCTGTAACATTGTTCAAAAGCAACACAATTCAACAAAAATGAACTCATGAAATCATCCATTGCTATTGTTGGCATTTCAATCACGCCGTGTTTGAACTTCACATTCAAGAAACTCTCTCTTTCGTTGCTCTTCCCTGGATTTATCTTAATCCCACTACGACGAAGCTTTGTTACACAATGAATTATGTGCGTTGGTGTGGTAACTCTTTTGAGTTCCTTTTCTTTTACGCTAATCGGAATAAAACTCGAACGAACCAAATCAAGTAAATGCTTTGATTCATTCTGCTTTGTTATCATCATGATAACTTCTTCTTCTGGTCTTTGTAACGAGTTGTTGAAGAACTCCATAGCAAGATATGAAAGTGTTACCGTTGAATTTTCATTTGGTGGTTTTGAAATTTCAAACAAGCGTTGAAGAACAAAGAAAGGGATTTGATTTTCAAGCTTAAGAAAATCTCTATAAAAAAATGGTAAAATCCATGCCATGTTAACAAGTGGGTCATCAACTTCAAAAGGTACTAACCTTGCAACTTTGCGAAAAAGTTCAATGATGAAACAACCATCAAGTACCATCATTTCAACAAATTCGTGTGAATCAAGTTGAATGGTTTCAGAATAACACTCTCTGGCTTCATTTTCTAATGGTGAAATGGCTTTGAAAAACTCTTCTAAGGGTAATTGTGTTCTTGTTAGAAGAGAACCAAGATAACGATATTTGTGTTCTTCGATCATGTTGAGACGAGGTTGTCCATGATGGTAAGGTCCTATGGAAACTATACGAGGGTGGTATGCTTTTACGTTTGCTTCAACAAAGGTTTGTGGTACCTTGAAGATGCAACAAGATATTTTTCCTGCGGATTTGCTTAGTAATTTTGGGTTTTCTGAAATTTTGTGTTGCATTGAAGCTAATCTTTCGTTGTCTATTTTGCAGATATCTATCACATGGTGATTTTCATTAGATTCTTCATTGTTGTGATTATTGGTTCTCATCCTAAATCTTGGTTGTTTCTTTGGTTTTGTGTTGTGGTGGACTGGTGGTATCTCTTGACGATTCAGGAATAAATTGTTGTTACATGGTTAATGATTAATGATGTCAGAAAATATATAATTTGTTATATGAGATTTTATATTTCTTTTCTAATAGTATAAGATATTTGACTAAGTTATGTTGACAATTTGAAAACGCTAATGCTGCTTGTTACAAAAATAAATTCAACGAAAAGCAACAATTGCACTAATTTAAACTTGTAATTATCAATCTATCTATCATCCATTTTTTTATTACCATATTGCCCTTGTATGGCAAGAGCTTTCCTACGTTTCGTTAAAATCTTTTCTTACTAATGCTCATTTGAAAATAATACGAAAAGGGAAATGGTGATTTTCTTTCTTGATTGTCTAATGAATGGTCACAGTGATCTTTTAATGTAGCAAAATTATAAAATAATCTCTTATTGAATACATCGTTAGTGAAAACAATTCTTGAGGAAGACAAATGCTCATATTTTCGATCTAAGTGAAAATAATACTCTCTACTTTAACCCTTTGTGCATTAATCCACCATGCTTCAACGCTACAAGAGTTCCAAGGTTATGGCACTAAAGGAATCATTTTAACCTTGAAAACTATTTTGACTAACAAAACGTATAATCAAAGATTATTTTATGATTTTACCATATTAAAATATTTTTGTGACTACTCATTATACATTCAAAGAAGAAAAACAATTATTTAGTTCGTAAAACCTAACTCAACTAATGTCATACCCTAATTTTTGACCAACTTATTTTTTATTTATTCGTACGTTGATCTTTTTCAGTCGTTCGTTCGCACGCTAATTTTTGTAATATCGGTTTTTATTCGTATTTGTGGTTGCATTTATTTTTCATTCGTCGTTTATATTTTAATGTCGCTCGCGTATTAATTTCGTATTTTTTTATTCGCGTTTTGTGCGTATTTTAGTGTAGCGTAACGTTTGCGTTCTTAAAGTTCATTTTATTCACGTCGTTGATTTATTGTTTTAATTAGCGTAAAAAAGGCCCCGTATTTCAGTCGTCTCAGACGAAATTTCGGCAGAGAGGTATTTTAAAATACCTCATTTTTTGGTTCCGACGGGACATTTTTATTATTTCTTTTTTATTTTATTATTAATTTTCGTTTTTATTATTATTGATTTATTTAGTTATTTCTTTTTTTATTTTATTATTTGTTGCTATTTATTCATTTTTATCTGTTTTTATTATTTTTTAAGTCATTTAGTCCACATGTTAATTTATCATTGGTTCTGGTCCAACTTTCTCTCCAAGTCTCAGCCAAGGGTATTTTCGTCCATTCCGTGTATCAGATACTTAAGGGTTTTTGTCAGAGTTAATCAGGTCAGGCACATATTTCCACAAAAACACCAATCCCATTCTCTTTCTATCTTTTTCGAATCAAACCACAAAAAAATCAAAAAATGATATGAATGTCTCAAGAACATTCATGAATGTCAAAATTTCCAGCAACTTTTTTTCATCCAAACTGTCAGATCCAACAACAATAACACGTACTTTTTTAGATCCACACAAACAACAACATATATTTTTCGGATCAACAACAATAGCAACCCATTTTTTCGGATCCAACACTCAAGAACAAAAACGAAACGGAAGAGGAACAACCGAACCAAACACGAACCTTGAATGGTAAACCGAACCCATACCTCACAAATCAAATGTCAAACCACAACACAGAATCAGAGAAACTCATTTTTGCCAAGGCCGAACCGAACAAGGATTTAAAACGCAAGGCCGAACAAGAAAAAACAAGAACAAACGCATAGGCAAACCGTTTCACGCAAAACGAACCGAATGGAAAAAGGAACAAGCGTAAAGAAAGAAGCAGAACGTGAATCCGAACCGTAACAAGAAGAAAGAAGAAGAATCCGAAAAAGAAAAGGAGGGAACCGAATTTAAAGGTGATGTGAGTTTTCCTTTTCGATTTTGTTTTCTAGATCTAGGTGTGTACGTTTGGTTTTTGTTGTTTTTGAGTTGATATTTGAGTAGAGGAAAGAAAAAGGTATGTAAAAATGTAGTTTTTTTTTTTAATCGGAGAACTTTGATTTCTCCGGCACGGTGGCGCCGCCCTGTTGGGCCGGCCACCACCGCACCGGAGCGGGAGGGTTGAGTGGAGAGGATGAAGGTGGCTGGGTTTTAGAGAGAGGTTGCTCTCTCTCTCTCTAAAACCGAAAATGAAGGGGATTTGTGTGGTTTTCTTTGTTTTTTTTTTAAATAGCCTATTTATACCATGTTTCTATTATGTTTGTGTGTCCCTGTACATTGTTCTTACCATGCTCCTTCGTTTCTTTTTAACCCCTTGATCTTGATCTTGTGGCTGTGATGAGCCTGTGTAGTGTTTAAATTTGGACCTCTTGATGCATCAAGTGGTCCAAATTTATTCCAGCTGAGCCAATTTTATTTTACTTATTTCTTCACTATTTTTATTATATTCTACACTTTTTTTATTTATATATATATACTTCAAATGTTTCTTTTCATTCTTAAAATTTTATTCATTTATTTTCACTACTTTCTTGGTACTTGTTCGTTTATTATTAATTGTGGTTTGTTGCTCATTTCCTTTCATGTTTATTTTAGTTTAAGTTTGTTTAGAAATATTATATGTATATTTAAATTTTTCGTCATTTATTTTATTTTTGGTTTAGTTTGTAATTAGGGAAGTGCTGTAATTTATTTTTACTCATTTTTTTTCTTTTAAGACCATAGAATGTATTTAGGGTATGTAATATGTAACCGGCACACGCACTGACACGCGCACCGACACTCCACTTTATTTATCGCTTTATGCTTATTTATTTTTTCGCCGTTACGTGAATTCATCGTTACCTTAGAAAATATTTTCATTCAAAAAATCAAAAAATTCAAATTCAAATTTCTTTTAAGTAAACCTTGGCTTGTAACCCAAGTGTTTTTCCTTTTATTTTCCTTAATCAAATGTTAATTAATTTAATATCCACATTAGACATGGATTTCGTGCAATTAAAATTAACCAACTTCATCGTATTTTCTTCTCATGCCTTGAGGCCTCTCATCTCTTCTTAAAATTTTTTCAAAAAAATGTTAAAATCAATTCAACTCGTCAAATAAGTTCTTTAGCCGAACTACTTGATTTTGATCCCGATTTACTTGGGTAAGTAGGCCAAGGGTTTCGACCCTTCCAAATCAATAAAAATAACCAAAAACATGCTTCATCTTTCTCCTTTCTTTCACTTTAACTCTTAACTTTTTTTTAATAAGTAAAATTAATTTAGCGCAAGATTAGAGAATAGGTAGAAGGTTCCTATGGGATACCATAGTCGGTTCGGGTGCCTAACACCTTCCCCAATCGAAACCAACCTTCGAATCTAAAGTCTATAAGGGTTTTTACTCACTTTTTCCCTTCCCGCGAATAAAAGTTGAGAGTTCAATGATTAAAGGTTCAAATCCGATCAATGATTTTGATACCCGAAAATCACGAGCACAACTAATAATACTAAGAATGTTAGGTTAGACGCATTCCCTCATGTCGAATCTGGAACCCTGTAGTGCATGTGAGTTTCATAAGTCTTTACTACTTCATCTACGAGAGAAAAAAGAGAAAAGAAAAAAAAAATTGGTCACCTGACATGAAATATTTAAGTTGCCGTGTAATGAGTAAGTCAAACCAAGTGTTCAATTTCTTTAGCCTTACGGCTATACTACGTGTCATAAGAGTCGAGTGAAAAATAGATTAGTCTTTGTTTGTTGATACGAAGCTTCAAGGAAATATAAGCTACCACGTTAGCTTGAATTGTCACACTTGTAATTAAAAATTCAAAATAAAGGTCAAGTGACATTTTTGTGGAGTAGGAATAATCATCATATCAAATGCATACTAACCTAGCATTTGGGCTAATTTTATGAAAAGGATGGAAACGTCACGTTAATATTATTGTGATTGTTGTCAAAATAAATAAAAAATATTTGTAAGGATGATGTTAACACGTGTTAAAGTTGTTGTATAGAAAAGAGTAATTATGTGTTATTGTACAAAAATGTCATTCATTAATGGTATTAAAAAAATAAATTAATAAAATTATAAAAGATAAAGTAATAAATGGTATAATAAAAAAATAAATATTAATAATTCGTTGATATTGTAAATAATATGTAATTTAGAACAAACACATTTTGTTTAAATGCAATATAATTTAAAACGAAATGAGTAAAATCAAGCAAATGATAATCTTAAAAAGAAAAAAAAAAAAAAGCAAGTGATAAAAACTAAACTGTTGTAAATATTGGTAGTTATCAATGTTGGAGGCATATTATTATGGGCATTGAGGTTCCACAATATTGTGGTTATCAATCTTTGTTTAGAGGCAACAATCATAATGATTGATAGGCTCACTCTAGAGTGGAAGAGCTTCATATTATTATATACCGACAATACTAGATATTTTTTATTTCATCTCGCTTTCCTTGTTCTCTTCTTTTGATACTTGACATCTAGATCCTTCTTTCTCATCCAACAACGTTGAGACAGACTCTCACTTCATAATTGACTCCCATGTGCCTTGCTTGGCTGCTTTTTTTTTTTTGTACGTTCGAGCAATTCACTTTGGAATTTAATATCCTTGTGCGAAGTTAATAAAAATTTTAATTCATAGTTGGCAACCAGAAACTCTTAATTTTCCTGCGGAATTATTTACAGATTTTGGTGAAAATTCTGCAGGAAGCCCGTTTTCTGCGGATTTTGCGAAGGAATTAGGTTCCCATGTAATACCTTTATGGATAATTGTTTTCTTAAGATTTTAGGATCCGCAGGAAGCATTCGGTCAGTGTTTGAGGAGTTTTCCTGCCCAATTAACACTTTCCTGTGAACATTCTCGCAGGTAATTCCACAATAAACTACGCAGGAAAATATTTCAAGAGAACAATCTGCATGTAAATCCGCAGGAAATATATTTATTTAAAAAAATAATGCCCTTTCAATGCATTCCAAAAATGATAAAAATATAAGTTATAGAAGATACACTTTCTATCCATATCAGTAATTAGAACAAAATAGAAATGTAAAACAAGAGAACATTTAACAATTGCACTAATCAAACATCAAAATAAAATTAAAAGTAACACATGCTCTTCGTATTTGATTTTGCACTCAGGACAAGCTTAGTTTCCCTTTCTTCTTTTATACTCAAATGAAGTAAAAAGCGTGAAATGCCCATTAGAATGAATGAAGTACTTAGAATGCAAAATAAGCAAATTGGATCAGGAATTCATGTTATGTGATCCTCGAACTAGTCTCCCCTTAGCGTCAATCAAAACCAACACTCAGCACCACCGCCTACATGTATATCAACCTCATCATTCATAATTTATTCAATAGTTAATCTAGCTACATAGAGCTAAAGTAAACACTACAATTGGTATTATCATATATCTTGCTTAAGCTTAAGTTTTTAGTTGAAGGAACATGAATTGTTTCTATATTGACACCACCAATGGATAAAAATTTAACATAATATGTATGAGGGTCCATTTCTCCAAAACTTTTCATGTAAGTCATCAAAGTAAGCATATGCCCTTATAAGTTTTTTCTTGACCATCAACATTTTAAAAATGTTAATGATAGCCAACATACATACATACATAAATACATAACATATAGGGAATTGAAATCATATTGGTCTTGTTGTGAATTCGTTGTGAAAACCACACCAATAATAATTTTGATGCGTGGAGCAAATTAATACCAAGTAATCAATTAAGCGGGTGACAAAATAATTCAAACAAAAATAAACAGCAAGAGATAAAAGGAAGAAGGAGAACACAAGAAATTGTTTACCCAGTTCAGTCTAATAATGACCTACTCTGGGAGAGAGATCAGCTCTCCGTTCCACTATAATGATATGAGTTTCTTTACAAAGAGATATTGAGTTACAAGAATCAGTCTTCAAACCTAATTCTACCCAAGTCCCAATCTCTTCCCGTGACCAAGAGACTCAATCCTAATAGTGTTTTGTTCAAGGTGAATCAAAACAATCCCAACCCTAGTGTTTGTTGCCAAGAGAATTTCTCTATAAAACCCTAGTTTATATGTTGGCTTATAAACCCTGTTTTTCTACACACTTAATCATCTGATACAAGGCTTTTATTTATAGTGGAAAACATCCCTCAAAAATTGGAACAAATCAGGCCCATGGGGGAAAAAAACAGATTTATTTTTCCCTGTTGTTCGCGAATTCGGGCGCCGAACTCTCTTGTTCGGGCGCCGATTTTTGTCGAGCCAGAAGGCTCTTTCTGCAGGTACAATTCGGGCCCCAGACTACTCCATTCGGGCCTCGGATTGAACAGTACCATAATGCATTTTTGAGTCATTTTCCAACAGGTCTGTATTATCAAGTCTATTAGGATCAATGTACCTTTAATCAATTAAACAAAGAGTAGGCGAAAAATCTCTATCTACCTGTTGTTGCAGCTGCTTCCTGCAATACCTGCATCATTGGTATCAACTAAATTCTCTTCAGGTGATATTAACAAGGTACAATGTTACTAAATGGAATCTAAAAGCAAAACTGCAAGGGTACAAATCTGCAAAGTAATGATTTACCTCCCAACCATGAACTTTGGAAAATGTTCTTGCTTCAGTCTCATTTTCAAAAACATAGTCCATATACCTTAATCACAAAATGCAAATTCATATTTACATCTAAAAAGAAATTGGGAAACAGGGTTCTAAGTTCTCACGAAGTCTTTGAAAAAGGATATTGACAAAATTCTCACAAAGTCTTTAAAAAAAAGTATATTGACATAATAGTAAACCATAATGATTAAAGAGTTAGAAGAAAAAAAAGTTCTTACAAATTTATTAGATATAAAACAAACATCTGCATGACAAAAATGCATCAATATCAGTATATGTTTCATAACTATGAAATTTTAATTGACAATGCAATCATCCATGTTTGTAAAAAGCTAGAGTTATGTCATACCTCAATTTTTGACCTAAAATTCCCTTCTTTTTTTTCGTCTTTTGAACCATAACAATTTGTCGTTTCAGACGAAATCTCGGCAGAGAGGTATTTTAAAATACCTCATTTAGTTTGTTCTGAAGCCCAGTTTTTTAGTTTTATTTTTTATTTTTTACTTTCGTCCTTTTATTTATTATTTTTATCTTCATTTTCGTATTTTTTTATTTTATTTTTTATTATTTTATTAATTTCAAATTTTATTATTATTAATTATATTTTGTTTTTACTATTATTTTATTAATTAATTAAAAATGTCCAAAGTCCAAGGTCAATGGTTTGGACCAGAGATCAGTTTGGTCCCTCTGATCCATCGGTTTCTCCATCTGCGTTATTTTTTCCTTCTTGCTTGGTTTCTTTCTTTTTTTCTGATTAAGCAAAAGATCCAATCTCAACAGCTCTATTCAGGTCCTCATTTGTCCATCCAATTATAATAAAAACATATCCAAATCAATAGAAGAGAGGGGAGAAAAAAGGACACAGTCTCAAAAACCCTAACTTCAATATTTTTCTCAACCAACAGCAATATAAAGATATCAATGAATCAAAGGTAAAATCTAGGTCAGGACAAAAGCACTAAGAATATAAACATTGAAAATGAAATCCAAAGTGTGTTTGTGGTGATTACCTCTTGAAAACAAAGAGAGAACCTTGAATTTCATAAGGGTTTTTCTAACCTATGCAAGATTGCACAGCTTAAGAAGTAATAAATACCTAATTTTTTGGGTTTTCTAAAGTCTTATTAATGAGTTAATTAATTAACCATTTCTTAAAAACTGTTTTTTTTTCTCTCTCTCCTATTTTTGTTTGTTTGTGAAAGGCTTTCTCATATTTATAATTGCCAACGAATGTGATCACATTACCCTTACCATACATGCTACAACTTGTAACCAAAAAAAAATCTCCATGCTAAAACTTGATGAAATTTCAATTTTAATCGGTGATTCATGCGGTTCCCAGCAATCAAATATATTACCCTACTATCAAATTCTAAATAAAATAAAATATTGTTAATTAGAGAGGAAAGAATCATAGTCCTTGAAATTGATTTTTGTTTAGTGTTATTAGTGGGAAAAAGAAAAACCGACGAAGGGAAAGGGATGAATACTGAATCAAAAAATCATGGGGTATTTAATTAAAATTGACGAAGAATAACTGTGAAGGTCTAATTTGTTCATAGTGGGCTCCATTTTGCTGGCAAATATTAATGTGAGAGAGAAAAACAGTTTTTTAGAAAAAGCAAGTTAATTGATTCATTAATAAAACTTTAGAAAATCCAAAAAATTAGGCATTTATTACTCCTTAAACTGTGCAAGATTGCACAGGTTTGAAAAACCCATATCATAAATAGATAGGTTCAAAGTTGGCTAGAATCAGAATTGCAGAACATGAAAATAAGAACAAAAATACAAAACAAGCTCATTTATATCCCAAAAGAGCTACTCAAAGTTTACATGTAAATCACATCAACACTAATTTGCATGAAATAACTTAGCAATGTTCTATAAATGCATCAATTGTTTGCACATCCAACAACGCATCAATTTCGAAAATTCTTATTGAAACAAAACATCAACAACATCAATAGGAACCAATTTGGAAGTCATTAATTGAACTCATGTTTACGCATCAACAATATCAACAACACAAGTCTCTAAAGAAATGCTGCAATGTTTACAGATCAATTTCAAAATCAAAAGGAACACTTCAAAAGAGTAGTTTTGATTCAACACATAAGAAAATGACAAAATGAAAAAGAATAAAAAAGTGACAAAGCTAAAAGAATAAAAAATTAAAAAATCCGCTGGAATAGTGACAAAAAATTCCAATATCTTCCGCAGGAAAAGCCTCAGCAAAAGTTAAAGTTACCTGCGGAGTCAGGATCCGCAGGCAATGTCTTCAATGTAGGAAAAACCGCAGGATAATCCTCAGGGAATCCTGCGGATTAAGCGACAGATTCTAGTAGTGTTTAGCTCTAGCTCTCACCATCACTATTTAAATGCATGCTTCTTCTCTATTTCCCACATAATTATCAAAATCCAAACAAAACTATTTATCATGAACCTCTTTGATAAATGAATTTTGGGGGGATTTTGGCTGATTTTTTTTTATTCCAATTATATCTTTAAACAAATTTTATATAATGATGTTATATTGTTGATGTTATTAATAATGATAAGAAGTTTTTTTTTAAGAATAAGATAAGAAGGAACTTCCCAAAGGTCATTGTCAAGAATTCCAAGAACAATCATCACAGATGACAAGACGGTAAAGACTTTGAAGTCATCTCGCGCAAAAGAATGTGACTACTGAAGACGGAACACCTTCACGCCCAGAAAGACAAGTCCATTACGTCATAAAGACAGTAATGACTTAGGGAGCAAACTATTCCAGGCCGGTTGAGAGCCAATAAGTTAAGGCCCAACCACGTTGAGGGAACATGTTAAGCTTTGTGTGGAACACCGTAATGGAGCACATCAGGGTCCACCTGAGTTGTTGATGCCATCTCTAATCGCCTCCTTGTGATGCGTCGCATTCCACAAAGGCAATTATTTTCCTCCTACACGATTATATAAGGGTGATATAGCGTCACCCCCAAGGTACGATTCACTTTTACCATATTTTGCACATATCCACCTCATTCTCATACTGACTTGAGCGTCAGAGTGATGATGTGCTTGTAAACACAATTCTCCTCCGTTGTGAAGGCCACTGCGAAAGATTAACGTCCACCGCAACGAAACTTCGAACACAGTCGTACCCTTTTCTAGATATTCATTGGACATATCAGAAATCAAATTGATTTTTATTTTTTTTGCAAATAAAATCAAATTGGTGTTGTCTCAAGCAAAATCGCAACTGATACATTGATGTCCCTCCATAATACCACGAAGAACGTTAATTAACAAAATCATGATAAAAAATTCATCGATTCTCAAAAGTTCACTTAGGCTTTGTTTGTGAGTTTGGAGGGGAAGGGACGGAAAGGCTTGGAAAAAATGAAGGAGTAAGTGGAAGAAATAGAGGATATTGTAAGGAGGGGCTTTCGAGGGCTTATTTTTCTTTAAAATATAAAACCCTCCTCATTTGGGGGAACTAAAAAATTTTATTGGAGGAGGGTTTGAGAGGGTTTATATGAATTCTTCAAATTTAATATATGTTGTTGTAATATTTTTCAAATTAAAAATATATTAATCACAAGCATTAATTATCACTCTTTAAAAAAATACTCTTTCAAAAAATGTGAAAGATTTCTCAAATCTTCCCTATATTTCTCTTCCCCCAAAGTTTTTCTTTCCCTTCCCCTTCAAACTCCCAAACAAAGCCTTAAGCAACCCAATTTATGGAGAGAAAAAAACATGGGTGTTTTTGTATAATTATAATGATGATTAGTTTAATGATAAAAAAATAAGTGAAAAAAATCAGTAACTTTTTTCAAAAATGACCCTTATAGTTATAGGTGCTCATGCTTTTTTGGTTCGTGGGGCTATTCCTTAACATGTCAAAATCAAATAGAAATAGTGGTACCTCTTATCTGTCAAGATTTTAATGAATTGGGATTAATAAGAGGTGAAGAATAAGAGTTTACTTGACTCTTTAAATTAAAAATAAAAAAAGTTAACCTGATAATGCGATTTATGTTTTGAATTTCAAAGTTCATTTTGTTTTTCTTTTTTCCAATTCAGGATACTTCTATGTTTGACAAAAAATGCTTTTTTATTTAGTTATTGTTTCTGTAGAAAATAAATTAATGAGGAAAGATATTTCATAATCCAATTTAATGGTAATGAAATGAGTGACCATCCAAAACCATTTTTTAAGTTGGATCCTCTCCGTCCCTCATTCTCTCCTTCTCCTCTATTTTCAAATTTGTGTTAGAATAGATAAAATCATATTAAAATAACAAACTCATATCGCACCCAAAAATAAATAACAAACTCATATACAAAAAAGATCAAACTTACTTCAGCTTTGCAAGTGGTATTTCTACGACATGGAGAAACAATAGAAGGGATTGAGAACCAAATTAGAGCAGGAAATTAAAATATGATATGAATTTGATTTTGGCTTTTTTTTTTTTTGGGGGGGGGGGGGGGGGGGGGGTTGTGAGTTGAGGTTCTTTCTGGTTCATAATTTCAATCTCTTGAATTATTAATGAGCTTAACCAATTTGAGAGAGAGAGCTTGCAATGAGAGAGAAAGAAAGATGAAGTTAATGAGTTAGATTTGGGATGGATGGACTATTATAAGAATTGGCGGGATGATCTAATCTAAGGCTGGAAAGAGTTATTTGCAACAAAAAAAAGATTGGAAAGAGTTGACCCATTATTGACCAATACTTCAATATGACCATGTTAAAATGCCACCTCACTTTAATTGATAAAAACTCAGGCCTTCCCTTTTTTTTTTTTTTTTTTTTTTGTAAAAAATATGAACACAACAACCTCCTTAATTCCCACCAACCAATCCTAGGCAGAGTACACTATGAACACCTCAAGTCTCAACATTTCTGAGACAATAAAGGAGGCTAATGCTTTCACAAAACCTTATTCTATTTTGCAGTTGAAGATAATGCAACAAAGACTCTCTCATCAATGAAATCACCTCTCCAACAAAAGCCGTAGGTAATATCATTGTCTCAGAAATGTCGAGACTTGAAAGCTAGCTCAAATAACCATCTAAATCTAACTTTGTTCTCTTAATTTGTATGTATTGCATAATAAATAAAATTTGAAATCCCAACTTTTATTTGCCTAATATAATTTTGCATTAAATCCAATTGTTTGGATTATTTTATTGCTCAAAGCTCAAACAAAACAATCTAGTGAGGTAGTACTTAACAAAACACAATTCCTGATAACACTATTTTTAGTGCGGTGCTTGTTATATTGTTCTAGCAGTATGATAAAACATTACTACTTCTTATGTGTAGAAGGTTTTGCTATGATTCAACATGATAAAACCAATAAATATACAATAACTTATTAGTGAATTTATTCCAATTTTTAAGATTGTATGTTGGGTAATACTTGAAGTATAATAAAACATTGTTACTTCTTGGTGGAAATGATTCAACATGATAAAAACAATCAACACAATAATTTGATTAAGGAAATTGTTCATGATTTTGAGATGATTAGACGTCGTCTTCGTTGGTAGTAGTTGGCGTGACGGATGTAGTTGAACGCTCCACTCTCCTTTGAGCTTTTTTTGCCTGATAATAAAATTAAACAACAATAGTAGTGTTAATAAGTAAATAAATAAAACTAATGCAATAACCAATAAAAATAAACACATTTAAATTTAAATTTATGTGCTGAACTTGCTTACTTCTTCCTCCCAGTTAGCACGAAGGATAAAAATAGCGTAGAGTAGAGTTTGCACAAGAAATGCAGAGATGATCCCAAACCACAACCCCTATTTTTTTGACAGGAAAAAGAAGAATATACAGTCAGCGCCTATGAAAAATAAAAAACACAATATACAATATATATTTACCATGGCATGCATGTGTAAGAAAAAGGCCAAAGCAACCGCACTTGGTACGCCTACAACATAAAATGAAGCAAGGTTTACATATGCACCGGTCTTTTGCCACCCGCATCCAGAAAGAACACCTGCATCATCCAAATTGTAACTGAGTAAGCTAATGGTTCAATATTCTGTATATCATAGTATGAAGATATACAAACATATATACCTGAAAGTGTACCCTGGATCGCATCAAGGAAACTTGCAACAGCCAAAATTGGCATCATGGTCGACACGTATCTGATTACATGTTTGTCATCACTATAGAGATCACCCCACACATTCCTCACTTGAATCATGGTTAACACCATCAATAAGCCTTCAATAAAGACCATAGACAATGCCACGCGAAAAGCTAATTTTGCGCCTTTTGGATTTCCACCTCCCAGTTCGTTCGACACCCGTACGCTTTCAACAAATCCATCAAATTACTCAACATTTATAGTGTCACTAGAAACTATCTTTTTTCCTGCGGATTTTCAGCGGAAAATATTCCGCGAGAATTCCTGAGGATTTTGCAATCTAACGAATTTTCCTCCAGATAACACAACCGTAGGAAACCAGTACTTTTCCTACGGTTGTACTTGCGATACGTCTTACTTGAAAATTCCGAAGGTATATCTGTGGTTTTTCCTGGGTGTCTACATATTGACTTTCCTGCGGATTTTCCTTTGGATTTATTTTAATTTTTTTTTCAAAATTTAAAAATTTTCAGTTTCTTCTTTTTTAAAAATAAATGTATTAGATATTGAATATAGACACTGTAATTTTAAATTTATGTACATATCAAAACTTATGTAAATGAAATGTCAAATCATTTATGTCAATTGCAATTAATTTTTTATGAATATGCAATGTTAAAAAAAAAATAATAATATTAGATACCTGATCCTCTAAAAAAATATTGGAACAAAAATATTTATAAAAATACTTGGACACAACATGTGGAGTAGGGACATCAATAATATATTTTTTTAGGGAAGGGCACATCAATAATTGTTGTAGGGTCGGTTTAATAGTATTTTATTTTACATTAAAACAAACAATTAAGTTTCTGACAATAATATAAATGGGATAAAATAATATATTGTACTATTATATAATGAGTTAAAACACTTTCCTGCAGATTGTTCTGCGGATTTAATTGTTTAAATGCAATTAACAACAATAGGCTTCTATAAAAACAGTTGGAAGAGATAATTGAATTTTTTTATCCAATTAAAAAGGTAAACACTTTCTAACTTACACTTATGTTTTTTTGGTTGGTTTTTTTTGTGTTATTTTTTTGGTTGGTTTAAATTAGCAAAACCTCATAATAAATATATATTATTTTTAGATAAAAAAACCTGTAACAAAAAAAGAGATAGAAAACTCAAAGTTTATCGTTGTTCTCTCTCTAACTGTTTCACCATCGCTCCACCGTCGTTCCACAATCGCAGCTTACTCTAATTTTGCACTAGTTAGTGAAAAAAATTGGGTTTATCGAGGGAAATTGGGTAAGTTAAGTCTGATTGTTCTAGCAAGGACTTAAACTTGGTACTCTGGATTTATCTGACCTATATTGAAGCTCATTAATCATTTAAGACTGCAAGGTTGATTACACTATTTAGTTAAACTGATAAGATTGATTTATTATTGATTTTACTGCTAAGACAGTAATGTAACAAATTTGTCTATCAAATTATTAATTATTTTATGCTTACATATATTCTTATCTTTTAGAAATTTTCTGACATTTCAGACAAAGGAAAGGCCTTCAACAAACTTCAAGGAGAAAATTCACAAGGACATAAATCCCAGCATGCGTGCTATATTGATTTGATTGGCCGGTGGAGGTATTGTTTCTAGATGGTCAATTAACCATGTGGTCAATTTGAATTTGTAGTACATTGCAATTTGCCTTTTGTCAATAAGAATATGTATACATTCCCTTTGGGAACATGTCTTAATATAGAGGTCATTGTGAAACCTTTATGTGTGGGCTAATTATCTATATATATTTCAAACTGCAGGTAGCTGAGGTGTATAAACTTGTACATGACATGTTGTATTTGACAATAAACTACATCAATTGATATCTTTCTGGGAATCCAATGAACTTGCAACAGTTGCAATTACTTGGAGTTGCTTCTATGATAATTGCCTCGCAAGGATGCATACAACTTCGTGTTTTTCTGATAATGTACACATACTTCAAGGATGAGGTTTGTGTTGAATTCTTTGGTTAAACTTGAGTTGATTATACTATTTGTGCAATTGTTAAACATTATATTGTTCTACACTTTTAATTTGTTCTAATCACTGAAATCCTTTAGTAATTTTGAATTTTTTTTGTCGATATGGAATGCATTATTATTGTAATTTAAAATTTTTATCGTTTTGGAGTGCATTGAAATGTACTCTTTAAAAAAAATCCATTTCCTGCGGATTTATTTGGGTTGTTCTACGGAACATTTGTGAGTATTTTCGCAGGAAATCAGATTACGGACAAAAAACTTCCATAAACACTGATTGAATGTTGCGTGTGGATTTTTTCACATTTGCTGCAGATATACCTTTCGTGGATCCTAAAATCCTCAAAAAACAATTATCCACGAAGATATTACCAGCGAACCTAAATCCTTAAAATCTGCATGAAACACACTTGCTCCGGAATATTTATTCAAATCCGCAGATAATTCCGCAGGAAAATTGAGAGATTTTGTGTGTTGTTTATTTCTATTAACTCTCATTAATAAATAAACAAGATCAAGTTTACAAAATAAAAATCAAAAAAATTTGTGACCATAGAATACCTGACAGCAGCATTGCACCCAAAAGGGATCATCCAAGCCAGACCAAATGTATTAAGGCTACAAATATATAAACAAAAATTATGTTAGACCAACAATTGGACACTTACAAGAGATATAGGACATAACAAATATAATGTGCAATAAAGAATGTTGTAATGTTACTAACCATATTGAAAGCACCGAAGTTTCTACTACTGGGTTCGGAAGAAGACCAGACATGAGAACCATCAGTTCGAATGTCCACACTTTTAAGCTGTGACAAAAATATATATCCAGTATCAGAAGATTCTGAAACTTATTTTTGCATGTTTTGTCTCTTAGGTTATGTGTTTGTATTGGATTGATCGTTTAAGTAACATGTCTAACACTACACATGACTTAAAAGGACGGTAAATGCAATTTTATCTAAATTATACTATTCATTGGCAGTACAAAAAAAATTACCAGATCATGAGAGCTGAAGGAATAGCAAGTTTAAGGAAGTCTTTGAGATTTTTCAAAGCTCCCTTTGAAAACCCTCTCCATGTTTGCTTGCAAGAGGTAGAAGATTTCACATAGAGTGAAATAAAAAAAACATTTACCCAATAACAAATGGAATTCGATAAAGCCGCTCCTTTAATTCCAAGCTTAACTTTAAAGATCAATATCCAACATAAAAGAGCGTGAAGCAAAGCCGCAATTCCAGAACTTATCACCATTGGTATGACGATGTTCTGATTCTGCAAGAACTTTAGAATACTTTGAAGAACACCGTAGGCGAACAAACTGGGGATCAATAAAGAAGCATATGATCCGGCTTCCTTCGCTATGGCTTTATCTTGGTGCAAGGCAACTAGAATCTGATTTGTGTTTGCCCAGATGACAGCAAGGATTACACTCACAACTGAGACAACAATCATGCATCTTTGCATGTGTATGCCAAGCATTTGGTACTGTCCTGCTCCATTTGATTGACCACATAATGTGTCCAGTGCAGTAGCAATTCCCATCTGATCAATAAAAACATAGATATATCATATATTTGTCCTAATTGACTGACATAAGAGTTGAGACATATAAGTAACTTTTATTGAAACTTTTTAGAGTTCTCTAATACTCACTTTGTTACATAATAATTATCACATTTGCAAGAAAAAATATTCTCAAAATAATTGTGATTTTCAGCATTCAATGTAACATTAATTTAAGCTCTAGCCTCATTTGCCTTTGCCTGATAACTTTGTTCAGATTTTCATCACATCACATCAACTTAAATCGGCACCGGTTGTTGTTCGAGATCTACCACTGATCACTATATACTATATTATTATTATTTTGAAACGTCAACTATATGCTATGTGTTTTCGAGGTTTATGACATACAATGTTAGAAGTTAAAAAAATTGACATGGAAAAGGTACACATATAAGATGATAGAAAAAAAAATGAATGTACCAGTAATGTGAAGCCAGTGACGGATGCGAAGGAAGTGGCCATGGAAACACCTGAAAGAGGGAGGGTACCAAGATGTCCAACAAACATGATAGAAATTGTTTGTAGAATATATTGTAGGATTCCAACTGATGTCAAAGGAAATGCCAACCATAGTTGTCTCTTCACTTCTGCTATCACTTGCTCTATGGTGCTTCTCATTTCTTGATCTTTAATGGTTTCTCTCTCCCTCTTCAAAACTGAATGGGCTTAAAACAATATATTCATTATTCTATCACATCAGTGTGTAAAGTAAATAACAGTGATGCTATATGTTCCGAGGAAAAAATTCAAGAAGCGCTCGCGAAACATCATGCAGCCAATCAAATTCGTTCCTTTCCGGAAATCATGGGTGGACTTGCTTTGATTATTATTTTTTTTATAAAGCGGTGCTCAAGTATTTGTAAAATCCAAAGGATATAGTTTTGCTAACTCACTCGTGGAATCATTCACGAACAGTGTTTCGGGAAGTCTAGCATTTTCCAGTAAATAATCTACTATCATAGTTAATTTTTATGTTTAGTAAATCTACTAAAATAATGTTTAATTTTAGTAAAAAGCAAATAACTTCTCTTGAACAAAAAAAAGAAAAAATAACTTCTCTTTATTATTTTAAAATAATTTCATTAAAGAATTAATCATTTTTGTATTATAGTTTTAGCTACTCCTTCCATCCTAATTACACCCTCTAGTTTAAGTCCATGTATTTGACCAAAATTTTGAATTAGATACATAAACTTTGTATGACAAATTTTTGGTAATATTTGAGGTATAATTCTAAAAAATGAATAGCAGGTGGTGACACCATATTTTCTTTCTTTTTTTTTTTTGGTAGAAGTGACACCATATTTTCAATCAGACAAATGAATAACAAGTAGTGGATAACGTTTTTTTTTTTTATTTACTCAAAAATGAATAACAAAAAAAAATATGATACCCGAAAAATATGTTTTCCAATCACACTTATTAGAAGATTGCCGCAATCAGATGATAACGAGTCCATATACCCGTGTTGTGCTGTCATTGTTTTTTATGTTCACAAAATTAGTTACTCTATTTTAAATCCCCAAATTTTAGACTCTCTTAATTTGAAATAAGTTTAATGTAGATATTTAAAATTTCAAAAGCGAAGGAAATTACTATTGCAATTCCAATAATTAATTTAATGAGGAGGTTTACTTCCTTACTCTTAAACTCAATAGAGGTTCACACGACTCTACTCATACACACATCGCGAAATATACTTTGAAACTCATGACAAGATAAATAAGTAAAAGAACTATGCAAGATAAATCCAAGTAGCAATTACTGTCATAACCGTGACTTTTATCATTTCCTTATATTCTAGACGTCTTTTTAGCCTGCATAAAATGTAGTGAGTAATAAAGTAATTGCATTGATATTCTAGCTTCTTTTTTTTTTTTGGGCGCATTGATATTCTAGCTACTGATGTGGTGATAGAAGGGAGAGGAATCAAAGCATCACAATATAATGCATACCAGGGTCTGAAAAAAATTACTAAAGGTTATTGGATGGAAAAAAAAACTCTGAAGAGAAATCTTGAAAAAATTGACGTGTTAATCAGGAACCCAGGTCCCACCAACCAAATGAACAAAAAGTGATCAATGCAATTAACAATTAGTTTTTGTTGGAAATTTGGAACAAAAAACCTATTAGAATAAACCTGTAAATATGAATGCACCAAAACAACAAATGTAAAAAAAAGATATCAAGGAATTTAAAAAAAAAGGAAATTGTCAATATAAATTAAAACAACAAATGTACACAACTTTATGGCCGTATGAATGATAATGATAAAATATCCTCCATAGTTCACACATACTTTCCTTCAATCCCTGAGAAGAATATTTTGTCCTATCCGAAACGTAGAAGGGAAAAAAAAGCAGAAAAATGAAAGTTGCAGAGAAGTGGGAGATCACGGTGTTTTCGCAAAATGGTAGAAGAAAGGAGTTTCACATAAAGAAAGAAAAATGTGAAAGAGCAGTTCTTGCATGGAAGAGGAAGAAGAATGGTTTGTTTTGAATATAAGCAATCCCATCGATTTGGTGGGGTCATAACTCATTGAATATTGACTTAGACAATGAAATTGACCATTATACCCTTATTTGTTGGTTTAAGAACATGAAAGGTTGGAGAGTGACATGTTTAGGCACGATTATAATGCAATTAGGTGGGCAAACTTTGTTTAGAGATTATTCATCTTTATCTTTATCTTTAATAGATACTTCATCCTTATATGTAACCCCCTCTGCATTATTCATATTTCTTAATAAAAGTTGTAAGTGTAATTAATGTGTTTGTTTTGTGTGTTAATATTACTAAATTGTCTTTTGTTTGTATGTATATTAAATTTGACTTTTCATATTTCAAGACAAGTTAGTAGTATTAATTAGGGGTATGTATAGGAAAAAATAAATAAATGCGTCTAGTAATTTGAAAAGGGGTTTAGGTTTAGGGACAAAAATAAAATCAAATGGGCGCTTAGATATAGAGACGGAGGGAGTAGATATATACAAGTACTTGGATCTGCAAGAAATTGATTATCTCGTTGATTAATAAATGTGGTAGTTGATCATGAAATGAAATAATAGTTGTTGTAAGCATGAGTTAATGCTTCTAAAAGACGACGATAACAACAACAATCAAACATTATACCACTAAATGGAGGTCGACTACAAAGACCGAAGTACGTCATATTGTTCTATTATAAACCAAATTTACTCATTAATTTATAAATCTTTTATAGTAGATTCTCTTATAGTTCTTTAGGTCTTTTTATACCTCTTGTAATATGATTATCCTCTATTTGATCTACTCTTAATACTATAGAATCTACATGTTTACTCTCTACATGTTCAAACCACTTAAACCTATTTTTTTCCATAATATTTATACTATATGTGCTACCCCAACTATCTCTACAAGTAATTTCTAATCTTATCTCATCTAGTCTTACCACACATCCAACACAACATCCCCATCTTCGCACACTTACTTTATTCTCGTGTTGGTTCTTAACCGTCCAATACTATGTTCCATAAGACATTGTTGTTCTGACAATTGTCTTGTATTTTTTTTCTCTTCAACTTAAACGGTACGTTTGTATCACAAAAAACACTTGAGACTACACGATTCTACTCAAACGAAAGTCACACGCTTTTAAGACTTATCTTAAAGTCTCCAACATCTCATTCAATTTCTCCCTTAACTCTCCAATTAAGATTACATCATCTGCAAAATCCATACATCTTGGTGCTAGATGTTGAATGTGATTCTTAAGTACATCAAAAACTAATGTAAAAAGGTAAGGGATTATGGTTGACCTTGGTCCAATCCTTGTTATGAAAAAATCATTGATAGGGATTAGGGTTGACCTTTGGTCCAATCCTTGTTATGAAAAAATCATTGATAATGCTTCCAAAAGACAAATAATAAATTTATCTAAGAGACTTAAGAACTTTTATATATAAGATACACAATTATTTTCTAAAAAAATAGAGAAACAGCAAAAAAAAAAAAATTGGAAGGAAATGTGCAATAATTTTTTTGACCCCAAAAAATTGTCAAAGAAATTTTATAAATAAGATACACGATCATTTTCTAAAAAATAGAGAAACGGGCAAAAATTAGGAAGAAAATGTGCAACAACCTTTTTGGCTCCAAAAAATTGTCTAAGAAACTTATGAACTTTTATATATAAGATAAATACGCGGTCATTTTCTAAAAATATAGAGAAACAACAAAAATTAGAAAATAAATGTGCAGCAACTTGTTTGACTCCAAAAAATTGCCTAAGAGACTTATGAACTTTTATAAATAAGATACGCGGTCATTTTCGGAAAAAAAAAATAGAGAAATAACAAAAGATTAGGAAGGAAATGTGAAACAACTTTTTTAGCTCCAAAAAGTTGTCAAAGAGATTTAAAAACTTCTATAAATAAGATACACGATCATTTTCTAAAAAAAATAAAGAAACAACAAAAAAATTAAGAAGAAAACATGCAACAACTTTTTTGACTTCAAAATGATGTCGAAGAGACTTTAGAACTTTTATAAATAAGATAAATAATAAAATAATAAAGGATAAATGATTAAAATGATGAGTATTGTTAATCCAATTTATGGCTTTAGCAACTTATTCTTTAGAGTAGGAAGTTGTGATACCATATAGCAAGTAAGTATATTATAACGTCCGCGATGTTTGTAAACTCCTTAAAGCTGTTAATTCCGTTTGTTTTGGTAACTTTCAAATTGTGGCTAAAGTGGCGAGGTTTGATAAGGAGGCGACGCGTGCTGTTGCGAAGAGCGTAGGTGGTGGAGGTAGCGCCTTTGGGAAACGGATGGAGAAAGGGAGGGTAGGTGGTCCTGCGGGTGAGTTAGGTAGTGGTAAGACTGTTGGTTTCGGGCTGAGGAAGGTCAGCGATAAAGTCATAGCCGGTGGAGGTATTGCGGGACTTGAGAGGGAGATAGTTGCGGCTAAGGGTCAGAGTATTGGTTACCAGGTGGAGGATGTTCGGATAGGAGACGTAGTTATAAACAGGTCTAAGAGTGGGACTGCAGCTATAAGGAGTGTCGGTGTTGCGTCAGGCGTTTGTCAGATTGGCAGCCAAATCACGCCTGTGGGTATAGGGCAGCCTTCAATCCAAAAACTGGTTTGCAAGTATAAATCCCAGGAGGAGGATATCTCTTGGGCGAGTAAAGGGGTGGTGGCCTCGGTGGTAAATGGTGAGTCGATACCGGATGTCCAGAATAGAATCGCGGACGCGGGTTTTGCGGATTTGGTAATCACACCGATGGGAGCGGAGAGAGTGCTGATCCGTAGCTCTGTTGAGGCCGATGTTGTCACGGTCTTTGAAGGGGCCAAGGAATTCTTCGACATTTTCTTCACGAACGTGGTCCGGTGGGAAAGGCAGATTTTCCCGTTTCAGAGAGGCGCGTGGCTGAGGATTTACGGGGTGCCGCTTCAAGCGTGGAATGTTAGCTTTTTTAGGCTATGCATTCTAGATTGTGGTAGGTTCTTACGTATGGATTCGGATTCGTTGGAGAAGGTTAGGTTTGATTACGCCCGCGTCTTAGTCGCTACTTCGTCTTTTGAGATTATCAATCGGTCGGAGGAGATTCTGGTAGACGGGGAACTCGTTAGGGTAAAGGTTATTGAGGAATGGGGTTTCAATCTGGGGGATGATGCATGTCTTTACGAAGAAGAAGATGTCATCAGTGTCACCCGGTCAGAGCAGGAGGAGGGGCCGGTAGAGCTTGGGGTGGATCCCAACACGGTGAATTTGGTGGATAAGTTGGCACAGGACTTGATGGGTGAAGAGGGGCAGCGTAAGATGACTCACGAGATGGGAGTCTTGGATGGTTTGGAAGCAAATTCGGACGCTTGTGGAGAGCGTCTTTCTCGGTCCAGAGATCATGACGAGGAAGTTTTTAGCGGTGGTCAGCAGCCGATTCTGTCGCCGCAGGTGGGCACCGCTTTGGCTGAGTGCTCATCGTCTACCAATGTGGGTGGTGTTCCGGTCGTTGAGGAGTATGGTGCTGGTGGTGTGGCACCTGTGTCAGGTTGTAGGGTCGATGGCCAGGCGTCACATCCGACCCGGACAGAGTGTGTAGGGGCTTCTGGCCCCCGGAGTCTGGAATGGTTGGGGAACCAGCCTCGTAGTGAAGTGGGGGAGGGGTCACCTTCTCGTTTGAGTACTAGTCAGGGGTCGAAGTCTCATGATTCAGACTCTCAGCCAGAGGTAATTTCTCAGAGACGCAAGCAGGGTATCGGGGTGTTGAGGCAGTCCATGCTTAGCTTGAAGAAGGTGGCCAGGCTACCCCCAAAGGATCGATCTACGGTGGTGCATATCATGAAGAAGAGGACGCGCAAGTTTCAAGGGTCATCTAAGTTGAAGAAAGCGGAGTCGATGGCGTCTAAGGAGGTACCTGACGACTCTGGATCGTCAGCTACAGTGTCGAATGACTGGAAAAATTGGATGGTTCTGCATGGTGGCGAGAGAGCGGCGCATGAGGATTTTCGTAGCATAGGGGATACTATTGGTGTGCAGTTCGAGGGGTCTCTTAACAGGTTTGGGGTTTTGACCAATCGTGGCTGTTTGATGAAGAACGTTGGTACGAAGGGGGCGGGTGAAGATGGAGAGGGTGGTCAGGATTTTGAGTAGCTGGTGTGCGAGGGGGTGCTGGGGGGAGGGGGTGTGCAATGAAGCTAATATCCTGGAATATTAGGGGTCTAGGGGGCCCGGATAAGAGAAGGGAGGTTCGTGCTTTGGTTAAGGATAAACGACCGTGGATCGCTTGCTTACAGGAGACCAAACTTCAAGGCTGTAATGCAGATTTGTGCTTGTCGTTGTGGGAGGGGGGATCGGTAGAGTTCTCTTTTCGCCCGTCGGTTGGGGCGTCCGGAGGGCTTCTGACATTGTGGGATCCGTCAGAGGTTGAGGTTTGGTCGTCTAGTAGTTTTGACCATGTTCTTAGTATCCACGGGCGGTTCTTGTCTTCAGATGAGGAGTTTCATGTGTTTAATGTTTACGCCCCGTGTAGTGGCTCCGGTAGACAGGCTTTATGGGAATCCCTATCGGCTCGCCTGCGGCTGTTGAGGGGTAAGAAGGTTTGTGTTTGCGGTGACTTTAATGCTGTTAGATGTCAGGAGGAAAGGCGTTCGGTGAGTGCTTTGGGGGGGCCGTCGGATTTTGGCCCTTTCAATCTTTTTATATCTGAGAATGCGTTGTGTGACCTGCCGTTGTGCGGCCGTACGTTCACATTGTTTAAAGGCGATGGTAAGTCTATGAGTCGGATTGATCGGTTTCTTCTGTCGGAGGACTGGTGCCTAACGTGGCCGAATTGCGTGCAAGTCGCTCATCTTCGAGGTTTGTCGGACCACTGTCCTTTGTTGCTCTCGGTAGATGAAGAAAACTGGGGGCCGCGTCCTTCAAGATTCCTTAAATGTTGGTCTGACGTTCCGGGCTACAAACTGTTTGTGCGGAATACGTGGAGTTCTCTTCAGGTGGAAGGGTGGGGCGGTTATGTGCTAAAGGAAAAGTTCAAATTAATGAAGTCGGCGTTGAGAACGTGGCACGAATCCCACTCACAGAACTTATCGGCACAAATTGGATCTTTGAAAGAGAAGATAGCATGGTTGGACGAGAAAGGAGAGTCTCATGTGTTGTCCGCGGAAGAGTGTATTGAGTTGCATGAGGTCTCTGCTAATTTGCATCACCTAGCTAGGCTTCAGACTAGCATCAGCTGGCAACAATCGCGAAACTTATGGCTCCGGGAAGGTGATGCTAATACCAGATATTTCCACTCTGTCTTATCGTCGCGTCGGCGCCGGAACGCCATTAGCTCAGTGGTGGTTGATGGGGCTAGAATTAAGGGAGTTCATCCGGTCCGTGAGGCTGTGTTCAATCACTTTAAAAATCACTTTAAGGCGACCGCAGCGGATAGATCTAGTATTTCGAATCTTCAGTTTCGGACGTTGTCGGGCGGGGAGGGAGGTAGCCTTATCAAACCTTTTTCCGAAGCTGAAGTTAAGGAAGCTATTTGGGATTGCGATAGTTTTAAGAGCCCTGGCCCTGATGGGGTCAATTTTGGTTTTATTAAGGAGTTTTGGGTTGAGTTGAAGGCCGATGTTATGAGGTTTATTTCCGAATTTCATAGAAATGGCAAGTTGACGAAAGGTGTCAATGCTACGTTCATTGCGCTCATTCCGAAGGTTGACAACCCTGAGAGGTTAAACGATTTTCGGCCTATCTCTTTGGTGGGTAGTATGTACAAGATCCTAGCAAAAGTGTTGGCCAACAGGTTGAGGCAGGTGATGGGTAGTGTGGTGGCGGAGACTCAGTCGGCGTTTGTTCAGAACCGGCAGATTTTAGATGGGATCCTGATTGCTAACGAGGTGGTCGATGAGGCCTGTAAACTTAAGAAGGAGCTTCTGCTTTTTAAAGTGGATTTTGAAAAAGCCTATGATTCAGTTGAGTGGGGTTATTTAGACGCGGTTATGATGAGGATGTCTTTCCCGGTTCTGTGGCGGAAATGGATTCGGGAATGTGTGAGTTCTGCTACGGCTGCTGTTCTCGTTAATGGTAGTCCCACTGAGGAGTTCTGTTTGCAAAGAGGTCTACGTCAGGGGGATCCCCTTTCCCCTTTTTTGTTTTTACTTGCAGCTGAGGGCCTTAACATTGTGATGAAGTCGTTGGTTGATAATAATTTGTTCACAGGGTATTCAGTGGGTACAACTAATCAGGTGGTGGTGTCTCACCTTCAGTTTGCGGATGACACGTTGTTGGTTGGGACCAAGAGTTGGGCGAACGTGAGGGCGTTGCGAGCAGCGCTTGTTATCTTTGAGTCTATGTCTGGCCTGAAAGTGAATTTCAATAAAAGCTTATTGGTCGGTAGTAACATTCCTGTTTCTTGGCTGAATGAGGCGGCTAGGGTCCTGCGCTGTAGAGTGGGACAAATCCCTTTCCTGTATTTAGGCATGCCTATCGGTGGTAATCCGCAAAGGCTAAAGTTCTGGGAACCAATGGTTAATCGCGTTAAATCTAGACTTGCTGGTTGGAATAGTAGATTTCTCTCTTTCGGTGGGCGCTTGATTCTCCTCAGATCTGTCCTGACTTCTCTGCCGGTCTATGCTCTTTCTTTTTTCAAAGCTCCAACAGGTATAATCTCTTCCATTAACTCTTTATTGAATAATTTCTTTTGGGGTGGGAGTGAGGATTTTAGGAAAATTACTTGGATCGGTTGGATGTCGTTGTGTTCTAAAAAGGAGTATGGGGGCTTGGGGGTGAGGAAGTTGAATGAGTTTAATGTGGCCTTATTAGGTAAATGGTGTTGGAGGATGTTAGTGGATAGGGTTGGTTTGTGGTACCGTGTTCTAGTCGCCCGTTATGGGGACGGTGATGGGGGGTTGGAGGTGGGGGGCCGGAGTGTTTCCTCATGGTGGCGGGCGGTTGGTAGGATTCGTGACGGGAGGGGTGACATTGGTGATGGGTGGTTTGGTGATAATATTAGGCGGCGGGTGGGTGATGGGGAGACAACGCTCTTTTGGACGCATAGGTGGCTGGGAGGCTCCCCGCTTTGTGAGCGCTTCCCGCGCTTATTTGACCTGGCTGAGAACAAATCTATTTCTGTTGCTTCTCTGTTCTCTAGGGGTCTGGAGGTGGATGGGGAGGGTTGGAGGTGGAGGCGTAGGCTTTGGGCGTGGGAGGAGGCCCAGTTAGAGGAGTGTAGGGTGTTAATGCTTGATTTTCTTTTGGCTCCTACTGTTTCAGATTCTTGGGAGTGGCTTCCTGATGTTGCAGCGGGTTACTCCGTGAGGGGAGCCTATGATTTGTTGACTGGTGGTGATGAGGTCCCGCTGGATCTCCCTGTCGAGTTGGTGTGGCATCCTCAGGTTCCTGTGAAGATCTCGGTTTTTGCGTGGCGGCTGATTCAAGATCGTCTTCCGACAAAAGCTAATCTAGCTCTTCGAGGTGTTATAGCTACAGATGACGCGCTTTGTGTTGCCGGCTGTGGTCACGTAGAGACGGCTGATCACTTGTTCTTAGCTTGTCCTGTGTTTGTTCCCCTGTGGCAGCAGGTGCGCGGATGGATTGGTTATGATGGTGTGGATTCTAATGTTGTTGTCGACCATTTGGTGCAATTTTCTCAGCAGATCGGTGGTGGCAAAGCAAAGAGATCGTTCTTGCAGCTTATTTGGCTTCTCTGTACTTGGGTGCTGTGGAATGAGCGTAACAATAGATGTTTCAATAATACTATAACTATTGTGTCTCGCCTGCTAGATAAGATTAAAATGTTAGCTTTAGGTTACTTAAAGGCGAAAAATGTGGTGTTTGTTTATGGCACGCATAGCTGGTGGTCAAGCCCTTTAACTTGTTTGGGTATTGGCTAATTTGTTTGTGTTTTTGTGTTCCTGAACTCTTGTATCTTGTAGTGGTCTCCTAGGCACTCCTTGTACTTGAGAACTGCTGGTTTGTTGGTTTAATATAATTCCATTTTGATTTCTTAAAAAAAAAAGTAATCAGGTTTGTTAACAGAAAATAATTAATGTGGTTGGAGGATTGCAACCAGGATTGTTAGTAACGTATATGTGCAAAATGTGCATAATAATTGGTAAAATAATACTATTGCTAAACAAGCATAGTAAATGGCTATGACCAATCGAAAATAGTACTAGTAATAATCAGGATTGTTATTTATGTCTTTTTAAAAAAAAAAACTTGCTTTCTTAAATATTATTATTATTATTGTAAAAAATATTATTATTATTATTATTATTATTGATCCAATGATTATTTGACGAGTGTTATTTTATTTTGTTGGCCAATCCGAATGTATCATTTTGTTTTATTGCATCATAATTTTAATTTCGTTTTATTTCTTCACACAATACTTTGTTTATGTTATTAGCCTATAAAAAGTCCATGTTACATTCAAACATTTTTCATTATCATCATATCATTACCAGTCATTTTCATTCATATGTATATAATCGTTTCGTCTTGCATCGTCATATTATTATCTGTCATTTTCATAGGTATATAATTGTTTCGTCTTGCATCATTTTCATCTATGTATTTCGTCCACACAAGTGTTACTAGATTAAAAAAGTTGACATGACACCAAATCAAATAACATCTTTGATGTCAATCGAGTCAAAGAATCGTGGAGAACAGTTGGATAAGATTGGTTTGTTCGTGTCTTAAATTGTGACTTGCAAACCTTTCTCACTGGATATAGTTTTAATGTTTGCTTGAACATTATGAAAAATCATGTTCTCTATGAAGTTATTTATTTTTTATGATAATTGTTTTCGTTATTTTTTGTTTTTATTTTTTTGTTTTTTATGTAGACCATTGTGTGGGTGTTGGTTGATGAGGTTTTTATGACTTCTCTCTCCTCTTTTACGCTATTAGATCATCTTAATTTTTAGAATTTTGATTTTTTTATCTCGAGTAGGCATGATAACAAAACTCATACCCATGGTTAATCGTCCGAACCAAACTCAATTTGATGGGTTTTTCCGTTTTGACTGGATTTGGGTGTGGTTTTAGGTTTTCCCCGATTTCAAAACACTGGTATGGGACGGGTATATAGGGACCACCCCGAACTCATACCCAAACTCGTTCTGAATGCATAAAATTACTTTATGTTGATATGTCATGTTATTTTGGTTGATAATTGTCGTGTTATAAAAACTACCATTGATAATTAAATGAGCAACTAAATCAATCAGTCTAACAAATGTTTTTTTTTTACAAGAACAAACTCATATTATTTCATTCATCAAAGTGGTAAAGATACAAGATGATAAAAATGATATGTAATCAAATACATGGTAACTAGCATACAATTTTGACGCCCTTGCTAAAGAGTGAGCAACAAAATTTGCTTGTCGCCTAACAAAACTTATCTTAAAGTTTGGATAGTTAGAAAGAAGCATCCTACAATCAGACGTAATTTTTCCAAACTTGGATTGGTTTGTAGATTTATCCAATATGTCATCTACCATTAGCTTGTAATCTAGCTCAATTGACACATTTGACATACCCATATCTCCAAGCCAAAGAATAGCTTCCTTGAGTCCACAAGCTTCTACTTGTGGTGGATAATGCATTATAACATTTCACTAGGGGTTGCAAAAAAGAAAACTTATATTTTTTCTTTAAAAAAATTATTCAATGCGGGGACAAGTATGAGGCGGGGATACCCGAATCCGTCGGGGACGGGGATGAGGTTCAATTTTTCATTGTCGTAAGGTGTAGGGTAATGGGTAAGTATATGAGAATTGACTATGTGGACGGAAAATGTAAAACCCATCCCCATCCCGCCCCATTGTCATGCCTAATCTTGAGCATAACCCAATGAATGAATATGGAGTTAGTGTATGTAATACCATAAGCAATAGACATATGATAAAATTCATATTGGATTTTCACATGATCAAAGTAGAGAGTGAAATAATATATTAAAATAACGGATGTAAAAATTTGTAGAAATTTTGTAAAGAGGGTGATTCGAAATATATCATATTTGGAAAAATTTGTAGAAATTTTGTAAAGAGGGTGATTCAATAAAATAGAGAAATGTTTGGAAAAACCCTAATTTGATCTCTATGAGGAATCAATTTTTATTTATCTCTTGGGAAAATTGGATATTACTTTGGCCTGCTTACCATATGAACTTGAGTTTAACCGAGAAAAATAAGTGAGAAGTATTTTTCAACATTGTCAAGATAATTCCCTCAAAAAAAAATACTTGTCAAGATAATGTAATGCGTCCATATAATAATAACTAATTAAATTGATTATATTTATTATTATTTTTTGAAGTAATTGATGACAATATTTGAGTGTATACTATCATCAAATTAAAAAATGGCGACATCATTTTTTTAATTGATGTTATTCAAAACGAATATTAGTCCCGCAATATATATATATATGAAAATTCTTTTATATGCAACTTTTTTTTTTTAAGGTTTTATATACAACTCTTGAAAGAGAAGGAAAAAGTAGTTGGAAAGTTAATGTATGTGACGAAATTTTTAACCATGTAATTGTAAATCAACTTTCCTACTACTTGCTTGTTTATAGTTTGTTTATTCTTGAGGTACAAATCTTTGAAAATTGATTTACTAAAAAAAGAAAGTCTTTGAAAACGGACAACAACAACTGAATATTTCACGCAGATTTTCTAGCAAGTCAATTTATGGTTCCTCCTTCGGTAATAGACAACTTCTATCATAGCTATTGAAATCTTGAAGATTTTCTAGCAAGTCAATTTATGGTTCTTCCTTTGGTAATACGTAGACAACTTCTATCATAGCTATTGAAATCTTATACATTCAATTCGCTATGATTGTTTCTGTCGCAAATATTTTTGTGTACTCTTGGTTTTTATAATATCAAGTTTTCTCTATAAAAAAAAATAAAAATATCAAGTTTTACCATTTTAAATTGTTTCCTTTTATTATGCTTTCATACTAGGTGAAATTTAAAACACCTACAATGGCTATAAAAAAATTACAGCAATTAATAAAAGGGTTAAACAAGTTTTTTTTGTTATTATAAATATATCAAAAAAAAATTGAAGACATCAAAATAGAATATATTAACACCGGCAGTGTACTTCTTCAGTACAAGGTGTACCGAAGAGCCACCCCAAAAGAAACCAGTCAAGTAATATTTACAAAACTATGGTCAGTCGATGCCCATACATAACATAGGGTCCGACCACCACATTTGAGTGTCATGCACAAACACAACATTATTAGCCTTAAGCCACCACAATGAATGTCGTTTAACCTGTTCTAAAAGTTGTTCTATGGTGGTTTGGACGTTATTAAATATTATATTATTACGATCATTCCAAACCACCCAAACACAAAGTAACCAAACAAGCTGAAGGAAGGATTTGCGCTTCCTTGTGTGCCCTGTACAATAAATATATCAAAATTTGATTTTAGTCTTTGAAAAATAAAATGAGATGTTTTCATTCTCACAATTTTTTGTTTTGTTTTAGGTCCGTAATGGATATAATTTTGACGTGTTTTTGAACATAACATGAATATATAAATGTTGGACATAATAAATGAACATTTGATAAATGGATACATTTTGAACATAAAAGTGTTATAATCTTGACATTCATATAAACATAAAATTGTCATTAAGGACCAAAATACATATAATTATAAAAGAGACCGTGGGTACATCTCTATTAATAACATACTGCTCAACCAAACTCTTAAAATCTTAGTAGCTTGAAACATGTGCGTGAAGATATTCCATTTTTTCACTCTTACTCCTGCGCAAATTTGAAAGCAAATCAAAATAAGGGTTTGACGCAATTTAAGAAGTTATGTCTAGAAAGAAAATTATAAGAGTGAGAAGAAGAAGAGAAAACACAAGGTGGGTAGAAGATTAAATTACTTTTTGTCGTTGTTCTTCTTGGTTCTTGTTATTTTCCTCAAACGCATGTCCACACTGGGCAATTATGTGGCCATCCTGTACAAAGAGAGAACAATTAATTAATTTTTTAGGCAAATTTTATTAGGCTTAAATATGTGAACAATCCTTTGCACTTGTGGCACATTTTGGTTTTACTCTAAAAGTTTTTTTTGTTTGGTTTCGGTACTTGCACTTTGTAAAAAGTTTGCTTTAAGACCGTGTCGTTAGTCCACCGTAAAAAAGAAGAGTTAAAAGTTATAAAGTACCACATGTCCCAATAAATTCATGCCATGTGTCACAATAATGGACCACCCACACTTATGACTATAAGAGCTATTTCCAAACAATAGGGTTCGAGCAAACCTAGACATTGGAACCAAAATATCAATGAAGTTGATGTAAGTATGAACTCCTATACCCAACATCTCTATGACCCCCAAGCAAATATTGACAGAATGAGGGATAAGAAAACACCAACAAGTATACAAACGTGGGAAGCATACTAAATATACAACGTGCTTGAAATCTATCAGGAACCTCTCCATTTATGTGGTGATATGTGGCTGTGCTATTACAATGTGCTTAAAACAATCGGTGAAAGAACCTAGCAGCATACAACCAACAAACCCAATAAGAAAATACAACAACAACCAGAAGAGAAAAAGAAGAAGAAAAAAACTGATAGTACTTACATCTTCCTCTTCTTGGACATTTTCATGTCATCGTTAAGGCCAATTGAGAAGTATAAAAGACGAGCGATTTTATTTTAAATACAAAATATTTTGAATAAGATGATAAATTATCTTTTCCAATTTATTAAAAAATTATGAGTGTGAATTCAAGTACAAGAATGCACTTGTTAAATGTCTTAAGGAAGAGCTTCGACATTGTTGTTCAAATCCATTCAAGGATAAATTTATCCAATTGTGTGCATGTATATTTTGTTAAAAAGAAAAATTAATTTTAATTAATTGAAAAAATCAACAACTTATTTGAGTTGAGTGGTAAAATGTGGGTTGTTCATCTCCGTCTCGTATTTCAAATCGGTTTGGATATGAAATTGTTCATATTAGTTTTAATCTCCTCGTACTCTATCGTCATGTGTTTATCATGCGAGAGGGATGACATGCATACACCCTCTTTCTCCCTCCATCTTCATGAACTACAAATTTTGTTTTATTTGCCAAACAGTTTGTACTACATAAAGGTATGTTAATGTAAGTGTATTATAAAATCTTTTTTTAAAAGAATGTATTATGGAATCTTGTTCAATTAATAAATTGTGCAGAATTATTAAATTTTGTTATCAATTTTAAATTATATCACTTTACATTATGTCATTTTAATAAATTAAATCGAATCTTATTAAAATTAGGTAAACACCACTCGAATTTCGTAATGCAAAATATTTCAAATCACTTTAGATTATAAAATTTGAATGGACTAAAATGGTTAAATTGGAGAGCACATTAGAAGAATATAGGGTGGAAAAAGAAATTCTTTTTATTTTCTTTCTTTCTTTTAGACTTGAGCTCAAGGAGCTAGGCGGTGGTTGGGCTTCTTCTAGGTCCATATTTTGACTTTTCTACTTCGTACCCCCGTGTTTTAGCCCCTATACGCCACATTTTTCTTATTCTCAATTTTGCTTCTCACATTTTTCACAATTAATATCAGGAAAGAAAGAATATTTTGGTAATTTGAAAACTAAAATAATCATAATCCCAGAGTTTTCATTTATTGATAAAACCAAAATATAAAATCATTTAGAAGCCATGATCAGATGATGGAATATTCATTTAGAAGGAAAATGAAATTATGTGCTCCATAATTTGTCTTTACCCAGATGAAGAACAACCCATATTCATGTGCTCCAAAATTTGTCTATACCCAGATGAAGAATAAAACTTGTCTTTACCCAAATGGAGTACTATGGATTGGTTCAAGTACACTTGAAAATAAAATCATTGCAGTTGCAACTTAAGTAATGAAAGAATGATCGTATGTGGAAATTTGGACACAAACTGGAAATTCATTATTAGTGTCTGCTTGTCAAAGTTACATGAAAAACCTTGCCACATACGCACGCCATGTCATTTTAATTATCACTTCACTTTATTATTTTTTCTATATCTTAAAATAATTGTCACTTTGATTGTTAAAAAAAATGTTAATTTAGAATATCAATACAATTTTTTCATTAATATAATTTATTTATTGAATTTCAATACATTTAACTACTCTTTGGTTTTTAATTCATTTAACTACTCAACTAATTACGATTAATAAAGACACTTTAATAAATTATACTAATTTTATGGTAAAAATCAACTCAGCTGGTCATTTCTTAAGAACCGGACAACCGTTGAAAATGAGAAGGAGAGAATAATTGTCTTAGCTAAAATAGAATTTCTGAAATTTTGACATAAGTATCGAGTTGGCCAACAGACCAAGTATGCTTTCAAACCGGCACGAACCAGTGCAACTCCGTCAAAACCGATGAAAATCGAAGAATAGACGGTATTGACAAACCGGACCGGTTTAATGCAGAAGAAGAAATTTAATATTTAATTAAATTAATTCTATCAAAAAAGACACATAGCATGCACTTTGATTACCACTACACCACAAGTGTCATTTGTGATTTTTCATTCTAATCATTTATATATAATAGATCGAGTCATGTAATCGAGTTATTCGGTTCAATCTAGTTTAATTATGTGGTTCGATCAGTGACCCAATGGTTCGATCAATGACTCAATAACTCAGTACCCTTACCAATTTTTCGGCTTACAACAATCAAGAACGCTTTTTTATTCCATTATATTGTATAACAAAAAATTTAATAAAAGAAGGAATAATTGTCAATGTTCCCCTCGAAAATGGAAATCATGACGCTTTTGATTGAAAATGCTCAACCCCCATTCTATTCTATAACTATCATCCAGCAAAGAAAAAGGTGCTGGATCCCATATTGAAGGGTTACAACTGATAGTGATTTATCAATAAAAATTGAAAAGCATAACCAGTGAAGCTACCAAGAGTGATGAACACAACTTGGAAAAGGAAAAAGTAAAACCAAAAAACAAGTTATAAAATTGACAAGTCATTTACCCATTACAATTACATATCAACAAAAGGACCTTGTATTGGAAAAGAAAAGTAACATGAGATTAGACTCATTAGTGATTAGTCCTTTTCAAATTGCTCCTTCCTAGAGAAAGCTCTTCAAATTATTTGATTCTCTGCCAACAACTGTAATTCTATCTTTTATCTTTTACACTTATTCCCTCTGAAAAAGCTCAAAGGTGTTTAAAAGATCCATTCAATAAATTACCAAACACGTATCACTTTAAGTCCTTAACTTAATAACATGGTTGTGCGTTTTGTACCAAAAGTATACAAAGGATAGGGACATTAACATTATATGCATTGAATTTATATTTGCTTTTTCTACTCCATTCTCACTTCATAATGTTTGAGTATAACTCATATTCGTTAATAAGTAAGATTGTCTTGTCTGGGGAGTGGTAATCATGTAAACCGAAACCAAGTTTTTAAACAAAATCTTGTACTCTTGTAACTCTAATCCATTGCATAAGATAACAACTACTCGGTTGTTAGAGATATAGGCATAAGTGGTCGAACTTTGTAATCAATCATTGTGTTTTTGCAAGTTTATCTTCTTACCTAATGATTAGATTTGTTACTATAACACATAACAACATATAAAATTAGTAGATACTTGTAAGATTGTGGTCAAGAAGTATCAAAATTATAATACTTAATTAAGCAAATGAGACTCGGAGCATCTCCACATCTAGCTACAAACATGAGTCACCATGTACATAAACCCAAATTATATTCTTTGGTCACTTTTTTTTCCCTAACTAACTAGCCTATCCCAATAATACATTCCATGTTAGACTATACTCTTCAAAGATAAAGAATAAAGGTTATCCATTCATACTTAGTTTCAAAATTTACCCCATTAACATGTTAATTCCTCTGAAAATTCATCCACCAGAATGCTAAAGATTGCAAGCTCAATCTCCCCAGCCATGTTCCTTATCTGCTCAGCATTTTTCTTCCACCCTCCATCCTCTATAGAGAAATCCTCTCCTATCATCATATCTATTGTGTTTGACTCCACTTCTTTCCATGATTCCAACCTCTTTAATATCCTAGCTATTACCATGTCTCTATCTTCAAAAGAAACCAGTTCTCTCTCTTCTTCTACAATTAGATCAGATATCAGTTTCTTAAATTCTTGTGGGATTTGCTGTCTGTCATGGACCATTGACAGATAGACAGCTTCAAAAACCAATTCTTTAAATGTTACTTCCCTTTCCTCATCTTCAACATCATCCTCTTCCATATATGTTCCATCCTCGTCATCATCCTCTTCTTGATCCAGCATTCTTTTCTCAAGTTCTAATGGATCCAAATCGGCAAGTTTCTCAAATCTGCAAAGCTTGTACAATATCTTCTGCCTTGCTCCTGTAAAATATCTTGGTTAGATTAATTCAATAATTGTTAATATTCAACACCACAGCATCTTAAAGACTTGAAGTACATAATAAATAAACATTCAGAAGTTATTGTTGCTCATCTTAAATAGACTGTGAAGTACTTAAATTACACAACACTCATATTAAGTACTAACACATTAACATATCCATATTGTCGAGTGAAAGTATGTGTATAATAGAACAGTAAACTGATTGGTGTAACCGTACATATGTAAAACTACTTGTGATAAGGGTATGGTACATGTAGCATTATTGGTAACACAGCATTCTCAACAACCAAATTTAAGGTACCACAAAATTTATCCCAATGAGTATTAACCAGGTCCCTGACATAAGTTACATAACCCACTAACTATACCAACATACTATAATTTGCCAATCAAAACAAACAAAAAATTCAAATAAAATTTATAAAACTTGATAAGGGTTTGATTGCTCAAATGATATCCAACATATTGATTGAAAGATCTTAACTGAAACAGATCTACTAAAATGAAATTTTGTGGGTCATATTCTAATTAATAACAGAATGAGCTATATGTAGTTGTAAACAAAGAGTAGGCCACTAGGCCAAGTCCACATTGAATGGGAAATGCCTTTTTCATGTTGAGCAGCTGTAATCTTTAAATATAGCACGATTCAAATATTCAGCACACACAACACAATCACATCAGCAATTAACTAGCCCCACTAAATGTGTTTGTTTTTCAATAATAAAAAGTTTAGGTGAATTTGATCCTCACGGTTAGAAAAAGTCTCATGACTCGAACAACGCTGACAAATGTACTTATATATCACCTATCAACGAGGTCTCACATCAACCCTTGTTTGTAGGATCTGAGCTGAATCCTTACCGACTAGATCAAAAATCCTTACCAACAAGGCCAAGGTTGCCTCTTAATGTGTTTTTGTACGAGACAAACAAGTTCATGTTGATAGAAAACGACCATACAATCAACAAATTAGAATGGTACAACAAAAAATAAATATAACTGTGACATACTCTGAACAATGGCATAGCTGCTCTCTAAATCAAAATCAACACTATCTTCATCATCGTTTATATGTACTTCATCATCATCCTCGAATGGTGGGTCTAAAACACAGACTGGACTACACTGTTCCTTATCTTCTTCCTCTTCTTCCCCTGACTTGAATTGATTGATACTTTCAACTGCTTCATTACTTTCTTTGTCCTATATTAAATTCCACAAAAACACTCATTAAATAACATGTTTTTAAAACTTAATTAAGCACTTTTTCAGTAAGTATAAGTATTTGATGTACAGAATCACAGATGTTAGTAATAAATAAGATTCTGCTAATACATAGTATAAACTATTTCTGAATAGTATGAACTGAACTGAACTGAACAAATTCTCTCTTAGAAATATATTTATTGACTAATTTTTGTTAGGGAAATTTGCTACAGTAATAATTCAAACAAAAAAAAAAACAATTTTGTAGCAAATGAAACAAGTGGATCTAATGAAACTATGAAAACAAACAAAACATAATTTGTCGTCTTTTAAGAAAGTAATTTACCAAACAAACAATCACACAGAGAGAAAGATTTGCATGGCAGAAATACAATCGAAAAGTACAATTATCAAAATTCTGGAAATAATGAAAATAACAAACCTCTGTTATGTTTGGACTCGGCGACGCTAACTCCGGCGTGTGGCTGCCGGAGCAAGGACTAGATTGAAGAACAAAATGAAAAGGACTTTCAGGAAAAGCATATTGTTGGTGATGGTGATGGTGACAAGCACAAGCTTCATGATCAGTAACAAATGAGTAACGACTACTTGAAGTTTCCATTTCCAACTTGTTTTTCTTCTGAGAATGAGAATCCATTTTTTCTCTACGTACAGAAGAAGAAGAAGACTCCAACTTCAATAACTCCCTCACAGACACATATTCATTCTCTATTTCATGCTTCCGGTTCTGGTTTCGTTGCGTTAGTTTCTTGAACAAAGAACCAAATAGCCCAAAGCCTTTGTTTTTTGTTTTAGAAGAAGAAGAAGATGATGAATGTTTGTGGATCCTAAGAGCAGCTTCAAGAAGAAGTGTTGCTGTTCTAGAAGGGATTTTGCAAGGGCTTTTAACAGGGGAAGTTAGTTCAAAAAGTGGTGATTTTCTGAAGTCTGGTGTTTCAGGAAATGAGAAAAAACAACAAGTGTTTTTATTACAAAGATTCATGTTGAAATTTGATTTTTGAATATGATTGAATGGTTTTTTGTTGAGTTGTAAAGTAGTGATTTTCATTTGGCTACGTTTATGTGAAATGTAGTTGTTGAGAAGGAACGGTTCTTGATCTTCTTTTAGTAGTTCATGTAAGTACTTTGGAGCCATCATCACATAAACTAACTAAATTGTTGTGAAATGGAAAATGTTATAATGAAGAATCAAATAAATATTTTTAGATAGAGTTGATTCAAATCTCAAGTTGGGTTAGGAAACCTAGGGAAGGGAGAGTCTACTACATAAATGGATTTTATTATTGTAAAATAATGAGGGACAGAATAAAATTAAAATTTGGCAGTAAATTGTAGTTGAATGTGTTCCTTTCCTACTTTCAGTCTTGCACAGTAGGATTCTATAGGCTGTTTCTGTCGTCCTATCTCTACGTTCTTGTACTTGTACACACAACAATAATACGTAGTAGTCATACATCTTCGCCATCCGAGTGTGAAATTGATACTGTAAGAAGAATTGTTTGATCTCAAATCAACGGTTAATATTGCTCACAATATGTTACGATAACTTTTATCTTGGTCATCATATTGACTTTCTATCATCAAGCAACTATTCTTAATCTCGTTTTTTAGTTGGTTTCATTTGCTCATATTTTGAGGAAAGACGATAATATGTTCAATGATTGGTAAAGTTTTAGATTGTGAATGTCAACGCTTTGAATATGTGCTCTTCCGCAATTAGTCCTCACTCAGTTGGTTGATTGCTATAGAGTATTTAGACAATGGATTGCCTAGTGTTTTTTTTTTTGTGTCTTTGGTTAAAAAAATAACAAATAATTTAAAATAAAAATATTCCAAACTAATACATGAAATATTGTGAGTACTATTTTTATTTACATTATACTGATAAGGAGGAGCATTAATTTTATAACAGTTATAGAGAGTGTTTGGTATAGCTGTGTGGTGTGGTACTAGTAAGAGGTTACAACTTACAAGTATGTTCTTGTTACGATGTGCTTACTGAGGAAACACAGGAGGGTTATTAATAGGACTACTATACAGTGGTGCAATTTTTGTCCCAACAGTCTGAACCAAACGGCACGGTTCCTCTGAGCCTTCTCATTTCTTTCCCGATATACATACATGATAAATCTGCAACCGGTTCCTTTTTAATTTCATCATGGTAATTGCAATAGCATTAATAATTAGACAGAGATGGATTTTTGTTGAATGATTGATTATTCAATCATGACTACTTCAAAAATCAGAATTCATTGTTAAGAGTTGCAGTATTGGTTAAATCCTCAGTTAACTTTCAAATTCAACACGTTGAAAATATTCTTAACTAAGTGTTAAAAATCAAATTATAATTTGATAAGTGCTCTAGTATTTTATCCAAAAAATGAAAGGAAAATGTTGATAAGTGTTAACTATCTTTAAATATATTTTTTTATGGAATTCCCACAAATGTACGGTGATACTTGACCCATCACATTAGTCAATTCTTAAACTAGATACCAAGTTTGTTTTTTGCGAAATGTGTTTTGTTAGAGAAATAATTAATCTAACGGAAAACATTTTGCGATAAATTCATGAAAAAACTTACAAGAAAAAGTGATCACTCATGAGAAGCATAAGTGCTTGGAGAAAAAATTTGTTCCTGTTCAGAAGGATGATTTAGGAAAGGAACAACCTGATTGCGTGACAAATAATGTCACTGAAACATGTGTCGACAATAATCCTCATTTGGAATCTGCGAATGTTTTGAAAACCACTGTTGATGGAGAGGTTGTGAGTATTGATATCATGCATCAAGAAGACATTGGTGCTCAAAGTAATGAGAATTTAAGTGTCTCTACTAAAGAGCGTTCTAAAAAGGCCATTCATGATGTCTGTGGATCTGGTTCTTCTAATTCAGCTAATTGTGAACCACAAAGGGAGGATTATCCTGATATGCGTTTGGTTGGTTCATGGAATGATGCATTGGAAAAATCGAATCTTGTTGTTTATGATAATTTAAATCTCATCGTTGCTCATGACATGGAGATTTTGAGGAATTATTATTTGAAGAACCGATCGACTGCAACAGAGGAGCCCTTCATCAAAGTGGTGTCTAAAACCACCAAAAAGAATTTGAAGAAGGGTTTTCATGTTCATAACACCCGCTCTAAGGGTAGGTTACCGGATTGACTCATATACTTGTTTTGAGTTTGTTTCATTTCTTGCTCTTTTTCTTTTCCTTTTGGTTTCCTTGTTTTTATCTTTTCGTTTCTACTCTTTGTTGGGTGTGACGTTTTGCCCCCCAACTGTTTGCTTATCTTTTTAGCTCGAGAAGATTTTGGTCTATGTCCCTTCTCTTTTTGTGCTTGTTTCCTTTCTTTTATATATTTCTATTAGCCTTAAAAAATAAAAAAATAAAACTTACAACATGCTCTTCTTTGTTTTGAAACACCGCCATAATACTAATCATACACTTAATTGCTAATATTTTGAATAGAATTTTTTTTCAAAAATAGACAAGAAATCCTAGGTTAGTATAGCACATAGATCGATATAGTTCATATAGAGAAATGAAAACGACAAAAATGGAGGTTGAGAAAGATGCATTCACTATTTTTATGTCACATATACACAGCGGAGAATCATATCTTGACCCTCTAATTCCAGCCCACCTTTTTTTTCCTCCATGCTATATTTCCACATTTGATATCATAATAATCTTTTTATCAACTTTTACGTTATATCATGGCTAATCTAAAATCGTTAACTTTTGATTGTGAGAGTGTACTACGGATCTGCCCTATCATCATCTTCCTTTTTTTATTATTATGTCTGGTCCTTTTCTATTTCCACTTACTTCAACTTTAATTTAAATTTCAAAAATAAAAATGCCCCACTAGGTCTTTTGTTTATACACAAGCAAGCATTGGATTAATATCCAAACTTAGAGATTTGTCAAATGTACTAGTACACTTCTAATATCTATGATTTTGAACTGTTAAAACAAAAAATACACAGGGATTGTCTCACATTGGTAGGAGTGAGAGTGAGGCATGACCCACTATTTTTTATGGTACAAGTTTTTTTGCTCACTTTTTGTATAAAGTGTATGGGTTCCAAATTTCAAACTCCAGTATACATGTTTTTTCTTTCTTGAGAGAGGGAAGAGAGAGAGATAAAGAATGTCTGGTTTTATTTTTGACGTACCGCACGCTTTGTACTAAAATCCAAACTAAGTCAATTCACACTTCATTACAAAATATGACCACTAGTAGTCACCACCAGACTAGCAGTATGCGATTGTAACTATGTTAGTGTCTTACTCATACCATTTTCATTTTTGTTCTCTCTTCAAACTAAGGAAAGAGATGTAGGAGTATATGGTTGAAGACAATTAATATGGGATGCAAAAGTGGCTCGTCTTGCTACCATACAACTTGTGGATAATGCAAATTAAAACAACCTTTTTGAGAGCATCTACATCACTATAACTCAAATTTTGTTCTTAAGTTTGTTTGGTGGGATATATTATGCCAACCATATATTGAACCGGTTGTAATATATGGCACTATGTGAGCTAACACTAGTGATGGACCATTAGTTTCAAATTTATAAAATATCAATTTAGTTCATTAACTTGAAAATATTAGTTTATTCAGCTATTTTAACTTACATTTGACACATCATAGAAAAAGTGGTACCTATTTATCTACCAAAAAGAACTAGTATATATTTTTCATCTCTATAATTTTATGAACACAAATGGCATAGTGGAGGCAAAGACTAAAGGATAGGGCGGCAATAAAATTTTATGTTTGTGGCTAGCTATCACCAATTAAAGTCTAAGGTCAAAGAATTGCTGCATAAGTAGTTAGTTCAATTCAAACTATAAGTAAATTTCTGTCTCAGATATTTAGTCAGTTCCCTACCGATCGATAGATCTCTACGACGGGGTTCCCACCATGAAAATATTTGATTTTTTTGATGAGGTTCCTATAGTTTTTTCAAATTTAAATTTGAATGTTTTACAATGATTTTCTTGTCAATTATATCATTTAGTACTGTCTCCGATCTGAATTAGAAGCAAATTTTTACTTTTTAAATTCACTAAATAAATGAATTATGGATGTTGGTAATAATATCAACAACATACAAAGTTCATTCAATGAATCTATCAACAACATACATCATTCATTAAGTGAATCTAAAAGGTAAAAATTTACTTCTATTCGAGATCGAGGACTAATATATAAAACATAAAGTGTATTCAAAATTTATTTCTTAATCAAAATTATTTCTTCCTTTAAATTAAAATCTAAAAGACTATATGCACATAAAAACAGAGCGGGTTTGTTCAGTGATGGCAGCTAGAGGAATGCTTCATAATTCTGAGCATGATGAGACTGGCATATACTTGCTTTGGTGTTGCAGAAAGTTTGAATCATATATATGTTTTTTCACATGTCACATTTACAATTACATTTAATCTTTGTGGCTGCATTTTCCCTTGGTTGGGTGCAGAGGGTGCATCACATCGCATTTTGAAAATACTGCAAACTTCCTTCAATTTGGAGCCATAATCAGACTTAATAGAATCCTTGCTGCTTATAAGAAAAAAAAATTAAGTGGATGGTTGATCTTCGTGAAAAAAAATTAATCAAATTTTTAATATTACTGTTATTTAATTTTTAACACAAACGTGCATCTAATTACTTGTTCTAATTAGGTTAAAGACAAAGATTAAAAAAATATACAAAAGCATATATTAACCAAGAAGTGAGTCAGTATCGTACTATTCTGCAAAATCTCCCTGTGCATGTCTTTTTATTTGACTTCCATTAATTTAATTCACACTCACTTCCATATGTCGAGCATAACCCAATTTTAACAATTCATCCACACAGCATGCCTGATTAAAATCCAATACTTAACATTTGATTAATCAGTTGCTTTATGCACGTTTCTTTAATTATCTTTTCCCCTAATGCTGAAAAAAATATTGTAGTAACAAAAGGGAATGACTCATTGTGAGAATCTTTGGCCATCTCTGTCTTTCTTTGTTGTCCTAGTATCATACCCTAAATAGTTGGTTAAATAATACATCCACCTTATGAATGCATAACACTTATCGATCCAATCATTAGCCTTATTTATTTTCTTTGTACACTTAATTTTTTTATTCCTGTTCATCCTTAGAAAGGGTAGGAATCTCTTTTGTTTGCCTCCACTCCACAACTTTCGTGCTGGAAAGTGGCAGAATAATTCTAAGAATGAATTAAGAATTATATATAGTCATGATTATGAATAATTTGCAACATTCGACCTCATCCACAGCGTTTAGATAACACTGTTAGCAAAGTGGTACTACTAAAATAACTTAGCACTCAAGAACAAGTTTGCATCGTGTTGTTTTATATAAATTAAGGGTCGTGCTAACTAATGTTTTTGTTGCATTAGTTAAAACAGATAAAATTGAACTTTTTTTTTATAAAAACAATAAATTGTTAGCTTTAAAAAGTTGAATATACAACTTTTTCACTTTTTTCAATACAATATTTTTATATTGATTTTTTTAACCAATACCTCATCACACCTGTTAAAATTTCCCTATAATTAAAGCATAAACATGAAATAAGTGTATTTTCATATTGTGTACAACACATCAATTATTATGAAGATAATAAGCCATAGTTGACTAGTGAATGTATGAGATTTACCGACTTTAGTTGCGGAAAAATCACTGAGACTATAGTGTATTTTTGTGTATTTTACAAGAAAGAAAGATTAATAAAAAACAATAGATAAAATAAAAGAAAGAATGTTTTTCCGTCTTAAAGGTAATGGATGCAGATCATGTATGTTTTTGAAATATTTTTTTTATAGATAAGCAATAATTTTAGAAAATACTAGCACAATCCATTCCACACAATAGGCTATCTTTTAGTGAGACAATTTGTTGGATTATCACACCAATCTCAAAATTGTAAGCTGGAATGTTCATATATAATAAATCATCATCACAATTGAGTAGGTTGATATATTGTTTGGGAGGAAGAGTTTGTAGGGAAGTGTAGAGGATTGTTTTTCAATGTTTCTTGGCAGACATGTTGGATAAGTGGAAATGGAGGTTGAATCCGGCAACAAATTTTTTAGTTGGTGGAGGTTATCAGATTTTGACAAATTTCAAACTTCACACTCATTCTATTTTTTCGGATTTACTTTGGCATAAGACGGTTTTTTTGAAGATTTCTTTACTTGTCTGTCGTCTTCTCCACAATAGACTTTCCACCAATTATAACTTATTCAAAAAAGGTATCATTCATCGTGATTTACAACTTTACGTGACTAGATATGGTGCTATTGATTGGTTATGATAACTTGTTAATCAATTGATTGGTTTTTCTTCGTAGATTCTCTTCAAGTTTTAATCGATATTATTAATCATTTATCTAAATGCGTAATTTTAATATTTTTCATTAATTGGGTTTGGCCTTTTGGGACTTTGGCATTGTGTAAAATCTATGCGGGTCCTACTCAACACTAAGGACAAAATCGAGAACAAGACAATCACAACATCACACAATGCATATGCATTAATGCAGCCAACCTAACTCCACAATATGTCTATTTTTGTAATTAGAAGAAAGAAAAAACAAAAGAAATTATAAGGAACAAGTTTAGGGATGTTGGCATGTTGCATCCCATTATACTACGCTTTAACTTAAGGTTTAGATAATATAATATCTCATTCTCAAACTTTAGTCGTCACCTCTTTCTTCTTCTTATTAGAGGGGTGATTTAGGATCAATTTTGATTCAAAAATCACCCCTCCAAGTTATTTTTCTTTTTATCCTAATTGAATAAGTGATTTCACATATTTTTAGTTTTCTTTCGTTTGTTTTTGTGATTTCGTTGTCTTTGCACGACTCTGTTTGTTTTGATTTCCCGTCTTTGTGCGGTGTGTTTTTGATTTTCCATCTAAGTGCGGTGTTTATTTTATCCAGGTTGAAAGATTAGCTTTGAGCAAGTGCATATCCGATCAATGACAATGACTTTGGCGTCGTCAATGTTGCAGATCCGAATACATGAGTATTTCAGAGACTTGAATATAATCATATTAGTCATATTTGTAGGCATAGGTGTTTTGCCGTTTATTGCTATTAACATGGATGTTGTGAGTTTGTTCACAGATTCTTCCTTTTTGTTTTTAGCGAATTTGGATTTGTATTGTATCGATGTACTCTATCAATTTGAATGAATGGATATCGTTTATTTCTGTAAAAAAAACTTAAGGTTAAAAGAGGAAGGAGGAGAATCAATAATAGTAAATTAAAAGATCTATTGTGTTAGAAGATCCACATAACTATTAATTTCTCTATAAATACAAAATACTTATACAATCTAAAACTTTGAGGTTGGAAGAATGAAGAAAATCATCAAACATAAGTTGAAGAGCAACCGTGGATGTGGTACTTCTTTTTACTAGGCTAACAATAGCTATGAAGTCGACGTAGTAGAGGTTTTTATATTGCAATAAATTCCTTTAATAAAAGAGTTGTGTTATTGCAATAGTATGTGATGTTTCTAATTAATCCACCACAAATGATTGATTTACCATAGATTCGGTTAGCTTGTCTATTTTCTGCGGTGGTGTGGTACTGATATGATATGTAACAAATATTTCATTTTTCATATAATTTATGTTCTTACGGGTTGGTCAAATTCAACTCTTTATATTATATATAAAATATATATATTTGGACTTGTATGAAAGAATGCATTAGAGTGTCATATAATATATAACTATATAATATTCATCTAGGTCCCTCCCAAAGCAGACATGAAAATCTTTGCGACTTTTTTCATGAATCTTTCACGAAGATTGAAGACGCACATAAAACCATATATTGAACTTTTCATGGGTAAACGACACCCAAAATTATAGGTACATATTTTCATTTTTCCATGAGATATGAAAATTGGGTAAATAGATTATTTTTTTGTTTATATACAAACAAATTATACTATTGTGATGTATTGGATGAGAGGTTTAGTAAATGGAGCAATGGACAAGATTTTGGAGCAATAATGAGGAATGTTCAATTGTTGATTACGAATGTTCCTCCATACTGCAATTGGGTGCATAACTATGACTATATACGGCAACACCGTCTTCCAGGTTCATTTTGTGGAACATAAAAAATAAACCCATCTTTAGCTTAACGTGGTGGTTATTACCTCTTGATTTTTTTACTCAAGATGAGAATATATATATTATTGGATGTATGATCGAATCCAATGTTCCTTTTTGTCCTTGGAATCTTGCTAGTGTTAGGTGGTGGAAGCTTCTTTCTTTCTCGGTGCTAACGACATGATCCTTCTCATATGATCAATTCAATTTAGTACCATTGATGTTGTTGTATTGTCAATTTCAACGAAGAACTACGGGCAGCGGAGCCAGAAATTTTGAATAGTGGAGGCACTATATGTACAATTTGTAGCATTAAATATATATTACATTTCGTTTTTTAAAACAAAAGTATACATCACAATTGTTCTCTATAATTAGTCTTTTTTTTTTTGGAAATATTGCATGATTTTCAATCTCAATAAAAACATTTTATTTTTGAAAGCAAAAATATTGCATGATTCCCTCAAAAAAATCTCTCTCTATATAATCTTCATAGCAGAGAAAGTTCTTTCAAATATTACAGTTGTCACAAGTAGTATCAAAGATAAGTCCAAAAGTAAATATTCCAACACGTGATGATTACTACTCCATCTAAGATTGTCGAATAAGCACTATCATAAAAAAACTAAGGTTCATCTTTTAAACTAAGGTGAAGGCCTCTAAAGTTTCTTCAAAAAGCTCCATTTCTTAATGAAACTGTAGAAATTTTAAAATGGACGTGGACATTTTTTTTTTTAGTTTGTTGCATAACATGTGAAAACAAATATTTAAGACATCAAAATATAAAGGGAATTGCACAGCCATTTTAAGTATCTTCAACAAAATCAACACAAGTTTATTATAGTGGGTGGAGGTGGGATGGGGTTTGACAAACTAAATCAAAATATTTGTGCAGGCAGGAGCCCACACAAGCTTGTGTGTGGCTCCGCCACTGACTACGGGACGAATCTATGTTAATGAAATGATAAAGCTTGCATATATCTAATAAACTAAATTATGTCTTTTTTTAAATGAAATAGATTAGGAGATTTGGGTTTTGATTAGGATACTTTTCAATGTTTGTTATGATCCATGAACCTAAGAATATGTTTAGGTCCAAGTGACTTAAAATTTATGAGTCGCATAAGGTCATGAGTCAATTTCTAAAACGATCTAAGTAGATCCCATTATGTGACTCATTGGTTAGTTTGTTAAAATATATTAATGATATGAGTAGAGGATTGGTGATCTTAATTACCAAGAAGAACCTAACTCTTCACCTAATGGCACATATAGTCTTTAGAGAGTTGCTATATGGGTCAATCGATTTTGCTCAAAAGTTCATTGATTTAATTTGTCGGATCATAACTTCCAATTGCATAAAACCTATAGGATCATAAATTCTAATTGGAATTTAATCAATCGGATTATAACTCCCGACTACACAAAACTTATCAAATCGTAAACCCCGACCAATGGTTGGACTTGGATGTATGAGTTGGATTTAAGTCGTTTACTTTGCAATTTACAAGATTTTGTGTGTGATTTAGGGAACAGTTTTCTTCTCTTCAATTCAGTGTGTAAAGCTAAGAAAGGAATACAGATATCCCATCTTATGTCATTACAATGGTTTTATGTCTATGGTTGGAGCATAATAATATCCTCTTCAACGATTTGGAAATGGTTGATAGGCATTAAAAGATAGTCTAGATCTTAGTTTGTGTGTAAGATGGTGGACACTATTTCTTATACTTTCTCTAGCCATTTGCCCACTTCTATTCAAGACCTTGTTCCGATCAATGTTTGAATGACTTGCCACACTAGAAACAACGTTACTCTTCTCACTTCCCAAATTTTTCTTTCCATTCATCGAGTGGCATTTAACTGATGTTCACATCTTCAGTGGAAGTTAAGTGGCGTTAAGCACCATTTAAATCAGATGAATCACTTTTTAAATCGGCAATTGACTGTCATTAGAGATATTTTGCTATTTACAAAATGGTTGGGAGAAATTTTGAAAGCCTAAAATGAAACTTTCCACAACAGCTGAAGCCCATACCTCGAAGCAATGGCCCAAGATATTTGTAGAATGGGAGGATGACACTTTAATTTGAAGAGATGTTGCTTTGCACCTCCTTTTGTAGCAAAAAAGTTGAAGAACTTTCTACCCAAAAAAGAAAGGAAATAGAGTGGGAATAAATTCTGAAATGAAAATTAAAACAAAAAAAAAAATCTATCAAAGCATGTCTGATAGTTTACTGTCTCATGTTTTTGCTTACAGTGCAAGATATGTGTAATGGTGGACAAAAATTGTAAATTTACTCTAACAAGAACATTAACTATAGCAATGCAAAAATAGTAAAAAGAACAAAGTGAAATAAAAAAATGGTATTATTACTACACAAAATACTAAAAAATTAAACAATAACCTTATTCTATTTGATCTACAACGTACTTCGAATTCAACTTGAGAACAACCTTTGTTGAAAAAAGTTCTATTGTCAATAGAAGTTACATACTGGTATAAAGCAATGTCTATAAAGAAAAAAAGTTTAACAGTATACGAAAATAATATTATTAAATATTATATTTTTCATATTTTTAATTCATATCATTGATACTACAAATTATTAATATCATAGGAGTAATTATATAAAAAATAAAAATCGTCAGGAGTACTTTCCTTACAAGTTTCTTTTACAATATTTTTTTTAAACCAATATATCATCCACACATAATTATAGTGATAGGTCTCTTAAGGTAACTAAAATTCATGTAAGGGTTTTATCTCTTTGACAAATATTTTTCTTTACACACACGATCAAAAATCAAACTTTGGATCAAATCGTTAATGAACTCAAGTACCTATCACTCACATCATACTATGTTAATTCAATTCTTGACATGAATATTCATACGGAAAATGCTAACAAATGTCCATGAGAAACTCTTTAAACACTACTAGTAAGATTTATCAAAAAATGTGCATTTATTGAATTGAAAATTGAAATCATTGACTTTCTTAAAGAATAATTTCAATTCCTGAACAAAGTTTGACGACATACGTGACAAAGATTTCCATTCACAATTATACCACCCCACCTTTCTTTATTCCGCCAAATCCTGAACTTGTACCTCCTAGCATGTCACGTGTCTTCATTCGTGGGTGTTAGTGTCGTACTATATAGCAATCCCTTTTTTAAAAAGTATCTCGGGGACACTAGTTAACAAGACCAAACTTTAAAATACTTCAAGTAAACATATTCGATCAATAAAATAAAAGGTAAAGAAATTTGATACTAAAATAAGAGTTAACGAATTAGAGTTGAGAGCTAGCTTGCTTTAGTTCACATACACCCCCATGATTTCTCAAATACTAGCAGTCAATCATAAATTAGAAAAACAAAAACATCAATAAGTAATTCTTGATCACAGCCCAATGTCACTGGATTCAAACCAAATCAAAATCATAATTGAACTCTCCCTCATAGTTACGTCGTTCCAAATTTAGATTTCATTTTCTTAGTAGCCCCGCCATGCACCTCATATTCTTCAAGTTGATTACTGCCACTTCGCACAAACTTACAAACAATGAGATAGTTTGCAATGTTCTCCTTCCTAACAGGATCATTCAAGTAACTAACAAGCTTATGCTCCTTCACAACTTCACCAAACAACTCCATTGCCGTCTTAAATCCCATCTCATCATGCTTAGGAATGGGAAGTATCCTCTTCAACGTACAATCCAACTCATAAAGCTTATAAGCCTCGATCCTCAACTCATTTATTGAAGGCTCTTTGTATCCATAAAAGGGCCTAATTTTGTCTTCAAATATGTGTCGATGTTGGCACATTCTTCCTCTAGCTCCATTTGACGCCTCTTTAATTCCTCAATCTCACCGCGCTTGCGTTTGCAGGCTAGCTTGCGAGCGGTAGCATAATCAACAAACATTTTTGCTAAGTCAACATCAGCTTTTGTCATTTCCTTCTTTTCCTTCGGATTCTTTTGTTTTGATAATATTTTAGTATCAGCCATAGCTTTCTTACCTTGTTGAGTACCATTCAACCACTTCATAACGTTGATGAACTTGGGCAAATCATTCATTGGAAAATGGTTATAATTACAAGTTATGTTGTAAAGATATCTTAATTCCTCCAAATTTACTATGGAAGTAAATGGCTTGATAAGCTCCAGAAAGTCATCGTCGGTGTAGCCTTGGCTATGAAGATTGTTGATGGTAAAAATCCCTTGATGGAAACCAAATTGAATGAGTAAGGAGCATGCATCATTGATTCTTTCTTGTCGTTTAAGAAGTGATTCTCCTAAGCCATGACCAACGGGAGTGGAGTGAGACGCCATTGAGCTGCTAGAGAGTGGCGCCAAATGCAGAAACGGTTACAAAACAAGTGTGAATCACGAGAGTATATAAGAAGATGAGAGTTAAATAGAATAACATACTCGCTCTGAACCCCATTTGGGTTGTCCTAATGGTATTGACTTGAGACCTGGGAGTGTGCTCCTCCTCGAGGTCTCAGGTTCGATTCTCTCTGGTGACAATTTAAGTGGGCTAGTTTAACTTCTTCAAAAACAAAAAAAACATACTCGCTTTCGTGCGGAATTTGAACCAATAAAAATATGTATTAAAAAAATGTGTTAAAAAGTGTATTGCTAGGCTATTATATTCTTACAGAAAAATTGAAAACCTTGAAAAAATCACAAACAGAAAATAAACATAGATCATCACCCAAAAAAAGAACTAAACAAAAAAAGTGTAACAAAGAGGGAAACAAACCAACCGAAACGAAAAAAATAAAACCTCAAAAAGAGTAAATAAAAAAAAAAAGTTTTTTGCACTCTCTGGCAGGTTTTGAGAGTTTTGAAAAAATCCCGAATGACCTCTTTCCTAACAGGATCATTCAAGTATTTAACTAGGTAACGCTCTTTAACAGTGCCACTAAACCCCTCCATTGCTTTCTCAAATCCCATCTCATGCTCCTTAGGGATGGGATTTATCCCTTTAGACCAACAATCAGTCGCATAAAGCTTATAAGCTTCGATCCTTACCTCGTTGATAGAAGGTTCTTCATATCCATAAATAGGACCTAACTTTGTCTTCAAATCAGCGTCAATGCTTGCAGATTCCATCTCTAATTCTTTCTTACGCATCTTTAGTTCTTCAATCTCTTCGTGAATTCTTGCGCGAGCAAGCTTGCGAGAAGCAGCGTAATCAACAAGCAATTGTGCTAATGCAACATCAGCTTGTGGAATTGGTTTCTTTTCAAGATTTCTCTTCAATATTTTTGTGGCTGCATCAGTCTTAGCCTTTTTACCTTCCACGCAATTCAGCCACTTAATAAAGTCAACGAATTGGCGGAAGGAAGCAAGCATAGGGAAAGACCAAAATCTATTACCCAAGGAGATAAGAATAGATAATTGCTCCAAATCGTTGATGGAAGTAAGTGGTTTGATATATTCGAGAAAGTAGTTGAAGGTGAAGCCGTTGTCGTAGAGATTCTTCAGGGCAAACAACTCTTGACTGAAACCTAGTTTAATTAGTGATGAACATGCATCATTGATCTTCTCTTGTCGCTGAGCAACTGATTCTTGTTCTAAGCCATCACCAACAGGAGTTGAGTGAGCCATTAAGAATTATTTAGGGAAAGCAGAGATATTCCTACTTTCCTATCTTTGTCTTCTTTATATAAAACGAGGATTATTTAGGGAATTCATTTATGTAAAATTAGCACAAATTACGTTATTTATTAACTCGACGTTTTTTATGAACATTTACTTACTTTAGTCATGCATCTGCATCAAACGATGTATACTAGTTAGTTTTGGAATAATGAAAAGCCGTTGGGTCATGTTAATACTACCTAGCTATGCTTTTAGTATTCCAATGATGGAACTTTAATGCATTGCCAAATATTTTCCACCAAAATTTGTTTAATGAAAAGCATTTTTTTCATATTAAGTATCCCTTCGTATTCTTACTCCATTTTTCTTTGGTTTGGATTTACTTATTTTTTTACGATAAGAATTTGGGTGTATTTCAAATGCCGAAAATTGTTTCAAGGCCGAGTTTAAGTTGATGTTTAAATTTAGGCCAAATATCATTTGCGATTTGCGGTCCTTTAAGTTATATAAATATAAGAAGTTAGTTCTTTAAGTTTTTTAATCATAAATTAGTCCTTTAAATCATAAAATATTTGCACTATTATCCAAATTTCATCGAACTCAAAAGAAATAAAAATTATGTGGATGTTTAATATTAAGTTGGTTTGTCCAAACTCATTGATATCAAAACTAGAGCTCATAAGTGTGTTATTCGATCTTGATTCAAAACAAAATTGACTGATTACTTGATTTATAATATTGTTAAACAATATTTATATGTAAAATTAGATTTAAAAATCAAAAACAAGAAAAAAATGTGTATAAGTAATCATATTTTATGTCATAAGCACTTTTAAACCTATCGTCTTAATGTTAAACGGTCTATAAACACTTTTTAACGAAGTTAGCTTAAAAGAGAGATGATAGTATAAATATTTTATGACTTAAAAGACCAATTAGTAACAAAAAATAATTTAAAGAACCAATTGGTAACAAAGAAAACTTGAAAGACTAATATGTTATAAACATATAACTTAAAGGACCACGAGAGGCATTTGACCTTAAATTTAAATCAACTTTAATCATGTTTACAAAACATGATTCTCCACCAAATACAAAAGAAAGAGATATATTACCTCCGTCCCTAATTATAGGACCCTTTGGGAAAAATAACAGGAATTGAGAAAATTAAAAATGATAATAAATTTGTTTGTAATTAGTATTGTTTTTACAAATTTGCCCTTTAAGAGAAAGGGTTAGTGTATATTTTCAATGTAGTATTTAATGTTGATTGAAGAAAAAGATATAAAATAAATAGGGGTATGTTGGTAAAGAATTAATTAAAGTACTTGGAAATAGCAAAGGGGTCTTATATAAAGAGACAAAAAAAATTCTCAAAAGGGTCCTATATGTTGCGAATTCGATGAAAAATCACACCAATAAATACTTGATGTGTGGAGCAAGGAATAATCAAGCAACCAATACAAGTGGGTAACAGTTATAATCACAAGCAAAAGTAGAAAACAGCGAGAGAAAAGAAGAGAGAACACAAAATAATTTGTTTACCCAGTTCAGTCACAAATTGACCTAATCTGGGGGAGAGAGTAGCCCTCCATTCCACTATAATGATGAGTATCTGTACAAAAGAGATATCAATGGGTTACAAGAATAAGTCTCCCGCCTAATTCTACCCAAAATCTCAATCTCTTCCCGTAACCAAGAGACTCAATCCTAATAGTGTTTCCCAAGGTGAATCAACCCTCAAACCCTAGTGTTTGTTCCAAAGAGACAAACTCTATACAAACCCTAGTTTTGTTGTTGTCTTTCTAAACTCTTGTTTCAGCCCCCTCTATCTCAAGGTTTGCTCTGATACAAAGCCTATATTTATAGTAAAAGTAACTCCCATAAAATTGTAACAAATCTGGCCCAAAAAATATGTTTATGTTTTATCCAGTGCGCGCAAATTCGGGCCCCGATTTTACCATTCGGGCGCCGATTTTTGCCGAAAGAAAAGCGTCCAATAGGCAGCTAAATTCGGGCCCCAGACAAATCTATTTGGGCCTCGATTTTGGGTTTTCCAGCAAACATGATTTTGGCCTCCAAACTCCAAATTTGAGTCACTTTCACAACACTATAATTAGTGACGGAGGTTGTATATGTTATCTTATCTATCTATCTATATGTTTATGTTATATATATCTAACCTATTTATCCATCTATCTTTGTAGACTAAACTTGAGTCTTTTTTATTCACTTATAACTTTTCATCTTTTGATATATCTCATTAATCCTCCACTAAATCATAATGCCGTGTGAATTAAAACATTTAACTTTTCTTATTTTATTATTATTAGTGCTATAGAAAGTTGTTATGTATTAATGCAATTTTTATTTTATTTTTAGAAAGTACTTTAACGTAGGGGTGGGAATGAGTCGAGCCGAGCTTTGCTTAAATAGGTCGAGTCTAGTTGAAAAAACTAAAGCTTAAGCTTGGCCTATTAGCCTGTCAAAGGCTTTATTTTAAGTCTGACCTGACCTTTTTAAAAGCCCAGCTTGACCTATTAGCTTGTTTAAAAGCCTAATTTGTACTAACAATTTTAAAAAGGTTAATAAACATATATATTTTTTAAAAGGCTAATATGCCGATAAAATTTTGTAAAGCATGTACATCCATTTTCCCCCACTTTATTAGCATATATATTGCATGTATATCCAATAAAATTTTGTAGAGCTAACACGTCCATTTTGTAGAGGCTAATATGGGTGTATTATAAAATGTATTTTATAGAGGCTAATACACGTGTATTATATAATGTAGTGTATATAATTACACATATATGAGTCGGCTTGATAGCCCTAGTAGGCTTTTCTATAAGCCTTAGCCTAGTCTATTTAAATTAATGAACTTTTTAAAAAGCTTGAGCCTTACCTATTTAATATATGAGCTAGGCCGAGCCGGACTTTAAGTAGGCCGGGTCATAGGCCCCTGACGAGCGGCCCGGCCTATTCCCGCCCCTACTTTAACGGAAAGGTTGGTCATGTAACTGACACCAATCTTACACAATTTTCCAAGTGAAAAGTCAGTGTTAAGCTTAATAAAAAAAATCGAGAGCTTTTCTAATAAACTTATACGGCACATTTGATGAAGAAGCAAAAAAACCATTAAATGTGGGGAAAACAAAGGAGAAACCACAGTTTTATTGCATCAATAGGAACGAAAGCAAACTACAGAACACACAAATTATTGATGAGCAGAAAACAAACATAAACAAACGCAAATTATTATGGATTTAAACGTTCATTTTTGTTGTTGTTCATGATCTTAGCATGATGGTCGTAGCCTTAATTCTTTAGAGGTATGATGCTACCAAGAGATTTCCAATAGTCCACGATTCCTGTCACACCACCGATAAGGTTGTCTTTTGGTACGCCTGGGTTAACACTAACACGAATATAGTAGTCTCCTTTGAAAATGTAAACTTCATTTGTCTTGTGAGAAGAAAATGCTGCATCAAATGACCCATTTTCAAAGATTGTGCCACGGAAAGATGAAAAACTTTTAATGCTCTTGATACCCGAAACAAGACGGTTGGTTCCATAGTCTATACGAGCATATTGGTCTCCTTTAAATAAGTAAGCTTCTTTGCCCTTAGTTGACCTATATGCAGGCAGCATCTATTCCGCTTTCAAACACCGTTCCTTTCAAAAAAGGAAACATATCAGCAATTTTTTTAGGACCGGAGATTATTTTGTCATTGCCAGAGTATGGAGCATAGTCTATTAGAGCACAAAAGTTTTCATGAAAGATGAATGCCTTGTTGTCATCGGTGTCAAATGCACAATCAATTGCATACCTTTCAAATATTGTAGCAGCAAGTGATTTAAACCCATCCCTAACAAGAGATGGCCCATGCAAAATCTTATCGTTGGTGGTTCCAGGAGCATAATCCAATAGCACGTACTTATCATCATCGATGAAAATGTAAGCTTCATTGTGCCTAGATGAACGAAATGCGGCCCTTATGTAACCAGATTTTGTCATCTTTATTAGGTATAGTAAAATTATCAGTAGGGAGAAGGGCATTTATAGATACACACAATGATAAAATAAAATCCTTAATTTCTTCCTCCACCGTTACAAGTGTGATTTTATAATCTCTTAGACATCTAGACGTTACTTTTTCATGGATTGAATTAATATATTTTTTATGGTTATGCTTCTAAGTTTGGAGATATTATAAGACACGCACATTGATTTTTATGAGAGTATTGTATCAATAATAGTGTATACATAATAATAATTGTAAATCAAAGGGATCATAAATCATTTTGTGGTGTGGATATCCATCATAACCGTAGATGTAAAGTTGAAGAGCAGAATGTGTGCATACTCTAATTTAAGTTTTACAATAAAAGAAAGATGGTTTTCTAAGACAATATTGAGAATACTATAATTAAATCCCATGTGTCTACATAAAAACGTATGCACTAATCATTTCTTTTTTCTTTTTGGTTCTATGCATTGATCAAGAGAACATGAAAAGTCTTAGAAAAAAAAAATGAAAATTCAGTCCTAAGTCCTAACATTATACTAAAAACATTAAAAATGAGATTATGCTAATCAATTCTAGTCTTAAGATTGAAAACTAAAACAACCAACGTTTTATTTTTCCTAATAAATTCCTGACATTATATATGCATGATTGCCTACCGGACTCCCCTTTTCTACTTTGCTTGGGTGAGGATAAAGCTTGGAGTAGTTGATGTATTAGAGCTTATAAACTGTTTTTAGTAATGTACAGTTTAAACTGTTTTAGTAATGTACAGTTTAAAGGAGGGACTCTTAGGTATTAGAGCTTATTACTTGAGTTGTGTTATGCGTTTTATACGTAGTTTGCATTGCTTACTTGTAAAGCAAGTTAGCTTTTAGTCCTTTGCACTTTACTATAAATAAATAAGTATCAACTTGATGTAATTTCACACAATGAATAATGTTTCAAAAAACACCATTTTTTTGCAAATGAATCTTCTCCTATCATATATTGCATTGTAATTTGAAGTATTTAATTTTTTGAATAAATAACTTTTTAATAGTCTTAAAGAGAGTACTCCATCCGTTCTAAATTATAAGTAAAAAAATCTCATTTTTTTGTCCCAAAATATAAGCAAAAAAAACCAACTTTTATATTATTTCAAAAAAATCATTTTTTCCAAAGTAAAATTTAATGCGATTTGCATTCAATTTGTTCTCTTTTCTATTCTCTCTATAATCATTAACCAATAAGAATTGTTTTTACATCTTTCCATGAAACTTATTTCAAGAAGAACACAAAAAATTATTTCTCAAACTACTGTGTTTTTATTTTTTTAATAAGTGTGAATTTGTGTTTTTTGTTTATAAATTGGGACGGAGGAATTACATTAACAGCTCTATTCATTTTATTTTTGTTCGAAAACAAAAGTCTATTGTCATCCTCTCGGTTTCTCAGTGTCTTCTTTTGGCTAAGGCATTAGCTTGTCATATTGCTGCTTACAAACAACCTCTGTCAAAAGTTGTTGTTGATTAAAATAAGCCATAGTTTACCGTAATCAAAAGACACTGTCGTTGTTGTAACAACTGAAAACGGAAAGAAAATTGATTTATACGAATTCTTCCCACACCATACTCACGTTTTTCACTTTGGATGCTTTTTCACGGCACAACACAACAAATGAGGTAGATACTACTCCTCCACGCCAAGTGCAGCGCGCGTGGCTCCTTCGATTGTGGAAAAACACAATAATTTGGTAGTAATATTTTGATTTTACCAATTACTCTACGCAAGCCATGCCCAATGCACTTTTCCTTAATGTCCAAATTATTTGTGCATCCTTTGACCAAATAAATCATGGAAAATGGAAAATGTTAACGAGTGTTCTAAGGGTATTGTTTAAGTATCTAAAAGTAGCAACTTTTACATTGGAAATTGTGCGGTTATAATTTCAACAAGTGTTTGACTTATATTTTCAAGGCATAATTTCTTTTTATGGGTTCCTTAAACAATGCCCTTAGGGCACTTGTTAACAAGACCCATAAATTATTTGTTGTATTTACCGATACAATATTATTTGCTCCACGATCATACTACAAGTACAAGAATAGTGTTTGTGGAGTACGCCACCCGATCATTGTTATTGTTGTGTGCAAGTGTGAGTTATAATGTCTCACATCACATAGAAAAATAAAAGTTGAACACCTTATAAGTAAGACTCATAAACTCATTGATTTAAGGTTTTCAGTTAGAGTGTATTGTATCTCTCACTAGTATGGGTTGTTCTAACCTCGATGTGGACGGTCCCCCGAGCTTCCCTCGCGATCCAACATTGGTATCAGAACCCAGTTCGACGAAGGGTATGACCGAGGCAGTCGATCTGTTGCAGATGATGGTAAGTAAAGGTTGAGCTTCTTATAAGTAAGAGGACCCATAAACATATTGCCTTAAGGTTGTGGTTGTTCTTACCTCGATGTGGACGGTCCCCCGAGTTCCCCTCGTGAGCCAACAGTTATATGCGGAAAAAAATCATAGAATAAATGATGCATTTATTCATTATTATAGAATAAATACATTATTTCAATGAATCTAAAAAGTTGTTTTTTGTTTATAATAGTAATCGGATAATGCATTGTTCCTATCAACTGAGCTAAGTTCACGTGCTTATAAGTTTTGTTAAAATGAGACAAGAGGATCCTACTTGTCAAGAGCGATGTAATATTCACCTTATACCAATAATCCACTATACTTGCCTTCTACTATAGTATATAGCACAAAATAACTCATGAAAATGACATTAGATGCAACAATGTTTTCACCAACCGTAGGCCGTTAGTGGTTAACTGACCATATGGTTTAACCAAAAGAATCGAAGAACTAAAGTTGGCAAAGAAAACCATAGATCACGGATGACAACCTTCTAGTATAAATGACTGTTAAAATATATTACTATGAACCATAAATTACATCATGAGTTCCCCATGAGCAATCATACAGACAGAATAATAGAATTGCAGTAATTGGTTAAGCAAAGAATAAAAACATTCATCTAGCATTGCATTTAGAATACCATAGGAAGTGCATAATATTGCACTCAATTAATACTGACACATAATAATTGAAACCATAAAGAAATTCGTGGCAACAAAATTCAAATTATATTACATCAATAAATTAAATGAGGAACAAATTAAAGCAGAAAAAAGTGAATCGAAAAGGGTAAAGAAATGACAACAAAATGCAAGGTATTTAGTTACAAACCTGTTTGTAGGGTATAACCCTCCTAAATTAGCTAAATATCCCATATAAAACCAAATGCTAGTTAAAACAAATTACACGGTCGACACCACAAAATTACACAAGCACAAGACACCCATACATATAAATATACTATGTCATGATCTTTAATATACCACACAAGGACTAATCAGATTCACTAGCAGTTGGCTAAATCATTGCATTTGCATGGAATCTATGTTCTTACTCAGCTCCTCCAGCTTCTTCATCCTCAATCTTTCACTTTCCCCCACCAGCTAATCACATCAAGAATTTAAGAGGAATCAATAATTAGTAGCAACAACATCAATCAAATTAAGAACATAAAACCCCACATGTATCAGCCTAGAGATATTTATGTATATTCAATGTGTATTTGGTTTCTCGGTAGACAGCTAACAATGATTATAAACACAAAATTGATTTTGACATGAGGAGGAGAATTGTCCACTTGAGAAACATGGGAAAAAAATGAAGTCAATTCATTCTCGTATGTAATATGTGTTTGGTTCTGCGATGATGATGATAAAAATTATTTTTGAGTGAATTGATTCTCAATAATTTATGTTTGAATACATTTGTATACATGTGACTTGAACAACAAATTTGAGTGTAAAAGTGCAGTCAAAAATAAAATAAAAAACTACAAGTTATAGTCTAAGTGAGAATCAAGTTTTAAGTTAAAATCAATTTTACTCTACTTAGAAACCAAACATGTCAAATCAATCTTAACACCTCCAAAAGTGAAACCAAAGAACGTTTATTGAATTGATGTTGTCTTTAGAGTTCATTCTATAACTTGAAACTAAAATTTGTTGTTGAACTCATTTTATGTGAATATAATAAAAAAAATCATTTCACAATCAACTAACTTTAAACTAAAATCAATTCATTCAAATTCAATTTTAATCACAAGAACTACACACACTAGGATCATTCACAAAAACGATTAGGAATTTGAGACTAACCTCCATTAATTTAGTAATTAGCTGTACTTTTTCCCTATTCTTTTCATTGAAAGCTTCAAGGGCATCTTTGTATTCTTTCTCCTGTAACGGATCAAAAATTCAATTTCAAATTTCAATGGTGTTATTAATAAAATATGATTAGACCAAAAACACTTATTAACAGTTTCTCTATGAATTTAAAATAACCTAGCTCACCTTCTTCTGGCAGGTATGACCAAGTGGCTTTAATTCTTTGTTTACTGAATCAATTCTCTTTCTAACAATTGAAACTTCTTTCCTCATTGGATCTGCAAGGGCTTCAAGCTCCTGAAATTCCTCAAATAAAAAAAAAAAAAGTTTGCAATTTGTTCAATTACATATCAATATTATTTAAAGACAAATTTATTAATTATTTGTTTCATATATTAATACTACTTTCTGACAAGAACAAATCCAGGGGAATTATAAGAGTTTATATTATTTTCTCATAAAACACAAGAGAAAGGAAAAATATAATTATTTTTGAATGCAAATTCACTCTGTTTCTAGAACAAAACAACAGATCGGGCTTAATCAAGTGCTCTACATGTTGTACAAGCCTCAATTAATCTGATTACTACAACAAAACTTTATTTGTTAAGAATAATATGCAAGAAAAGGACAAAATAACTATTTATTTTTGCAAAAATAAATAAATAGTTCAATTAAAAAATATAAAATTAAATTTATGCCAACAAACTCTTGTTTACCAGATTCCAACACAACAACTACTTCCTCGTATTGAATCCTTAAATTTTTGTACTAATGTTTGGTCAATTTAAAATTATCAAAAATTTCTCAAAAAAAATAATCTTTTTATCGAAAAATAAAAAAGAAAGGGTTTCAAGATAAATCTAAAGAAGAAGAAGAAAAACCTCACGAATGGTAGCAAGACGTTTAGTTTCTTCTTCAACACGACCCAACTGAAACTGAACCTTGTCTCTAACTTCCATCTTCTTCTTTTCAATTTCTTCTTCTTTAGCCCTAAAAGTTGATAGAGCAGACCTTGACATCTCTTCATCTTCCTTTGACAAGTGACTGCTAAAGCTTAAACTCCCTGAATTCTGTACAACCAACTGGTTGTTACTGTTGCTTTGTTGTTCACTCATCTTCTTCTTCTTCTTCTTTGAATTTTTCTCTTTGTTTTTTTCTTTTTCTCTTTTGCTTTGTTTTGTTTTTTTTGGGCTTGAAATGATGATGAAGTGTTTTCTTTTCTTTTGCTCTGTTTGTTTTGTGAGTGCGCTTTCTTATGTTATCTGTTTTGCTCCTTTGCTTTTATTTATGGACCAAATCAAAACGTACAATATGAATTTTAAAACTGTTTTAATTTTTAATTAATGAAGAATATAAAAAATATTTTAAATAATCCCAGGTTGGTTTGGAAATTACTAGAAATGTGTCACTTTCTTTCTTCTACTTTATCTTTATGTAGAAATGGTCACAATAAATTAAGTATTCAGCAAATTGTGGGTGACCTGTTCCAACAACTTATACTTCTCCTTTGCTTCCCAGCTTGGATTTCTTCTTTTTAACCTACAAAATAAATATTCTATGATACATTACATACTTTGTTAGAGATTTTTTTTTATTTTTATATACTTAGATAGACTCTACTATCTATGAAAAAAGAAGTGACAAAAGAGAATATCGAATACTTAAATCAACATATGTTCTGGTATACAGGTGAATATAAGGAGAACATACATGTGAGGACTTTGTTCAAATTTCGTCACTTGTGGGATTGAGGACCGATGCTTTTTCTTATGACAAATAGCCTTTAATGTTGCTTCAAACATGAGAAATCGTACTCTAATAATCAAGATACTTTTATACGATTTGCGTTTGATATTTTTAGCATTGAACCTTAGACCTTTAACCAGTTTGAAGTTTAGACGCAATGTAGTATGCTTTCTACCACTATGTTAATATGGAAATTTTAAAAAATTCGATATAGAACACTCATGTCGATAAAATAACTTGAATTCTCTTTACAATGAAAAATAGGAAAAACGGGTGTTTTGTTGCATATGTTTGTATTATATTTCAGTGTAATTTCCTACATTAATATCCTAACAAAATGACGATGATATTTGAATTTAATACTAGTAAAAGACAAAGGTTACAAAAGCTTAAGATCCGGACCAGTTGCCAGACAATCACTGTTGATAAAGAGGAAATGGCATTCAACTTTAGTGAATGAAAGGTTGTTAACTTTGGTTTACATGAATAGTTATAGCTGGGATGATTCTAGCCAGATGGAAATGGTAGTCCTCTGTACCAAAAAAAATAAAAATAGTAGTCCTATACATACTCCCATTATGGGTGTTACTTTAGGATTTTATATACACTCAGAAAGTTGTAAATAAATATAAAAAAGAAAAAATATATGAATGTTCAATTACAGCAGAGCTTTTAAGTTATTTAAATAAATGCTAAATTACAGCAGATAAAAATTTCATTTCAAAGTAACAGATGGACAGGAGTACAATTTATAAGGAAGGGGGAATATTTTTTATATGGAGGGAGTATAAATTGTTATTGGAATTTGAGCTAGGGGTTCGTTTTCCCACACATTCTTAAATCTTAAGGCTTTCAAAATGTTAGCCAGCCAGCCACACAAGAAGATGCTGGCAGATAAGTTAACTTAACCTTAGCTTCTTAGCCTTTCCTTCCTACGGGTGTGCACTACCTGGCGAATTCAATAAGACATGAAACATATATATGCTTAAAAATTCAATTAAACCTTGATGATTGTGATTGTGATTGTAAATCATACTGTTTACTGGTACTTTGTTTGACCCTGGATATGGGTTCAAACTTATAAACTACAATTAATAATTATCATAATATAAAATAAAAATGATATACATTCGAAAAAGTTATATTGTCCTCAGTTACACTATACTCAAAAAATTACATGTACACTTTAATATTGTCTGTTTTATTGTATCTTGATCTAAAATTGCTGAATAATCTATTAATTATCATTGTTCTCAAACACATATCTTTCGTAATAAATCACGAGACAATCAAACACAATATATTCTAGGTGAATTGTTTCATCTTTTTTCTTGCTAAATTTTATTTAGGTGAGTTGGGTATTTAGAAAACCAACAATAGCTCCGAGATAGGTTGCCGATTAAATCTAATCTTCTTAACCGCATCATTATCTCGACTGAGGCGGCATTATGTGTGGTGGCGTTTGGGCAAGTCGAAACAGCCCCCATCTGTTTCTTCATTGCGCCACGTTTGGCTCTTTTTGGCCCCTGGTTCGATTTTGGATTGGTGTGTTGGGGTAGATCCTCACAGCCTTCATGCTCATTTTCTTCAGTTCACTCGTTACTTGGGTGTCTGAAGACTCGTCGATCTTTCCTTCAACTTCTTTGACTCTTGTGCGTCTGGTTAATTTGGAATGAAAGAAACAAGTTATTTAATAACTCACATACATCCTCCATTTATGAGCTTATAGATAAAGTTAAATTTTATTCTTACTGATGGTTAAAGGCTAATAAAGCCATTTTTGTGTTTGGTTCTCAGAATATGGTCGTCGGACCCGTTTCAATGTTTAGGTATCGACTAATCCATGTTTTTGTATTTACTTGATTGACAGATTGTATTTTTGGATGATCTTTTTGACACGCCTTGTACGAAGGAGGTGACTCTAGTTGTGTTAATATATATTTCATCTTTGATTCTTTAAAAAAAGAAACAACAACAATAGGCTGGGTCTAACCTCATAAAATAAAATATGAAAAAAAATATAGGCACGTGACAAAAGAGAAGGAGGATCAAGTATATGTCACTCATCTCGTCTTAAAATGATTAATGGACAATGCTATTTTGTATTATTACTCATATTATACTAGTCTGAGTCATTGGCTCTGAGACACACTAAGTTACTAATTAATGCAACTTTGTTTTTCTTTTTCTGGTTAATTAAGAAACTGAACTAACTATTTCATAACCACTAATTCATTTATATGTTTTCTTTAGTAAAACAACTCGTATAGTCTTGGTATGTTGTGATAAGTATCATATATGTAAATTAAAGTAGCAAGTTAATTCCATGGTTTTGAAGCTTTAAATTTTGAAATTTTATTTTAAATTTTACTCAAAACTTGTGATTTTAGTTAACTTAAAATGGATGATATGAACATAACTTTACTTAAGATGTTTCTTTAAGGATCAACGAGATCTTATTCTTTATCGTCTCGTTCGTATAGAACTTGTATAAAATCAGATTCAAAATCACATTCTAGTTTAACTAATTGGTTTAGTCTTATATTAGGGTTGGGTTTGGGTATAGTCAAACTTGGTTTAGCTAGGTGTAGTATAATGTATTTTTTTAATAGAATCTACACCATTATATAAATTTAACTCAAATATTAACTATCATTAACTATTTTTTGTACAACTTTTTTTCTGGACAAATTTAGTCTTACCGACTCAATTATTCTTCAAATGTACACCATATACCACATCTTAACGTGTGTGTCTATATATATATATATATATATATATATATTTTGTAAAGTCTCGAAAAAAAGTTACTTAACTATGATGGATAATATGTTTTCAGTGGGCCGGCATGGCTATTAAGTGCGCTGGTGCAATTTGATTTGGTTGCATATACTTATTTCTTTTTATAGGGGAGCTTGCTTATACTTGTTTGAATGTTTTATAGTATATTTTTAATATCTATAAATATTTTAATTGAGTTTAGTTTTTATATAAATTTTATTTAACCCCCCTCCCTCCAGCTAGAGACTAAAAACCTGTCTTTGCATAATCAAAAGAGAACCTAAATACAATTTATGTAGAGACCACTTTTAAAATGTGATATTTGTATAGAAATTAACTCTCAGATACATATCCAAAAAAGCTTAGAGATGCAGTTTGTTGCTCGTTTGTGTTTTATTCAAGTGTAAGTAATGATTTATACAATATATATATATATAATAAAGAGGAAAGAAATTAATTAAAAAATTCTTTTTTTATGATATTTAAATATATTGAAACTTATATATTTTCTAATTATATACATCCGTTCATATTAATATTTCTGAAAGAAAAATAAAATGTAAAGGACATGGGCCTAGTTCATGGATTGCACTGTATGGTAAGTACATAAGTACTTTTATGACCTCCAATCAAACGGATTCAGAAAATGTAACCGTTGTGGTTGTCCCTAGCATTTTGTTTTACTACAAAATTAAAACCAATTCCTAAAATTATTTTGTCAATAGAAAATCCAAAAAAAAAAAATGATAATACAGCCGAAAGGGTCGTTATCTAGTCTATTCACATTTTCTGGTCTAATTTGTGTATAAGATTCATGTGAAGGAGAAGAAAACAAGTCTTGTTCGTATATAAGATCCTTATGTTATGGATTAAATATATCGTTATTCAGTTGGTAGCTAGCTGGACAGAGATTTTCAACTACCTCTTCCTATTCTTATTTTAGCGTTAAGTTTTTCTTAATTAAGTGTATGTACTGGTGGTACCCTCGGGGGGTTAATTAATTGCATAGCAAGCATATGTGTAAGTATACATGCACATGTGTGACAGATAGCTTTATACTGGCCCACATTGCCAAGAAAACTTCCGGCATGTTAGTCTGCAAGCAACTTGGATTTGGTCACAGGAATTTGGCTTTCTGCAGATTATATATGTTTAAATTTATTTATATATAAAACAAATTGCATTTGAAACATAATTGTTTGGAGAATTTACAGTAAAATAATAACGTTTTCTGAACATAATAGGTTATTTTGGTATGATTTCTATGACACCTATTTATTGATTTTTACCAATCATAGGATAAATTTTAAAGAAAAATGATATTTGAACAACTTTATGGCAACCTCACTTTTCTCTCTTCTTATTGGTAAAAATCAATGGAGAGAGAAATATGAAGAGAGAGTAAAAATATAATGTGAGTATAAGAGAGAAAGCTGTCTAAAAATTGTCAAAAAATAGTTGTACAAATATCATTTCTCCATATGTAAGTGTATCTTTGGGTCCATTTCGAGAGGAGTTAGATTTGATTTTGATAAGTTTGGTGACTCTCGAGTATGATTTATTTTGGCTCCTGAGGCGATTATAACTTGAACTATAAATTAAAGTTTTTAAATCTATAATTTATTTTTCAAGTGATTTTTATATCAATGGATCAATTTTGATCACTTGATCTCAATTTTCGAGAGTATCAATTTTTCAAAACATAAATCACTTGATCTCAATATACGTTCACTAAAAATCAATTTTAATCACAACATAATCAAACACACATTAAAATGGGTGTAACCACTACCAGTTGTCTTTTCCTTTGTTTAGGTTTGGGACACGCAAGCCACTCACATACTTTTTAATTTCTTATAAGTTCTTTTTAAGAATATAATCTTATTTGGAATGCGTAACAACGGTCATGTTTTTAGTTTATCGCATTGTGAAGGTTAATCTCTACCGTTAGATGCAACATCTATTGGTAATCGTTTAGGCTCAACCTATTTTTGGTGAAACTTAAATATAACTAAAAAAATAAAGGCTTATTTGATCTAATGGTCCCCTAATTTATTTCAAGTTTTCATTTTGATCCTATAATTAATAAAACGTACGTTTTAGTCCTTCACTTTTTTCTCCGTTTGCCAAATAAATCCTTTCTGTCAAAACAATAAAAGTTCAGTTAGTGACAGTCCTTCACTTTTTTAATTTAAACCTTTTGATCTTTTTTATTAAAAGAGAATCGTTAGATTATGCATGTCTACTCTATCTTCCGTGAGTCAACAACACTTGGTTCTTTTTCCCATTTCTCCATCTTCTTCCCCACAACTTCATCTTCATCTTCATCAACATTCATACAATAAAATCCAGAAAAGAAAAAACCAGAATCAATTATATCACAATCACCATAACATTGTACCTTTACCTAGTCTTTGTATCAAATATTAATAAAAAGATAAATTAAGGTAACCCCATTTCGCCGGAACTGTTGGTGGTTGTGGATTTCCCCGGAATTGATGGTGTAAGGTGAGGGAAAGAAGAAAGCGATGAAGCAGGATGAGGAAGATCTGGAACGCGCTAAGAGGGAAATGGGGAACACAACAACAACGTCGAAGATGAACTCACTCAACGACGACGACAGTTATTGCAATGACGGTGACGTTTACTGCAACAACAACAACGACAACCGCACGGTGTCAAAAACTAACCAAAACATCAGACAAACAAAATTGGAACATGTCTTGTTCCTGTAAATCAAGGAAGCTAAACAAAAATAAGAAACAGGTGAAGAAATTGGTAAAGAAGTGTCATGCCTTTTTTAGCTTTTGAAGCTGTTATCAAGCAGATTCCTCATCTTTTGGGTCCTGGTCTCAACAAGCTGTCAATATTTTGTGTTCTTGAAGATTAGGTCAGCAGTGCTAATTAAAAAAAAAACAGTTCTTAAAGGTTGATGTTTCATTCGGCGGTGGTGGAAAATAAATTTTCTTTTATTGTTTGGTTTTGATTTGTGATTGTGGGTTTGTGGTTTAACGGGGTTTGGTTAATTTGAAGAAATTATTGAATTTAGGGTTTGATGGGGGTTTGGGTTAATTTGATTTTGTGTTTTTTGGGTTTTTTTTTTGGATTTTTTATGAAGATGATATGTTGATGAAGGAAGAAGATGAAGAAATGGGGAAAATAGTAGCTATTGATGGTATATTGTAACATATAATGGACCTTCATGATCCAACGCTCCTCTTTTTAAAAAATAAATCGAATGGTTTTAATTAAAGAAATAAATAGATTCTATGGTGGACTATATATAATGTTGGTCCACCATAGGCATTTGAGGTTAAACTTAACAGTCAAGATTTATTTGACAAACGGAGGAAAATATGAGGGACCAAAACGTACGTTTTATTAAGTATGGGACCAAAATGAAAATTAATTAAGGGGTCAATGGATCAAATAAGTCAAAAATAAATGTATCTAGCCTTACTTTGGATTAAACACATGTACCATTTTGCTTATTAGGTTTGGGACACGCAAGCCACTCACATACTTTTTAATTTCTTATAAGTTCTTTTTAAGAATATAATCTTATTTGGAATGCGTAACAACGATCATGCTTTTAGTTTATCGCATTGTGAAGTTTAATCTCCACCGTTAGATGCAACATCTATTGGTAATCGTTTAGGCTCAACCTATTTTTGGTTAAACTTAAATATAACAAAAAAAAATAAATGTATCTAGTCTTACTTTGGATTAAACACATGTACCATTTTGCTTATAGTAAGATTAGAGGGAGTTGCTCTTTTTGGAAGCTAACAACTACTAAAAAAATTAAATTAACTATAAAAATAAAAAATGAAAAATATGAAAGGTGTCTATAACCTTCTTACAATATTTTGCTTTTAAATACCATTAGTGGTGGACTAATTCATTAAATTTATCGTGTTGGTTTTTTTTTTATTTTCATTCAGATGTACCTTATTTGTTTCTGATGTAACTTGATTTTTTTTTGTTTCTCTCTAGTACACATCTTGTGCGGGACAAGTAAAGAGGTCTGGTTATTGAAATTCTATTTTAGCTTAAAAAAATGTGACTAGAGAACTAATGATTTAAATATTTCGCCTTTAATTCTCGTCACTAATTTTATGTTTTAGTAATGAAATTATTCTATTTTTTGTTTCGATGGTGGACCTTTGTCTACAATGTACTATGCCGAAGATCGAAACGTTTAAGGATTATGTCAAAAAGATGACATTCCTTCCCTTGCCAGTCATCCCCTTGCTTAGGTCATGCACCCTTGGGCTTGTGCGTCGAGTATCGAAGGAAAGAGATAATCCAAGTGTTTGGAGATGCATCGACCTATTAAAGTAAGAACATATGATAGACTTTTAACTATCTTTATGCTTTGTAAAGCTTCTATGATAGTCCACAACCTCCAAGCATAAAAATGTAACGGTGAAATGCTAGGAGACTGAGACCCATACTCGATAAAGATTACTATTTTTTTTGTTTTATGGTGCCGAAGTTTGAACCTTAGACCTTGCATATATTATATATTGCTCCTATCAACTGAGTTAAGTTCATAAGGACAAAGATTACTAGTTTATGATGTTCCTTTTTTATTTAAATTAAGTTTATTTTGTTTATCATTTTAATGCAAAATTGTATTCGTTGATGTGAAATTTTGTTTGTTTATTATTTTAATGCAAAATTATAAACGTTGGTGTGAATTTTTGTTACGCGTTTACATACACATCAGATTTGCTCAAGGGTCACATAATAGTACTCAAGTGGCACATTAAATTTCCTAATGTATTGAACTCTGAAACTATACGCATCAATTTGTTTTGTCAAATACAAAATGAAATACTTCCTTGCCTGCACCTTAACGTCATTTACAAGTCAAAACATAAGAGACTAGGTCATGACTCATTTAACGGTTGAATGAACGGTAAAGAAAATACAAACTTTAGGTAAACGCTTTGACGTGAAGTGGTCAGAAGATACAAACAAACGAGTACAGAGCAGCACAATAAAGTATTAAGCATTTCCTTAACAAGAATCAAAATGTAGACGTGATGTGTAATGCACCTTATAAAAGAAAATGCTAACGCACTTTTAAAGAAGCAGAAATAGTAAGTACGTAGTATTTATTATAATGTTTTTTTTTTGGAATGTTTATAATGTTTAAAGAGTGTCTTAGAGACATTTGCAGACAAGACTTTTTATATAAATTGGAGTAGCATGGGCAACACCTTATCCATGTTATTGGCAAATATTACATCCTTCTTTCGATTTCATATGTAGATACTACACATTGACCTCCAAACATAGAATTGGTATATATAAACTATACACCTTGTCGGTTATTTTGAATTATTTGTTTCTTATTTATGGTACATTTGATCTACTAAAAAATAAATGATCGAACATGAGAACTTTCATTATAGTGTGTTTGTTTGTATAATTGTTTCAGGAATATGACAAATAGAGGGAAAACGACGTTACAAAACTAAAATTTTTGTTTCTCACTAAATCATAGCACAACTTTTTGTCCCAAGTATAAATTATCAAAAATACAAAAATAATATTTTGTCCACCAAACATTATATAAGACAAAAAAATTATTCAATATAATAAAATTTTGTTCTTGAATTTATATTTTAGCGGATGAAACACACTTTAAATTAGAACTATTTTTCTCTGGTTGCCATGATCGAGTTGGAATATCTGCTTTACATATTCGCAATTTTTCTAAAGAGAACTTTTCATTTTCTAAACCTAAATCAAGTGTTAAACCACACTTGTAAATATCTCTAGCATCGATGGTGTCTGTGGGTTACCAATATGAACCATGTGTCCATCAAGGCAATCCAACAAATTACTCTTATTAATAATGAGAAAAGTGAGTGTGTTGTTTTAAATTCAACGGTTGTGATCATGAGTGATGAGATGGAATCAGCAGTGACGGTCCAAGACCAAAAGAAAAGAATCTTTAACTGGGGTCCAGTTATCACAGCGAGGGCCCAAACTAAAAAGCAACACTCGACTATGGCCTGCGTAATTTTCAGCTAATTAAATTAAGTTTAATTAATTAGCCACTAAAGTAGAAAATCTTAGCATCTACCCACTAAATATTGAAGGAAAGCAAAATACGATTATGGAGGCTATTCAACAGCAAGAAAGGAGGGGGCTTTACCTAATGCCAACGTAAGCAATTTGGATTCATTAACAAAGTTATGGAACATGCTAATATCTCTGAAAATAATTCGTACTGCTACCTTTTCTATTGACAGAACTGAAAATAACTACTTTTCTATTTTATTTGAATGAAATGAAAATTGTATCAATGTAATAAATTAACTTTTGTTTAGGGGCGTAAATTATTTATTACTTTATTCACAATAATAATTGATGGTGCAATGCAATAAAATGTGGATGGCTGGAGGAAAACATTACCCGCAGTGCACTATGATGAATTTTAAAATTGTAAAGGATCTTGACAAGACTGCAAAGGAGACTAATAATCATCAGGTGATGTCTCTTGACCTTTCAGACATTGGTGCGTCTATATTTCGACGACAAAAATTATGTTACCAAAATTATGCTACCAAAAAAACAATAGCGATTGTTACCTCTAATTCTACTTACTTACTTACCCGATTACAATTAGTGACATACTTATCTAATTCGTAGTTATATAAAAGGCCTTGTGAACATATACGTTTTGGCTTCTTATTATATAGTTTAGGAAAAAACAGGCAAGTCTATTGGTTAATCTAGAGATTCACAAATGCGACAAATAAAAAGAAATTGAGTAGAGGAAGATAAATTTTCTATAATTTTCTACATTTTATTTTTACAAGCAATATCTACATGTTATGACTCATAGCTTCCCCAACTACCACCTATCAATCCAGTTTTTTTCTATTAGTTAGTATAAAGTTTCTATCTTAGTTTATTCATGATTAATCTTTGTCATAAAACATGTGAGAATACACGTTAATTTAAGGGGTCAAATCTCCTAATACTCTGAGTTTGTACATTGCAGGTCACTCAAGTTCTTATACCAAAAACCTATTATAAGAATATATTAAGTTTTCCACCATACATGCATTTCTTGTGCGCTTTCTTTTCATAACAAAATGTCCTTTGAGATTTTCAAATTATATAATCTTAAACTAGTTTTTCACTAGTTCGGATTATAAAATTCGAATAAATAAATAGTTCGGACTATTTGATCCAATCGCTTCGAAGCTTGCCAAAAAAACCAGGAAAAAAATCATAGGGCTTCTTACGAGACTTCACCCCTCTAAATCTTAAATTTCATCGTTTAGACCAATTTTTTTGTTTTTTATTTTTCATATTATTAGAAAAAATTTGGAAAAAAATTCATTGACTTCATTTGATTCTTAAATTTCTTTGGTGGTATTTTGATATTTTATTTGACAAGTTTTATCATTTTCTTACTTTGTTTTTATTGTATTTAAAAATTAAATTTGCAATTGTTGAAATGGAAGGAATTATGATTGTTGCTTATATAAAAGCATATTTTGGACTTATAATCCCAAAATTTCTAAAAAAAAACTTCGAATTATATAATCCAAAAAAAATGGATTCTCATAAAAAAAAATAGAGCTTGTGAGAAACGAGGAAAATAATAGTCCTATTATATTATAAGTCGTATACAGATGCACCTTTCCTTTTTGAACAAAATATCTATTTGTTGTGCTCACCCCTTGATACTCTCTCATTTGAAAATTGTTTTTCGCACTTCATTCAATAGCAAAAAATATCATAAAATGTCAAATTTAACCTCAAATTCTATTGAGAGTTAGCTATCTTTAGTTAAAATTTATCGAGCCAATGGTGTTATATTTGTAATTTCGAGATGTTTCATAGCAACTTATGATATGGAAACATCAATTTTCTTGTCATTTTTTCATCTCTATCCAGCCCAAACTAATCATAAATCACGCATGGGCTTTTAATGGAAGTGGACTTAATATTTGGACTGTAGAAAGGTACGAACACGAAAACCCAATATAAGACGTGCTTTTTTGCCCCCACCCCCACCCAAATGCTAAAATCATTAGTTCCTAATTAACAGCAATACATGTTTTTTTTAGTTTCAGCGTATATTTAGTTGAACGGTGCAACTGAAAAATCAGAATAAATCACTGTCATTTTATGAAGCTAAAAAGTGTAGTTTTTATCAAAATCACAGTGGTTCATTGTGATTTTGGTTCATTGTGATTTTACCAATTCTACTATTGAATCAAACATACACTTAGCACTTTGGTAGATAACCTCCAAAGAGCATTTCTCAGCATAAAAAACAAACGAGGGTCAAAAAAGCACAGATATGTCCATGTGGGCTTAATATTTGGTTGTGACTTTCAGTTTGGACATTCCATTGATAAATACAAAGTTATGCATATTGCACAAAGAACCTCGTGTAATCTCTCACCAAGCCACCATACCCCACCAAACGCCACCAATTTATCTCATTATGAATACTAGCAGAAACACGGGCACTATCGTATGTCCGCTCTTTCTACTGTGCTAACACATGTGATTATTTTACTATGTTTGTTTATATAATTATGACTAAAATTTTAAAATATTAATAAAATTATTGATATATTGATTTATAAACAAAATATTGTCAACACATATACCAAAATAATTTTTGAACTCAACATATTTTAGTTTGTCTGCATATAAAATTAAGATAAAATAATGACCATTTATTGTTTATTCTAATAGTAATTAGTAACATCGTAATATAAATGTATTAATGACATGTTATGTAAAAGAAACATTGATATGATTACGATAAAAGAATATTTTTAAAAACTACATTTTTCGTAAAGTCTTCATCTTCTCCTTCTATTTTCCCTTCTTTAATGAGAACTTTTGTTGAATTTTGAGAAACTTGATAAAGCTACATAAAATTGACCATGACTGAAAACATGTCGTGGAAGATAGATTCTGACATTGGGAATGATATGCCCTTGTGACTAATTTATGGTAATAGCAAAACTTAGTCTAACGGAAAACTATTTTCTATTAAATACAGAGGGAAGTCTTGAACTCGCATTTGTTTTTAATTTAATTCTGGGCAAGAATGCTTTTTTTCCAGCATTGCTTCTGTTAGGATTCCACATCCAACATATTCTTAAATAAACCACGACATAACAGTCATGTCCCATTAAACAGGCCATATATAGGGTCTATGTTTCGCAACAACATCAAAGGTTGACCTTTTTTTACCATTTAAATATGTGGTGAGATACTTCCTTGAGCAATTGAGTTTAGGAATTTCTGTTGAAATAAGTTGTGAGTATCCCCTTCAACCTCGTCAAATTACAACAAATTACGTTCTTCTCCTCGAAACTGATTGATAATTAATATTTAATATAGTGCAAACAAATCTTTTTCTAAAATATTGTGAATCCTAATATTTTTTTAGATGATTTAAAGTACAATCTTTAACATTATTTTTTGCTCACGTTTGTTCTTAATCTTTTTTAAGAGGATTTTAAGTTCAATCTTTAACATTATATTTTGCTCACATTTGTTACTAATCTTTTTTTTAGAAGATTTAAAGTTCAATCTTTAACATTAATTTTTGCGCACGTTTTTTATTAATCTTTTTTTAGAGTATTTAAAGTCCAATATTTAACATTATTATTTTTTGCTCACGTTTGTTACCATTATTTTTTTAGAGGATTTAAAATCCAATCTTTAGCAATATTTTTTGCTCACGTTTGTTACTAATCTATTTTTTAGAGGATTTAAAGTCCAATCTTTAACATTATTTTTTGCTCACGTTTGTTACTAATCTTTTTTTAGATTATTTAAAGTTCAATCTTTACCATCATTTTTTGCTCACGTTTGTTACAATTGATCAAAGGCTAAGGAAGAGTAACTTATATTAATAAAATAATATGAAATACTGGTGTTTGTGGAAGTAATAAAATAATATGGAAATACAGTTCTTTGTGGAAGGGATATGAAAATACTTGGCAATATTTGTCGGTTGTATTGAGGGGAACAACACAGATGTACAACATAAAATCGGCTGATAAAAAAGTAACTTGAGTTTTTGTTTTGTGCTAGTTTTTTGTGAGTTTGATATGTGGTTAGCGAATGTAAAAGAGGGTTAACGGGGACGATTAGTGATATGGATCAGTAATCCACGTGTTATTTTATAATTGGCTAACAATAAGAACAATTCGTAAGGAATTTAGTGTTAATTTTCTCCTTAAATTAAATTTATTATTATCTAATTGTTACATGTGTTGTTTGTATTTAAAATAAAAATAAAAATTAAGGGTATTTTTGAAAAAAAAATGTCCAACCCAAAAGCGTGCTGAAAGGGGTAGTTTTCTTTATATATATTATAGATAATCAGAAGAGAAATGCTAGCAACACACATTCTAACACACACTTTCCAACACACTCTCTTTGATTGGTTAAAATTCACATGGGTCCCACTAAATCATGTGGGTCCCGTATGAATTTGGTGAGTCCCATGAACATTTTAACCAATGAAAGAGAGTGTGCTGAAAAGTGTGTGTCAGAAGTTGCGTTGTTAGCATTCATCCAATCACAAACACTTGGTACAGGGCATGTTTGATTAAGGAGCTTATGAAAAACATCTTGTGCAAATAAATAAGAGTTTATGTTAATTTGTAAATTCCCACTAATATAATTTGTATTTTTATAAGTTGTTTTTCATTAAACTACAATTATAAACTTATGAATAATACATAAAAACTTATTTATTTACGTAAATTATTTTGCATAAACTCAAAATAAGTCTCATCTAAATGGAACGCGTATCAAAATTAAATGGGAAATGCCATGGACACTAATTAAGAAAATGAATATAGTAAAATAATCTTGGAACTTATGTAATCATACCAACTAAAGTGTAAAAAACACTATTCAAAGTAAATGGTAGTCATATTATGCAATATATGTCACTTTTTGAATGGAAAATACCGTAACAAATTCTATTCTTTGTTAAGGAGGCAGATATACCAGTAGTATTATCTTTGAAGTTTAAAGCTAACTGTCTAAAAGTTTCATAAATACTCTTTTCAATTCAAAAGGTATCACTAGGAATGTTTTTGAGACATTTATTACCATGATTCTTTTTTAAAGGAATTATGTTAAAAGCAGCCCACAAATAAGTTTGACATTACATTCATCCAGATCTTTAAGGAATTATGTTTATGATCTAATGTGGAAGTCACATATGACATATAAAGTGTGAGACTCTCTACATATATGGTTTGATAACATAGCTAAATTAAACATGAGAATGCATAACTTGGTAACAAAAAGGTGAGATGATGGTGATTTAATGGAGGGAGGTTTTTGTTCATTTCTTTCAAGAGAGAACATAAGTTAGATAAAGAAAGAAGGTAAAAATTGAATTTTAACACGAGAGGAATGATAAGGAAAAAACCTGAGCATGTGCAATTTGCCTATGAGATTATAAGGAATATAGTGCGTTGTTAATAATCTTTCAAAATTGTTGAAGGAGTTGCAGATTTTTGTGTAAATATTTGTTTAATAAGCACGTATTTCATCAACACATCATAATACATTTGAAACAATAGAAATTGAATAAAAAACATTGCATGAAATTAAACGACATCCAATAGCTAAAATTTAAAATAATTTTTTTTAACAAATGACATCTGAAAACTAACAAAAGAGTTTATCATAATGTTGGAATAATATCGTGATATTCGGACAAGCCTACACTGGATTAGAGCATCAAATTATGTCAATAGCAACCATACATGCGAAAATGACACCACTTCTACACACAAAATCTTAAGACATTAGGTTTATGACTCATCTCCTTTTTATGTTGCTTAAAATCATTTTTCCTTTCAATATAGAATGTTAACTCACACTTGACACATTAACATCTTTAAATCAAGTGTGTGACTATTTGCATCCGTAATCATGTGACATAGTCAAATAATGTACATTGTAACAACATATTCAAAAAGGTGGGTTGAAAGTAGTTTCAGGAAGGAAATTTGTGTTCCTTTGTTTCAAAAGAAAAGAGAAAGGAAATCAAAAAGAAATATGAAAAATGAATTCGAACATAAAAGAAACGATGAGGAAAAAATATATAGTGTATATTTTTTCTGTGCGAATATAGATAATAGATTCAATTGCCGCTAATTTCATGGGTTTGTTGAAGGATATGAAGATTTTTGCGTATTTTAACAAAATAAAAATAAAAATAGACTTAAAAAAAAAGTCAAATCATTTTAAAATATGTAACAAACATGTATTTTTTCAACCCAACATGTATTTTTTCATTGTCACATTGCATCTAAGTCCAAATGCAAAAGAGTTTGAAATAATAGAGGTTGAATAAAAAAAAACATGAAAACGAATGACATCAAAAAATTAAATTTTAAAATAAAAAAATAAACAAATGACATCCTAAAAATAACAAAATAGTTTCTCATAATTTACTCAAAAAAAGTTCATCATAATGTTGGGATTGTAGAGCGAACCTACATTGGATTGGGTCATCATATTGGGTTAAGAGCAATCATACCAGTGGGATTGACACAACATCCTCACTTAAAATATTTAATAAACATGTATTTTGTCAACTTAGCACAACACATCTAAAGTTTTTAGTTGTTTAATCCTATCAAAGACAAAAAATGAAGTAATTTGAAGTAATAGATATTGAATAAAAATGTTGCATAAAAATACTAACAAAACAGTTTATTATAATATTGTGACTTCCCGAGAAGCCTAAACTATGTTTGATAATCACATTTGGCTACGATCAACCACCAAAGTGAGATTGACAACATATGTTCTCCCAAAACCTTAATACATTTGATATATGGGTCATCTCACATATATTTTTCGCATCATCAACTCTTGCATCCAATCTAAAACTTTAACTCACATATAAAACAGTAACATATTTCTCTTAAGTGGGAGATTCTCTATATTTGTAATTTGGTGATATACTCAAACAACGTAAGAGTGAAGCACAACATGGTAAAAAAGGTGGATCGGTGGTAATTTCATGGAGGGACGTTTTTGTTTCCTTATTTCAAGAAAATAGAGAAAATAAATTGCAAAAAGAAAGGAAATAAAAAAAATTGACATGAGAGAAATGATAAGAAAAAAAACAAACAGAGTATATGAAATAAATTGAGTTGCTGATAATTTTACGAATTTGTTGAAGGATTTGAAAAATTTGGGTTAATTGTGTTACCAAAAAATTAGACTTGATTAAAAAAACGCCTTATATTTTAAAATTTCTAATAAGCATAATTTTTATTGATTCAGTAGAACACGTTTTCATTATCAGATTCAACCAAACATGAAGGTCAAAGAATTTGAAATAATGGAGGTCAAATAAAAAAACAGAATTAAAGCAAATGATATCCAATAACTAAAATTTAAGATAAAAAAAAAAATTAAACAAACAACGTCAAAAAATTAACAAACCAATTCACTATAAATTTTTGGACTTCCGGTTGTTCATATATTGAGTTTGATCACCACATTAGACTAAGAGAAACAAACAAGTGGGAGTGATATCATATTTTCATCTAAAACCTTAAGTCATTAGGTATATGAGTCATCTCACTTATATGCTATTCTAAATTTAGTCTTCCATTCAATATAAAACTTTAGATCACACTTGACACATTAACATTTCTTAATCAAGTGTGCGACTCTTCGTGTCCTAATTATGTAACATAGTCAAATAATTTCAAAAGATAGGCACACCATGTTTGAAATGGTTGGTTGTTCGTGTTTTCGTGGTGTGAGGTTTATGTTTTTCTTTCTTTCATGAGAAAAAAGAATTGAAATTCGATGAAAATAAACAGACATGAAAAAGGAATTTGAACACAAGAGAATGTAAGGGAAATAAAATATGTATTGTGTGTTTTATTTGTGAGAGTATAGGTAATAGTGGAAGTTGTCAAAAAATTTAAAGTTTGTTGAAGAAGTACGAAATTTTCGTGTAGTTATTTTACAAAAAAATAGATTTAATTAAAAAAAATCATCACATAATTTTATATGTCTAATAAAAATGTATTTTATGAATTCAGCATAACGCATATGCAATTTTCTACCGTGACTTTCCACCAAATATCAAAATTAAATTAATTTAAAATAATAGAGGTTGAATGAAAAAATGACACATTAACACATCTTCCTTTAGTGAGACTCGCTACATTTGTGATATGGTGACATAGATGGACTGATAATGGTATCACGTAATGATGTTTATGTTCACATCTTTCATGAAAATAGAGAAAGAAAATTAGAACAACAAAGAATATGAAGAAAAAAATTGAACATGAGAGAAATGACAAGGGAAAAAAAAGAGCAGTGCATATTTTGTCTGTGGAAGTATTGAGTGTTGGGTGAGTTATTGATAATTTTATAGGTTAGTTTAAAGAGTTGAAAATTTATGAATAGTATTTTACCAAAAAAAATAGACTCAATTAAAAACAACACCACATCATTTTAAAAAGTCACTTTGTCAACTGAGCATAACACGCATGCATTTTACATGGTAAGACTTCACCAAAGACCAAAAGTGAAGGTACAACAACAACCAAATCTTATCCTATTAAGTGGGGTTGGCCGTTGAGATTCGACAAAATGTATAGGCCTAACAAAACTCTCTTCTTTTACTTGGGATTGAGACAGGCTAAGTATATCAAGGTTACCATGGACATGACTAAAGGTCAAAATTGAAGGTATTTAAAATAATTGAGGTTGGATAAAAGCAATTGCATTAAAGCGAAATACATCCAAAGACTTATATTCAATATAAAAAAGAGAAACGATATTTAAACAGTCATTTAATGACATTTTTTGTTACAACTTTCTCTCTTATACTCACATTGTGTTTTTACTTTCTCTCTCTATTATTTTGGTTTTATTGTCAATGTCTATATTTCTTTGTTGTCCCGCAAGCTGTCCTAAAAAATGGTTGTTCAAATATTTTTCCTCTATAAAAAGTTCAGCAAATGACATCCAAAAACTACAAAACATTTTGTCATAATGTTCGGAGTTCTGAGGAAGCTTACAATAACTTGGATCATCATATTTGACTAAAAGAAATTTCATAAATGAGATTTACACCACATCTTCATCAAATACTTCAAGACAATATGTATATTAATCATCTCACTTATATGTTGCTCAATATATACTCTTGCATCCAAAGTAGAAATTTAACTCATACATGACACATTAACATCGCTCTGCTAAGTGTGAGACTCTCTGTATTTATGATATGGTGAGATATCCAAATAAGATCAGTGGTACTACATGGTAAAATATGCAGGTTGTTGTTTCATAGAGGGATGTCTTTGTTCCTTTCTTTCATTAGAATATAGAAAGTAAAATAGAAAAAAAAAGATGAAAAATAAATTTGAACATGAGAGAAACGATAAGACGAAAAACTAAGGAAAATGTGTTTTATCCGTGAGAGTATTCAACCCGCTTTTTAATTCAACGTTGGCTTTAACCACACTTCATATATAACAATATTTTCTTCCTCAAATATAACGAAATTCTAACCCGTGCTCGGCACAGGTGTCCATGCTAGTTATCTTTGAAGTTTAAAGCTAACTCTCTAAAAGTTTCATAAATCCTCTTTTCAATTCAAAAGGTATCACTTAAGGAATGTTTTTGAGACATTTATTACCATGACTCTTTTTAAAAAATAAAAACAAATCTTGACGACTAAACGAAGGACTGACTAATTCAAAGGCCATTTTCATTGTTCAATAGTACTTCCTCCGTTTCACAATACATGTCCATTTTAGAGAAATTACTCATACTAAGAAATCAAATAAATTTTGTTATTTTTGATGAAATTCTTTGTGTTTTTTCTATAATACTCATACTCATTTATTATTTCATTATATTATTTCTCTCTCTACAATAAATAAGCAAGGGTATTATTGATAAGCTAATAATTAATGTTGCATTGAAACTTGAAAGTGACAAGTAAAATGAAACAAGATTATTCTTCAAAATGGACATGTATTTTGAAACGGAAGGAGTATTAACTAACAAAAGTCAAAGCAAAATCTTGTATAAAATAATCGAAAATATGAATCATCAATACTTGAAAGATTAAAACTTGAGACTTGAAGACAAATTCTCTTATCAACGGCGGCGGAGCTATAAATTTTACAGAGTTTGAGCAAAAAAATTATCACATATTCACATGTGACATAATATATATCAATAGTCATAGATCAAAATAAATTATTTGAGTTTGTCCAAAAATTTATTTATTTTAAACGGGTTAATGTGATATTGAGTTGAGTAGTACAAAGAAAATATTGATTAACTCCAGACAAATACCCGGGATCACTGGGTGATGTCTCCGCCACCGCTTATCTGTAGTATGATTCCAAATGTAAGTATAATATGTAGAGAGATGTTTTAGACAATAGTGCTAAATATTTTATAGAAAAAAGTAGGAGTCCAAAAAATATCTATATTTAACAATATTAGATGAATATGTAACAAAATAGTCTAGATGAATGTCATGTAGTATTTCATAATATTAAGAAGCATAGACGTTGGTATTGGACCGTAACATAATTTTTCATGGCATCGTTCTTGATACCGTAACGTAACATAATAGGTTAAGTATAGCAAGACGGGATAACATTTATAAGTAAGAGATTAAGTTAAATAGTTAACGGTTATTCCTTAAAAAAACATATAATTAGGAATATAATTTTATTTTACTTTAGATAAACATTAAAAGCAAAAGCGTGGAAAAAAAAATTAGGTTAAATATAGTGAGAGAAATAACTTTTATAAACAAGATATTAGACTCAGGTGTTAAATAGTTCACATAAATAACAAGATTCACATAGCTCAACAAAAAACAAATATTTAGATAAATGTTAAAATAAAATATTGTTATCAGTCTTTTAATATAAATGACAACAATGTAAACTAAACGTAAAAAATAATGGACTTGTAAAAAGAAGAATGTTAACCATTGTTATTGGAACATTGGATAATGGGATATAAATAAAAATATAATATTGAAAATGATGAAAAGTAATAAGTTTAACTTTTTAAAAATTAAAATGTTGTTGAAATCAATGCAAACATGTTACTTTTAATTTCCTTAACCATTGTCTCGTTAGTGCCTAAAAAGAAGTCACGTGGAAGCACGTGAGGCGATCGTAAAGAAGTCGCGTGCCGGCGTGCCTCGCTTTCTCCAACAAAAAATGTTAAAATAGAAAGAGTGAGTTAAGGGGTAAAGATGGGACCCACGTAGATTATATTATACTATTATTAATTCTGACATATGGTGTCAGTATGAGTGACATATTTCAGTTCTGAGACATGTGAAATGGGATCACTTTTTCTTCTTTTCTTTACTTTCTTTTTTCCATTATTCAACTCTGTCTCTATAGATACAGACGAATTAGGCATGACGTGGATTAATATTGGTGGGCTCTTGTTCATCCCTACCACTGTTTTATTTTCATCGAATATTTTTACCTTACCTACAAAATGTGTTTAAGTTTGATTAATTTCTTTTTCTTCAAAAAAAAAAAAAAAAAGTTTGATTAATTTCGATGCACATTCAGGGATTTTTTTTTTTAAATAATCAATCAATTTTTGAATTTACAATAATTTTCAGTCTATTATAAACTATTTATTTTTGTAGATTTTAAGATATACATATGATAAAAAGTTGTTATAAAAAAATTCTTATGAGCTTAACTTGTTTGATAAGGAATAATGCATTATAATATAGGAAAGAAACGAAGTTCGAATATCAAACAATATATTTATTCATCTTTAAAGTAAATTTCTCTAACCGCTAGAAAAAATCTTGTTGTTAGACTACTTGACAAGAATATTTTTTTATAAAAAAGTAAAAGTCAACTATTAGTAATAACTTTTTTCTGGTACAAATATTATAAACACTATATTTTTTGAAAAAATTATCAACTAATTTAAGATTTATTAATAAAAAATATTTAAATAAGTAATGTTAATAAATACGAATGAAGGCGTGAATAAAGTTTAAGTAACCATCTGGTGACTACCCATACACCCCATACCCCATGCTTACAGATAATCTTAGGAATGTGGTCAATATTATCATAACACTTTTTTATGTACCCTCAATTAAGATTCCAATCCTCCATTTTTGGAAGCTTCATTTTCTGGAATAGGTTTTTTATTCATGAAACAAACGCCCCCTCAATTTATATGATTTCAGCAAACTGAATTTATGTAGACTCAATTTATTAGATAATACAATAAATCATTTATTTCATAGGTATTTTAGTCATTTTATGATGTAAAATGTGTTTTTAAGCGTGATTAGAAAAATTCTAATTAATTGATCGGGTAAGAATTATCAGCACTATATATGCACGTCAATTAAATTCTTAGATTAATTTTGAGGCATATCATTCTATCTAATTCAAACATTAAAAGATCACAATATTTAGTTTCATTAGATTTAAGTTAATTTTTTATTTGATTGAATTAAATTAGTGCGGGTTAAATTAGAACAATTAATTTAATTTTGCCTTATTTACAATTTTGATTCATTTATTTTCAATCATGAAATTGATCAATTCTATTTTAAAATCATTCATTTTGATCTATGCTTCCGATTTTTGAACTTAAAAATGGTGGTGTATGATGTTTAAATTGAAGTTTTTAATTTTTTTGGGTTCATACCATCATATTATATGACGAATCCAAAAAAAATAGAAATAAAATCAAAACTGAGTGATTTTTTTTATAAAAAAAGACCAACTTTGCAATGAGTAAACAGAATGACCAAAATTGTGATTAAACATTTAATTCTATTATTGTTACATAATTACAAGTTTTAATATTTCACAAAAAAATTATTACGTGTGTTCGAGCGATCATATTAGCACTGATGCACTGAATCCCATCAGAACTCCGCAGTTAAGCGTGCTTGGGCGAGAGTAGTACTAGGATGGATGACCTCGTGGGAAGTCCTTGTGTTGCACCTCTCTCACCTTTAGATCATCGATCATATGGAGATAGCTTACTGACTAGAAGAAATTATGACCCTCGCCGCCTACTGAAATCAAGCCTCCTCGCCGCCGTTCAAACTCAACCTCCTCCCAAATCCAAACATTGTACCCAACTTCTCTCTAACACAATACCCACCGGATTCATCCCCCCTCCTCCACTCTGTCCTGTTACGATGTAGAAGCTACAACTGGTGGTGCGACGAGTGGCGTCGGCCCTCCGCACCACCATCTTTTCTCGATCTGGTGTTGTTTCATCTCGCCGGTGGTTCTCGTTTGAAACATGTTTGGATCTCGCGATCTCAAACGCGTCGGTGCCTCTCTCCTGCCCCTTCTTTGTCTGTTCGGCTGAGTTATAGCGGCGATCGAAGCTGTTCGGGCCGTTTCTAATAATCCAGGTTTTGGTCTGTTTGATCTGACTCAGATTTGTTATTATGGATCTTCAAAATCGTGATTTGGTTCGCGTTCATTTGTTGTTTGTGTGTGACTGTGATTTGGCCCGAAAATGCTCATATTAGTTGTCTGCGCTCAGATTGTTATGGGCGGTCAGCGTTGTATTGCTCCTCCAAGATCATGGTTGTTCTTCGTAACATGTCTTCTAGGCTAGAAATGATCATGCACTTGTTGTTCGTTGTTGCTGCGAATGGTGGGTGCAGGTGTTACTGTGTTGGCGGTGCTTGTGGTGTTCTGACTAGACATGGCAACGGGGCGGGGCGGGGGCGTGTTTAAGCATCCCCGCCCCCGTCTCCAAACATATCGGATGTAAAAATTAAACACCTAACCCCGCCCCCAATGGGGACGGGTCTCCCGGCCCCGCCCCCACCCCCACCCACGAAAACTCTATTTTTTATAAAATATTTTAAAAATGCATTTTTTTTCATTTTTCATAGCAATAAAATACAATAATTATATTAATAATTAAATATCCAATAAACTTTATTTAAAAAATTAAAATAAATATAATAATTATGTTTCTAAATAGTAATAATATATTAAAATAGTTTGGTGTTTATGGAAATAAAATTAAAAAATTTAATAAAGTAAATTTCAAAGAGCGGGTGCGGGGCGGGGGTGGGTGCGGGGCGGGGGTAAGCATCCCCCGGCCCCGCCCCCGTACTAAAAACTCAGATTTCCCCCACACCCGCACCCGCACCCAGTTAAATCGGCTTTTCCCCGTTAAATTCGGGACGGGGGCGGCCGGGGCTCGCGGGGGCGGTTTTAGTTGCCATGTCTAGTTCAGACCCGTTGATTGACCATCCCTCGATTTGGCATTCAACTGATTTTGAGTTTGCTTTCTATTGGATTGGCTAGAAATGGCCGTAAAGCTTTCTGTCACAACATAGTGAGTTGTAGGTGTGAGGTTTTTATCCATGCTGGCGGTAGAATCTTTCACCTGCACGAAGTTTGGCTTTATATAAATTGGGGGAGATTTCAAAATCCTCATCAGTCTACCTGATGTTGGACTGTTTGACTCGGAAAAAATGTTGTGCTTGTTGCTGTTGCAAGGAGTTGTTGGTTCTTGGATCCATTCCGTGTTGACGGTTTGTCAATACACCGCAAGTTAGACATCCACTGATGTTGTTTTTATTTCTTTGTATTACCCGATCGGGTTGACATACACTGTGTGGATTGACTGGGTTAAGGTTTATGTTCCCCCCAGGTTTTTTTTTGTATTTATTTTTTCCTTTTTTTTTAATAATATATATGAGCACCTGACATAAACTGGATTAGTGAAATCTGCAAGACATTTCAACTTTTGGACTATTTTCTATTCCTTTTTTATGTGATTGGAGTCTTGCCTTATAATTTTTATTATTATTATGTCAAATAATAAATTATGAATGAAATAAATATAAAGTATATTTGAAATATATAAAATAGAAAATAAATTGTTTCAAACTTTTAAGTATAATATAAAATCATTTATGTTGCAAAACAAACAATATACATTACATACTCTCATACTATTAGTAAAATCAATAATAAAATGTATATACAAATGAATCCGAATATAAAATGAATATCAAAATATCATTCTAATCGAATTATTCATAGAATCAATTTGATTTTCACAATCTCCCCCTCTTTTAAGGACGACAAACAACCATGTAATTTCCCTAAAAAAATATGTAATTGATGAACAATCTTCTTTAACTTAAAGCAGGAATGCTCCTCTTAATACGCCCAACTAATGTGATTAAGAATACCCTTATAGATAACATTTATTCTTCCAATCAGAAAATCTACTATGAATTTTATCAATTATAGATTCCAGAAAGAAAATTTGCACAAATAATCTCCGACAAGTAAAGGTGAAAATGAGCCACCTTATCTCAGCTCCTTTTATGAAAAATTCATCAATATAACTGCATTAACAAATAACAAGGACTGAATGTGTTGTTGAGTTATACACTATCTAAATCAAGAACTGTAAAGTTGAAGACCCCGTATGTGCCATCACCAAATTCAAATAGTCATTTTTCATTAAATCACATGCCTTTCAAAAGAATGTTTTAAACAAAACCATTTCTCTTTTCTCTCTATTTGCTTCATGCATCTTTCATTTGCAATAAAGACACCATATATTATTTGACGGTCCCTGTGTGAAAACATGTTGATTATAAAAAATCATTTATTTCAATAAAAGGGAAATTGAAAAACGAGTCAGAAGGCTGATTTTGGGTCAAATATTGACCCTAAATAACCCCTCTTTGGTGGATGAAAGAGGAGAAGAAACTAGGGTTTCGATGACGGTTAACAATTAATTTAATTTTGCAATAAAGGCACCATATATTATTCGACGTCCCTATGCGAAAGCATGTTGAGTATGAAAAATCACCTACTAATAACTTTTATCGTTATATTAGCAAGCACTTTAGCCAAAACCTTATACATGCATCTAACTAAAGAAAAAAGTTTGTAATTGATTAACTTCTGCGGTTATCTTTATTCGGAATTATAACAAGGATAATGTTAACCGGTGCTCCCGGGAAACTGGTTAAGGAAGCAAATATTGTAATATCACAACGGAACTTGTACAATCAACTCATTAAAAGTCTAAAAAATATTTCTTTTAATTTAAAACTTTTTTTGTTTCCTTCACCAGTGCCCCGTGGGCATCGGTTAACACTTGAAACTCGTAAACTACAAAAAATCATCTTAAAACCCTTCCAAAATTCCTTGAAGAAACCAAAACCCCTCGACCCTTGGAAAAAAAAGGGAAAGTCAACAAATTGCACCATTATTATCGGTTGTTTGAAATGGAAGATTTTCGGGAATTGGTAAGACAAAACTTTTAGATTGAAAATGAGATATAAAATGTTGGAAAACCATGTCACATACTCCCTCCATTTTTTCAACTCTACCAACCCTACTTTCGATACTCATAGTCGAATCGTATCTTCGTTTAAATGACACCACCAATAGAAATACATGGAATTAACATATCCTTCAATCAACAAACTCAAGTTTTTTCCCCGGTTGAATGATGCATTCTGTAATTTTGGGTTCATTAAGAATTTGTGGCACTCCTATAATGAAGCCTTCATTCCTTCTAAACAAAATTGCCCTCACTCTGATAATTTTATCAAAGAAAGATTCAATACAATGAAAATACGTCCTCTATTTTTTTGTTTTCAAGAAGCATTTTAATGTAACATATTTTTTATTGAATGGATTTTGGGTAAGGATGCCTAGTTTGTCTCGAAACATTTTTTTTGGTTACATGTCTCGAAACATTTTATGAATTCGTACTTTTTACCGCAGATGTTATTAAATTTTAGGGAAAAAAAGGTTTTATAAAAAAAATATTGGATGGAAAAATTCTACCAAAGAGGACATTGTTATTTGTTTAATATTAAATAGGTTTTCATATAAACTTACATGTCTCATATGATAACCCTTAAAAAATGTTTGACATGATTTATGATTTATAAGAGATTTGTGTTATTTGAACAACCATAATTTTATAAAGAAAGAGAGGTTTGACACAAAACTAAAACAATAGAGAGAAGGTAAAAATATATGTGGGTATATGAGATAAAGTTGTCACTAAAGTTATCAAAAAATGGTTGTACAAATATCATATCTCATTATAAAATGCATCATCAAACCAAACACAAACTTTTGAAAGATTATATACTTATAGATCAAGCTAAGACATGGAATTTTTCAGTAAGGCTATACTCGTACATCATAAAGTCTAGCCGGACTTATTCTCACCTCTAGAGAACCCTTTTTCACATTTGGATTTAAATGTCATCTTAATTGTTTAAGTGGTAAGAGGCTTAAATCTTTTAAACAAGTGGTCAACGACTTGATCTTTAACTTTTTTTATGAATAAAATTTAGTTGAAAGAGAAACCCATATTGTGTGTCAAACAAAGTCCATAACAAAGATTTCGTTAAATAAAGGTGAAAATTTCATACAAATTAAAAGGCAACAAAAAAAAAACCATCTTAAACACTACAATCATGAAATACTTAATTTTACCTTTTTTATTTTTGAAAATGGCTAACTTGTACCTTTAATTAAGAAGTTAAATATAGAAATTTAATTTTGAAAATTGAGCATTCTATATTATAAAAGGTTAAATATTGATCTTTTCAGTACAAAATTTATGTTTTTATTTCTTTTTAAATTCTTTAACTTTTTATCTTTAGAACACAAGATAAACATGATCCATAAAGAATAGTCATGCTAAAAGATGTTATACGGATATGACATTTGTTAAATTTCTTTTTCTTCGTAATTTTGAATATTAAAAAAATACACCTTAACAATCATCTGTTTATATTTGACCTCTTAATCTGTGGTTTTTGAAGACAAGTTATCGTTTTTTTTAATAGGAATTTTCTCATAACATTACCCTTAAACAATTATTAGCGGCTCTCTTTTAAAAAAACAAACCCTAATTCACTCATTGGCATGTTTTCATTTCATCAACCGAGAAAAACAAGCTCTAGGCATAGATATTGATGACCGTGAGGCTTAGTTTAGGGGTTCTACTCCCCATATAAGTTGGGAATAGTGAAATGAAAATTATAGTAAATGAAACGAATATATTCCATCAAGCATATTACTAGGAGAAGATATGATGTTCTTTTATTTTTTTAAGGAAAAGATACGACGTTCTCAAGATTAAATATAATTGACAAAATTTATATTATTTAATTGAACATTTTTATATGAATTCAAATTTTGGTTTTTTACAATTCACATTTGTGTGTGAGAATTTTAGTGTGTTTGTTCATTTTTGTTTTTATCAAATAGTTTAGTTGATAGAAACTTATATTTTAAGTTAATACGAAATAACTGAAATGTTTAGGTCTAGGGTGTGTTTGAATTCAAAGTTTAAAAGAGGAAAGGACGGGAGAATTTACATTTCATTTTTAAATTATGGACACTATGAAATGTTTTTTTAAAAGTTAACATATTACTAACATGATAAATAATCATATAATACTTCAATCACACTTAATTTTTTTAAAAAAATCCTCCCCTCTTAAATCCTAAGTCCAAACACACCCTTAGAGTTCGGAAGCATTTGTTATCCTAATCCATATTATATTCATACCCTATAGTACAATACAATTAGTAATATTAAAAAATTCTAAATTTAAAAATTATAAATGAATATTTTAAAAAGAAAACATATTATTAGTAGAAAAAGGATGAAAATCATTTTCCAAAAAGGAGAGAGAAGGATTGATTTGTTTCTTAACTTAACTCCAATGATAGCAAAGTCAAAATGGGTATCTCTTCCCACTCTCACTCTCCAATGCACAAAAAATGGAATAACGAAAATCTTTTGATAATCTTCTCAGTCTCAGCTACTGAAATAGAATAGAACTGCAGTGTCGGATCAAAACTCCATTTGTCAGTCTTCATTATCTCTGCAACAATATATGTGCACTCTGTCTGCAGAAGACAGATTCATCCAAAACTAGTAACACAAAAACAGAAAATCAAATTCAACCTTTTTTTCCTTTCAAAAAATAATAAAAACACACCATATAATAATAATAATACTATACTATAGATAGGAGTAGATGCTGCTATAGGAGTAGTGTTCATTATTATATAAATAAAATACTCCATGTTGGGTGGGTGCTGCTACTATTTCCCTGGAGAGTGGTATTTACGAAGCAAAAGCAGAAAGACAAATACCGCAGGTTCTATCATCTCTCACTATCTCTTTCTATTAAAATATTATTATTTTTATGGGTTAAGCTCTTCTTTTTTCACTCAACTGTCTTGTCTCACTGTCTTTTCTCAAGTGCTCTAACCCTTCCTTCCCCACTTCCTTTAAAAACAAATTTTGCAGGCTTTTCTGTCAGAATCCTTTCTCTCTCTATCTCCCCACCACTATTTTATACTTATATATTTTAAGGAATTTATATATATTTTTTGTATCTAGCTATTTAGAAATGAGTTAAAAATATATTGATTTGTGTTTCAAATCAATCTTAGAATTAAGGGTTAATTTTTTTAAATATACTAAATTTATGCGTTAGTCATAAAACATAAAAATGAGTTGCTTTCATCCTCCCAAAATTTAATTTATTTTTTGTGTGACAAGTTTATATTTTCTATATATATTTAAATGGAAATGTTAACTTGTGCCCTTAAAACACAAATTTAGAAGTCAAATATAAAAATAATGTATTGAAATGCGTACATTAAATTGAATATTTAAAGTTTTAATGAATTGAATGCAGAAAATTTAACATAATATTTGTTTTTGGATTTCTTAACATATAACACTACCCATATTCAAATTATGTATATGTTCAACTCATGTATATCCAATTCATATTTAAGAAATATCAAGAAACTGTTTAAATTATATGCTAAGTAGAGGTCAAAATATTTTTTTTTTTTTTTGTGAATGTAAGAAAAGTCTGTTTTAAGCCAAAGTTTGTGTAATTTTAAGGACGAAAACTTATTGAATCCTAGAATTAAAAACTATAAGTTATGTTATGGCTTCAAGTAGAATTAATTGTAAATGAATACCACTCAAAAACACAATCCAATATGCTAGAAATAGTTCTACGACTGAATTTTAACAATTCTAAAAGTGGAATAAAAAAAATATATACACAAAGCAAACTAGTAATATTCTTTTTTTCTTGTCATGGAAGTATCATCTAAAAATTAAAATTCTAAATAGTTATTTATTGCTTAAAAATATGCACCGTGAATCATTGAGAATTTTGACATAACACAAAACAAGCTTCATTGTTAGAGAAAACATATGAAATTTTAAAAGAGAATGCTAAAGATTTTTGAATACCAAAATTTCTATTTACCAATTTTATTTCTAATTTAGAAATAAAATGACAAAAACATTAATAGTAGTACTATTTATCCGTGTCTTACAGGTATCTGCCAAAGATATAAAGGAGCCTACAGAGGTTCTGTATAAAAAGCTTTTTACATACACAGTACTTGGTTTTTACACATCCAACACAGTCACCTAACCAAGTAAATTACACTTTACAAAAAGCATCACCAATCTTCACTGCATTATCTCTCTCTCTCCATGGACTTTCATATGAAACAATGGAGAAACCAACAGCATGAGTCAGAGAAACAATATTCCACAAAGATGCCAAAACTTCTTCACCCTGCTCCTCAATCCCATTCCCATTCCCATCACCAACAATCATCTGTTACTCCTGCACTTCCTTTGTTTGTACCTCAACCCAACACCAAAGTCACCAACTTGTCAGATTCAGCATTAGCTTCCAACAACAGATTTCCCAGTAAGTTATTTTGAGTTAGCTTAACGCATTAGTTACAAGTGTGCTTTCAAAGTTACTACTATATCTTTCTTCTTTTGGATCCAACATTTTCTCTCTCTCTCTCTCTCTCTCTTTATTAGGAATAGGAATGGGAAGCCATTTCAGTTTATCTCAGTGGCAAGAACTTGAGTTACAGGCTTTGATATTTAGGTACATGTTGGTTGGTGCTTCTGTTCCTCCTGAACTTCTTCAACCTATCAAGAAAAGTCTTGTTCATTCTTCTCCTTATTTTCTTCAACATTATCAACCTACAGCATGTAAGTCTTCCATATATATCACATACTCCAAAACTCTTTGTGTTTTGTGACATCAAATGATTTTTTTGTATTAGTGTTGCAAAGTGGGTATTGGGGAAGAGGAGCAATGGATCCAGAGCCAGGTCGTTGCCGGAGAACAGACGGTAAAAAGTGGCGGTGTTCGAGGGATGTGGTGGCTGGACAGAAGTACTGTGAAAGACACATGCATCGTGGTAGAAACCGTTCAAGAAAGCCTGTGGAACTTCCCACACCAACTAGTGGTGGTAATGGTGGATCTTCATCTTTCTCTGCTTTGTCTTCTATTTCTTCACAGCCTCTTGTTACTTCCTCATTCAAATCTCCTTTTAATCTTCACTTGATTGAACGGTAATCTTCTTCTCTTAATTTTCTAATTTAATGCTAACAAAAGTAGCTTTGTTTTAATCAAGTCAAGTGGGTGGATGATTTTCTAGTAGTTAATGTTTTCAAGTTGGCTTTTTCACTTAAATAATCTTTGGCCAATTTTCAAACTATTTAGAGTAATTGTTTACCCTACCACTTGGTTCAAGTTTGAAATTATGCCATTAATAGATTATAGATAAATCTTTCATAAGTAACTTGCAATTAATAGCTTTGTTTTTTGAGAAGGGTGTGTGAAGATCATTTAATCTAGTGGGACATCATTTGTCTTTTGTTATCTTGTTTTTAAGATGGGTTCATTGACTTGCAAAAAGTAAGTTTGAATTTGATGCATAACCAAATGAACAAATAATGGAAGGAAGATGTAATTGGTTCAGCATTGTGACTTGACTGATACCAAATTGAGATACGGACCCCCAATGAGGGAGCATGGCCAATATGTCTCATATACTTGGCAAATAATGAAGCCTTTAGATTTCGCTCAAATAATCCCCAACCGTTTCTTTCTAAAACTAAATTTAGAAAATCATCAATCATGCCGTCCAAATAATTTTTGATTTTTATGAGACTTAAGATTCCAATGTCGTACGGTAATTATATGTGGGTCATACATAATTAACTTTAATTATAAGTGGGTCATAATTCACCATACAAATACAAATGGGTTTTATAGGATTGTGGCTTAAATTAATTTTTATGACGGTACAAAGTCTGTCTTAAATTTGTTGGACACCATTATTAATACCTTTCAACAACTCTAATCATGCAAGTCCTTTTTATAGAGTTGAGTAACAAATTCAAATTCAGTTCTAATAAGTTGAGTTATTATCATATTAAAAGACATATGTACATGATACAAAAATTCTGATAAGATATAAGAGCACCATTATCGGTTGATATTTTGAGTGTCTTTGCTTTTTCCTATGCCACTTTGTCAGACAAGTGAGGATATTTCACAATTTGGCAATGCAACCGTTCCTCTGCAATGCTACCGTGGTTTATATATTGTTGAATTTATAGATTATTATAAAATTAAATTATGATGTGAAAGGGTGTTATATTATAATATAAAATACAATTGTGATGTATATTATTGGGTTTTGCGAGACCCATTTTAGAGTTTTGGAGAGTAGTATGGATATTTAGAAAATGTAGTTAAGTGGTTTAAATAATAGGAAAATGTAAAATAACATAATTTAATCAATGGAACCCATTTATACCACCGTTACGTCTTAGAGCACGCATAGATCCCTTAATTAGATCTATATGGATATCAAGGATCTTAAATTCCAAGAGGCACAGTTTGTTTTTAATTTAATTTTTTTTGGAGACTTTTCGTATGATGTCCTTGGTTGATATTTATGCTGTCTCATTACTGGGCCCCATGCAGCTCCACTGGGACCAAAATTGAAGAGAAGAGCTTATTTGAAAGCGATGATCATGTGGGTGGGGATGGAAGACCAGGTGGGCAAATGCTAAGGCATTTCTTTGACGATTGGCCACGATCACTGCAAGACTCTGACAATGCTGAAAACAATGGTGGGTCATCCTCCACATGTCTATCAATTTCAATGCCAGGAAATAACAACACTTCTTCTTCAGATGTGTCATTGAAATTGTCCACTGGCTATGGAGAAGAACCATGCCCAAGAAATGAGAATGTGGGCCTAGTAGAAACTGTGCAGCAGCAACAACAACTTCAATTGAATTGGGTCGGAGGATGGAATTCAGGTAATCAAGTGTCTTCAATGGGAGGACCACTTGCTGAGGCACTTAGATCATCTACTTCAACTTCTTCACCTACTAGTGTTCTTCATCAATTGCCACGTTGTTCTGGTTCTGAAACCAGCTACATTAGCACCTAAGTTTAGTAATTGGTGCTTTAATTAACTTGTGATGTTTGGGGGGTTTGTTTCCACTTTTGGAGAAATGTTGGACCACAGACACGTTTTGTATCAATCTTTCTATGTTTGTTGACTAGTTGTTGGGAAGGAAATGGATAATGGATGGTCTTTGTTCATCAACATTTCATTATGCTTGTAGTTAATTTAAAGGACAATATTACATACCCCAAACCTAGTTAGTGAACACGCCACATGGTATCTAAAAAAATGCCACGATATGCTTGTTTTATTAAAACTTAAACCCCCCTTGAATTTCATTCTCATGTCCTAATACATTTTGTCCCATCAAGACTTTTTGTCTCAAACAAATCCTACAATATATTTTTTTCATTAAGACAATGACGTGACTAAAATAAATGCACATTGGCACATTGTTTTCAAAATGAATTAGTAATGCTAGTGTTCAAAAAGAGACTCGAACCAACCAACCAATTTAGAACCACTTACTCTTTTCTTCCCTCTCACCCCAACCGTCAACCCCGGATATTCAAATATTCCAGTGAGAGTTGAATTCTTTTCAGCACACTTTCCATCCACTCTATCTTCTGTACCTTTCTCGAATTTTACTCTTTGACGCTATCCTCCTACCTCTATTTGTATTGTGCAATCCATTTGTATTGTGCAAGAAAGGATCCAAATTCCAACAACAGTGGCTTATATTTTTGTTAGCAATGTTGTGTCAAAGCAGTCGAATGAATGAAGACAAATTGTTTTTTCTTTTGCATAATGAGCGGAGACCTGTCTGTGCAAAGTTAAAAAACATGTCTAATCCTAACATCAGTTTTAACATATTTCCATAACATAAAATAGTTTTATATATCAATATTAAATTGTACAGATAAGTTTTATACAAACAATAAAAATTAGTGCCTACGCTCATACAATAATATCATTAAATAATCAAGATTTAAATTTGATAAAGGATAATAAAAAGATAAACAAAATCCTGAAAGTGTTTAATGTTTTAGTCTAAAAATAAGGACTTGTAACCCCTCCGATTTTATTTAACTAGCATGTGAAGTTATAATTACTAGAATATCCTTTACTACAATAATTATCCCATTAAATTTGTATTGAAATTATGCACTCAACTGGAAAAATACTTTACTTATTATTATTTTTTTAAATGAGAATTTTTTTTCTTTTCAAGAAGACATGAAGTACAGAAATAAATGAATTTATTTATCATTATTCAGTGCTGCTGCTACACCCGTGGCAAATGGCAAAGTTCCACCATTTAGACTAAGGCAATTATTTTCACCGTGTACAATTACTTCATTATCACGGCTCCATTGCCATAATTCAACTTAACTCTGAAAGGAGATATCATATATAAGGTCTCCCGCAAAATTTCTAGGGTAAATTAAGGTCAATGCACTTATGCAGATCACATTATTATGTGCACAAACGGTAGATCTCTAGTTTGTACCGTACTTTTGTTGTTTCACATTCTTCACACGCCGTGCAACTTGTGCATGTTCAACCCTAAAATGTGTAAACAGAAAAGCCTTGTGTGCTATACATAATTTACCTAGCAAGGCATACACGCACAAACACTTGGACGTTGGTCTGCTGCACCACTAAAGATTAAGTTAACTAGCGCTCCACACATTCTGATTGAGTTCTGCTTTAGAGCTTCAGAGCCTGTTAATCACCATGAGTTGGTTGGCTAGTTTTAATTGACTGCATCAATGCCATTATGCATTTCTTATACTTATCCAAGAATTGTCATCAGGGTTCAACTTCAACTGACTGTTGAATTGTCTCTGATTCAACTCCAACTGACAGTTCAACCGGCTCTGATTCAACTCCATCTACAAGAGCATACACCACTGCTGTTCTACAAGGTGCATAAACGAGGAAAGATCGAGGCCGGTCATCATACCATCCTTCCTGTAAAATCATCCAAGAGAATCCAAAGAGTTTGTTAATTCCACTGGGAGAACCCAAAATGGTAAAACCATGACCCCAAGAATGTAAGAAAAAGATAACAAAATAGAAACACAAACAATACAAGTTCGCTTGTGTATCCACGCCTGAACATTTTCACACAGAAACAAGTTTAGAGAAGTCCCTTACCGAAGTGAAGTACTCAGCAGTATGATTGAGCCTATTGAAGCCACCAAACAAGGACTCATCTGAATCCAAGACAATCTGGAAAAAGGAAAGGCATAATCCACCAATACAAGGTTAAACATATTCCCAAATGAATTCAATAAATTCCACCGTCAGTAGAAGTCTCGTATCAAAAGATGAAAAGAAGATATGCTCTCTAAAGCAAATGAATTCAGTAATAATATACATCCACAATAAGAAAGAAGATTACAATTGGTTCACTTGAGGGTTTCATAATTGGAAATTACTTGATACAAATATCGCACTTTCCTGGATCAGGGTCTGGGTTAGGAGACTAATCAGACACGTGATGAAAATGATGTTTCTTAGGATAAAATTGCATATTATAGCTTTGCATATTGTTACTACTTTAGTCTTGCCAGAGTAATAATACATAGATAGTACCTTGTATTTCCCTGGCTTTAAACAGCCAACTTTGTAATCTGAATAACTGTTGGTCCAGTGAAAATTGAATACAAAGACCAGGTTGTCCCTTTCGAAGATTATAACTCTGTCACCTTCATTTTTCCTTGAAATATACTGGTGCTCAGAAATCATAAACTGCACCAAAGGTAGGTACAGTTAATTTTCCTTAACTGCTTAGTTATTAAAAACCAAAAAATAATATTAACCCCTATCTCATTTGTGAGAAAAAAACCTTGGTTGAATACTATCTGCAAAATAAAAAAATGGATAGAGCTTGTCTTGAAATGAGTAGAAATCAAGATTGATTTCACAAAGTGTGTATTATTGTTATTCAAAATCAACTTCCCACAAGTTATCTCTAAATCAATAATGAGCAACAAACGTCAAATCACAAGCAGATACCAAAGAATTTTTTCTAGGCATTTCATTGACAAATAAAATAGTAGATAACAAAATTTGAAAACTTACACCATATCTTTCTTCTAGGTGCTGCATAGCTCGATCAAATTCTTGCATTCCATGATATCTTAGATATTCTGCATCACCCTGATTAAGGAACATAGATGATCATTTTTGTAGCCTTTGAACTAATGCCTTGGTAAGTTTTTCATTTATTTTTCCCTAGAAGCCTTAGAAATTCTGATGGCTTATGATATATACATGTACCTCACTGCTGAATGTTAAAGCAATGCAGATAATAAACAACATAGTTTAGTTGTTTCATCCTAAATCTGTCAGATTTTATCAGGCAAAAGCTCGTCATAATCATTTTGTATTTTTAGTTCTATATTCAAGCATCTTGTCACACATTGTGTTGTATGCAAGTTTCCATTTGTCTCACTCCACTTGTCCATAAGCTAGCAAGTAGCACCTTCATTTGAGTTTCATGGCATGTGAAACTTTTCAACATTTCATCTGTCCAGTCATCTAAATTACAGACACCACAAACTTAAATACATCTGCAATACCTAGTCATATGTGCTATAGTTTGTTGGTTACTCAATGTATTTCAACAATTCATATATATCATCTCATCTTTCTTTAGTAACTCCAAACTAAAATTGCAAAGTGAATTTCTGGAAATATGAAACATGCATATATTGCAATAACAATGAAATCCATGCTGAATTTGGTAATTTAGGTAAGATAACAAGAGCAACCAACATCATCAACCATACTGCAGAATGAAATCACACTTTTGCTTATTCTCAACACAAAGGCTAATCCTTGTGGTAATATATGTTTACTCTATATATATCATGGTCTACATCTAGCTCAGAGAAATTAAATTAGTGCAATCATATTCAGAAAGACGAAGGATTAGGCGAGGGATTTCTTTTGAATAAACAATTATTTGCAAAAAAAGATTCTTTTTGGTGTAAAAAGCCAGGGTGTGCAGTCCATTTTAAATGGTTACATATCCATGTCAAAACAAAATCAGGTTAATTAAAATAGGTTTTGTAAACCAGTCCATTTTAAATGGATGGGTATTTAGTTGGGTTATTGTCTTACAAACGGATAGATATCTATATCTTCTGTCACTCTCAACTTTGCTTCTTTTTTTGATAGTTCCATTTTCCTCTACCGGTCACAACATCGATTGTCACAGCCAGAAATCTCTGCCACGTTCTGTAGTGGTGCTACTGAAGTGGTTCATAAAGAGCAACAGAGACGGGATGCTGGAAAATAGAAATCTGAGATAGTCTTGGAATTTTTTGAAGCTCAGGTAGCCACGCTGTGGCGGATAGATATCTATATCTATATCCTCTGTCACTCTCAACTTTGCTTCTTTTATTGATCGTTCCATTTTCCTCTACCGCTCACAACATCGATTGTCTCAGCCATAAATCTCTGCCACGTTCTGTAGTGGTGCTACTGAAGTGGTTCATAGAGAGCAACAGAGACCGGGGATGCTGGAAAATAGAAATCTGAAATAGTCTTGGAATTTTTTGAAGCTCAGGTAGCCACATTGTGGCGGCCGTCAACCAGATCCGCGTCTGTGGCTTCGTGGTGGCTCATGGTGCTCCTCGTGGTTCGGATATGGACGATGTGGGTTCACAGATCTGCAATCATTTACCATCACTGCCCTTTGAAATGGCTGCAAAAGACTGCCATAAACGACAATCAGTTCTGTACGGGTGCTGTGGCAATGATTAGCAATGAGCCTGGAATTCCTTTTGTTGAGCCTTAACAGTAGAATTCCATCTTTGTTTTCATAGCAGTAATTATCAAATAGCACTACTTGACATGATTTTCATTGTGGTTGATGTATCTTTGATGAATAGGCCTTAGCCTCTTCATGTTGACATTCATTCTGATGGCAGAACGAACTTGATCTCATATTTTGTTTTGGTTAAAAACCAGATTTGGAACTGGAACCGGATTCAGCACTGGTTTGAACCCAAATTGAGATGAGAAATGTGTTTCTGGTTTAAAAATCAAATCCACCAAGTCGCTATCAAATGGATACGGATAGGTTTTTATGAAATTAGTTATTTTGCACAGCCCTATAAAAAATTGTTTTCAATAATAAGGGTTTGGGTTATAAAGGGTCAATCACAGTTACATGAATGTTAAATGGCCCGGGACAGAATATTGGCTTAATTTACAACACAAAACTGGAAAACCTATTACATATTCTCTGGTTCTTTTGAGACACCTTTTGTTTTATACCATTATTTCCTCCGAATAAGGATCGGAAAAATGTTGGTATATGGCACTCATTCTTCAAATCTACTTGAATCATGTATGCAAATGATATCTACAGTAAGCTTTATAATTAATCAGCAGTAAGATCAAACGTGTTTCACCACCAAGTAGTTCCCAACTAACTGAAACCCCATAACAACAAATGTCGGAATATAAAGTAGTACTTGCACAAGGTCTGAATAAAGGAAACAGAAACTTACCAAGTCAAATCTACGCCTGCATTTATCATAACTGTTGTTATTCCCAGGAACTACTGTGCCATTAGGAAGATGTTGATCACCCCTTGGAAAATCAATCCACTCTGAACAGAACAATAATAAATTATCAAACTTAATTTATCATTGATTTGGTAACAGCAAATCCAACAACTTCTCAAATTGTCAAATGTTTATGATTTTTCTAATAAATAATAAAAAGAATTAAGTCAAATAAACTTACCAGGATGGCCGAATTCATTCCCCATAAAATTTAAATACCCTTCACCACCAAGGCCCATAGTAATAAGCCTAATCATTTTGTGTAATGCAATACCACGATCGATTAGAGGAGTAGATGGTCTGTCTAAAGCCATGAAGTCATACATATCCTGAAGCAGCCAACAGAGCATAAGTAAAATGTAAATGTCCAATGACAAACTACAGCAATTACCATTTATTAAACAAAAGCAAGAATCCTTAATGATTTGACAGAAGCTAAGTAAGAACCTAACAAATTCAAGAAACTACGAGAGAATCAACAGTTGCCTGAGCTCAACAACACTCATCTACATACTTAGAGGCTGATTGCAAATGCGTACGAGAAGTTTGCACGGGATTTATAATAGTCAAGAAAATTTGATTTATATACTACAAAAAATAACTTCACTGCAGCATAAGTTCCCAATATCATCAGAAAAAAATAAGAGAGATAGCTATGATCCAGAATAAGTTCTTCTAGCATAATTGAAACAATATATTCAAGAGCTACAAACCTTGTCCATCAACCAAAATGCTAGTGTCTTGTCACCAACCAAGGCTTGGTCATGACTTTCAGCATAAACCACACAATTTTCTAGCCACCTTCTGTTTGTCAGTGTGTGGACTATATCACCCATTCTCCAATCTTCATCTTTTTTCCTACATAAAAAACGATATGGCTGAAATTACAGCAAGAGTTTTGAACGGATACAGGATTTGATTTGCATAATATTTTCCAACAAAAAGACATAATTAGATGTAGGCTTCAATTGATGGTTGCAACATAGAGATACATAAAATGTTGTATCTCCGGATGCAAAAAATTAGATAACACACTACCAAGCTCTGTGCATTGAAGGAATACTTACATGCAATATATTCAAACAGAATTATTCTTCATTTACATTTGGACGTCACCTTAAACTTTGGAGGTTATGTTATATAAGAATATTCACCATTAGGCATATAAGAGCCCCAACTTCTTAGAAACAAGAATATTCTAAATGTATACTAAGGGCAGCCTGGCACTAAAGCTCCTGCATACGTAGGGTCCGGGAAGGGGTCCCACCACTTTAGTGTATTGTACGCAGTGTTACCCTGTTTTTTACACAAGAGGCTGTTTCCAGGACTTGAACTTTTGACCTTTCAGTCACGTGACAACAACTTTACCGTTGTGCCAAGGCCTCCCCTTTTGAACATATATAATATTTCTGGGCTCATCAATGCAGATTGGAAAGACATTAGAACTTCATATCTAATTATGATTTATCTGAGATTCTAAACTTGATGCAAATTGATAAAACAATGAACGTAATGTACTCCTCTAGGTTAGAGTACTTCACTGATTTAGTTTTCTGATTCTCTTGCAAGAAATGAACAATTCAATAGTACAAACTATGCAAAAAGGTTTAATATCACAAGACACCAAAAGAGAATCTAATATTTGTAATCCAAAGATGATAAAAGACCCTAGATAAACTATAAGTCTAATAAAAAATATAATTCTAGCAAATCATAAATACATTTAAAAAACTAGATAAATCCTAATAAAAAATTATCCAATAATATGTTTTTCTCTTCTGCATCGCCCATTCACATTGGTTTTAGCATTAACGTTATTTGTAGTTCAATAGCAATGAAGGATCGAATAAATACGAGCCCATCTCTAGTCTTTCTTTTGGGTTACTTTTTTAATTTTTATTTCTATCATTCTGTTGCACCATGTCGCGGCTCGTTCATTTTTTGATATAACGATAGAAAAATCCATAGCTAGAAATTCTTACACAAATGCACTATATTTGTAATCATAGACATCCAACAGACAGGATTATTTGAAAGAAACCATAATATGATGTATTTGCACTGCAGAATAGGAATAAATGATTACTTAAGAAGCTCAATCCACTTGTCTGCAACGGCCATATGCAAGCGATAGTTAAAGCCAATCCCACCATCTTGTGTCGGAAGGCAGAATGTTGGCATTCCACTCACCTGGAAAAGGAAAGAAAATTGTAACATCAACTGCTAATTTTAATTGAGTTGTGTAGAGGGTGTTCAAACACCATACTATCTTTTAGTTCATTACAATAGTTACTGAGCCATCTAGAAAATTAAGGATAGAGAGACAATAAAATTTATGAGATCACAATTACTCAACTCCTAATACAATTTAAATGAAGTATAACTTAATTAGCGTAAAACTTGAGAGAACGACATACATCTTCACCAATTGAAACAGCTTCAGGAAAGAGCCCATGAATGAGATCATTAACAAGCATCAGGTAAACCACTGCTTCAACATCAGTTGCAAAACCAAAATACTCATTGTAATTTCCAGTAAAAGATACCTGCAGCAAGATTCAAGAATCTTTTTAAGGAAAAAAAGTAAACGATAGAGAAATAGAAACAATCCTATATCTGATTGAAATGAGAACCCTTTTCTTCAAAGGAAAACCATAACTATAATATATTTCAACAGTTATTTTGAAATTGTTTTTTTATTTTTTTAATATATCAACTTCTCTTTGTCCTTTCAAATCTCATTATCTGGGTTGAGGTATCTCTGTGTATCAGAGATTGCATTGCTGTCAACAAGAGGTCTAGATGATTTTTTTCTATAGTAAACAGACTTTAAATTATATGTTATCATAAAAATTGTAAAAATCATCCACAATGCAAAACGATCCCTGTTTAAAATCTATAGTATTCAATAATCCTGATTGGTGCTACTGTCCTTTACAGAATCATATACTTATACTATATTTCTATCCAACTCATTAATCTCCTGATCTTTCGTAATAGTTTCTCTTAATAGTTTTTCTAGGTCTTCCTATGCCTCCCTTTGTTCTCCTATTCATATATATTTATTTACTAAAAAAAATGTAGGCCACTTAGACCCTTGTTTCAGTGCTCTACTTAACGCGAAGAGTGGGGAGGAAGCTAGTAGGGGAGAACCTAAATTGTCCATTCCACTATTGGAACAATTTTTCAATTATTAAGCAGGTTATGTCCATGGTTATCATGCATTGGTGTATGTATGTAGACCCATCAAACTGAAAAACTATCATTCAGAGAGAAAAAATTGCATGAAGGAAGAAAATTTAGAGAGGAAAGAAGTAAAAGAGGAGGACAGATCTACAACAAAAGAATGTAAGAAAACAAACAAGACCATAAAAAAATAAGGTTACCCAATTCTCTGCATTGTTCTGACAATAATACAAAATGTTATTTAAAATTTCAACCCTTTTTTCTTCACTTGGAAATACTATAATCCATGATTACCAAGTAAGAATGCAGCTAGATTATCTTAGAATACCATAAATTTAAAGACCAGACACAAAAACCAACTAGAATGTACCTGCAGTCCATGATGAGTGTACATCATTGATGTGACACCATCAAATCGAAAGCCATCAAACTTATATTCATCCAGCCACCATCTAGCATTTGACAGTAGATACCTTAGGACCTAATTAAGAAAATAAGTCACTATCGACTAGAAGGGCATAGAAGAATCATGATTGAAGTCTATATTCAGAACAATGTCGAACTCTGGGAATAGCACTTACTTCCCAGCTTCCATAGTTAAAAAGGCGAGAATCCCACATCCAATGATAACCCCGTGAACCAGAATGGAAATAATGAGCATCAGTTCCATCAAACATGTTGAGGCCATCCAATGTATTACTTGATGCATGGCTACAGTCATCAGATATTGGTAATCAGGTCTAAGAAGCAGATTAAATACCATCAATAAGATCTAGCATGCACTATCGTTCATGTAGTGATAGATGATGATACAATTGAAAAATAAGAACTAGAGATATTTTAGTAATAGGACTCCGATTGTGAAGATTTATTCTAGGAGGAAGCCCACACACAAATTTATATGGGCCTGGTGTAGAACTTGTTAATTAAGTAAAATTATAAATTAGAGAGGAAGGGAAAGTAGTGTCCATTTGGTTATTTGTATCTTGTTTTGTTGGTAGAGACTAGTCTCTCTAATTCCTATGGTAGTTACTTACGGTTACCATTTTCCTCTCTACTCTAATTATTTTATTTTCTATTTCCCTGTAAATATTTCTCTGTTGGGAAAGCATTCCCAGAGATTGGTATCAGAGCTGGTTGTCGGTGGGTTGGAAAGAAGGGCTACCTATGGAGGGACTGACAGGAAAGACTGAGTAAAGTATCGTAGAGTGCATCTTCCAGGACGTTGACTCCCAGGGTCGGTGCTATGATAGAGACTTGGATATTTAAGAGTGCCTAAGTCCCACATCGAGTAGTATGAGATGTTTAATTGCTTAGTTCTTCCCCCTTGATAGCTAGCTTTTAAGGGAGAGTTCTCCAAGTTCTTAGATACTTATCAAGATATTTCCAGAAAAATGAAAATAATATAGTGTAAGGTATAAAAATTACCTATGTACCATATCCATCAGAACAAGCAGGCCTAGTTCATGGGCTCTGTCTATCAGAGACTTAAGATCTTCTGGAGTTCCAAACCGACTGCTAGGTGCAAAGAAATTAGTAACATGGTACCTGCATCGTACAGAACAATATTTTTAAAGCGAGGCCATCAATTTTAGGAGGGAGACACTAATGCGCTAAGAAACAAGAAATATAGAACGCAAAACGGCCTGTTATTCTTTGAGTCACATTGGAACCATCAGCGTTTTGGGATGGGGAAAAATCAATGATTTGGGATGGGGAAAAATCAATGATTAATGATAACAATGGATAGAGTTACCCAAAGCTAGCATAGTAAGAATGTTCTTGGATAGCCATAATCTGGACAGCATTATAGCCAAGCTTTTTAATGCGAGGAAGTACATCATCTCTAAAATTGGCATATGTGTTGATTTTTGGCTCCTGCACCACATGGTTCAAAGCATTATTAACAACAGAAATAACACTACCTCTAAATAGACACTCCATTGAACTTTATAGATGAACTATGTTATTAAGCAAACTATTCTGTATTTAAATCTGAAAAACACCGATTGTATGAATGAGACCAATGTCTTCATTGCAAGGAAATAATTCAATGAAGAAACTAATTTTACGAAAATCTAAAAGCCTTGTTGCATGTAACAAATAATACCTTACAAAGCATTTAGTGGAAGTGTAAAGAATCAGTTTAACTAGCCTTACTTTTATGAACAGTAAGATAATTTCACTTTATGGTAAAGATACATGATGTAATTTCAAAACAAGTAACTATTTGCAGCAATGAACCATGATGTTGCTTGGGTAGGCAAAAAAAAACAATTTTAGTCCTTGACATTATGCCATTGATGATACACAATAACAATACTTTCTCATGTAATAGAGTATAAAGTACGCACCGGGCTACTCATTCCAACGTGTGCCTCATATATCCTTATTGATTGTGGTCGCTTTGGCTGTGGATGTTTGAAGACATATTTTTCCTGTAAAAAGAGAAAAATATAAACCACATAACACAATAGTGCATGACAGAAAAAACAGAAGTCAACAATTAAGTAACTGACACATATTATATTGAATAGCACCTAAGGTCTTTGCTTTGTAGTTGTACATATAGCCGGTAAACTGTTACCGATAAATAATTATATTAATTTATATACAGATATCTTAACAGAACTACTTTCATAATGTTCTGCAATCCGGCACTTGCAAAACGTAGTTACAAAAATGTTGCAGCTTTGTCTAGTTTTTTGGGTCATTAATAGTAGTAATTAAGTAATAAGGATTCTTAAAAAAAAAAAATTACTCCCTCCGTCTCACAATAATAGTCTTTTTAGCATTTTTTCTTTTTTTCAAAATAATTGTCACTTTAGAATACCAATACAACATTTATTATTTTTTTCCATTATTATACCCTTATTTATTGAATTTCATCTAACTTAACTACTCCACTAACTACAATTAATAAGGGTATTTTAGTAAATGATATTAATTTTACCATTGAAATCAACACAATCAACCATTTCCTTAATAATCGTGCACAAACTTTAAACGACTATAATTTAGAGACGGAGGGAGTAATAAGGAGAGATTAGTACATATTTTCTTTTAAGGGGAAAATTAATGAACCCTCGTAATATAAAAATGGGTTAATTAAGTAAATGTTCTCTATAGATATCCAGAATTTCGTTTTTAGTCCATACAAAAAAAATTGCACTTTTTAGTCCATGTAGCATTTTTATAGGGACTAAAAAGGCTGATGGAAAATTTTATAGGGACTAAAAATGCTTATGGAAAATTTTACAGAGACTAAAAAAAATGCAATTTTTTTGTAGGCACTAGAAACAATTCTAAATATTTATAGGGCCATTTAATTAATTTAACTCTAAAAATTTAAGTGAAAAAGGTCAGAGTGGTATAAAGCAATCAACCTCATTGTATTGTATGTCATTGATATAAAAGTCTCCTTGAAACCCCCACAAATTGATCACCAAAGAAAGGTCATAAATATGAGTAGATACAATTCTATCCCAAGAAAAATGTAAGAGGGAAACAGATATTTAGATTGGAATCTCTTTTTCTATGCTTAACCTGCATGGAAGAAATGTAAAATCTTACCTCCTCTGGGGGATCATAGTATATTCCATTATATGGAATTTCACCAGGAGCCTGTACAGAGAATTTGATCCAAGCAGGAATTGAGTCCTTGATCCCAGAGGGTGTATCCATGTGGATCTACAAATATATATTTACGAAATATTTAGTCTACATTTCACAAAAATACTCGTAGGCTTAGTTCAAGACAACAAGAAACGCTTGACATGTATGGTCCTGGCTAAATTGCTGCCATATTCACTTTTTTAGATAAAAAACATAATAAGAGAGAAATTTACAATCTACATCAGACAAAAATAAGATGTGTCCTAGTAAAAGAAACATAAAACCAAATATGAAGAAGAAACATTTAACACTTAAAAACCAAATATGAAGAGAAAAATAGATCAACTAGCCTAGCTTGCCAATCTCCTTCAAAACTAGTGCGGTTTGCAAGAAAGTATGGTCATTTCAAAATAACAGCCATACTTGTATTGGACATATCAGTGTTGAACACTTCATACACTCGTAGCTGCATTCTAGAATATTTATTTTTTGAATTCGTATGCTGATACAAATGAGAGTACCATAACAATTGCATAAATAATACCATTTTGTCATTTATACACACTACAATGACTCATGCAGAGTTTTAAAATATCGACCTCTCATTTAAGTTGTATTTACAATTTATTTATTTTTGTTTCCAGAAAAATTGAAAAATCAATTTTAATGAGCTTGTATGATTGGGCTCCCCTCCAGGGTGCTGAGCTTCCTATGCACAATTCCTTAAGATAACATCTTTTCAACTCATCCTTAAAAAATCTAAAAAAGGAAGAAATAATACAAAAAAATAAATTATGGAAAATAGAGATGGATAATTTCAGAAGACAATCTAACCATCAAATAATATTTTCCTTTTCTTGTTAGTGTTATAAGAGACATCATTCTTCTTGATACATGCAAGGAATTTCATGTTCTTTCTCAAAGCAATTCTTGATAAAAAGTAAAAATATATGAAAAAATTATGTGGAACCAGGTCACATATTTGGAGAAATCTTCATAACCCAGTGCTGTTAAATAGTGGAGGAATTTGAACAAATCGCCGTTGTTCTGCACTACGCTATTCAGTACAAAATATTGTCAAATAGCGGCGCTATAGCCCTGTTGCGTAGTGGACTTTGAACAAACTGCAATTTTTGGCGGTCCGCAATCGACAATATTGCTATAACCAATGACTATATGAACATATGTGAAGGTCATCAAACTCCAAAAAAATTTCTTTTCAGGAGAAAATTACCTTGACTCGAGAACCATGAGGAATTGGTGGTGAACCATCGGCATTATTTGGCAAGAAGATCTCCCACACACCAAAATCGTCCTGTTTGACAAAACATGAGCATTTTAAAAATTTCAAAATCAATACAATTGTCAACTAAAACTAAGTAAGGATGTCCAATATGCAGGGCTAGGAGTCTGAAGATTTGTCATAATTACATCTATCCATCCATATAGGGTATACTTCTCTTAGAATTTGGTTGGGTTGTAACAATCGCATTTACATTCCTCCGTGAATCATAGGTCTCAAACAAATACAGATTCCAGGTCATAATAAATGAAGTACATTGATCCAATTCAATTTTACACAGAATGAGTAGGAACAGAACAAGAGGGGAGAGGAGGTGAGATTCTAGGTCAAAGTCAAACGGATGGAGAAAAAATAGGAAGATGAAAGCAAAAGACTTTTTAATGAACATATTTAAACTTCAAAGAGAAATTAAGAATTACATACCCGGGTCATTACATCTGCATTTGGATTCCAATTGTTGAAATCTCCAACTAATGCTGCTGACTGAAGAGGCAACCAATAGTATCCAGAAAGGTTGCAGAGGAAATAAAATCCAGTTATACTTTGACTGATTAAAAGAATTGTATTGAAGTTTAAAGACAAGTTACATACACGGTATTCAAAACCATATTGTCTCCGAGCTTTGTTTGAAAATATATAATGATAGAATTGCAAAAGAATGCTGAGGGAAGAGATATAGACAACTACTTCAAAAAATACGCTAATGTCTCCTCATGTAGATCTGGACTTGATCTTTCCAATAGAATGCCTTTTTGTTTTCTACCCAAATAAATTGATTTCATGCACTTTGGAATTACTACAATCATTATATTTGTTGAATATTGACTTCAAATTGTGAAAGCAGAGCAGCCCAGAAATCGTGACACGATTTGCTTGGCAGAGAGCATGTCTTTTGAAGATAGGAAATCGTGACACGATTTGGGAAATCGTGACACGATTCAACAACTTCCTCAGCAAGTTTACCTGAAAGGGACTGGTCACAACGGTTGGAAAAGCCAAATCGTGACACGATTGTGACTAATATATAAGTGGTTTCTGCAGTTTTTTGAAGAGAGCTGAAGCAAGAGGTCTAGGGTTCACAAATGGGGGAACTTGAGGGTTGAGTACATTTATATGGATAGTCTCTTGGGTTGGGATAAACATTGTAATCACCTTGGGTAGTGAGATTACATCATTGGAAGGATCATAAGCTTCCTCTAGTGTAATCTCTTGTAAGTTCATATGAGTGAGGTGGGTCAAGACAAAGGGTAGAGATTAGGTTTGAAGGCTGATTTCTTGTAACATCTTATCATAGTGGATTGGAGAGCTGCTCTCTCCCCCAGATTAGGTCATATTGACTGAACTGGGTTACCATCTTGTGTGTGTTTGTTTTCCTTAAGCTTTCTTATCTTTATGCTTTGTTAGTGTCATTGTTTTAGCTCTACACTTAGGCTTTGGGTCTGTATTGTTGTTGTGGCTTGAAGACACTTAGACCTAGGATTACCACTACCTTTTGCTCCACACATCTTTACAAGTATTGGTGTGATTTCGAACCGATCAATTTCACAACAATATTGACAATAAGACAGTAACTACAGTCTATAATTATAAGTGCAGTTGTAAATCAAGTAAATGTATGAGTTTGACCACGTAAACAAGACAAAGTTCAATAGAGCATATTTCCTTTAAGCTACCAAGAGAACTCCATTAAATTCTAAATAACCATAAGATACATGTAAACATTGAACTATATGGCACATTGATTGAAGCAGAATTGAGAATTTATATCTAAATTAAAAACCCTAGTGACTTTGCCGAGAAAGCATAAATACTTCAAAATAGTAGTCATAGCGTGTTCAACACCCAATGGGCACTTCAAACACTCCTAGTTTCATTTTGTATCTTTGTACTTCAAATTTTTGAACTCATACAATCAGCAATACAAATGGTGAAATGGGAGTAAAGGCAAATGGGTGTTATACAGTTCCCGGCTTCCCGCCATAGCAGTCAAGGTCCAAGGCAGGGTCGGATCTATTGCAAATCGTGCCTACGATTTTAAAATATGTTTTATTGCCATGTCTTGTGTTGTATCTGTGCTTTCAAAACTCTACAAAGTAATTTGAACACAAACTAGAACCGGGGTTTATACCAATAATTAAAATGAAGTATACCTTAGCTCCAGGTGCCCACTCTCTGTAAGTAATGCCTGTAGCACTGCAAACAAAAGCTTGTAGTCATCAAAGACCATATCAATCAAGTGGAAATTAGGGCATGCAATAATTTCCTTTTTAAGCACAATTACTGTTTGACTATCAAACCTTAGACTATGAAATTACTTAAATTATAAATAAAAGCTTGTATTAAGTTTTAAGCTTGTTAATGATGGTTTAAAGACCTGAGTATGTTTCGTGGAGCAGTATTATATGGTTCAAAAAATTTCCTTCTACATCATTAACAAGCTTAAAACTTAATACAATTTAGCTTCAATTTAAGTGTTAAAATATCTATATATATTATTCGTGTATTCCCTGTATTCCAGAAACCTTAAATTCAATAAAGTTTACTCTAGCTGCCATTTCGATTTCTTGTAATTGGATTAGTGCGTATGAGTTGCAGCATTAGCGCATTGTACAAGGCTTAGTTTAAGAATGTTTCCAATCCAGAGCATGTTCTTTGATTGACCGGCATTAGATATGTTTAATAGACTTCGCAAAAATCATCTTAACAAAAAGTTATTAGTAACTTAGACCACAGGGGAGGATTGACTGACCAAAATAAGTGCAACATAATACCTGCGTGTGAAGCCTAACTTTTCGTACCCACGAGAAAATGCATCAAGACCACCTTCATACTTGTCAATTTCCTCCCGAATTTTTTTGTACTGTCCATAGCTGTGATTTAAGAAAAATATATATATTTCAGCGAAAATCAGGCTTTGGTTTCACAAATAGTATGTTGAGAATTAAAAGCACAAAATTAGTAGGGGGAAACACGAAAATTAACATGATGAACAGTATGTTAATCAAATAATTGCGAAGCAGAAAATTAAATAATTAATTTGTTTTCTGGATTTTGGATCGGTAAGGTACTGCTCTGGTCTCTAATATAAGAGAAAGTTCACTTTTTAGGTTCATCCAATAAATGATGTATTTAGTCTATATTAGGGACTAGATACACCATTTATTGAATGAATCTAAAAAGTGAATTTTCTCTCATAATAGAGACCGGAGGGTATATTAAATTATTATGCTACCAGTGATAACAGTAACATAAATGTATATACCCACTATAACCAGGAATTCCGATAGACAGGAAATGTGGCCCTCTATTAACATAGTGTTGAGAATTAAAAGCACAAAATTAGTAGAGGGAAACACAAAAAATTAACATGCTGAACAATATATTAAACAAATAATTGAGAAGCAAAAAATTGAACATTTAATTTGTTTTCTGGATTTTGGATTGGTAAGGTATACATCATATTAAATTATTATGCTAGCATTGATAACAGTAGCTTAAATATATATACCCACTATAACCAGGAATTCCGATACACCTTTTTATCTGTCCATTGCCAATTAATTACTTCAAGCCATTCAAATGATATTCAAGTGAGCACCATTGCATAACTGACAACAATAAATCTGTCTTATCTACCTAAGTGAAATGAGCTACATGATGGACCAACAGTTTAACTCGGTTCGGTCCAATTACATAGCTCATGCAATGAATGAAAACAGTTCTTTGAATATACAATTTGATGGAACATTGCTGCTATGCTTTTTGGCAGAACTATACAACACATGAAACAATACAAACAAACATACATACAATATATATATATATATATATATATATATATATGGAGAATGCTAAACAGTGCCCTTGGGGCATTGATTAAGCAACCCAAATAAGTAACTTTTTATAAAAAGTGGTGTAATTATTACTTAATCAAAAGTCAAAACTTATATTTTCAAGACAAATTTTCTATTTATGGATTCTTTAACCATTGCCATGAGGGCACCGGTTAGCAAAACCCTATATATATATATATATATATATATATATATATATATATATATCTTGGACAATGACTTTCTGGTGTGATTCGCGTGAAGTCATTTGCAAATTATGAGCCACATGTAATGAACTAAAATAATCTCATTTTAGTCATACTCTTAAATTGAACATTAAAATGACAGATCTCTGTAAAAGAAGTCCAAGAGAGTGGACAACTCATCTGAAAGCAGTATCCCACTATTACCTCTTAGCTAACCACCAAGAGCACATACAACAAGCTAATTGTCATTCTCCCCTCGATATAACAGCATGAAATATGAAACTTCAATTACATGATAATTAGAGCCCCACAACATTCAAAGCTTTGCATTCGTTATTTCATTCGGAAAATCAAGTATTTGCTTCACCTACATTAAAGTTAGCTTACCGGAAATCAAGATGTTGACGGTGAGCTTGTAAAAATGTATCAATCTCATATATTTTCTGTCCAGCACCAGGTGGAGGAATGACCTTAGGGTTATCAGTTTTTACTTTCTTGTCTGAATGAACTGATGTCTTCTTGGCTTGGGAGTCAGTGTTAACATCCACAAGTGATGATGACATAACAGAACCTTTGTCATCCCCAACCTCTCTATAACTGCTAGCTACTTCGTCAATGTTGTACTTATTCTCATCTTTCATGGTTAAATCCTCCAAGTTCTGAAAAGACTAAAATATGCATTCGGCTAAGAACATTGAAAGAAATTTATGAGTTCTACAAAATACCTATTCTAAGATCAGTAATAACTAATAAACAGAAATTGCAATCAAAAGAACAAACCAAATGCATTTATAGGCATGCTACTAACCAATGGAAATACAGAGTAGAATTAAGAAAGAAGACCAAGTGCATGCTGCCTACACACAATGGCTATATAGTAATGATATTTGTACAACCATTTTGTGACAACCTTCTTCTCTCTTATTATTGGTCAAAAACAATAGAGAAAGAGAAAAAGGAAATGAGAGAGTGAGAACGAAAATGAGAGTATGAGAGAGTTGTTCAAAAATTGTCACAAAATGGTTGTACAAATATCATTTATTATATATATGACTACCAGCAAAACAGTAGCAACTTATTCTGAAGATGCCTAAGTTGGATAGATCGATAAAGTTTATTATATCACATGTCATGTAAATAGAATTCAGAAGATGCCTAAGTTGGATAGATCGATAAAGTGTGGAATGTCAATGAAAATATATCTGTCTAAGTTAGATAACATTCAAATTTTCTAAAATAGATTTCACATATCAGAATTCATTTGAACCAAATATCAAAATTATGCGTACAAATCTGCAGTGATGACGGGAAAAACAACTGTCAATCTTTCATTTGTTAAACCCAGCATTTGTACTCATATTTTGGGTGTTATATAGCAATAAAGACTCTTCATATGTTTTCTCTCTATCCTCTAAAATCTTTATTTGCTCATAGATACATAAAATCAACCTCTGTTGCCAATAGCGGCCGCACCGGCCGCTATAGTGGAGTGGAAAAATCAGGACCACCACACCAGGCCGCGTAGGCGCGTCTCAGGCCGCGTAGGCGCGTCTCAGGCCGCGTCGGCGCGTGTCAGAAGTGGAAAGTGGCCAAAGCGGACCTATAAATAGTAAAACAATAACTTGTACTAGTTGTATATAATTGGTATTAGCCATTTTCGATTTTCCTATCCCTTTTATTTCATATTACGAATACTTTATGAAATATTGAGTAATGTTTAAGGTATTTTGGTATTTCTTTTTGAATAGTATGGCATCAATTATTAAATTTATTAGTGACTGCACTGCCGAAATAGCGCCCGCTACGTGCCCCGCTCCCGCACTGCACCAATTATTGAGTTGGTCGCGCCGCGCTGCATTTCCGCATTGACAACAGAGAAATCAACTAATAAACACTATGCTGAAACTCAAGTATACTGCACACCTTTAGCATTTAAAATACCTCACAGTTTCACAATTCCTCAAATGAATACCACAATCCCTATGAGGTGAAAGGCATGCACCAAACAGCATATGGATTATATATATAAACATATTCCACATGGAGAAGAAGAAAGCACCTGTACATCCTCAGAGGTTATATCAGGATTTTCAAGTTGATCTGTCACGGATGCTGAGTTATCTTGATCTTCAGGAATAAGTACTTTATCAGATTCAGCTATTGTGGAAGATTTGGTTTCAGAATCATGAGAAAACTTTGCATATAGTGAAGTCTCTGAAAGAAACCATATATTATATCAGGGAGGTTTCACAACTATGATGTTGACCATGCACAAACTAGATTGTACTTTATGTTCATCCAGAGTAAAAGTTATATATCATAGTCTTTGCCATTTCTATTTTCAGCATTACTGCATTGCTGCATAAGTTGTAATTTAAACTGATAATTTCACATTGTTTATTAGTATAATGTTTTATTTGAACATTGCCATTCAGATTATATACTATTTCCCTTTCAACATCAAATCGCAGACAATTAAGAATCAATCATTCAATTGACATTCTCAATAAATAGTAAGAGAGTGAAGTAACATCATTCAACTACAAACTTTTTGCAAAAAATCTTGCAACGAAAATTCGAAGAACATTCTGCCAACTCATTCATAGCCAATACAAATATCAAAGCAGAAACTGCATATATGTTAAAAAAAAAAAAATGAAGAATCAGATTCTACAGGTGTACTCCATTACTGTAGTCAATAAAGTACTGGTGCTGAATTTCAAATGCTCGGTTTATCACTCGTGCTGAAACACACATACACATCAAGCATCCCAATTCATAACAAACTCATCAGAACGCGCAAAGAACAGCGCTACGCCAAAGTCTTTAATGCTCAACAAATCATGAAATCGAACAAATCACCAGAATCTCATGGATCAGTTTCATTATTGCTACTAAAATAGAATCAAAACTGGTCCTACCTAGTCAATTCAACATTATCAACAGAATCTCGGGCTTCAAATTATCTTAAATTAACAATCAGCACTAAAACAGAATCAAAACGTAGTTCTACCTACGAAATTGAACATTATCAACCAAATTTCACGATTCAGCTTCGCTCAAACGAAGTCAAACAAGTTTCAACCGATGCATGTTTTCAAAGATGAAAATAGCATTAATCAAAGAAAACCGAATTAGCATAATGTAACGGAATTGAAAACGCATTAAGACGAAAAACGAGGTAGATTGATTACTCGAGAATGATGATGAATTCTTCTTGAGAAAGAAGGAGTGAGAAGAAGAAGTTCTGCGATCGCCACCGCGTAAGCTGGACTTATTGAGAGAAGGAACAACGGGAAATCGAATTCCAGAAATGGTATAAACCATCTTCTTCTTCTCTGAGTTTAGGGTTTATATATTGTGAAGAAGAAGAAGAAGAAGAAGCTCGTTGTTTAAGAGCGGATCCAAAGTTTGTAGAAAGTGTTAAGAGAAATGTGATAGTGAAAACGAGTCGCATTAATTTCTTGAAAGAATAAATGATTTGATTTTTAATTTAATTTAATTTAATAATTAATAATGATGATGAGAAGAAAATGATTTGATTAATGTACGGTGAAGAATGGCGTTATCTGGGTGGAGAAGTGTACGTGTGAGTATTGTGAAGAACTGAGAGTTGAGTTTAGCATGGTGATTGGGGTTGTGGGACCCACTTGACTCTGTTTACGAATTAATTCTGATCGTTCATTGTTTTCCCAAACATACAATTGGATATGAAATGACTGGCTATTGGTGTGAGTTTCCTTTCTTAGGGTAGTATACTGTGTAGTGAGTGTTGAGTTTTTTTGTTGGAAAGCAATGGGGAAAGGTGGTGTTAGTAAAAAGGATCTTTTGGCTTGTGAGTGTACTAGGCGTATATCCCTTTTTTTAATCCTCTTTGATCTTAGTGATTCTTACACTAATTATGATCTTTTACAAGTTTAGATACTTTCAATTTGTAATAAAATTAATCTTGTTTCGCTCCAATATTTGGCAACAATACTTAATATTATTATTTTCTCTATTTTTATTTATATATTTTTCTTAATGTATGTAAAATAATCAAATGATTCAGTTATTTTGTAATGAAGGGAATATTTGAGAGCATCTATTAAAAAAACACAAATCAATTTTCATAATCAATTTGAGTCGTTGATATAAAAATGTATTCAAATATAAATCACTAGTATGATATTCGTGTCAAACAAAAGAAGTAATATACTGGTTTTAATTTAATAATAATTTTTTTATAAATTAAATTGAAAATTAATGTGTGCGTGTATGTGTGGGGGTGGGGTATCACATTTAAGCTATATACATTTCAAATCATATTTAAGCTAAAAAAGATCTATTGTCATCTCAACCAAATGCTATTGGGGTAGATATTGTATGTTTAGACTTAGTAACAATGTCCCCATTTCAAATTATTTTGTTTTTCACCAAGATAAATGAATGATTTTTATTGGTGTCAACTCACATGAGTAAATTCATGTTTTATTGATGGGTAAATACAAATTTCTCTTCTGATATTTTACTCTCTGTTATGAATATTATAAGTTGATGTCCATGTAACAAATGAGTTAACAGGCCATACTTCTAGATTATTGGGTTTAATCCATGAACTACTCTATTACCCCATAAATAGAGCTCATCTGTAACTTGAGAATTGGCTTTTTGACTTATAATGTTTCCTAGAAACACATGGAAACGACCAAAAACACTCCAGCGGTAGTTAACTGTCGTTGAGTTTTTGGTCATCTTCATGTGTTTTTAGGAAAAAGCAAGCTTCCTTTAACATTCTCGAGAGATATGAGAATAATAGAATGCCCCATTCTCTCTTCTCCTTCTCTCCATTCTTGTTATTATTCTATGAGTTTCATAAAATGTTATCAGCACGATGCTCTAATGGAGAATGTATTAGAATGATCTATTTCACTAATTCATAGTTCTTTTAGCAATTTAGTTTGTGTATATACGTGATTGCATATGACCTTTAGAATTTTTTCTCTCTCTTTTTGATTTGATATTCGATTGTGATAATGATCATGTTGATACCTATGTGATGTTTAATTGTATTGTTTTCTTAATCTATTATTATATATAAAATAAATTGTAATATTGTATCGATTATTATAGGTTACTGTTACAATTTCATCAGTTGAAATCAGTACCTTATAGATACGCACTATCGAAGAACATGAAAAAACTTAATTTTTATTCTCCATAAATTCTCGAAGAATTCAATTCAATAATGCTACATGAATTAAATGAAAACCAAACATGATCCACCATTGATTCTAAATCAAGTCACGTAAAAGCATAATACATGTTTTAATCAAGACAAATGTAACAAAATCTCCTTAATTCAAGCAAAAGGAGTGTACAGTGTCCTTAAACTTAACTCAGTTGATAGAGATAATATATAATATATGCAAGATCCGCAGTTCAAACCTCGACCACCGAAAAAAGGATAACATTTTAAACGTGTTTTTTTTTACGAACAATATGTTCTTCTTCTCTCTTCATTTAAAAAAAGTAATGTGTAAAAGATATATAAAAGAAATAATAAAAATATTTTTTTTTATATATAGTTAAAATTCATTCATGATCTAATTGATTCACATGTAACGACTCAATGTAATGATTTAGTTGATTCACAAATGACTCAACGTAAAAGCTATGTCTCGATTCTAGTCATCTTGATTTTTTTGTGAAACAATTTTTTTTTTATTAAAATAAACTAAGTATTAGTGATACTGCTAGAAACATCAATTTTCATTCTAATTAAAAAGGATTTAAGTTACAACCCAGCTAGAATTTTCAAGCCAAAAAATAGCATAGACGCTAACCCATAGTCTCTTGTACATTAGTTTTGTATATGACCAAAATTTGAAAAGACTAATGGAGAATTATAAAGCATCATACCGTAATTTTTTGTTCACTAGTCTTACTTTGCAATATGACCAAAATTAATGTCATTTATCATCGGAATACTGCTCTCCGCCCTGTACAAAATACTTCCACTCTGCAGCCATGCAAATTTTACCCGTGCGCTAGTTAACTAATGCAAGTGTAAAACTGTGTGACCATTAACTTGCGCTGCGTGACTTAAGTCACGCAAGTGTAAAGCAATGCGTGAGTTAACTCACGCACAAATTTAACACATGCGTGAGTTAACTCACGCCCAGAAGAGGCAGAAACCTCTTTTTTCCCTGTTTTTTTCATTCCTTCTTTTATACATTCATACATTCACTCATTTGCATACATTTTTCATCATTCATTCAAGCATTCATTCAATCAAGCATTAACTCATAATCAAATTACGAAAAATAAAGGACCAAAATAACAAAAATTGTCATAAAAACACTCAAAAGCGCAAATGTAATATGATTACAACCAAATCCAACAAAATGTCATAAAAAACACTACACAAAAGTCATAATGCCTAAACCACCCTACTGTTGTGGACTCCTACTCCTCGTCCGTGGAACCGACATCTGCTCCAGCATGCTCCACTCAGACTGTATACCCTGCATCATGCGAAGAACCTCTGGATTACCAAACACATCAGGATGCCCCATAGCACTATCCACTCTGGCTTTGATGTTGCCGATGATCTGGTATGGGTCGGGAGGATGTCTGTCCCACTGCTGGACAACAAGAACCTCCTCGTAAGGAGGGACAGGACGAGGTGGAGCCTGAGCTGCGTAGTCAGGAATGACCGCAGGGGGTTCGCAATAGGATGTGATACTCTAAAGAACCATCTCATGTACCCTCTACTATGAGCCCATGGCTCGTCCTTTGGCACCAGATCACCCCTTTGCTGCTGGTTTAGGACATGTAGAGCAAACTCCGTGAAGGCCTGGTCCGCATTTTCGGCCGCAATAAGCTCAACATATGTAGGAGACCTAGGCCGTGTCTGGACATACCCGTACTGTCTAAGAACCCGCTCTGGCAAGTGACAGACCATCCTGTCTCTGCCGCCCATGATCCATCCGAAGTACCAGCATATATCATGAAAGGGCGTGATGTGTCGTCGGCTCTCATACGGCCTCCAGATGACATGAGAGTGATCCAACACATCAATGACATCTCTATAGCGTCCAGGATTCGTAAAGCCCCTAAGAGGTTTCCATCGACTCACAAGCGGGGCAAATGTCGGGTCGTACACATCATTAAGAACCCTCAGAATGAGGTTCCTGAAGTGCGCCAAAGTCCATCCCTGCAAACTCAAAGAACCAAATATATATCACCACAAGTATTATACAAACAAGGTAAAAAAGAAGAAAAACAAGGTAAACAAGGCACGCAATTATGATCCAATAAGTAAAAAAGAAGAAAAACAAATATTACCACAAGCAGGGTCATGTAACCACCACAGAAGGTCGCAGATGAGTTGGAGGTCAGAGATAGCTGCTCGTACAGGAATGCAAGTCCCATCCCACCCCATGCCCAGCTGTCCAACTTGTCCATATCTTGCAGCGTAAGCAGCCACAACAGATTAATGTTTTTGCTGTTCTTGCGGGAAAAAATGGTTCATCCAACCAAGAGCAACAGAAACGCCTTAACGCAGGCCAGCCTAACTTGAGCTCGCTTGTCTTCCTCCTCCTCTATGTCAACCTCAACCAGCTGATTACACATATTTAAGAGCTCCTCGTACCGCCTCTTCAATACACCAAAACTGATATAAAAACCACCCTGTCTGGTCATCTCCTTAGCAACATCCTCCGCGGAAAAAAGTAGGTCCACCTGCATCATCTCCATCGCCTCATCACGGGTTACCTCTCTATCAAGAATGAGCCTCCCAGTGACGGGGATGCCTAGGAGACACGCAACATCATCTAATACACAATTCCTAAGTTAAATCATCACTAACAATCATAATCTTTAACATGCAAGACAATTTTATAAAAACCTAAAAATGTAATTTTTTTTCAAAAAATCAAAAATTTCAACCAAAAAATGCAAACAAGTGGGATAATAATCACTTACTTGATATTGTGGGCGAAATTTGCTTTGAATGACGCAAGAATGATGAAAATCAGATTTGGGGTGAAAATATTCGAAGTTGGGAAGTTTGGAAATAAGGGGTATGTGTGTTCTGTTTTGCTGATAAATGACTTAAGTAACGCTGCATGACTTAACATGCGCAACGCTACTTAAGTTGCGCACAAACTGTAACATGCGCAGGTTAAGTCACGCATCGTGACTTAACTTGTGTAGGGGCATTATCGTCTCTTCAGCTGGGTCAGAGCGAAATATGCAGGGGGAGAGCAGTATTCTTATCATCGTTGCCTCCGGAAGTTAGCACTCCTGAAGAAAGACGATCTAGGTATAATAAGAAAAAGGTGAAATGCAATGTTTAATTGAAAGAAGTTGTGTGAATATTTGCTACATGGCATAAATGAAAGAAGTAGGGCTGGAAATGAGTCGAGCTGAGTCGAACTTGGTTCAGCTCGGTTTGACTCGATAAAATTTAGTTCGGCTTGAAACTTGACTCGAGTTCGTGACGAACTTTTTTTTAAGCTCGAACTCGACTTGATTCAAACCCACGAACAACTCGGTTCGACTCGATAGGTTCATCTCAATAACCCAAATCAAATGAACCAAACAAGGAATAAACTACATTAGCTTAGCAAGGTAATCAAAAACAAAAAAAAAACGCTTTGGGTTCCGTTTTTTTCATTACTTTCCACGCTTAGGGAAAATAAGTACAACTATCACTGTTGTTAATAAATATACATTCTTTCAAGGGAGGAACTCTTCTTTTATAACAATAGCGCACCTGCTGGTTTATACTTTTAGGCGATGTTGGACAAAAAAAGTGCAATTTAGTGCTTGCTTTGTTTCGTTCCTTTTGCTCTTCTTTTTGACACAATTTTTTCTAAATGATATTTATAACTTAAATATTGTCAACCACACAAATTAATTATAGGAATTTGATTTTATACACACACACATATATATCGAGCTGGCTCATGAACTAAATGAGTCGAACTATACATAGCTCAAGTTCAATTTATTTGTTTAACGAGCTTAATTTTAAACTCAAGTTCGACTCATTTGATTCATGAACCAAGTTCAACGAATTAATTATCGAATCGAGTCTCGAACTATTTTTGAGTTAGTTCGGTTCATTGCCAACCCTATTCAAAAGAAAAGTGACATTTAATTTTGGTCATGATAATTTTATTTGCAATTTTATATATATATATATATATATATATATATATATATATATATATATATATATGATGTTTACTATGAGAATGACTAACTTATATGAAAATGGTGAGAATAAACTACAACCTTTAGATTAAAAAGTAAAGGCTGAGATTAAAAGTGACTATGTGTCAATCATCTAATGAAATCTCACTCAATTACTTTCACACCTTTTATCCTCTGCCTTAACTTTTAATCAAATGGTTGATAATTATTCTCACCATTATCATATAAGATAATCATTTTCATACTATACATCCTCTATATATATATATATATATATCATCACATTTCAGCAATTTTTATTTATTCAAATATAATTTTTTAAGTGGGCCATGATATTAGGAGTAAAACCTAGCCTTATAAATAAGGAAATAATATTAAGTGCCTTCATGATTATTATTTGGTTTAACCCCATGTATTAAGACAACATATTGAGACAAATTACTTTCCAATGGTTTGTTCGGTTTGTCAAATGAATCTTCATTATTCTTAACATTTTGAACACTAAATACATAGAATACATTTTTCGGTCATAATTTGAACGTTGATTCATCGTACCGTGGTAATGAACATTTTCCATTAGATCAAATTTTCGTTTGCTCTAATTCATATTTAATTAAATTGGAAGCAATGTTTTAGAAATATATGTTTGATCGTCTGGTCTAAGTTGTCAGGATATGAATATAATAATATACCGTGACTATTGACTCCACCGACCTTACATTTTTCAAAAGGACAAGATGATTGTATTAAGGCTAATAATGGTTCATTCTGATCTATTAAACGGTTTTCATAAAAAAGAGGCAAACATATTTTATTTGAATCATTTTTTATGTGAGCACTCTTAATAGTTCAATAGTTCAATAGTCCCTACCACTCATCATAGTTATCTCAAGGAAAACAAATACACCTCTTACCGGATGTAATTAGAGGTAGTTAATCTGAGTACTTGAAGCTTTTATCATAATATATGGAAAGAGTAGTTATACTAGTTTTTTAATATATAAAAATTCAAAATATTTTGTCAGTGTGCATTTCGTCAGTCAAAATAGTCTCTTACATTAAAATAGTTCTTCAAAATTATCTATGGATCGATATTTTTACTTATTTCAATGTAAAAAACTCATAATATTTCTACATTTTTTGACAAATCATATTTCTACATGTAATGCAGAAAACTCATAAATTTTAATAATTGGATAATATTATTGAATGAGATCAGGTTGATGAAAAAATATATTATAGAATGAATCATAGAATAAGGCTTTGCATTTGTGTTCAAACAATTTAAACATTTCGTATTAAACCATTGTTTAGATAGAAATAAACCATGCTATTTTATACACAGAAATAGGGCAATAAGCAAAAGACATTCTCATTTTAAAAAGATGATCCCAACCTATCTCTTTTGGAAGTTTAAGAATTTCATGGCATAGGCAAACACAAAGAGGAAAAGAAGAACCCAACCCACATGAGCAATAGCAACCACAGGTAGGAAGTCATATTCATAACCATAAGTTTGTTTGAGATATTCCTTAAGCCCCATGTATCCAACTCCTGGGATTTCAATTTCTGCAATTTTGTCTCCTAGTTGAGAGGTGATTATGCCATATACTGCCCAAGCATTAGGAGAAACCCAATAGTACCATCTCCACCATATAGGGATTTTCTGTAACATATATATTACAGAAATTAAATATTAGTTTTAACATGTAAAATAATTAGGAACCTTGATACTAAGTATCAATTAATTACTAGTAAAAAATATCATTTGACTAACTTACCATCCTAGGAATGATAAAGCCAGAAAACAAGTTCCAGATACTCATGAAGACAGGACCAAAAATGCAAGCAAGTTGGTAACTTGGGGTTAAAGCAACTGTCATCATCCCATATAAGGTGAGGAAGATTAAACACATCGACAGAAAATAGTACAAAAATAAGAATTTTGTTGCATTCCATGCAAACCCCATCATGGAATAAATTAGAGTAGTGTACACGGCTGTTTGAATTAAGTTATAAATTATCTCTATTGCCACCTGCAAAATCATTGAAGCACGTTTTAGTTTGATTATCATGTAATATTTTCAATATATCTATCTACAAAATCTGTCTCATAAAGATGCACAATATTTGAAACGTTGAATGTATAAGCTTTTTTATCAGTCCAACAAAAAAATGACATAATTTATATACAGAATATATTGTTTTATACTTGTCTTCATTTGCATTCGTACCTGACCAAATGCATAAGCCAATTCAGAATACATCCTTGCAGCTCTTTCACGATATAAAACAATTCGTTCCATTGCAACAACTGGTTGCACTCCCATCACATTAATGGTTCCAAGGATCATTACAACAGCATACATGGCTCCCACAAGATTAGATAAATCTTGTTGTTTTTGACTACCCATGAAAATTTGTTTAACAATCATCAATGCATATACAATAAGTATACTAGTTATTGCTCTAATAAGACTTCATAACAAAATCATGTTGAAGAAATATATAGTTAAGTAAAAATGGCTTACAATTTTTCGCCTTTATTCCAAAAGATTAGGCCGAACAATAATCCAATGGATATTGTGAAGATGAACCGAGCACAATTATATGGAGGATTTCTCCAGTATGACCAATATTGTTTCCAGAAACAAGCTTTGAATTGCATAAAAAATGGTTGGGAATATTCTGTTGGGAAGAATAAATCCTTGGAACCTGGTGTTGGAGTACTGATTTCTTGGATAAGCTCTTGATTCCTTCTGAAGAATGTAAAAATTAAGAAAACCTAGTTATAACTATATGATTTTTTATGCCAAATAATCATCCATAGCAATATCAAGAGTCTCGAAAGAAAATATCACCGGTAAAGTGTAGAATTGGCATAAATCTCTGCAAAATCTACATTAAGTTGGGCCTCAGTTGAAGAACTGCTGATCTCAAGCATCCATGTGGCAGGATTATATCCAACCTTGATTTTTGGAACCCCCTCAATAGCCTAAATCATATATAATAATATAAAAATTTTCACCATTAAATTTGTAAGTCATAATAACATAACAATGCTCAAAGTATGAAGCTGACATATCCAGAAATTTTGTGATGAATGAGAAAAGTAAAGTTTCAATACTCACTTCAAAATATTTTACGAGCTCATGTGATTGATTACCAAGAGGTCCTGCATAGATAATTTGTCCTCCCCTTTTCATCAACAATAACTGCATTAATATGAATTTATTTCAATAAATAGTCAAATAACGAAATAGCACATTAGACTCATGAGTCATGAATATTAAAGATTTCAAATTCCAAATTAACTTGCCTCATCAAAAGCTTCAAAAATATCAATGCTTGGTTGGTGGATTGTGCACACAACAGTTCTCCCTGTGTCTACTGTGTTTCTCACAGTTCGCATCACAATAGCAGCGGCTCTAGCATCAAGGCCTGATGTTGGTTCATCCATAAAGATGATTGAAGGGTTAGCAACCAATTCCACAGCAATAGTAAGCCTTTTCCTTTGTTCTGTTGATAAGCCATTCACTCTTGGAAAGCCTACAAGTGCGTCTCTGATTGGTATAAGTTCGATTAACTCCATGACTTCTTCAACAAACATCTGCATCACCATCATCATCAACAATTAACAAAACAACTTGTAACCCACCCGTACGATATTAGCATTACAAACTTAGCTAATAAATCAACGATGAATATAAATCTAAATTGCAGTCACGGTTGCAGTTACTCTGCAAACAAATATGACTAATGCAACTGCAATTGTGTTGGTAATATTGTTGTAGAGACCTCTAAAACATATATGTTACAGACACAATTGAAGTTACAGACTGAAATTTATAACTTGCCTAATACAACATGAAAAAGTTTTAATTCACAAACTTTACTCACCTTTCTTCTCTGTGTGTTAACGTCTGAAGGAAGGCGAAGCCATGCAGAAAATAGTAAAGATTCATAGACAGTAACATAGGGAGAATGAATATCATTTTGCTCACAGTAACCACTGACTCGAGCAAATGTTGTTTGGTTCTTTGGGTAACCAGAGATGTTAATACTTCCTTCAATGTATCCACCTGTTTTTCTTCCAGCTAATACATCCATGAGGGTTGTCTTTCCAGCACCACTGACACCCATAAGTGCTGTTAATATTCCTGGTCTGAAAGCACCGCTAACATCATGTAGTAGTTTAAGTCTATCTTCAACGATTCCCTGACTCTTCATTTCCTGACGTTATAAACAATAAAAAACATTACTTTGATGAATAAACAAACAAACTAGTACTAAAGTTCCATGACACACAAAATATGAAATGTTGTTTTCATTAGAAGTACAGTCCACCTTCTTATTGATATATTTTAGAAGTATGACAAAAAGTTATGCATAATGTGATAAAGCTGAGAATGAAAGTAATATTAAATACCAAGAAAGTAAACATAATTTGAGGAATTCAATATTTCTTAGTAACGAAAAAGGAGATAAAATGATTGACTTACATCAGGCATATCAACATAATAGTTCACATGATTGAATGCAAGTGAAAGAGGTCGAAACGGTAAAACCATTCCTGTTCTTCGTTCTTGATTGGAAGAGCAAGTAGTTTCTGAATAATTAATAGAAAACATTACTATAATTATCAATGAAAAACACTTGGCATCATAAAAAATAATAATGGAAAATCAAGAACAAAGTACTAAAACCTTTATCTGTAATTTGTATGAGGGTTGAATTTTCATTATTCTCATCACCTTCATCCTTGATGAATGCATTTGAACCGCCTATAGCTGAAATTTGATTTGATGTTAAAAAAATTCAACAATGCAGAATTCCAATTCAATTAAAATGTTTAAAACCAAAAGGATACTCACGATTCAAATAAGTTAATGCGAGGATGAAGAGAAGGTTGAAAAGAAGAGAAAACCCAAACAAGGCTACAAGGCATATCCAAAACCAATAGTCTTCTGTATAAAATCCTCTAGCTTTAAGAAGTACTTTCCCAACAGTAGCAGCATCAATTCTAGGATCTGTATTTGGCTGCAAAATATGTGAAAATTTAGGCTTATTGCAAACTTATCTCTGTATTGTAATATTTGACATATAGTGAAAAACAAGAATGAGAAAAATGTTTTCTTACTTTGCTCCATCTTTCATCTAAAAATTCATTTATTACAATGGCATTCTGACCATATGCCATAGGAGAAACATAATATCCCCATAACATCCATGGCTTAATATCATCTGTATGTAAAACAAAATAATTTGAAAGTGAGAATTTGAAAAAATCATAAGATATGACAAAAAAAAGGTACAAAGCATGCTATAATAAGAAAATTTAGAGTTCCCTTAAACTATAGGATCCCTAAATGATGGAAAAAAAATGATGTATTTTACCTCTAGAGACGATAAATCCTCCAAGAACAAATATAATTTGATAGGCCATACCAGCCAGAATGTTTGAAACAACTTGTGTTCTACCAACTGCACCAACAAGTCGAAATAGAGCAAGAGACATATTGTGAACGCTAACACATAACAGATAATGTCGAAAAAATCTGCACAAAGGAAAATAGAAAATAGTATAAGTATAAATTAAAGAACAAGTTATCATCACAATCAAAGCCTGAAAAAAAAGTCAAAAAAGTAATTTTATTAGGTTTCTCACAACAATCAACACTGCTAAAATAATGTTGAATTAAAAATGTGTCCATTCTTGCGACGGAATTATTAATTTTCCCGACTCTAATTTTTATCGGTAATTAAACTTTTTTAAGTAGTGATTTCACTTGATAAAATGAAGTACTACCTGCTAGGCGATGGAGCAAATCCAATTGTATAGTATGTAAGCAGAACCCAAATGGTTGGTTCAATAAGTGAAATTGGGATCCTAAGAAGCCATAGAGGCAAACCAAAGGCCCATGCTGGAAAGAACATGAAATCCCTTTGTTTGTAAAAGACAGGAAGTTTGTCAACAATCAAGGCTTGTTCAGGATGTCCATTAAACATCATATTCAATAGAGTAAAAAACAATGCTCCAAAGTATTTTTGTCCATCTTCAACACTTCCAAAAGGCATGTCGGTTCTGAGAAACAAAGTAGCTGCCAAAATCGCCAGCAATGCTAATTGTGTAAATCTGAACACAAAAACAACATATTCACGTTTCATAAGTAACCATTCTCTTGAAAAACACGCCTTCAATATTTCCCACTTTGATATTCCAAACTTTTCTTTCACTAGTGCAGCTGGGTGAGTTTGTCTCTTATCATAAGGAACCTTAAGCTCTGTCACAAGTTGCTCTCCAATGTGAAATGAATTAAAGGCATCAACAAATTCAGAAACTGAAACATATTTATAAGGTTTATCTCTTCTAAACCAATATTGTTGTTGGTCTTTTCTGGATGTTACTTCTTGTAAAAAATCAGCTACTCCTTTTCTTGGAGGACATTTGAAACCGACGGTTTCAAAAAACTCCAACACGTTTTCGCGTGGTCCTTGGTATACAATTTGACCTTCTGAAAGTAGGATAATGTCATCAAAGAGTTCAAATGTCTCTGGTGCTGGTTGTAGAAGAGAAATCACCATTGTTACATCTAATATGTGAACCATTTGTTTCATGAACTTGGTTATTTGATAAGTGGTTGAACTATCTAATCCTGTTGATATTTCGTCCATGAAAAGTGTTTTTGCTGGTCCAACCAGCATCTCCCCTACAAATATTCACAACTATAGCAATTAGCTTTTATTCTTATCATTTTTTTTCTTCTACTTCTGATCCTTTTAATAAGAGACAGAATTAACCTGTTGTGACTCGCTTCCTTTGTCCACCAGAGATACCCCTTCTCATGTCATCACCAACCATAGTGTCAGCACAAATATCCAATCCAAGCAACTATACAAGCATATAATAGAAGATTAGAAATGAACGTAAATAAATTTCTGGAATATGATACCAAAACTTTATTTCATGGATATACAAGTATCTAATATGTCAGTGTCATGTTAGATACCAAACACGCCTTCTACATGCTTTACAAACCTTGAGAACGTAATCTGTTATCAAACTGGCTTTTTGGCCGGATAGTGATGTTGCCTTCATGAATGCATCAATCTGAGGGTCTGGCTTAATTCCTGCTCCTTTCTCCCTTCTTAAAAGTTCCTCCAACATCTCATACCTTGTTCCAACGCCTAAACAACGTCCTGAAAAATCTAATGTCTCTCTCACCGTCATTTCTCCATAATGAAGGTCATGTTCACCAATATAGGCACATGTTCTTCTAGCAACAAATTCATTTAGTGCATGCCCACAATATGTAATTTCCCCACTAACCTGCTTACAAACATTAATTTTTCATGAAAAAATAATATAAATTAATATGATGATAAGAAGTAGGAATAAATTAATTAGTATTTTATAAGTGATTTAAAATTTTTTCCCCAGAATTTTATAAAAAAATGATTGGAACCAAAGGTAAATGAATTAAATATGAAGAATCATCGGACAAACCCTTAAATCACGATCAAGAGTCTCTGCAAGTGCCTTGAGCAACGTTGTTTTCCCTGAACCCGGAGGACCCAAAAGTAGTGTCATCCTGAAGGTAATTCCATGTTAAAAAAGACTTAGTTTAAAATATCATTAATCAGATAATAAAATTATTAAAGAAAAATGAGACAAGTTGCAACAAATTAAAGGAAGTAGTTCACTAGGAGCCATGGCCAAACTCATTGTTCACAACAATGTTTTCATTTAGCAGAATGATTAAAATTTATGAATCTAAAACAGTGGTAAGCCAAATGGACACTTGAATGTTGTTCATCTCTAATTGTAAAACAAAACTTGTGGTTCACATAGTCTTAAAATGTAACATAAAGGACTACGATACAACAAGAATATAACTTAGAGGATAACTATGCAAATAAAAATGTATAATAAAGGACCAATCTTTTTAAAAATAAAGCATAAAGGGCCAATCCAAAATAAACGTTAAAATTAAAGAACCGCATGTGCATTTTGCGTATAATTTATCAATGGAAGTGAAAATAATGTGTTCAGCTAATATTCGCATGACATATATTTATACCTTGATGGCTTGATGATTCCACTAATGTCTTTAAGAATACTGATGATTTTCTTTTTGGATGGTGCGAGGGGAAACAATCCCAGAATATTCTGTCGTAACAAATAATTTAAATGATACTATGTGTATTAGAAATAATTATCATAAACAACATCAATACTTTGCTTAAAAATAAACATCAACAAAATATAAAATATGAGTTGAAACCATTATATATTGAAAGCATTCTTGCTTTATATTAAGAAAAAAATAACTATTGATGAAATAAAAACAAGTACCTCAAAAGCATTAAGAGTGGCATTAAGTAGGGTAGGAAGTGATCTAGTACCAACATGCACATTTCCCTCCACCGATACATTTTCGAACCGTACTTCAATTTTTGGAATTTCAATCCCCACCCTGTATTGTACCAAATGTGACAGTCGTGAAAATATGTAGTTTTTTCTTTTCTTTTTGTGGTGAAAAGTAGTAATACATTGTGCCAATATATATATATATATATATATGAATAGAAATCCCTTCACAAAGTAAAATACTAGTGGTATTAAATAAAAATATGAGAAGGAAGAAATTAAGTTTGAATTGTCCATAGATCTATATGTCAATAGGTAAAAATCATATTTGAACTGTGACTCATCTATTTAGAGTCCATTTTTAATATTGAAACGAGACTTCCAATTTGATTGAGCCGACCCTACTATTCAACACATCATTTTTTCTCTGCCACTCTTTTTCTATTACATCACTAATCTTATCACATTTATCGTATCAATGTCTATCTCTCTCATGATGTATATACACCTATGAATGGCCACCAAACATTTTTCTAAAAAATTAACATTTTTGCACAGATCAATAAAAAATATAACAAAGTGGATTAATATTTTTTAAATGGGTGAATTGAGAAAAAAAAAAGGATAGGTAAAAACCTGTTAACTCTATCTTGCACACCGCGTAGAAATTTCTCATTGTCATCCTCAACACACTTTATCATACTCTCGAGCAGTAGCTTCTTGTCTTCCACCCCTAGATCAGCAACATCAATTGGGCAATGCACAATCTTTCCATTATCATGCACTATATTTAACACCCCTTTTCTCATGCGATCGAACGTAGGTAAACGTTGGATTGCAGCCCATATAAGTTCCTCCTCCTTTTTCTCTTGAGTATCTTCACTCATTGTGTTGAAAACATGTGATTCCCACACTTGACTGAAACTCATCGAAGGCCAACTTCTGTGTTGTCCATATCTCCTTTGCCCCATGGACACATTCCATGAATATGACCTTGATGCCATGTCAAAACAATTCACTTGTAATAAAATGAAATAATTAACTTCAAATTTACGTTCTGGTGATCAAGAATTATGTATGTGATGTACTCAAGTTTGTAATGAGAGAAGGTGATGGTTATGTGTAATGTTTATGTGTCATATATATAACATTGTTTCTAAATAGAGGGCTACGTAGATAACTTGTTTTCTGTTATTGTCAAATTAAGAGCATTCCTTTTATTGAACAACTGTTTGACCGGTGCTTTGGAAATATATTGGAAGTTTGACTAAAAAGGTAGTCAATATTATTATCACCTTTTCATTTTTTTACAAAACCAAAATTTATACCTAAGATAGATATAGTATTTTTAATATTGAATGTACGTAAGAAGTCACACAAACTTATCATCATCATCATTACTACAAAGGAAACTCTAAACTTGTTTGGAATGAATGTAATTTTAATATAAAAATGATTTAATCATGTGGGACAACCCTTTTTTTCATGTGAGATATTTTATCTCAAGAGTATTTTTGTATAATACATTTTTTCACGTAATCTTATTGTTAAATTTCACTTTCGTCGTATTTTGGTTTCATCACGTAAAGGTGCCAACAAGAAGTTTCATTATGTGCACTTAACTAAATTTCTTAATAGTCACCAAATGGTGTATTAATCCAACAAAAGTGAAACTTTTGGCACCAACTTATGTGACGCGTCTCCTCACTTTTGGCAGCAATGGAAACAATTTTTTTAATCAATTGTAAACGTGTTTCGTATTTTCTCATCAAGTGCCATGGATTTGTCTCCATATAAAACCAATGTCCATACAGAAAAACTTGGTGAGATGATATGACTTTAGTCTTGCTCTCAATCATCTCAAATAACTTCCTTTCTTTCTATGTAAACTATCATTAACTCTTCATTGTAAATATGATAAGAAAACTATATAAATAGAACTCCAAAATATGATGAAGGGAGTTAGCTATTATCCTATTGCATTAAGGATGTAAGGAAACTTGATATGGACACAAGCTTTGGAGTCTTCTACACTCTCTTGAATTCTTTCATCTTCTTTGTTCATAATTTCTTTAGCAACTTCACCATATTTTGCCAACAAATACACCAGCCTTGTTCCCGTTTAAAATGGTTAAAGTAAACACAAAACACCCAATATATGTTGTAGCAAAAAAATTATATAAACAATTGAGACGATTTTAGTAGCAATTCAATCAAACTAATATTTGTTGTTATATTTAGAAAATAAACGAGCACTCTCTATTTAACTGTTAAATAAGTATAGCATCAAAACAATAGTGTTGGTGATTTCATATGAGACATACAACTATTTCTTCATCTATTTATTTATCTACTCAACTACTATACGTAGGATTTTCTCAAAGAGGAGATAATTCCTAGAGTTTTATGTATTGAATAAGTGCATTCCTATACCAATAAAATAATATAATAACATATGTAGTAATTTTTCAGATGATATATATAGTCTTGTTCATATACATCTTTTCTGGAAGTTGATGAATTTGATGCCAAAAGCAAACACAAATGCAAAGAGGAGAACCCAGACTAAGTGAGCAACAACAACTTGTGGAAGGAAATCATAATCATAACCCCAATTTTTTTTCAAGAATTCCTTCAGTTCCATGCTTCCAGCTCCTGGTATCACTATTTCTGTATTTTTGTCACCTAGCTGTGAGGTTATAAGGCCATATAGTGTCCACGTAACAGGAGAAGCCCAATAGTACCATCTCCACCATATAGGAATTTGCTGTATATCATATAGTAGAAAAATTAAATATATGTATGTTTCAATATTCAAAAGATCTAACTGCATTTTTAATCAATCTATTTTCAGCCATTCATGATTTTAGTTCCTCTATTTAGAAATAAAAAAATATAGTCCTCAAATTTTCACGCGGTTGAATTTGAGATTGAAAATGCTTTTAAGCCTATTAAAAAAAGAAATACATAATGAAAATAAAAATTAAACATCAAAAGGGTAGTCACTTACCATCCTAGGAATGACGAAACCAGAGAACAAGTTCCAAAAACTCAAAAAGAAGGCCATACAAATGCCAGCAACAATGTGGTCTGGTGTTAGTGCAACAAACATCATTCCATAAAATGTGAAGTACATAAAACTCATCAGCATGTAGTAGAAGAACCATAAGAAGTTTGCTGCCTTCCATTCAAACCCAATCATTGAGTAAACAATTAGTGAGTAAAGGGTTGTTTGAATCGCGTTATAAATTATCTCAACTGCCACCTGCATTATCCATTAAGTGCTTTTAGTTTAACTGCAATAAATAAAACAAAATGGAATGCGTTAGGCATTGTTAAGTTTGAGAAAAAGAATAGTGTTTTCATTTCCGGGTTTTAAGAATTCATACAGGAACTCTTCCCTGTATAAATCTTTGAAAACAAGAAATGGAGTGAAAAACGACTGCAATTTTAGATTAAAATTGAAAAACGGAAATAAAATAATAATAGAAAATACCTTCTCAAACCATATAGATTTTTTATTTTGTTTAATACATAAAAAAAATGTCTTTGGATCACTCTTCCTTTTTTTGTTTTTATACCTGACCAAATGCATAAGGTAATGCAGAATACATCCCTGCTGCTCTTTCCCGATAGAAGATCGTTCTTGCAATGGAAACAACTGGTTGCACGGTTGCAGAATTCGTCGTGCCAAGAAAAAGCACAGCAGAGTACATGGCTCCCATCAGATTTAGTATATCTTGTTGTGTTTTACTGCAAAATAATTTTTTTTAAGCACAAATAAAAGTGCATATTAATTAATGACGTTCAATATGACTTGTTGGAATACTAAAAACCATTAATATGGAAAAATTGAATAAATATGCATTTTATGACTTACGTCTTTTTGGCTTGCTTCCAAAATATTAAACCAAACAATAATCCAATGATTATGGTCATCAAGAATCGGATGGCATTATATTGAGAATCTCTCCAATAGGACAAATGTTGTTTCCAGAAGTTAGCTTTGCATTGAACAAAAAATGATTGCGAATATTTGGTTGGGAAGTACAAGTCCTTCGAATCTGGTGCAGGAGTACTGAGCTCCTTTATAAGTTCTTGATTCCTCCTAAAGAAAGTACATAGGGAACAAGAGTTATAAAGTTAGATTTTTTTTTGCTTGTAACTTGAGAAAATATAGTTAGCAAGAAAAAAATCTTACTGGTAAAGGGTAGAGTTGTTATAAATCTTTGCAAAATCTACATCTAATTGAGCCTCAATTGAAGCAGAGCTAACCTCAAGCATCCATGTGGCCGGATTATAACCATCCTTGATTTTTTGAACCGCTGAGATAGCCTGAAGTTTTGGGTACATTAGATGAAGTTATTTAGATCTATAATAAACACTTCAAAGATGGTAAACATGTAAAAATTTCAAAATTTTCAATGCTCACTTCAAAATATTCTACAAGCTTATGTGATTGGCGGCCTAGAGCTCCAGCATAGATAACTTGCCCTCATCTTTTCATTAATAATAGCTATAGTAACAAAGAAATCAAAGTTCAAGGTACGCAACAATAATCAACCTGGAAAATAAATAGCATAGAAACGCTGAACTCTAGACTTGCCTCATCAAAAGCTTCAAAAATGTCTATGCTTGGCTGATGAATTGTGAAAACAACAGTTCTCCCTGTATCTACTGTATTTCTCACGGTTCGCATAATGATAGCAGCGGCTCTAGTATCGAGGCCTGATGTTGGTTCATCCATGAAGATGATTGATGGGTTTGCAACAAGTTCAACTGCGATAGTAAGCCTCTTCCTTTGTTCTGTTGATAGACCATCCACACCTGGAAGGCCCACAAGAGCATCTCTAAGTGGTTGAAGTTCTACCAACTCCATCACTTCTTCAACAAACATCTACATCAACAATAGAAATTGGAAACTAAACCAAAATTGTATTGAAAAAGAATTGTATCAGATTTAAGATGACAGCCTGTACCAACAAACCTTTCTAGTTTCTTCCTTTATATCTGAAGGAAGACGAAGCCAGGCTGAAAACAATCGTGATTCATAGACAGTGATGTAACACCCCGTTCTCCCAACGTTAATAATTAACAAATTAAATCAGAGTTTTTCACCAAAACGGAATGCTACATTTTTTTTTATTCAAATAAAATCTCCAAATTAACGGATGAATAAATATTCTCCAACAAAATAGTCAGTAATAATTAACTTCAAAACTTCGCAGCGGAATTAGTTTAAAACGACTGAATAAATCTTTGGCACGCAGGCCTCAACAAAAGTTCCATAAATCATCATTAATACGTAAGGAAAGAGAAAACAAGCAACAAATTCCCGTCCTGTTACGTATCAGAGCCCTAAGACACTTGAGCCGACATCTCTACTAATCTTCAATACCTGCACTTGCCCACAAGGCGGCAATTCCAGCAGAAGGGGTGAGATTCACAAACAACAATAGATAACATAATTCATCAATTAAATTCAACCACAACAGTATAATGAATAATCATTTATCATTTATAATTTGAACACTTCAACAACATTGTCAACAATGACACCGACAACTCAACCAACAACAACAACAACGACAACAGCTACAACGACAACAATGCGACTAATGCAAATGCATGTGGTACCATTTTACGCGCGTTGAATGCTAAGCATTCCGGGGCATAAGCCCCCAACGGTTGAATGAAATAACATTCCAGGGCATAAGCCCTCAACAATTGAGTGATAAACACTCCAGGGCATAAGCCCTCAACGATTGAGTGGAAACACTCCAGGGCATAAGCCCTCAACAGTGGTATGAGTATGAAATGGACTCAATGGTGTATATCTACATACAACCCAACGACAGCAACGGCAACTACAGTATGCATAATCAACTATGACATAAGACTCCAACTCATTTGATAGGACACAACAAAGGGCACAACAAAGCCACACAACAAAAATTCAACAATTAGGCATGCTACAGTACTACTCGCCGTGGCGAGCTACCTTACTCGCCGTGGCGAGTTCAGAAAATTAAACTCCTCGCCGTGGCGAGTTGGGGGCGAGCTCAAGGCGAGCAAAAGTGGTTGCTCTCGGCATTTTTGACATTTTTCACCTAAAATCTTCATTTTTAAGTTCCCAAAACCCAAATTTAGTTCTGTAAAAAGGTGCCATTCATCCCTAAACATATTAAGGCACTCAAATTGATATAAAAATCTGCCCAAAAACCTCATTAAGACAATTAACAACTTTTTAATTAGGCAACTCGCCGTGGCGAGTGCATCTGCTCGCTGTGGCGAGCTACGGGTGTTTCATTGCTCGCCTCGCGAGTGGGACTGCTCGCTGTGGCGAGCGGCGATTGACAGAACTACGAACTGTACGAACAGACTTCTACTTTTCAACCCTAAACCCCAAATTCAACCCCTAACGGCTCAATTTTGATGAATTTCATCATCCCTATGCATTCTAACATCAGAACACCATTAAACAACAACAATTACATGAATTAATCAAGTTATTAACATCAATTCATCATTAACCTAATTCAATTCATCAACCCTAACAACCCTACATTCATCGACGAATTAAAGAACCTAAAGTTGAGAGTTAGTCTCACCCTTACCTTAGATTATCTTCCTGAAAAAGCAGCGTTCTTCTCTCCTCTTGCTTCTTCTCTCTTCTTCTAGGTTTTTCTCCCTTTTCTCTGTTTCTCACTGTTTCTACGTAAAACTGCTTCTGACTCTTCCTTTCCTTCTATTTCCTATTAATACCTATTAATTTCTCCTTAATTCTAATTAACTCCCATTAAATTATTAAATAATTCATTTTACTCCCCAACCTTCTAATAATTATAATTATCACCTATATTAATTAAATAATTCGAAATAACCATATAATAAAATATAACACACCACAAAATCAACATAAATTATTTAAAGTCATAAAAACTTATTAAAATCAACTGAAATAAAATAATCGGCAACTAAGGCGTTACAAGTGACATATGGAGAATGAATGTCATTCTGTTCGCAGTAACCGCTTATTCGAGCGAACGTTGCTTGGTTCTTTGGGTAACCAGATATGCTGATATTTCCTTCGATGTATCCACCTGTTTTTCTTCCAGCTAATACATCCATGAGGGTTGTCTTTCCAGCACCACTAACACCCACAAGTGCTGTTAATATTCCCGGTTTAAAAGAACCACTAACATCTTGTAGTAATTTAAGTTTATCATCATTGATTCCTTGAGTCTTCATTTCCTGATGCGAGAAAAGTCAAATAACAAAAGCTCATGTATTCAGCGAAAATTCAATAATTTTGAGAAGCACATACATTATAAGAACATATGCTGTAAGTGAAAAACAAGAAAATTCATTTATATATGTACTCACAAATGCTAAGCTCCTAATGAGTTTAAAAATGCTCTTTTTAAAATTGAGTAACTTACGGCTGGCATGTCTACGTAGTAGGTAATATGATTGAATGCCATTGAAAGAGGTTGAAACGGTAGAACCGTTCCTTTTCTCGGTTTATGGTTCGACGAACTCATAGTTTCTGAAGTGTTTCTCACATCCATGTCGCTACCTGTTCATAATCAGAACTAGTTAGCAGTGTTAAATGAGGTATTGCCATTAAATACATGAGAACTATGTGCAACTAAAATTTTCTGAAAATATTGCAGTAAAATGAAGAAAAATGAATTGTATTTAAAGTTTTGGAACACTAAAACCTATCTGGAATTGTTTCAACTAAACTAAAACATGTTTATGAATCAAAATTAAAGCTGCTTATTGGTTATTACACACATTTTTATAAATAGCAATGAAATACACGCCGAATGACCAAGAAATAAGGGGTAAATATATATTAGTATAGATGAAAACCTTCAAGGGGGTGGTCTCTAGAGGATGTATTTTCATTCTTCTTGTCATCTTCATCCACGGTGACTGCTTTCGAATCAGCTAACGCTGAAATTTTGATTTAAGATTAAAAGTGTTTAGCGTGAAAAAATTATTCAACTACAGACAATAAATATCAAAAGAATATAACTTACGGTTCAAATAAGTTAGTGCTAGAATGAAGAGAAGGTTGAAGAGAAGAGAAAACCCAATCAAGGCTCCAATGCAGATCCAATACCAATAATCTTCTGTATACAAGCCTCTGGCTTTCAGAAGTACTCTTCCTACTGTTGGTTCATCAATTCTTGTATCTGTATTTGGCTGCAAAAGATTAGAAAAAGGGATATCTAACAATGCTTAAAGTTCATATCATTAATAGCAGTATCTATCCATTTAACTAACGTTGGACACAAATGTCTTTGTGGTTTGTAAGTACATTAAGGCAGTGACAAACAAGAATGACGAAATAAGATTCTTACTGCACTCCATCTTTTGTCTAAGAATTCATTAATTGTTATGGCATTCTGGCCATACATTATAGGAGATATATAATATCCCCATATCATCGATGGCTCAATGTCATCTACAAGAACAAAATAAAATATGTTGCTATTAGTATTAGTTCGAACTATTGAACATTCCACTCGGTTAGTACAAGTGGTTAGTACGCAGTGTGTCGAATGTTCTAAATGAAGTGATCAATTATTTACCTTTAGCAACAATGAAACCTCCTAGCACAAATAACACTAGCAAGGTCAAGGTACCCAATGAATTAGCAACAACTAGTGTTCTACCAACTGCAGCGATGAACCGAAATAAAGCAAGAGCCATCTGATGAATGCCAAACAAAGCCAAGAATTGTCGAAAAAATCTGATCAAACAAACAACAAAATTATCATTCTATTATCTAAAACTTGCTGATGCCAAAACACACAAGTGCACTAACATAGACAGCAAACAGGTAATAATTTGAAAAAAGTAAACTCATATTACCTGTTAGCAGAAGGAGCAAACCCAACCGTAAAATATGTAAGTACAATCCATATCGCTGATTCCAAAAAGGAGATAGGGATCCTAAGAATCATTATAGGTAATCCAAATGCCTATGCAGGGTAAAACATTAAATCCCTTTGTTTGTAGAACACAGGAAGCCTAGTAACTGTCATGTGTACTTCTGCCAACCCATTAAACATCACATTCATTAGTGTAAAGAATAATGCACCTTGGAGTTTTTGTCCATCTTGAACAGTACCAACCGGCATTTTTGTTCTAAAGAACACTGTAAACGTAATAATAGCCATGATTGTTATCTGTGTTGTTTTGAACACGTAAACAAAAGCATTCCTCTTCATAAGAAGCCATTCTTTTGAAAAGCATGCCTTAAATAGTTCCCGTTTTGAAATGCCATATATTTTTTTTTTCACTAATGCAGCTGGGTGAGTTTGACTCTTATTATAAGGAACCTTAAGCTCCTTCGCAATTTCCTTTCCAATATGAAATGATGAAACATATTTATAAGGTTCATCTCTTTTAAACCAGTATATTGTTGCTGATCTTTCTTGGATGTTACTTCCTGTAAGAAATCAGCAACACCTTTTCTCTCTGGACACCTAAAACCCATGTTTTCGAAGAACTCTAGTACTGAAACGCACCGTTTTAAATATATATACATACACATATAAAAAGTAAAAAAAAAATAAAAAAATAGAAAGGTACGAGAACCTTCTTCATTATTCTTTCTTATTCAAATTTTTCTTATCACTTTAACGCTACTTGTGATTTACAAAGTGTTGACTTTGAAATGGAGATTTGATTGCGTATATTTTGGGCACTAGTTTTGATATGTTCCTAAAAACTAGTTTTGATATGTTCTAAAACATGGTTTTGGAATTGTGTTTTTTCGAGGATTTTGGTATTAATATATACTCGACGTGGATTTGATTTGGATTTACTTATAGTACTACATGTGGTAGATTTTCAATTGAGTTTTGATGGTACATATTTTGATCCGATATGTTGAAAAATATGGTTTGTGAGATGTTTTGAGAATTTGTTTTGAAAATTATGGTTTTAACGACGACGACCTAGGTGCACCTATTATGTGATTTCAATTAGGTAGAGTTACCCCGTTAGATGGAGCCGCCCCTATGGAAAGGCCGCCATTTGGAGGAGAGGGCTATCAATGAGAGGTAAACTTCCTAATTGAAAATGTTTTACACTTTGTTTTGAGTCGAGAGAAAAGAACTATCTAATAGATGGAGCCGCCCCTATGGAAAGGCCACCATTAGGAGGATAGGGCTATCAACGAGATGGAGCTAGTTCTCGATTCACCAATTTTTATTATTTTTGATAAAATGGAGTTTTTTATATTTTCTTTAAAGACTTTTAATAAGATTTTCGGCAATATTTTTTAAAGGATTTTATTATGATTTTCGGCGATATATTTTTTAAAGGCTTGTAATATATTATGGAATTTGATTGTATTTTCACCTCTTTACGATATTGGATTTTCGTTCAAGTATACTTATTTGATTGAAAATATTTTCAAATGTGTGAATTTCCATGCGCACAAACGATTGCGGATTACGTGAATTTTATACGGTTATTAGTTTTGAGAATGAAAATTAGATTTCAGAAAAGTAAATAATCGTGCCCTTGTGGGTTTCCCTTCTAGTTGGTGGTGGTTGTTGTCTTCTCGCTAAGTCTTTGTGACTTACCCCTTTATCTTATATTATTTTCAGATTCAAAGTCAACTGAGTAGAAGCTTCTAGCAGAGTCAAAGACATCTCATTGCCACCCTTTTGGGTAGGTCTCCTTTGTTTATAAATTCAATTGTTGGTGTATCTGCAGCTATTGGTGGTCAAGAAATATTTTGTTTTAAGTTGTATAAACATATAGTTATGTCATTTTGAAACTCTGATTGTTGATATAAGTTTATAAATAGGTTATAGTTTTTTTGAAATGTTGAAAATACAAAGGTTACTCTGCCGAAATTTCAGTAAATATCATTTTGAATCAAAGGTTAGTTTGAAACTTTCCTATTTATTGTTTTTCTTCAGGCTTGCCGAACTAAGAAGTATCAGTTCGTATGCCGGTCACGATTAGAATTTTTGGGTCGTGAGAAAGTTGGTATCAGAGCTCGGTTGTAGGTCCTAATAGCTGCAGACATAGAATGAAAATAGATTATTGCTAGTAAATTGTGAACGGCGGCACCATTTACTTGCAAAGATTTATTTGCATTCTATGGTAGAGTCATTTGTTGTCCAATTTTATTATCTCTTGTGGTCTTTGAATTTTCTCACTTTGTTTGTCGTCTCGTCCTTTTTTTTGGTCAATTTTCTTTTATTTGGTAAGGATGTCACCCAATTGTACGATCACCACTAGAAGGGAAGATAATTCCTTACGGGTTTACTGCCCAACCTAAAGACCCTAGTCAAAGAGGTCGTTGATTGGTCCGTACTTATGGCGTTCATGTTGACGAACATAGTTTGGTTGTAGGAGTAGTTAGTGTTGAGGTTCCTAAAGGAAGGCAAAATTTGCCACGGGTTTAGCAACAATCTTTTTGGGTGTTGTTGGGAAGTAACATGATAATCTAAGACAAACAAATCTTGGCGGTCAACAAGGAGTTAGTTAGGGTGAGTATACGTAGTAGACGACAAATTCATCTGGAAGTGATTATGAATCCTAGACATACTCCAAAGAAGACCATACGAAAGACCTTTTTAGGAGTGTCAAATATCTTTCAAAGTCTCAGTTACTTCCCTATCTCAGTGCGTGACAAGTAATTCTCTTTCTTGCGTCAATTGACTATTGAAGGTACAAGGAATATGTCGGAAAAAAAATTCCTTTTTAGTTTGTTCCGAATAGTCTTTAATCAATAGAACTTTTATCTTGAGAAAGTCATTAATGTCATAAGTTTGAGAGTTCAATGAAAATTCTTTTGTATTAGAGAACGCAATAACCAATGGGATAGTAGAGGTGTTGTTTGGCAGTGTTGGGTTTCTGAGGTAATTTTAATTGAAAGTCATTTTGTTTAGTTATGATTTGAGAGTTTTGAAATTTGTTAAAATTGTTAAGTAAATGGAGGGAGCCTATATGGAACAGATCTTTATTCAGTTAAGTTGTACGGAGGTTCAGAGGTTAAAATAAAAGAGTTAGTTTATATTTGATATTTTCATATGGCATTTTTCTATGGATTAACTCACTAGTATGGAGCGTTGGAACAAACGGGGGATATGTCACTTTTAGAGTACAAAACATGTGTGACAGAGCTTCAAAGCGCAGTCATCACTCTATCATAGAAGAGATGTGTTTCAAGTGGTTCACTAAAATGATTAAGGGAATACTCAATTGGATATAATTGTGATATTTTGTGGAGATTTTGATCTTGACACTTCATATTAGGGAACAAAAGCTTAAGGGAAGTAGTAAACCAAATTTTTGCAAGAAATGAGTTGAATGATTATACATAGGTTTTTCTTGGCGTGATGGTGAAGTTATATTTGCTTGTTAGGAACAACAAATATAAATATCATAAATGGATAGTTCTAGTAGACAAACTTTTGGGCACAACGCAAAGTCGTTGATTAGATCATGGGGCATGTAGGTAATTCACTTTTCCTTAGAGTACTTTTAATTCTACAATGGTTGATTCGACTATGAAAATATTTTGTTTCAAAGATGGAAAGGTATGATTTCAATGTGGTTAAGTATGTTATGTTAGGAGGGATTGTCATGGGTATAGCTACGACACAACTATTATCTAGTCATGCATTAACATAGTCGTGTTAGTACTAATTTATAGGCTTTTGAGTGTGAATTGGTTGCGGGAGTTGAGATATTGAGTAATCGTTTTTCTACTTTTGAGGAAAAACCAGGTTGGGTAGCATATAATTTAACCTTGGGTTTAGGAGCTAACAAGTTATTGCAAAGAGGTTGTCAAGAATAATTGGCTTTGATTATGAATATACAAGTGAGTCAAGAATTATAAAAAGTTCTAAAAACATTTGGGTTTCTTGATGTTGTCCTGAAGAACTTCCTGCATTGTCACTTGATAGTGAGATTAGATTCTCTATAGACTTGGTTCCTACCACTCAACCCACATCCATACCTCTTTATCTAATGACCTAGAATAACTTAAATTGTTAAGGGATGACCACAAGACCTTCTCAATAAGAGATTTATTGACCTAAGTTTGTTTCCTTGAGGATTAATGGTCTTGATTATAAGTAAGGAAGATAGATATGTGTGATTGTGTGTAGTTTATAGACAAGTGAAAAAGGTGATAGTTAGGAATAAATATTATTTACCATGTATTTATTAGTTGTTTGACCAACTTCAAGAAGCTTAGTGTTTTCCAAGATTTATTGAAGTAGGGGTTTCACTAGTTGGATATTAAGAGTGAACATATATCAAAGACAACTTTTCGCACATGCTACGAGCATTGTAAAATTCTGGTTATACCTTTAAGACTTACTAATGCTCCAACATCTTTTATGGATTTGATGAATTGGATTATTTTTTTCAATCTTTCTTAGACTGATGGGTGATATTGTTCAGTGATTACATTCTTGTGCATTCCGAGAGTAAAGAAAGACATTATCTATATAGAAGGACTTTCTTAGATTTGTAACAACCACAAAGGTCTTAGAATAACTTAAATTTAAGAGAAATAAGTCCCTTAAGACTTTGATTACAAAGACTTGTATCACCTTGGAAAGTCAAATGTTGTTGTAAATGTTTTGAGTAGGAAGTACATAGGTAGGCTTACTCATTTAGACAAAATGAATGGTCCTATAATTAAAGGGTTACAAAAACTTGTTGGAAGTGGGATTCAATTTTAGCCTGATCATTCAATGGCATTCTTGGTCATGTGTAAATTTGTTCCACCATAGCTTATAATATCAGGGAGGCTCAGTTAAGATTTAGACTAGGTAAAGTTGATAAATAATGGGAGGAATAGTAAAGTTATAAACTTCTTAATTGATTTAGACTTGGTATATGTGGTATATAATGTGCGGAATGATAAAGTTATAAGCTTCTTAGTTAATTTCGAGGGTGTTTTGTGGTTGAAGCCTTGATTGCGTAAATTTTGGGCACTAGTTTTGATATGTTCCTTAAAACTAGTCAAAACTAGTTTTGATATGTTCTAAAGCATGGTTTTGGAATTGTGTTTTTTCGAGGATTTTGGTATTAATATGTACTCGACGTGGATTTGATTTGGATTTACTTATAGTACTACATGTGGTAGATTTTCAATTAAGTTTTGATGGTACATATTTTGATCCGATATGTTGAAAAATATGGTTTGTGAGATGTTTTGAGAATTTGTTTTGAAAATTATGGTTTTAACGACGACGACCTAGGTGCACCTAGTATGTGATTTCAATTAGGTAGAGTTACCCCGTTAGATGGAGCCGCCCCTATGGAAAGGCCGCCATTTGGAGGAGAGGGCTATCAATGAGAGGTAAACTTTCTAATTGAAAATGTTTTACACTTTGTTTTGAGTCGAGAGAAAAGAGCTATTCGTTAGATGGAGCCGCCCCTATGGAAAGACCACCATTAGGAGGACAGGGCTATCAACGAGATGGAGCTAGTTCTCGATTCACCAATTTTTATTATTTTTGATAAAATGGAGTTTTTTATATTTTCTTTAAAGACTTTTAATAAGATTTTCGGCAATATATTTTTAAAGGATTTTATTATGATTTTCGACGATATATTTTTTAAAGGCTTGTAATATATTATGGAATTTGATTGTATTTTCACCTCTTTACGATATTGGATTTTCGTTCAAGTATACTTATTTGATTGGAAATATTTTCAAATGTGTGAATTTCCATGCGCACAAACGATTGCGGATTACGTGAATTTTATACGGTTATTAGTTTTGAGAATGAAAATTAGATTTCAGAAAAGTAAATAATCGTACCCTTGTGTGTTTCCCTTCTAGTTGATGGTGGTTGTTGTCTTCTCACTAAGTCTTTGTGACTTACCCCTTTATTTTATATTATTTTCAGATTCAAAGTCAACTGAGTAGAAGCTTCTAGCAGAGCCAAAGACATCTCATCGCCACCCTTTTGGGTAGGTCTCCTTTGTTTATAAATTCAATTGTTGGTGTATCTGCAGCTATTGGTGGTCAAGAAATATTTTGTTTTAAGTTGTATAAACATATAGTTATGTCATTTTGAAACTCTGATTGTTGATATAAGTTTATAAATAGGTTATAGTTTTTTTGAAATGTTGAAAATACAAAGGTTACCCTGCCGAAATTTCAGTAAATATCATTTTGAATTAAAGGTCAGTTTGAAACTTTCTTATTTATTGTTTTTCTTCAGGCTTGCCGAACTAAGAAGTATCAGTTCGTGCGCCGGTCACGATTAAAATTTTTGGGTCGTGACAAGTACGTTTTCACGCGGCCCTTGATATACAATTTGACCTTCTGAAAGTAGAATAATGTCGTCAAAAAGTTCAAATGTCTCTGGTGCTGGTTGTAAAAGCGAAATGACGACAGTTACATCCAGTATATGAACCACTTGTCTCATGAACTTGCATATTTGAAAAGTTGTGGAACTGTCCAATCCTGTTGATATTTCATCCATAAAGAGTGCTTGTGCTGGCCCTACTAGCATTTCCCCTACACCCAGTTACAACAAAAGTAATTACTACAAATTGATAGAAGAAAGTATGTTCAGAAGGAAATTGCGTATGGAATTTCATGAGTATCTAATCTAATTAAAAGAATATTATAACCTGTTGTTACTCGCTTCTTTTGTCCTCCAGAGATACCCCTTCTCATTTCATCACCAACCATAATGTCAGCACAAATATCCAATCCAAGCATCTGTTAACATGATAAAATCCAACTTTTAACAAAATAAAATAAATTTGGACAAACGGGCTAATAATAGCATAGGTGTTTATTATATGAACTGTTTTTATAAACAATGAAAATAAGCTGAAAAGAGTTTATAGACATGTCATAAGTTGTATTTATAAGTTTTTGCAAACATTTTCGCAAGTTCTCAAAGTCTGTAGATAAGACGAAATAAGTCAATCCCAACTTGCCAAAAATAGAAGTAGAAGCACAAACCTTGAGAACATAATCTGTTACCAAACTGGTTTTTTGGCCTGATAATGCAATAGCCTTCATGAAAGCATCAATCTCAGGGTCTGGTTTAATTCCAGCTTCTTTCTCCTTTCTTGAGAGTTCTGTCAACTTTCATACCTACTGCCAACACCTAGACATCGTGATGAAAAATCCAAAGTCTCTCTCACTGTAATTTCTCCGTAGTGAATGTCATGCTGACTAATATATGCAGAGGTTTTTGTAGCCACAAATTCATTTAGCTCATGACCACGATAAGTTATTTTCCCAGAAGCCTAATCACATATAAAAATAAAGCTCATTATTTAATCAAACAAAATTGACAAGTTACTAATAAAAGAGTAATGAAAAGGTCATTATAAAATAGTAATCAGAGGGTCATTATGAAAATAATAAACAATGAAGACTCATATTTAATTAAACCATCCTTAAAAAACTAATTTAGTAAAGAAAAGTAAATAAAATGTGAACAAACCCTTAAATCACGATCAAGTTTTCCTACAAGTGCTAGAAGCAATGTTGTTTTTCCAGAACTTGGAGGACCTAGAAGGAGTGTCAGCCTGAAATTACCTCACCAAATCAAATAAATATAATTTTCTGTGTCATAAATTAAATTACATAAGAATGCATCTCACGCTACCTTGACGGTTTAACAATTCCACTAACATGCTTGAGAATCTGAATCTGTCTCTTCTTGGATGGTGCAAGCCGAAACATTCCAAGAACACTCTACCATGTAAACAAACAAATTAATCATATAAAACATTAGCACCACACTTTTAACACACTCAAATTGCATAAACAATTAAATCTGACAAGTCTTATCATTTATATAAGAAAATAAAGTACCTGCAAAGTGTTGATGGTAACATTAAGTAAAGTAGGAAGCGCTCTGCTACCAACATACACATCTCCTTCCACAGATAAATTCTCATAACGGACTTCAATTTTTGGAATTTCAATCTTCACCCTATATTGTTTTATATTGCATTGCAGTCACAAATGTAAACACAATCGAATCAAAAACATTAAAAATGCAATAGCTAGCGGTAGAGGATCCAAATTCGAAAAAAGATTATCAGATTCTCTCTTGTGATCCATTTGTACATCCACATTGTTCAATAATGGCCAACAAACGGATCAAGAAAATTCAAAACACCAATCATCAATTATAAACATAAAGAGACAAACCTGTCTTGTCTGTCTCTAAGTGTTCTGAGAAACTTCTCATTATCTTCTTCGACAAACTTAAGGATTTTATCAAACAAGAGTTTTTTGCCTTGTAAATCAAGTTTCGTAACATCAACTTCATCATGCACAACTTTTCCATTTTCATCAACGTGTTTTATTACACCTTTTCTCATTCTCTCAAAACTAGGCAACTGCTCAATGGCTGCCCAAGTGAGAGGATACTCGTCATCCTCCTGAGTGTGCCGATCACTCCGCTCGAACACGTCTTGGAAACTCCGATGACTGCTCGTCGATATTCTGACGTCAACCCCTGCCAATGCCATCTTACTAACTATTTTTTCATTCTTTACTACCAACAAGTAGGAAGATATTAACAATGTTTGTAATTGTAACCACAAAAACAACTCATAGATGAAAAAAAAATAGAAAAAGTTCAATTTATGTTTTAGACAATTCACATTGGATTTGACCATATAGATCCGAATCAGTAGTGCTATTATATGGTACAATTACATATCCGCATGAATTCAAGGAAGGCGTGTAACTAAATTCTCTGTTGCTGTTATATTTTTTTTTAACTATTTTAATAAGGGTCATATTAAAAGTGCCCTTAAAAAATGTTAGATGTAATTTTAACAATTTTAATGATTAAAAAAAGGAAATAGTTTATAAGTTTAATGTACAAAAAATTGTTTTTTTAAAATTTCAATGTGTTGAGTACACAAATCACACGATAAAGTTTCTTCTTCAATTTGTTATTGTCAGTATTTCCCTTTTAATAATTAGAATTAAAGGTAAACTAAAATACGTGAAAGAGTTATACTATCTTCAGTACTTACAAAATATATTCAAAGTTTTCAGTTAAAAAAATATTCTATTGAAATTTAGTCTTTAGAATTTTTTTTACTGCATCTTTCAACTTAGGGAAATGTTAAAGAGTGCCCTTAGATATTGGTTAAGAGCACATAAATAGAAATAGTTTGTCAAAAAATGTTGAATTCAACTTTCTAAAAGTCAAAAAATTGTAATTTACAAATGAAAAGTATTATTTTTAGTTTCATTAACCATTGTCATGAGGACACTAGTTAGCAAGACCCTTAAAATTATCGCGAGTTTAATAAAATCATCGTGATTTAACATGCTCATCCGACGGAGGCCCATCAACCCTCTGCCGGAGCCAAAATATTGCACGACGTTTTTTTTAGCTCGTATCGGGAAACCCATTTTGCTGGTGGCTTCTATGACCTTTCATTGTTGTGTGATTTTAATCGTGACGACAAGAACACAATAGGTCGATGAGCTACCAACCGTATACAATCTGATTTTGCACGTGTGGGTCTCATACTTTTCTTATCATTGCTCTCTATGTTCTTCCACTCAATTTTTTCTTCAGAGTGTTCCTCATATTTGGTCCGGTAATGAAGATGGTTGGGACGATTTTTGGTGAAAATGGTATTCCATTAAAGAAATGCAAATGGAATTTTCGGGAGACGGCCCTATGATGTTTCTGTACTTTTTTAATATGGATTTCACATCTTGTTGTTTAATTTAATTTAAAGGAACCTTTTGGTTTTCTTTTATAATTTTTTAATAATGTAAAAAAGTTAACCTAAGCCATTGATAAGTTTTTTTTTCTTCCACATGTCTCATAAATATGAATGAAAATTGACATTGCCATTTGCTCTCTAAATGATCCAGACTCCTGATGGAAGCAACATATATGAGAAAAATTATTAGAAATTTTTGAGGGACCACATACAAACTATTATTTATTTTTTATACAAGAGGTTGTTTCCAAGACTTAAAGTAGTGACCTTTCTTTTAGCAAACACCGTAGCTTATCTACTATTTTTAAATGACAAGAACTTTGTATATCATTTCTCAGGCACAAGATGCGCATAGAATACAGCAGTACAACTAGTAGACACCAATCAAGGTCCGGCTATTAAAGACAAATCTAACACAGTTATAGAATCCTCAATACAAATTAAAATCATCAATACTGAATGCAATTTTGAATTTCCAACTCCACAAAAGATACAATAATCCAACTCATAACCCAACCACCCTACTCCTTCGGATGCATATCCAATTTAACTACAACAAGAAGCACGACAACATCGATAATCTCAAATCTGGAATTCAAAGAAGTTGAGTTTTATAACGAATCAAAGGAATGATCGTGGAAGGAGTAAATATCCACACAAAACCTTGAAACCATGACAAATCACCAAAACCAGAGGACAACTCTGAGGTTGTGCTAAACTTTTTACGGGATGTATCATATGATCTCTTGGGTTATAGTGACTATGGATTTTTGTGTGAGGAGAGAATGAGATAAGAAATGAAAAAAAGCAAAGGAAATGACAACTGCCTCATGTGTGATGTGCACCAGGAGCTGCGCAGCGCACAGCTGGAAAGGAAACAGACGTGCTTCTTCGTGATTCGTGCAAGGCCATGCTCGTCGTGCACGGACGTTTCCTGAAAAATATAAAAACGCGAGTCCATAAATAGTTGCGCCCTTTCTAATTAAAAAAACACTTTTTACGACCAAGAGGCTAAGAATTAGATTTTGGAAGGCTAGCAGTGGTCGGAAACATCCCAACGGCGTGGAATCATCATATGGTGATCCTATATTCATGACTTGATGTAGAAGTCATGAATTTACTCTTGCTCTCAGTCACCTCAAATCACTTCCTTTCCTTCTATGTGTCTAGAAAGAATTGAACTATAGTATTATGTAAACTATCATTAACGCTTCATTGTAAATATGAAAACTATATAAATAGAACTCCAAAAAATCATGAAGGGAGTTCGTTATCCATCCTATTGCATTAAGGATATAAAGAAACTGACATAGACAAATCAAACCTAAGACTAAATATGGGCACAAGCTTTGGCGTCTTACACATTCTCTTCTTTGGTCTTGTTTGTTCTTAATTTCTTTAGCAACTTCACTGTATTTTTCTAACAAATACACCGGCCTTGTTTTCCCTAAAAAAAATTCAGCCTTGTTTCCTTTTTAAATGGTTAAAGTAAACACATAACACCCAATATATGTTGGAGTACAAATTATAAACAATTGAGATGATTTTAGAAGTAATTATATCAAAGTTGTTCTATTCAGAAGATAAATGAGCACCCATATTTAACTTTTAAATAAGTATAGCATCAAAACAATAGTGTTGGTGTTTTCACATGAGACATATTACTACTAATTCATCTATTTGCTAAAAGAGGTGATTCCTAGAGCTTTATGTATTGCATAAGCGAATCCCTATACCAATAAAAAATATAATACATGCAGTAATTCTTCAGATGATATATAAAGTCTTGTTCATATACTATCTTTTCTGGAAGTTGAAGTATTTGATGCCAAACGCGAAAACAAATGCAAAGAGGAGAACACAGCCTAAATGAGCAACAGCAACTTGTGGAAGGAAATCATGATCATAACCCCAATTTTGTTTCAAGAATTCCTTCAGTTCCATGCTTCCAGCTCCTGGTATCACTATTTCTGTATTTTTGTCACCTAGCTGTGAGGTTATAAGGCCATATAGTGTCCATGCAACAGGAGAAGCCCAATAGTACCATCTCCACCATATAGGTATTTGCTGTATATTATATAGTAGAAAAATTAAATACATGTATTTTCCTATATTAAAAAGATTTAATGCAATTTTAGTCAATCTATTTTCAGCAATTCATGATTTTAGTTTCTTTATTTTGAAATAAACAAAAATACAGTCCTCAAATTTTTCTCGCGGTTGAATTTGAGATTGAAAATGCATGTAAGTGTATTAAATAAATAAAGACATAATGAAAATATAAATTAAATATGAAAAGGGTAGTCACTCACCATCCTAGGAATGACAAAACCAGAGAACAAGTTCCAAAAACTCAAAAAGAAGAACATGCAAATGCCAGCAACAACATCGTCTGGTGTTAGTGAAACAACCATCATTCCATAAAATGTGAAGTAGCTAAAACTCATAAGTATGTAGTAGAAGAACCATAAGAAGCTTGCTGCCTTCCATTCAAACCCAATCATGGAGTAAAGGATTAGTGAGTAAATGGTTGTTTGAATTGCATTATAAATTGTCTCAACTGCCATCTGCATTATCAATAAATTACTTTTAGTTTAGATTCAGTAATAAAACAAAATGGAATTCGTTAGGTACGGTTAAGTTTGAGAAAACGAATTTTGTTTTCATGTCTTGCTTTTTAAGGATTAGTACAGGAACTTTCCCTGTACAAATCTTTACAACATGAAATGGAGTGAAAACCGAGTGCAATTTTTGATTAAAAGTGAAAAAAAAAATACTTTCTCAAACCATATAGATTTTTTTTGTTTAATACATAAAAAGAAGTCGATGGAACTTCCTTTCTTTTTATACCTGACCAAATGCATAAGGTAATGCAGAATACAATCCTGCTGCTCTTTCCCGGTAGAAGATCGTTCTTGCAATTGAAACAACTGGTTGCACGGTCATAGAATTCGTAGTGCCAAGAAAAAACACAGTAGAGTACATGGCTCCCAAAAGATTCAGTAAATCTTGTTGTGTTTTGCTGCCAAATAATTTTTGTTAAGCACAAGTTAAAACTCAATATTAATGCACTGCAATATGACTTGTTGAAATACAAAACACCATTAATAAGGAAAAATTGAGTGAATATGCATTTTTAAGACTTACGTCTTTTTGGCCTGCTTCCAAAATATTAGACCAAACAATACTCCGATGATTATGGTCATCAAGAATCGGACAGCATTATATTGAGAATGTCTCCAATAGGACAAATGTTGTTTCCAGAAGTTAGCTTTGCATTGAACAAAAAATGATTGCGAATATTTGGTTGGGAAGTACAAGTCATTCAAATCTGGTGCAGGAGTATTGAGCTCGTTTATAAGTTCTTGGTTCCTCCTTAAGAAAGTACATAAAAATAAGAGTTATGAAGCTAGAATTTTTGTTCCTTGTAACTTAAGAAAACGTAGTTACAACACAAAAAATCTTACTGGTAAAGGGTAGAGTTGTTATAAATCTCTGCAAAATCTACATCTAATCGAGCCTCAATTGAAGCAGAGGTGACCTCCAGCATCCATGTGGCCGGATTATAACCATCCTTGATTTTTTGAACCCCTGAGATAGCCTGAAGTTTGTGTCAATTAGATGAAGTTATTAAGATCTATAATAAAGACTTCAAAGATGGTAGACATGTAAAAACTTCAAAGTTTTCAATGCTCACTTCAAAATATTCTACAAGCTTATGCGAGTGGCGGCCGAGAGGTCCAGCGTAGATAACTTGTCCTCCTCTTTTCATCAACAATAGCTATGGTAACAAAGAAATAAAAGTTCAAGCTACACAATAATAAACAACCAGGGAAAGAAATAGTGTAGAAACTTTGAACTCTAGGCTTGCCTCATCAAAAGCTTCAAAAATGTCTATGCTTGGCTGATGAATTGTGCAAACAACAGTTCTCCCTGTATCTACTGTATTTCTCACAGTTCGCATAACGATAGCAGCGGCTCTAGCATCGAGGCCTGATGTTGGTTCATCCATGAAGATGATTGAAGGGTTGGCAACAAGCTCAACAGCGATAGTAAGCCTCTTCCTTTGTTCTGTTGATAGACCATCCACACCTGGAAGGCCCACAAGAGCATCTCTAAGTGGTTGAAGTTCTACCAACTCCATCACTTCTTCAACAAACATCTACATCAACAATAGAAATCAGAAACTAAATCAAAGTTGTATTGAAAAAGAATTGTATCAGACTTAAGATGACAGCCTGTACCAACAAACCTTTCTAGTTTCTGCCTTAACATCTGAAGGAAGACGAAGCCATGCTGAAAACAATAGTGATTCATAGACAGTGACATGTGGAGAATGAATGTCATTCTGTTCGCAGTAACCACTTATTCGAGCGAACGTTGCTTGGTTCTTTGGGTAACCAGATATGCTGATATTTCCTTCGATGTATCCACCTGTTTTTCTTCCAGCTAATACATCCATGAGGGTTGTCTTTCCCGCACCACTAACGCCTACAAGTGCTGTTAATATTCCTGGTCTAAAAGAACCACTAACATTTTGTAGTAATTGAAGTTTATCCTTAATTATTCCTCGACTCTTCATTTCCTGATGCGATAGAAGTCATACAAGAAAAGCTCATATATTCAGTGACAAATCCAATAATTTTGATGGAAACATAAATTATAAAGAACATATTTACATGATCCAAGTGAAAAACAAGAAAAATTCATTGATATATACACTCACATATGCTAAGCTTCTAATGAGTTCAAAATGGAAGTATACATGATTGGTAATGTTACATATTACAAAAGCATTGAAAAATGCACTTAGGATTGAGTAACTTACGGCTGGCATGTCTACGTAGTAGCTAATATGATTGAATGCCATTGAAAGAGGTTGAAACGGTAGCACCATTCCTCTTCTCGGTTGGTTCGATGACCTCATTATTTCTGAAGAGTTTCTCACTTCCATGTTGGTACCTGTTAAAATATTGCCACAAAATGAAGAAAAATGACTTGTATTTTAAGTTTTGGAACACTCATATCTATCTTTAATTATTGCAACAAAACTAAAACGGTGTTTATGAATCAAAGTTAAAGCTGCTAATTAGTAACACACATTGGCATACACTTAGAATCACCGAGAAATAAGGGGTAAAAAAATTAGTATAGATGCAAACCTTCAAGGGGATGATGTCTAGAGGATGGATTTCCATTCTTCTTGTCATCTTCATCCACAGTGACAGCTTTCGAATCAGCTAACGCTGAACATTTGATTTAACATCAAAAGTGTTTAGCAACCATGAAAAAATTATTCAATTACAAACAATGAATATAAAAAGAATATAACTTACGGTTCAAATAAGTTAATGCTAGAATGAAGAGAAGGTTGAAGAGAAGAGAAAACCCAATCAAGGCTCCAATGCAGATCCAATACCAATAATCTTCTGTATACAAGCCTCTGGCTTTGAGAAGTACTTTTCCAACTGTTGATGCATCAATTCTTGTGTCTAGATTTGGCTGAAAAAGAATAAAAAAAGGGATATTTAACAATGATTAAAGTTCATACATCATTAATAGAAGTAACTATTTAACTAACATTGGTCACAAATGTCTTTGTTGGTTGTAAGTACATTAAGGTAGTGACAAACAAGAATGGGGAAATTAAATTCTTACTGTACTCCATCTTTTGTCTAAGAATTCATTAATTGTTATGGCATTCTGGCCATACATTATAGGAGATATATAATAGCCCCATATCATCCATGGCTTAATGTCGTCTACAAGAACAAAAGAAAATATGTTGCTATTAGTATTAGTTCGAACTATCGAACACACCACTGGGTTAGCACATGTAGTTAGTGTGTAGTGTGTCGGAGTGTTATAAATGAAGTGACCAATTAGTGTTCAATTATCTACCTTTAGCAACAATGAAGCCTCCTAGCACAAATATCACTAGCAAGGTTAAGGTTCCCAATGAATTAGCAACAACTAGTGATCTACCAACTGCAGCGACGAACCGAAATAAAGAAAGAGCCATCTGATGAATGCTAAACAATGCCAAGAACTGTCGGAAAAATCTGATCAAATAGGCAGAAATTATCATTCTACTTTTTAAAACTTGTTGATGCCAAAACACACTAATGCACTAACACATGCAGCAAACCGGTAATAATTTGAAAAAAATAATGGGTTGGATGTATATAGTTGATAAAAGTAAACTCATATTACCTGCTAGCAGAAGGAGCAAACCCAATAGTAAAATATGTAAGGACAATCCATATCAATGAATCCAAAAAGGAGATAGGGATCCTAAGAATCCATATAGGTAATCCAAATGCCCATGCCGGGTAAAATAAGAAATCCCTTTGTTTGTGGAACACAGGAAGCCTAGCAACTGTCATGAATACTTCTGCCAACCCATTAAACATCACATTTATCAGTGTGAAGAATAATGCACCATGGAATTTTTGTCCATCTTGAACCGTACCAACTGGCATCTTTGTTCTAAAGAACACAGTAAAAGTAATAATAGCCATGATCGCTATCTGTGCCGTTTTGAACACATAAACAAAAGCATTCCTCTTCATAAGAAGCCATTCTTTTGAAAAGCACGCCTTAAAAAGTTCCCATTTTGAAATACCATATTTTTTTTTCACTAATGCAGCTGTGTGAGTTTGACTCTTATTATAAGGAACCTTAAGCTCTGCCGCATTTTCCTCTCCAATATGAAATGAAAGAAAGAAATCAACAAATTCAGAAACTGAAACATATCTATAAGGTTCATCTCTTCTAAACCAGTATTGTTGCTGATCTTTCTTGGATGTTACTTCCTGTAAGAAATCAGCAACACCTTTTCTCTCTGGACACCTAAAGCCTGTGTATTCGAAGAACTCTAGCACGTTTTCACGCGGACCTTGATATACTATTTGACCTTCTGAAAGAAGAATAATGTCGTCAAAGAGTTCAAATGTCTCTGGTGCTGGCTGTAAAAGCGAAATGATGACGGTTGCATCCAGTATATGAACCACTTGCCTAATGAACTTGCATATTTGGAAAGTGGTTGAACTATCCAATCCTGTTGATATTTCATCCATAAGGAGTGCTTGTGCCGGCCCCACTAGCATTTCCCCTACACCCAGTTACAACAAAAGCAATTAGTACAAATCGATAGAATTGAAACACTAGTATGCAATTTCATGCGTTAATTTAATTATCAAAGGTGAGAGATTAAATGTTTAATAAGTTAAGGTTTTTGGTTAAGAATCTAATTAAAAAGAATATTATAACCTGTTGTTACTCTTTTCTTTTGTCCTCCAGAGATACCCCTTCTCATTTCATCACCAACCATAATGTCAGCACAAATATCCAATCCAAGCATCTGTTAACATGACAAAATCCAACTTTTAACAAAATAGAATGAATTTGGATAAACAACTTAATTAAGGGCTAATAATAGCATAGGTGTTTATATTATATGAACTGTTTTTATAAGCTACAAAAGTAAGCCGGTAACAATTTATAAACATATCATAAGTTGTTTCTATAAGTTTTTCCAAACATTTTCAAATGTGCTCAAGTCAGTAAATAACCTCAAATAACGCAATCCAAACATGGCCAGAATAGAAGCAGATACACAAACCTTGAGAACATAATCTGTTACAAAACTGCTCTTTTGGCCTGATAATACAATAGCCTTCATGAAAGCATCAATCTCAGGGTCTGGCTTAATTCCAGCTTCTCTCTCCCTTTTTGAAAGTTCTTTCAACATTTCATACCTACTGCCAACACCTAGACACCGTGACGAAAAATCCAAAGTCTCTCTTACTGTAATTTCTCCATAGTGAATGTCATGCTGACTAATATAGGCACAAGTTTTTGCAGCAACGAACTCATTTAGCTCATGACCACAGTAAGTTATTTTCCCAGAAGCCTAATAACATCCAAAAATAAAGCTCGTTATTTGATCAAACAAATTTACAAGTTAGTAGTAAGAAAACAATGAAAGGGTCATTATTAAAAGAAAAATAAAAGTGAAAGGGTCTTAATTAATTAGTTAAACTGATTTAGAAAAACAAAATCAAAAAAATGAAATAGGAACAAACCCTTAAATCACGATCAAGTTTTCCTGCAAGTGCTAGAAGCAATGTTGTTTTTCCAGAACCTGGAGGACCTAGAAGGAGTGTCATCCTGAAATTACCACACCAAATAAAACAAATATAATTATCAGTGTCATAAATTAAATTATATAAGAATGGCATCAATTCAAATTAATTTTATCTACCTTGATGGTTTAACAATTCCACTAACATGTTTGAGAATCTGAATCTCTCTCTTCTTGGATGGTGCAAGCCGAAATAATCCAAGAACACTCTACCATGCAAACAAACAAATTAATCGTATAAAGCATTAGTATCAAACCAATAACACTCAAATTTAACTAAAAACTACATAAACAATTAAATCTGATAGTTTTACAATATATATGAGAAAATAAGTACTACCTCTAAAGTATTGATGGTAACATTAAGCAGAGTAGGAAGTGATCTACTTCCAACATACACATCTCCTTCCACGGATAAATCTTCATAACGGAATTCAATTTTTGGAATTTCAATCCCCACCCTATATTGTATTGCATTGCAGTTACAAATGTAAACAAGATCAAATTTAAAATATCATCATGAATGAAAATGATATGATAATAGAAAACCTAGATCTTGTGGTCTGTTTATACATCCGCTAATTGGCCGTTCAATAGTGACGAACCACCAACTAGCATTGTTTAACAAACCACAATATTCATCTGAACATTAGTTGGTTGTTGGATAGAGCAGCCAACAATCAACTCGTGTAGATTATCAAAACATATAATCTGGTTTGTCCGGCCACAATAGCTGGTTGATGAGCAATAGTCAACAACCAACTAATGTGGTTTAACAAACCATATATTTGTTTTATCGAATATAAAGATATAGAGACAAACCTGTCTTGTCTGTCTCTAAGTTTTCTGAGAAACTTCTCATTGTCTTCTTCAACAATCTTAAGGATGCTATCCAACAAGAGTTTTTTGTCATGTAAACCAAGTTTCGCAACATCAACTTCATCATGCACAACTTTTCCATTTTTATCAACATGTTTTATTACACCTTTTCTCATTCTCTCAAAAGTAGGCAACCGTTCAATGGCTGCCCAAGTGAGGTGATACTCATCATCCTCTTGTGTGTGCCGATCACTCCGCTCGAACACGTCTGGAGCAGCTGCTGTCACTGGCCACATCTCCCGGAAACTCGGACGACTGCTCCTTGATATTGTCACCGCATCCCCTGCCATTACCGATGTCATTTTACTAACTACTTTCTCAATCTTAACTAGGAAGATATGAAAAATGTTTGTGTGGCAAATCACAAATTTAAATGGTTTAGGCCTAAACTTATTACCTTAATAGAAAAAGAGAAAAATAGAAAAAAATTAATTTTATTTTATTGTTATTCAAAACATTAATTAAGGTGTATTTTTGTTTGTATGTCTAAATGAATTGAATTTCTGTTTTTGACGATACAAGAATTATCAGGAATATATAGCATCTAGAAAGTCATTTTAGAAAAGCAATTAACTTTGGATTTGAAGTCAACATTATACTCATAAGCAATATACTAATTTCTTTTCGGTTTTCCTAATAAGGGATATTTTTAGTATAGTACATGTATGTAAATAATGAACGTTGAAATATATTTTTGATTCCTTTCACAATACTATTAAGTATTTACTCTAGAGTAGGGTCATTTCAAATATGGAGTTTATATCTTTCTTGCATTTCATTGACCTAGCCTGTAGCCAGCTAAACTGTATAGCTTATACTTGATTTGGAGTACTTGGGAATTTGGGTTGAAAAGGATTAACACCACGTTTCTCAATCTCGTTCTTAAGCATCAACTTCAAGTGGGAACCCTTCCGAAACATTCTTTAAACATTTTAAAATAAACAATTATTCTTTTAAAAAGTCAAATATTTTAATTTTCAATATATTGATTACACATATTTTCATAAATACTTATTAGTTATGATCCTTAAAGAGTATTTCGGAGGCTCTCGTTAACATTTCTCATTGATATTTGATGTTTACTCGTATATTAAATTATGAATTATATTTTTTTAAATCTTTTTCGCTGTATTTTCTCTAAAGAAGTGCATTTCAATAATGGAGTTTATCTTAAGTAAATAGTCAATTAAAATTATATGTTTCGTCAAAATCCCTGTCAATTTTAAGAAACTTCGAAAACCCCATATTTTGTCTAAAAACGCTCTCATTGGACATGCTTCAACTTATTCAACCTTTTTTTGCTTTGCTAGACTTGGCATCACTCTCTTCTTGAGATGAATCGGCAAGTAAAAAGTTGTTAGAACTTAAGCTCTAAACATGTAACCAACTTAAAATCATACAATCATGTTTCCAATAACTTCAGCAACAATTAGGCTGTGTTGTGCTTTGTAACACAAATAAACTAGTTTACAGTTTGTTGGACTAGCTTATAAGCTTGTTTTGATAGAATGAGATGTGTTTAGTAAAAAACTTTTTTCACTAGTTTATAACTTTTTTTAAGAAGCTAATCCAAGTAGCTTTTGAGCTTATAGCTTATTGCTTATAACCTTTAATATTATTTTTATTAAAAAAAAAATACGCACTCAAGGAAAATAACTTTCCACATTATGATAATTTTTTGTTTGACGATTGCCTTATATTGCTTTCTATTTGAATTTTTTATTGTTCAGATGGTTGAAATATTGTTGTTCATAGAATTTCTTATCGACGGTCTCTTTTGTTTTTACGAGGGATATATAGTCTCTTTCAATTAAATTCATAAGTACATATTTACAATTATTTTTATCTTTGGACATACTTACCAATTTAAATAAAGAAATAATTTTCCATAAAACAAATAAAAATATATGATAAAAAAGTCAATTTTTTTTAAAGATAAACTCAATTAAATTCATATATCAAATTTATTATTTTAAAAATAAAAAAATACTTTGAAATACTTTTAAATTATTAAAATAAATATATTAAATAAAAATGTTTATCAATATAATAGTTAAAAATGTTTATAAATATAATTCATAACCTATTAAACATATGTGTACTTTATGTCATTTTATATTTATCAGTCACTTCAAAAGTTAATTTCACCAAACATTTTGATTTCAATCGGTTAGCTTTTCAGTTAAAAGCTTTCAACTATCAGCCATCATCTATAAGTTTATTTTTCAGCTATTGACTATAAGCTAGTTTATAGTTTCATTTTACCAAACACACATTTCGCTACAACAAAAAATGTTGTGCAAGAAACTTTTTAAAACCGGTTACAACAAGCTATGTTGCCTTCTTTGTAAATTAAAAAAAAAAAAAAAAACTAAGTTGCCTTTAGAAGGTACTTAACCAAAGGAAGATTTTGACCAAAAAACTCAAAGGAAGATGTATGAAATCCATAAATTTCCGAACACTTTAAATGTGATCTATTTTTAAAGTGTGAGATCCATCTTAATTCAAAAGATAGTGAATGTTAAAAAAAGAGTGTTGCTAACACTACTATATTTTTTAAAATAATTTATGAACTCTAGTGTCGCTCACTCTTTGTTTTTTTTAAAGCTAAGTTGAATATTTGGTCACTTAACTTATTTATTGATTTTATTCTGGTCTCATAACTTATTAACGTTACATTTTGGTCCATTAACTTATACTCCTTTAGTCAAATATTCCAATTCAAAACATCAACATTCAATTTTGCCCCAAATTCAAAACCTATAATCCCAAATTCTCCATAATTTCTGTAGCAAACAACAGAAACTTTCCAACAAGGGAAAACACATGAAAATAACAAGGGGCAATCTAGACACGCGAGTAGACCAATAATAATACCAAACCATTCCACTGAAAAAATTCTACACTGAGAGGAAAAAATTACCAAATCAGGATCAACGAAGAGAATCATGAATCGCTAGATCGAATCTCATACAAGAATTCCACAAGCATATAAAAATGAAAATGGAGAAAAGTGATTATTCTTGATTGAATGAATTCTGTTACAGCTTAAGGAATATATAGAAGCTAGAAATGACACCTCATCATAACTAACTTCTAACAAACTAGATGTAATTGAAATACAATTGAAATGCACAAGAAATTCATAATGAAAATGAAATAACTTGTGCCCTAAGCTAACTCAAGAATAGTGATTGCAGTATTCTTCAAATTGAAAAGGGAGGTTGATATTGATGTTTTGAATTGGATTATTGAGTTTTATCAAAAAAAATTGGGTTTGTTGATGAAGGTAATGAAAGAAGATGATGAAGGTGATGAGTTTTCTGGGTTCGGTGATGAATTTTGTGGGTTTGAGAATGAATGTTAACGTTTTTTTGACGAAAGTTAACAAGGATTTATTTTTGCTAACAGAGTATAAGTTATGGGACCAAAACGTAACATTAATAAGTTATGGGACCAAAATGAAAACACCAAATAAGTTTAGGGACCAAATATACAATTTAGCCTTTTTTTTAATCAATGCATATCAAGACGTGTTCAATACAATATGTAAATCAACCGGAATTTAGGCACTAATTGACAATGTGCACGCCTTAGTAAGAGTGTGAGCAACCTCATTTGTTTATCTCGAGATAAACTCAACACTAGAGTTTATATATGGACCATGATACGATATTTAGTTATATACCCTCATCATAAATAAGGGAACATAATAATATTTGGTCAAAGATACAACCCTAAGCAAGTTACATCGACCCATCAATTAATTTAATATGAGTCACCCTTATACGCCAAGTCGCCCATTATGCTCCGACCCGCCCAAACTTCTCTAATTTCCGGTAACTTCCCTAAACTTCCAAGAACATTTTTATAAAAGGGAAGGAAGGCTTTGAGAAAGGGAAACTTTTGGACATAATACAAAAATATTACTGCCCTATCTGGAACAACACCCGTGGGGGTGGGAACGATCGTGCTTACAACAAGTACATCTGACACCGTCTGTTGAAACCAGTAAAACTAACTCGGTCCACCATCTTTTATCACCACTCTCTGTTTTCCTTTGGAAGAAGTTGAAGGAGAATGATGGTGTGTGGCAACAAAATTCATCACACAAATGTTCATTGTGGTTAAGGCGGCATGTCAAATTTCGATATCCAGGTGTCATGTACGTCTTTGACTATTTTGTTTTCATTTCAGTGTAATGAAGTTTATATGCATTACAAATAATATATGATGATGAAATATGATCCAGGAAAGTCATGTTTTCATTCATCTATATGTACGTGTACTTCATGTGTACATTAATTCTTCACGTTTGTTCCCTTGAATATACCAACTAGGAATGAAGCTTCCTTGTTAAAGCAATTAGAGTCGTACAAGAAACAACCACTAAATTTTAATTAAAGTAAAACTTCAATAATTATGAATTCTTTGCATTTGATGTTGTTAAAATCGGTTCGACACTTTGAATCGAATCATTTACATGATAATTTCAAATAGTTGGAGGAAATATGATCTAAGAAAGGAAAATGGCCTAGTACGTAAGGTTCGTATTGATTCAAAAACTAATGTTTGTTGTACACGTTGGACTCACCATTTTCTATCCTTTGTTATTATTCATGCTGGTTTAGTGTTAAGTCAACATATAAAAATAATGTCCATACAGATATAAACTTGATGTAGTAGATATGAATTTAGTCCAAAATATGCAAACTATTTCAAATCACTTTCTTTCTGTGTGTAGAAAGAATTGAACTATAGTATTCTGTAAACTATCATCAACGCTTCATCATTGTAAATATGCAAACTAAATAAATGGAAGTCCAAAATATCATGAACGGAATTCACTATTAATATGCTACTGCATTATAGATATAGAGAAACTGACATAGGCAAAGCAAACTAACTTGATATGGACACAAGCTTTGGAGTCTTCCTCACTCTCTTCTTTCATCTTCTTTGTTCTTAATTTCTTTAGCAACTTCACCATATTTTGCAAACAAATACAACACAAGCCTTTTTCCTTTTTAAAACTATAAATGAACACTATATTTAACTGTTAAATAAGTATAGTATCAAAACAATATTGTTGGTGATTTCACATGAGATATACAACTACTTGTTCATCTATTATTTATCTACTCAACTACTATACGTAGGATTTTCTCAAAGGGAGATTCCTAAAGCTTTATGTATTGAATAAATGAATTCCTATATATACCAATAAAAATATTATACATGTAGTAATTTTTCAGCTGATATATGGTCATGTATTATCTTCTCTGGAAGTTCAAGAATTTGATGCCAAATGCAAACACAAATGCAAAGAGGAGAACCCAGCCTAAATGAGCAACAGCAACTTGTGGAAGGAAATCATGATCATAGCCCCAATTTTGTTTCAAGAACTCCTTTAGTTCCATGCTTCCAGCTCCTGGTATCACTAGTTCTGTACTTTTGTCACCTAGTTGTGAGGTTATAAGGCCATATAGTGTCCATGCAACAGGAGAAGCCCAATAGTACCATCTCCACCATATAGGAATTTGCTGTATATCATATGGTATAAAAATTAAATATTTGTATGTTTCGATATTAATAAAATTTAAATGTACTTTTAGTCAAACTATTTTCACTCATTTACGATTTTAGTTCCTCTATTTTGAAATTAAAAAAATAAATATATTAGTTACTTACCATCCTAGGAATGACAAAGCCAGAGAACAAGTTCCAGAAACTCAAAAAGAAGGCCATAGAAATGCCGGCAACAACGTGGTCTGGTGTTAGTGCAACAAGCATCATTCCATAAAATGTGAAGTAGATAAAACACATTAGTATGTAGTAGAAGAACCATAAGAAGTTTGCTGCCTTCCATTCAAACCCAATCATGGAATAAAGGATTAATGTGTAAATGGCTGTTTGAATTGCATTATAAATTGTCTCAACTGCAACCTGCATTGTTAATTAAGTACTTCTAGTTCAGCTTTAATAAATAAAGAAAAATGGAATTCGTTAGGACATGTTAAGTTTTAGAAACCGAATTTTGTTTTAATAGTACGGATTTGAACAAGAAGTATCCAGCACAAATCTATGGATTACTCTTCTTTTTTTATACCTGACCAAATGCATAAGGCAATGCAGAATACATCCCTGCTGCTCTTTCCCGATAAAAGATCGTTCTTGCAATGGAAACAACTGGTTGCACGGTTGCAGAATTTGTCGCACCAAGAAAAAGCACAGCAGAGTACATGGCTCCCAAGAGATTCAGAAAATCTTGTTGTGTTTTGCTGGCAAATAATTTTTGTTAAGCACAAACTAGAAGTGAATATTAATGAAGTGCAATATGACTTGTTAGAATACCAAACACCATTGATAAGGAAAAATTGAATGAATATGCATTTTTATGACTCACGTCTTTTTGGCTTGCTTCCAAAATATTAGACCAAACAATAATCCAATGATTATGGTCATCAAGAATCGGACGGCATTATATTGAGAATGTCTCCAATAGGACAAATGTTGTTTCCAGAAGTTAGCTTTGCATTGAACAAAAAATGACTGTGAATATTTGGTTGGGAAGTACAAGTCATTTGAATCTGGTGCAGGAGTACTGAGCTCCTTTATAAGTTCTTGATTCCTCCTAAATAAAGTACAAAGAAAACAAGAGTTATAAAGCTAGAATTGTTGTTGCTTGTAACTTAAGCAAACTAGTTACTACACAAAAAAGCTTACTGGTAAAGGGTAGAACTGTTATAAATCTCTGCAAAATCTACTTCTAATTGAGCCTCAATTGTTGCAGAGCTGACCTCAAGCATCCATGTAGCCGGATTATAACCATCCTTGATTTTCTGAACCCCTGAGATAGCCTGAAGTTTGTGTACAATAAATGAAGTTATTAATATCTATAATAAAGACTTCAAAGATGGTAGGCTTGTAAAAACATCAATCTTTTCAATACTTACTTCAAAATATTCTACAAGCTTATGCGAGTGGCGGCCGAGAGGTCCAGCGTATATGACTTGTCCTCCTCTTTTCATCAACAATAGCTATAGTAGCAAAGAAATCAAAATTAAACAAATGCAATAATAATCAACCAAGGAAAAAAATAACAAAGAAACTTGCCTCATCAAAAGCTTCAAAAATGTCTATGCTTGGCTGATGAATAGTGCAAACAACAGTTCTCCCTGTATCTACCGTATTTCTCACGGTTCGCATAACGATTGCAGCGGCTCTAGCATCGAGGCCTGATGTTGGTTCATCCATGAAGATGATTGAAGGGTTGGCAACAAGCTCTACAGCAATAGTAAGCCTCTTCCTTTGTTCTGTTGATAGACCATCTACACCTGGAAGGCCCACAAGAGCATCTCTAAGTGGTTTCAGCTCTACCAACTCCATAACTTCTTCAACAAACATCTACATTACAATATAAGTAGAAAACTAAATCAAAATTGTATTGGAAAAGAATAAAGTCAGACTTAAGATGACAAAGCCTGTACCAACACACCTTTCGAGTTTGTGTCTTAACATCCGAAGGAAGACGGAGCCATGCCGAAAACAATAGTGATTCATAGACAGTAACATGTGGAGAATGAATGTCATTCTGTTCGCAGTAACCGCTTATTCGAGCGAATGTTGCTTGGTTCTTTGGGTAACCAGAAATGCTGATGTTTCCTTCGATGTATCCACCTGTTTTTCTTCCAGCTAATACATCCATGAGGGTTGTCTTTCCAGCACCACTAACACCTACAAGTGCTGTTAATATTCCCGGTCTGAATGCACCACTAACATCTTGTAGTAGTTGAAGCTTATCCTTAATGATTCCTTGACTTTTCATTTCCTGATGCCATAAAAGTCATATAACAAAAGCTCATATATTCAGTGAAAATTTAGTAATTTTGATGAACACATAATTATAAAGAACATATTTACATGATCCAAGTGAAAAACAAGAAAAAAATCATTTATATATACACTCACAAGTGCTAAGCTCCTAATGAGTTTAAAGTAGCATGGACAAATGTTCTTAAATATGAGTAACTTACGGCTGGCATGTCTACATAGTAGCTAATATGGTTGAATGTCATTGAAAGAGGTTGAAATGGTAGAACCATTCCTCTTCTTGGTTCATGGTTCGATGAACTCATAATTTCTAAAGAGTTTCTCACTTCCATGCCGGTGCCTGTTCTTAATCAGAAATAGTTAGCAGTGTTAAATGAAGTATTGGCATTAAATACATGAGAACTATGTGCAACTAATTTTTTTTGAAAATATTGCAGAAAAATGAAGAAAATTTATTTGTATTGAAAGTTATGGAGCACTCAAATCTATTTGGAATTATTGCAATTAAAGTACTGAAACATGTTTATCAATCAAAATTAAAGCAGCTAATTAGAATCGCCAATAAGTAAAGCTGAAATATATTAGTATAGATACAAACCTTCAAGGGGATGGTGTCTAGAGGATGGATTCCCATTCTTCTTCTTATCTTCATCCACAGTGACTGCTTTTGAATCACCCAACGCTGAAATTTTGGTTTAACATTAAAAGGGCTTAGCAACCGCGAAAAAATTATTCGATTATAGCAATTAAAATCAAAGAAGTATAACTTACGATTCAAATAAGTTAATGCAAGTATGAAGAGAAGGTTGAAGAGAAGAGAAAACCCAACCAAGGCTCCAATACAGATCCAATACCAATAATCTTCTGTATACAGGCCTCTGGCTTTGAGAAGTACTTTTCCAATTGTTGGTGCATCAATTCTTGCATCTGTGTTTGGCTGCAAAAGATTAAAAAAAGGGATATTTAACAATGCTTATAGTTCATATATCATTAATAGCAGAAATTACTTAACTAACTTTGGACACAAATGTCTTTGTTTGTAAGTATATTAAGGCAGAAACAAACAAAAATGGGAAAAAATAAAATTCTTACTTTACTCCATCGTTTGTCTAAGAATTCATTGATTGCTATGGCATTCTGGCCATACATTATAGGAGATATATAATAGCCCCATATCATCCAAGGCTTGATGTCCTCTACCAGAACAAAAGAAAATACATTGCAATAAGTATTAGTTCGAACTATTGAACACACCACTTGGTAAGCACAAGTGGTTAGTGCGCAGTGTTGTAAATGAAGGGTTCGATTACTTACCTTTAGCAACAATGAAACCTCCAAGCACAAATAGCACTAACAAGGTCAAGGTGCCCAATGAATTAGCAACAACTAGTGTTCTACCAACTGCAGCAACGAACCGAAATAAAGAAAGAGCCATCTGATGAATGCCAAACAATGCCAAGAATTGTCGAAAAAATCTGATCATATTGACAAGAAATAATTATAATTCTATTTTCTAAAACTTGATGAAGCCAAAACACACCCATGCACTACCACAGACACCAAACCGATAATAATTTGAAAAAAAATGGAAGTAATTGAAAGTAACTACACGTGTCAGACACACCTTTCAATCTGAAGTGCTAATCAAAGAAAATTATTGCCTCTATATAAAGTTGATAAAAGTAAACTCAAATTACCTGCTAGCAGAAGGAGCGAACCCAATTGTAAAATATGTAAGAACAATCCATATCGCTGATTCCAAAAAGGAAAGAGGGATCCTAAGAATCCATATGGGTAATCCAAATGCCCATGCAGGGTAAAACATGAAATCCCTTTGTTTGTAGAACACAGGAAGCCTAGCAACAGTCATGGATAGTTCTGCCATCCCATTGAACATCACATTTATCAGTGTGAAGAATAATGCACCGTGGAATTTTAGTCCATCTTGAACATTTCCAACTGGCATTTTTGTTCTAAAGAACACAGTAAAAGTAATAATAGACATGATTGTTATCTGTGTTGTCTTGAATACATAAACAAAAGCATTCCTCTTCATAAGAAGCCATTCTTTTGAAAAGCATGCCTTAAATAGTTCCCAATTTGAAATACCATATTTTTCTTTCACTAACGCAGCTGGGTGAGTTTGTCTCTTATTATAAGGAACCTTAAGCTCTGCCGCAATTTCTTCTCCAATATGAAATGAATGAAAGGAATCAACAAATTCAGGAACTGAAACATATCTATAAGGTTCATCTCTTTTAAACCAGTATTGTTGTTGATCTTTCTTGGATGTTACTTCTTGTAAGAAATCAGCAATGCCTTTTCTTTCAGGACACCTAAAACCTGTGTATTCAAAGAACTCTAGCACGTTCTCACGCGGTCCTTGATATACAATTTGACCTTCTGAAAGTAGAATAATGTCGTCAAAGAGTTCAAATGTCTCTGGTGCTGGCTGTAAAAGAGAAATGACTACGGTTACATCCATTATATGAACCATTTGTCTCATGAACTTGCATATTTGAAAAGTGGTTGAACTATCCAATCCTGTTGATATTTCATCCATAAAGAGTGCCTGTGCTGGTCCTACTAGCATCTCCCCTACACTCAGTTACAACAAAAGCAATCAGTACAGATTGATAGAAGAAAGTGTGTTCAGAAGGGAACTGAAACATTAATATGCAATTTCATGACTTAATTTAATAACTGTGAGATTAAATGTTTAATAAGTTAAGATTTTTGGTTAAGAATCTAATTAAAAAGAATATTATAACCTGTTGTTACTCTTTTCTTTTGTCCTCCAGAGATACCCCTTCTCATTTCATCACCAACCATAATGTCAGCACAAATATCCAATCCAAGCATCTGTTTACAAGATAATCTCCAACTTTTAACGAAATAAGATAAATTTGGATAAACAACTTAAGGGCTGATAATAGCATAAGTATTTATCATATGAACTGTTTTTATAAGCAACGAAAATAAGCTGAAAGGAGTTTATAGACATGTCATAAGTTTTCGCAAACATTTTCACAAGTGCTTACTTCAGTAGATAAACTCATAATTCAATCCAAACATGCCGGAAATAGAAGCAGAGGCACAAACCTTGAGAACATAATCTGTTACAAAACTGCTCTTTTGGCCTGATACTGCAATAGCCTTCATGAAAGCATCAATCTCAGGGTCTGGTTTAATTCCAGCTTCTCTCTCCCTTCTTGATAGTTCTATCAACATTTCATACCTACTGCCAACACCTAAACATCGTGATGAAAAATCCAAAGTCTCTCTTACTGTAATTTCTCCATAGTGAATGTCATGCTGACTAATATAGGCGCAAGTTTTTGCAGCAACGAATTCATTTAGCTCGTGACCACAGTAAGTTATTTTCCCAGAAGCCTAATCACATCCAAAAATAATGCTCATTATTTCATCAAACAAATTTACAAGTTAGTAATAACAAAACAATGAAAGGGTCATTATTAAAAGAAAAATAAAAGTGAAAGGGTCTTAATTAGTTAAAATAATTTAGAAAAAAAAATGAAATGGGAACAACCCTTAAATCACGATCAAGTTTTCCTGCAAGTGCCAGAAGCAATGTTGTTTTCCCAGACCCTGGAGGACCTAGAAGGAGTGTCATCCTGAAATTACAACACCAAATCAAATAAATATAATTTTCAGTGTCATAAATTAAATTATACAAGAATGGCATCAATTCAAATTAATTTTATCTACCTTGATGGTTTAACAATTCCACTAACATGTTTGAGAATCTGAATCTCTCTCTTCTTGGATGGTGCAAGCCGAAACAATCCAAGAACACTCTACAATGCAAACAAAGCATTAGTATCATCAAACTAATAACACTCTCAAATGTTTCCCTCAAAAAGAAAAAAAACACTCTCAAATGTGAAAATAAATAGTACCTCCAAAGTGTTGATGGTAACATTAAGAAGAGTAGGAAGCGCTCTGCTACCAACATACACATCTCCTTCCACGGATAAATTCTCATAACGAACTTCAATTTTTGGAATTTCAATCCCCACCCTATATTGTATTGCATTGCAGTCACAAATGTAAACCCAATCGAATCAAAAACATTATCATCATTATCACCACTAGAAAAAGTTGATATAACAATGGATATTAGAAACGGAAAAAAAAATTAAAATCTGGCATCTCTAACACTTAACAACAAAATTAGAGATACATTTGTCTTCTTTCAATTTCTATGTTTATATCGTTATTTCAACTTTTTCAAGAAATGATTATCATGATTCATGAATGACGTTGCTATGATAATAGCTTATCAACGTGGATTCTCTCTTTTGGTTTGTCCATCCAATCACCAACAATCAATCATGGTTTAACAAACCACCTATTGCCGTTAGTCAAACCACTAATCACTAAGAAATCTATGTGGTTCGACGAAGCACAACATATATGGCCACGACAAGTATATCCAAATCTGACAGAGATAAAGAGACAAACCTGTCTTGTCTGTCTCTAAGTTTCCTAAGAAACTTGTCATTGTCTTCTTCAACAATCTTGAGGATACTATCCAACAAGATCTTCTTATCATGTAAACCAAGTTTAGCAACATCAACTTCATCATGCACAACTTTTCCATTTTCACCAACATGCTTCACTACACCTTTTCTCATACGTTCAAAAGTTGGCAACCGCTCAATGGCTGCCCAAGTGAGGTGATACTCATCATCCTCTTGCGTGTGCCGATCACTCCGCTCGAACACGTCCGGAATGGCAGCTGCTGTCGCCGTCCATACATCCCGGAAACTCGTCGACGCCCAACTCCGACGACTGCTTGTTGATATTGTCACCTCATCCCCCGCCAATACCGATGCCATTTTACTAACTAGTTTCTCAAACAGATAACATATATATATCTTCTTACTATATATAGTATGTATGTATGTATTTTTTTTTTCCTTTCTGAAATGATTCGTCTATCGCGACTAAAGTTTCCTATAAGAAGGGGAAGAATGTGTCGTATTAGAGAGGAAATATATAATGCTAGTTGTTCCTTGGGTTTGTTGCTTTCATTGAACAGAACGTGTTGCAATGTGGTTTTGACTACTTGGAAATTTGGGTTAAAAAGGTTTAAAATGGATTTTCTCAATCTTAACTACCAACACGTAGAAAGATCTAGTTTCTAGAAATGCAATTAACTTAGGAATTAAAAGTGAGTGACATTTTCTTTTTGGTTTGCTCATAAGCGATATATTAGTACATATTTATTTTTGAAGGGATATCTTTAGTATACATATTTGTATAGGAAATTATTAATGTTGAAATATATTTTTTGGAATCTTGAGCTGGTTTGACAACTTTAAAATTTGGGTTAAAAGGGATGACAATTTTCTTAATCTTACTTTCAACATTTTTTAAGAAAAAGAAAATTAAAAAATAAATTATTTAAGAAAATAAATTGAACAATATCATAATCATGCGTGTTTACTCTCATTCTTTTGTGCGGATATTGACTAGCTTATTTTTCTTTTTGTTGAATTATTGTTGTAATTTTCGGATGTCTTCTGTGGTACATCTTGTACCTGTTGTTTCCTTAATATATAATTTTGATTTATTAAAAAAAATCATAATTACGTTGTATTTGTATTTGCATGCATAATGTCGAAATATTTTATTTTTTATTTTTTTACAATATCTTCTAGAGGAGTGCCATTCAAATTTAAATGAACCGAGATATTATATTTATATCTATATTTATACTATATATAAAGAAAACTACCTCTTTAAGCACATTTTTTGTTGGACTTTTCTTTCCAAAAATACCTTTAATTTTAAATTTTAATTTTAAATACAAATAACACATGTAACAAATATATAACAATAAATCTAATTTAAGGAGAAAACTCACACATGGATCCTTATGAACTTTTCTTAGTGTTAGCCAATTATTAAATAACACATGGATTACTAATCCATATGACTAATCGTCCTCGTTAACCGTCTTTTACCTTCGTAACCACAAATCAAACACAGAAAACACTAGCACAAAACAAAAACTCATGTTGTTACTTTTTTATAAGCCGCTTTTATGTTGAACATCTGTGTTTCCCTAAAAAAAAAATGTTGTATATTTGTGTTGTTCCCTCAATACAACCGACAAAGATTGTCAAGTATTTTCATATCCCTACACAAAAAACAGTATTTCCATATTATTTTAATATTTTATTTTATTAATATTATTATTTTATTTTATTAATATAAGTTATTCTTCCTTAGCCTTTGATCAATTGTAACAAACGTGAGCAAAAAATAATGGTAAAGATTGAACTTTAAATCCTCTAAAAAAATTAGTAACAAACGTGAGCAAAAAATAATGTTAAAGATTGAATTTTAAATCCTCTAAAAAGAAATATTAGTAACAAACGTGAGGAAAAAATAATGTTAAAATTCTTTTTCTTTCATGTTACAACTAATCAAAATTGATTAATTTTATGGATTATTGGACTTTGCTGGTTTATAATTGCTTATTCAAATTATGATAGCGTGACTTTTTTTTATATAAAGAGAACCGTGATTTTTTTTAATTATTAAATAAATCATTATTTTGTTTAAAGCAATGTTTTTTTATATATAACATGTCATTTATACATTTATGATATAATGTTACTAATTACTATTAGAATAAACAATAAAAGATCATTATTTTATCTTTATTTAATATACAAACAAACTAAAATATGTTGAGTTCATAAATAATTTTGTTATATGTCTTGATAATATTTTGTTTATAAATCAATATATCAATAATTGTCATTAATATTTTAAAATTTAATGAAAATTATACAAACAAACATAATAAAATAATCACATGCGTTAGCGCAGTAGATAGAGCGGACAGACAGACGGGCACGATAGTGCCCATCTTTTCGTCGGTGATAATAACTTTTTCATATAAAATCAAGATCATTAAAAAAATTGTCAAAAAAAAAATTAAAAAAATATGTATGAAGTTAAATAATTTTGTTTTTACATAAGGTCGGAAGGAATACCAATTTTCTCTTTTTGACTTGAACTTAGAAATACCAGCAAGTGTTTTAAAAACATTAAAAGCATTTGTTTAAAATTTAAAGAAGTTTTATCTGAAAAAATGTGTGTTTAACACACTAAAATCTTAAAAAACAATACTTTCTACGTTAAACGTATTTACGTTTGAATGTTAGCATGACTATTAACTTATCATGATAACTTAACATGATTTGAGTTTAGAATACAATTTTTTTTGTTTTGTTATAGAAATAAATTAAAGATGGCTAAAATCCTATTTTGGTCTCTTAACGATGTTTATAGTATCGCTTTGGTTCCATAAGTAATAAAAACTCTGTTTAAGTCCTTTAACTTAATTTAAAGTATCAGTTTGGTCTTTTTTGTTATTTTAATTCAAAAAAACGTTAAATTTAGGGACCAAACTAATACTAATTAAATAAGTTAAAAGACCAAACTAATACTAATTAAATAAGTTAAGGGACCAAAATTTAACGTTCTTTGAACTAAATTAACAGAAAGGGCCAAACTAATACTTTAAATAAAGTTACGGGACCTAAACAGAGTTTTTATTACATATGGGACTAAAGCGATACTAAAAATGTTATTAAAGGAAAAAAAAAAAAACATTTTAGCCATTAAAGATGCGTTAAGTGTGGGTCCAAACCCTTCACTTGGTACGGTGCGGTGCCTTAGAAAGGAAAATACTTGTTTAGTTCATTCATAGTTTCACGTCAACTAGTATAGAGTGTTCCCCACAGGCTGTTATAGGTTAGCATTATCTATTAAATTATTACTTGGTATGGATACGATTTTAACATTAAACAATTCATAATGTGACAATGACAACAAGCGTACCTTTACAAGATATTCTCCCTCTCACGTAAGTATTATAATATGAACAAAGTCATAATGATGATGGGTTATAATGCACTCCAATTTCATGTGCCAAACTGATCCTTTTGTCAGATTCCCCAAGAATAGGCAAAATGAGATTTTGCATGTTCCCTCTTTGATCTCAAACCATCTCTTATTTATTACTACTATGATACTTCTAATTATTGAAATGCTGGGTGGGAGCAATAGCATCATGAGACATTATTTATTATATGACAGTATATTCATTTTCTATATCCCGGACCTCCCGGTTTCATTTTCTATTTTTGTGCTTTTTCTTTTTATAGATTTTGTTTTTTGAGGAAGCTTCACTTTTTTTTATAGATTTTTGCTTTATTTATCTTTTAAATTTGTTGGTTGCATTGTCATGTCATTAAGTACAAGTATGAAGTTTCTAATGAAGTTTAGCGATGGAGAATGTTTCCAATGTCCTCATATTGATGAGTGAGGAATCAAACTCCTAACAACTTGCTTAAAATGTTTAAGCTGTTATCAGAACTTGATTTTTCACTTCTTACTCTTCTTTTGACAAAAAAAAAACTGCTTTATATAATTCTTCTTTCATGATCTCCTCTTTAAAAAATAATTAATAGAATGTCAACATCTATTGTACAAATTAAAAAATAAAACACTTTTTCTCTTTTTTTTTGGATAAAAAATAATAATATAAGCATCTTGATTGTATAGCCAACATTCAACCATATTGATTCGGAGGAAAGAACAAGGAAGTACAATATGTGAATTAATTAAAACATATATCAAAAAATATTTAAAAGTATATAGGTGAAAAATAATCTTATACAATAATCTAAAATAAGAGTGAGTAAATTCCAACGATATGTTGGTCCTATTTAATAAGTCTCTCAGGTTTCCCTAAAAAAAATGTTTTTAATATCATGAATTTTTTATAAAGATTAGTTTTTTCATTCAAAAAAATTTAGTTGTGCGATTTGTTGCTCGTTTTTTATCCAATCATGTGTGTTTTTTCATGTGTGTCTATATATTGTGATAAAATATAAACATACATCATAATTAATTTAAGAATTTATAACCTTTGTTTCATAAAAAAACGAAAAAGTATCATTTTGTTCGTCACAATAATCCTCATATATATCAAAATTCCATAATAATCTTTGATTGCACGCTCCAGAAATCAAAATAGTCTCTTACGTTAAAATGGTTCGTTAATACTCTCATATCAATCCTTCACTGCAAGAAAGTTGCTATTTAGCTTCAGACCATTTCTGATGCTAATTTTTTATGTTAATGTTTGTTTAGCATCCACAAATTATGATGCAAATGCGTTTTTTAAAAATCATTTATTATATAAAATTTAACTTCAATCAGATAGACACTATTTGTTGTCTATATTTTTTAACTTAATTATCTAATTAGCATCTACAAATTATGATAAAATTTCTAATTTACAAATAGCTTCTATGATATCTGATGCTAAATAATTTTACTTATTTTTTTTATCTTTTTTTTTTTTGTCGATATTTGGTTTCCCACACTTTTTCCCCCAATTTTTTTTTCATTTTTCCCACACTTTCACTAAATAACACTTTCCCAAAATAACTTAGAGCCAAACGTTCCTTCACCCAAATCACAAGTTCACAAGAATCATGAGCTTTACTCACAATTTCACCACCCTATTCACAAATCCACCAAAATCGTGAGTATAATCATGATGTCACACTCGCAAATCAAGATTTCACTTCTCAAACCTATATTTAATTTGATTGTTATTTCATTGCATGCCACAACTTCTAGGTGTTAATTTAATTTCTATAAAAGTCATATTATTATTAAATCTTAAAAACTATTGTGTAAGCCTGGTTGGTGTTTGTTAACCAACAAAAATAATAACATACACTCATGTGGACTAGCATCAGTGAACGAGATGCTATTGTGGATGCTATTATTTAGAAAATCATCAGATTAGCATCTGTATTTATTTGACACTTGTAAAATCTAGTTTATCATATATAAATTTATTTAGCATCAACATTGTGTTGATGCTAAATTTAGCGTCAATGAAATTCAAATGCTAAGTAGCGTCTGCATTTAGATACACTTTTCATACTCATTTAGCCTTAAATTTAGCATCCACGTTTGTAGATGCTATTTTAGCGTCAATCGAATGCTAGTGTTTAGCTTCAAGGTTTTTACTATTGTCACTTTTGTGGATGCTATTCTGATGCTAAAAGCTATTAGCGTCTACTTTTTGCCTATTTTTCCGATGATGGTAAAACCCTTTTTTTTTGTAGTGATACATGTACTTACCATCATTTCATTCTATATAAGTGCTAATTTATTATCATATCAGTCCCTATAAGAAAAAGGTCATTGTCAATATTGAAGGACTATTTTAACGTCAGATACTATTTTGACTAATGGAGTGAACAATCAAGAACTATTTTAGAATTTCAATACATTGAAAGACTATTATTTTTACTTGGTATACATTATTCAAGACGAAAGTGACTATTACCCTAAAAAAAATCCATCCATATATGAAATACAGAAAAACTAATGAGATACATTTTTTTTGGAGAAGAAACCTTTGGTTTTTTTTTTTTTTTTGAAAGAAAGAAACCTTTGTTAAAATGCATTCCAGTTTTTACCAATGTGATGTTGATAATAAAAGGAATGCATTTTTTTAGACCAAGGATTCTCTTTAGCATTGTTCCTTTTTGTTTATTCCTAAGGATTCTCTTTAGCATTGTTCCTTTTTGTTTATTCCTAAGGATTCTCTTTAGCATTGTTCCTTTTTGTTTTATAATTAGTAAGAGCCCTAAGGAACACCATTGAAAAAATAAATTCCTACGGTCTCTACAAAGAAATATATGAGATACAGTCCTTAAGAGGAGAATAAAAATAAGTGAATGCCGCAAATTCATCTACGAGTTCTTGGAATTTTTGTGAAGAAAATGTGGATCCTTAGTATGTAGAATTATCCTTCAGATCCTAAGTCTCTCTTTGGTAAAAATTGCTTGATTTTGTATCGTAACAACACTGTTGGTGATTCCTCGTGAGGCATGCAACTACATCTTCATTTATTTATTTATCTACTCAACTCCTATAGGTTGAATTCATTCAAATAGAAGATACCTAAAACTTTGTCTTAAAATACAGAATTCATAAACAAGTAAAAAAAAATTATACATGCAGTAATTTTTAAGCTGATATACAAGGTTTGGCTCATGTATATACTATCTTTTCTGGAAGTTTAGGAATTTGATGCTAAAGGCAAAAACAAATGCAAAGAGGAAAACCCAGCCTATATGAGCAACAGCAACTTGAGGAAGAAAATTATGATTATAACCCCAATTTTGTTTCAAGAACTCCTTCAGTTCCATGCTTCCAGCTCCTGGTATCACTATTTCTGTATTTTTGTCACCTAGTTGTGAGGCGATAATGCCATATAGTGTCCATGCAATAGGAGAAGCCCAATAGTACCATCTCCACCATATAGGTATTTGCTGTATCATATATTCATATAGTTAGATATTAAATATATCTAAGTTTTTATATTAAAAAGACTTGAATGCACTTTTAGTCTTTCAATTTTTATTGATTCGCGATTTTAGTTCCTTGATTTTTAGGCATCCAATTTTTAAAATAGAAAGAGTATCATTTCCATATTGAAATATATAATTAAATATCAAAAGGGTAGATCACATACCGTCTTAGAAATGAGAAAGCCAGAGAACAAATTCCAAAGAGTCATAAAGAAGGCCGAAGAAATGGCGGCAAGTTCGGGGGTTGGTGTAAGTGCAGCAAGCATCATTCCAAACAATGTGAAGTACATAAAACTCATAAGCATGTAGTAATAAAACCAAAAGAAATTCGCCGCCTTCCATTCAAACCCCATCATGGAGTAAAGGATTAGTGAGTAAATGGTTGTTTGAATTGTATTATAAATTGTCTCAACTGCCATCTGCATTATCAATAAATTGCTTTTAGTTTAACTTCAATAAATAATAAAACAAAATGAATTTTGTTTTCGTTTCTTGTTGTTAAGGATTCATGCAGAAACTTCCCTGCGCAAATCATTAAAAACATGAAGCCGGGTGAAAACCAGGGGCAATTTTAGAATCAAGAGTGAAAAACGGAAAATAAAAATAGAAAATACTTTCTAAAATCATATAGATGTTTTTGTTTAATGCATAAAAAAAATAAAAAAAATAAATAAAAGTCTATGGATCACTCTTCAGTTTCTTTTATACCTGACCAAATGCATAGGGTAATGCAGAATACATCCCTGCTGCTCTTTCCCGATAGAAAACCGTTCTTGCAATAGAAACAACTGGTTGCACGCTTAAAGAATTCATAAAGCCAAGAAAAAGCACGGCACAGTACATGGCTCCCAAAAGATTCAGTAGATCTTGTTGTTTTTCGCTGCCAAAAATTTGTTAAGCAAAAATTAAAAGTGAATATTAATGAAGTGCAATATGACTGGTTAGAATATCAAACACCGTTGAAAAGGAAAAATTGAACGAATATACATTTTTATGACTTACGTTTTTTTGGCTTTCTGCCAAAATATTAGACCGAATGATACTCCAATGCCCAAGGTCATGAGAAATCGGATGGCATTATATTGAGAATGTCTCCAATAGGACAGATTTTGTTTCCAGAAGTTAGCTTTGTATTGAACAAAAAATGATTGAGAATATTTGGTTGGGAAGTACAACTCCTCCGAATTTGGTGCTGGAGTACTCAGCTCCTTAATAAGTTCTTGATTCCTCCTAAAGAAAGTACAGACAAAACAGAGTTCTTATTGCATGTAACTTATAATAAGCAAGAAAAAAAGTTGCATAATGAAAACACAGGAAAAGCTTACTGGTAAAGGTTGGAACTGGCATAAATTTCTGCAAAATCTATATCTAATTGAGCCTCAACTGAAGCAGAACTGACTTCAAGCATCCATGTGGCTGGATTATAACCATCCTTGATTTTTTGAACACCTGAGATAGCCTGAAGTTTGTGTACGTTAGATGAAGTTATTCACATCTATAATAAAAACTTCAAGATTGTAGACATGTAAAAACTTCAAATTTTTCAACGCTCACTTCAAAATATTCTACAAGCTTGTGGGAGTGGCGATCAAGAGGTCCGGCGTAGATAACTTGTCCTCCTCTTTTCATCAGCAATAGCTAAAGTAACAAATAAATTGAAGTTGAAGATATGTAATAATCAACTAAGGAAATAAATCATACACAAACTCTAAAATCTAGAAAGTCTATACTTGCCTCATCAAAAGCTTCAAAAATATCCGTGCTTGGTTGATGAATTGTGCAAACAACAGTTCTCCCTGTATCTACTGTATTTCTCACGGTTCGCATAACGATAGCAGCGGCTCTAGCATCAAGGCCTGATGTTGGTTCATCCATGAAGATGATTGAAGGGTTAGCAACCAATTCCACAGCAATACTAAGTCTCTTCCTTTGTTCCGTTGATAGACCATCCACACTAGGAAGTCCCACAAGAGCATCTCTAAGTGCTTTAAGTTCTACCAATTCCATAATTTCTTCAACAAACATCTACATCACCAACAGAAATAGAACTAAATAAAACTTGTTATTGTAAATGAATTTCATCAAATATTTAAGATGAAAAAGCTTGTATCGTCACACCTTTCGAGTTTGTTTCTTTATATCTGAAGGAAGACGAAGCCACGCTGAAAATAATAGTGATTCATAGACAGTAACATGAGGAGAGTGAATATCATTCTGTTCGCAGTAACCACTAATTCGGGCGAATGTTTCTTGGTTCTTTTGGTAACCTGATATGCTAATATTTCCTTCAGTGTATCCACCATTTTTTCTTCCAGCTAATACATCCATGAGTGTTGTCTTCCCAGCACCACTAACACCTACAAGTGCTGTTAATATTCCTGGTCTAAAAGCACCACTAACATCTTGTAGTAGTTGAAGTTTTTCCTTGTTCATTCCACGACTCTTCATTTCCTGATATGATAAAAGTCATAAACAATAGGTCATATATTCAGTGAAATCTGAAAAATCCAATAATTTTGATAAACATATAATATAAGAACATATTCACATGATCTAAGTGAAAAACAAGAAAATTCATATTATCACATAGATGCTAAGCTCCTAATGAGTTCAATGGTAGGTGTCCTTAGTTGGTGAAGTTACATACTACAGGCCGTTCTATAGTGCATAATTGAACCAAGACTTGCATCATGCACAAATTAGTTTTTACAATTAGATTGATAAATCTCATCGTTAAATCAAATGAGAAATGATGTGACTTATTAATCTAATGGTAAAAAACACACTGTACAATAACAGAATAATTATCTACTTAGAGTTGAGTGACTTACTGCTGGCATGTCTATGTAGTAGCTAATATGATTGAATGCCATTGAAAGCGGTTGAAATGGTAGAACCACTCCTCTTCTCGATCCATGGTTAGATGAACTGGTAATTTCTGATGAATTTCTCACTGCTAAGTCCATACCTGTTCTTAATCATAAATAATTAGTGGTGCTAATTGAAGTTATTTTCATTAAATACATGAGAACTATGTGCTACTAATTTTTTTTCTTCAAAATATTGCCGCAAAATGAATAAAGTTGACTTGTCTTGAAATTTTTGGAACACTTAAATTTATCTGAAATTATTGCAAATAAAGTACTAAAACATATTTATGAATCAAAATAAATGCTGCTGATTACTTATAACACACATTTCTTTAAGTAACATTGAGATACATTTAGAATCACCAATAAAAGGGGGAAATATATTACAATAGATACAAACCTTCAAGGGGGTGGTGTCTAGAGGATGTATTTCCATTCTTCTTGTCATCTTCATCCGCAGTGACTGCTTTCGAATCACCTAGCGCTGAAATTTTGGTTTAATATTTAAGTGTTTAGCAAAAGTGAAAAGTTATTTGTTGTAAATAAAAATATTTGTAACTATTTGTATTAGTAGTATTCAGCCTATTAATCAAGCTCGTTAGGTTTAGAATTGTCTGTTTAAGCAAATCGGTGGTTGTCCTATTTTCATAACTTTTGAAATATATCATATATTATTTTCTACATGGTATCACAACAAGCTCCCTTTTTTGGGGGCCTCGCTTCCGCAGCCTAGCTGCCATCGTTGTGGTTTCTTTTTCCTTTCTGTCTTCATCACGGATTTTTGCTCCTTTACTACAGCCTTTGCAATTCTCTTTTTTTGTTTGGATCATCATTGTTCATACTTCATTGCCGTCCGTTTGTTGTCAGTTACAAATACTGCTCACACGCATTTGGAAGCCTTCCACTACAGTTTTTTCTTTGGTAATCATACCATTAAAATCATCGCCTCAAGACCGGCCAGAACCTTGCCGTCATTCACCTGCGCACACGCTCTCGCACGACACCAGCCTCTACACCCCTCATCGGTGCATGTAAGCCACATGTCACCTTCCAATGGTTTTTTGTCTTCACACACTAAGATCAGAGCCTTCTGAGTCTGTTTTGTTTCACTAGAACTTTTGGATGTCGGACGATCTGTTTAACAACAGTTCACCAGAGCCTTCTTTCTCTGGTGCTCTATTCTTGTTTAGATGGCAGAAGTTGGTGAAACTAATATATTTCAACATTAATAATTTCCTATACATTTTTAGTAATAATAATTTACAATACTTGTATACTAAATATATCCCTTCTAAAATAAAATAAAAAATTGAAGGGAATTGCACTAGTTTGATGTTAAGAATGTGTCTTGCATAGATACTTGGAGGAATAGGTGTATATGGGGATTATCTTAGGATTTGGTCTCACAAGTTGAGCCAACAAGTGTCGATTGAAGAAGACCTTATATGAACTAAAGCAGTACTTGCATGCATGTTTTGGGAGATTCACAAAGGTAATGGCGTATTTAGACTATAAGAAAAAGCCAAGGAGATCACACTTTGTTCTTCAAACATTCATGAGGAGGAAAAATGTTTGTACTTGTTTATGTTGATGATATTATTGTCACATGAGATAATTTGACCGAGAGAGACAACTGATCAAAGAGAAATTATCAAAAGAGTTTGAGATGAAGAACTTTGGTCAACTCAAGTATTTGGTCAACTCAAGTATTTCATGGGAGTTGAGGTGGCCTACTCAAAGCAAGGCCATTTTATTTGTTTGAGGAAGTATATACTTTACCTTTTGTAGGAAATGAGCAATCTTAAATGAAAACCGGCAAGTGTCTCCATTGAGTAAAATCACAAGATGAACTATGAAGAGGAAAATGTCTAAGTGGACAAGGTAGAATATCATAGATTAGTGAGAAAGTTGATTTACTTGGCATACACTAGGTCATATTTGGCTTATGTAGTTAGGGTTGTAAATAAGAATATTTCAAATTATCTGTATTAGTTGTATTCAGCCCAATAAGTTTAGAATAGTGTCATTATATAAATTAGTGCTTGTATTACAAATATATCCGATATTATTTTCTACATTATTCAGTTACATGCATGGGAAATCAGAAAATACTTATAACTTACGATTCAAATAAGTCAACGAGAGGATGAAGAGAAGGTTGAAGAGAAGAGAAAACCCAATCAAGGCTCCAATACAGATCCAATACCAATAATCTTCTGTAAACAAGCCTCTGGCTTTCAGAAGTACTTTTCCAACTGTTGGTGCATCAATTCTCGTGTCTGTATTTGGCTGAGAAATATTAAAAAAGTAAAAAATAACAATGTTTAGATTCCATATAGCATATAATAACAGTAAATTACATTGGACATTCGGGTCTTTGTTGTTTGTATAAGTACATTAAGGCAGTGACAAAAAAGAATAGGAAAATTGAATTCTTACTTTACTCCATCTTTTGTCTAAGAATTCATTAATTGCTATAGCATTTTGACCATACATTATAGGAGATATATAGTAGCCCCATATCATCCATGACTTAATGTCATCTACAAGCACAAAAGATAATATGTTGCAATAAGTATTTGTTCAAACTATAGAACACACCACCAAGGTCTGGCGCAAGTGATTGGTTTGTCGTGTGTGCGAGTGTTGTAAAAGAAGTGATCTATTAGGGTTCAGTTACAACATACCTTTGGCAATAATGAAACCTCCTAGCACAAATACCACTACAAAGATCAACATAGACAATGAACTTGAAACAACTGGTGTTCTACCAATTGCAGCGACGAACCGAAATAAAGAAAGAGCCATCTGATGAATGCCAAATAATGCCAAGAATTGTCGAAAAAATCTGATCATATAGACAAGAAATAATTATGAATTTTCTCTATATAAAGAAACTTATTCTCTCTCTCTCTCTCTCTCTCTCTCTCTCTCTCTCTCTCTCTCTCTATCTATATATATATATATATATATATATATATATATATACACACACACACACAGATAGTTCGATAAAAGAAAACCCATATTACCTGCTAGCAGAAGGAGCGAACCCAATTGTAAAATATGTAAGAACAATCCATATCGCTGATTCCAAAAAGGAAAGAGGGATCCTAAGAATCCATATGGGTAACGCAAATGCCCAGGCAGGGTAAAACATGAAATCCCTTTGTTTGTAGAACACAGGGAGCCTATGAACTGTCATGGATAGTTCTGCCATCCCATTGAACATCACATTTATCAGTGTAAAAAATAATGCACCGTAGAATTTTTGTCCATCTTGAACAGTACCAACCGGCATCTTTGTTCTAAAGAACACAGTAAAAGTAATAATAGACATGATTGTTATCTGTGTTGTCTTGAACACATAAACAAAAGCATTCCTCTTGATAAGAAGCCATTCCTTTGAAAAGCATGCCTTAAATAGTTTCCAATTTGAAATACCATATTTTTCTTTCGCTAATGCAGCTGGGTGGGTTTGACTCTTATTATAAGGAACCTTAAGCTCTGTCACAAGTTGTTCTCCAATATGAAATGAGTTAAAAAAATCAACAAATTCAGGAACTGAAACATATCTATAAGGTTCATCTCTTCTAAACCAGTATTGTTGTTGATCTTTCTTGGATGTTACTTCTTGTAAGAAATCAGCAACACATTTTCTCTCTGGGCACCTAAATCCAGTGTATTCGAAGAACTCTAGCACGTTTTCACGCGGACCTTGATATACAATTTGACCTTCTGAAAGTAGAATAATGTCGTCAAAAAGTTCAAATGTCTCTGGTGCCGGCTGTAAAAGGGAAGTGACTACAGTTACATCCATTATATGAACCATTTGTCTCATGAACTTGCATATTTCAAAAGTGGTTGAGCTATCTAATCCTGTTGATATTTCATCCATGAACAGTACTTTTGCTGGTCCTACCAGCATCTCCCCTACATCAAGTTACAATTGAAGCAATCAATACAACTTAATTAATAACTAAAAGTTCTGAAACTGTGAGATTAAATGTTTAATATGTTAAATTGTTGGTTAAGAATGTAGTAGAAAAGTATATAACCTGTTGTTAATCGCTTCTTTTGTCCTCCAGAGATGCCTCTTTTCATTTCACCACCAACCATAATGTCAGCACAAATATCCAATCCAAGCATCTGTTAACAATATAAAATCCAGCTTTTACAAATGTGGTTATGTTTGAATAAACAACTTATTTAAGTGCTTAAAACATAAGTGCGTATATATAAACTATTTCGCACAAGTTATAAATTGTTTTCATAAGTTGTCTTAAAGAGTGTCAAAATAAGAACAAAACAACTTAAAGACATGTCACAAGTTGTTTTCATAAGCTCTCCGAAACAGTCTTTCATAAGCTCTCCGAAACAGTCTTGTATGTTCTTATGCCAAGAGATAAGCTCAATCAAGTCAATACAAACAACCCTAAAATAGTAATAGGAAATCTGAAACTATAAACAACATTTAGAAATAAACCTTGAGAACATAATCAGTTACAAAACTGGTTTTTTGGCCTGATAATGCAATAGCCTTCATGAAAGCATCAATCTCAGGGTCTGGTTTAATTCCTGCATCTTTCTCCCTTCTTGAGAGTTCCATCAACAGTTCATACCTTGTGCCAACGCCTAGACAACATGATGAAAAATCCAACGTCTCTCTCACTGTATTTTCTCCGTAGTGAATGTCATGCTGACTAATATATGCACAAGTTTTTGCAACAACGAATTCATTTAACTCATGCCCACAGTAAGTTATTTTCCCAGAAGCCTATTCACATCCAAAAACAAACATCACTGGTCACAAAATTTACAGTTTAAAATGACAACAACAATAACAACAGTCAAACTCTATCCCACTAAGTGGATCGATTACATAGATCAAACGATGTCATAATGTTCAATTATATACCATATTTCTATGAAACTCATTTATCTCTAGATCTTTCTTAATAGATTCTCTTATAGGTTTTCTACGTCTTCCTCCACCTCTAATGATTTGACTACCCTCCATCTTATCTAGTCGTCATACTACATAATCTCTCTCTCTCTCTCTCTCTCTCTCTCTCTCTCTCTCTCTCTCTCTCTCTCTCTCTCTCTCTCTCTCTCTCTCTCTCTCTCCACACATACAATACAACATATTCATCTTTGTTACCCTTAATTTATTTTCATGTTAGTTTTTTACGGTCCAACACTTTGTCCCATTCAAAATTTCTTTTCATTTTCGTGTCCGTCTTATAGTTGTCTGATAAAATTTGCCTACATATTGAACAATACTTTTGTATCACATAAAGCAGTTAAAACCCTCTTCCAATTCAAGTACTCAACTTGAATTTGATGGTTTACATCTTCTGTTATTTCCCGTCGTTTTTCACTGTAGACCCAAGATATAAAAGTGGTTTAAAAAGTATATAAAAGTGGAAATGGGAACAAACCCTTAAATCATGATCAAGTTTTCCTGCAAGTGCTAGAAGCAATGTTGATTTTCCAGAACCTGGAGGACCTAGAAGGAGTGTCATCCTGAAATTACAACACCAAATCAAATAAATATAATTTTCAGTGTCATAAATTAAATTATACAAGAATGGCATGAATTCAAATTAATTTTATCTACCTTGATGGTTTAACAATTCCACTAACATGTTTGAGAATCTGAATCTCTCTTTTCTTGGATGGTGCAAGACGAAACAATCCAAGAACACTCTACAATGCAAACAAAGCATTAGTATCATCAAACTAATAATGCTCTCAAATGTGAAACTGAGATATACCTCCAAAGTGTTGATGGTAACATTAAGTAAAGTAGGAAGCGCTCTGCTACCAACGTACACATCTCCTTCAACAGATAAATTCTCATAACGAACTTCAACTTTTGGAATTTCAATCCCCACCCTGTATTGTTTTATATTGCATTGCAGTTACAACAATCAAATTTAAAAATATCATCATATCATGACGTTGATATTTATTTATTTGATTCTTAAGCTACAATATATACGTTGCTATTCATATAATATATAACGGTGGTGAGAATATGATAGGTCGAGCTAATCCAGACTTAATTCTAGTCTAAGGAATTAATTGAGAGCCGCCCCTCAAATTGCTCCGCCCCTTGTAACTCTCGATAGATTCATGTTTACGTGTCTTGAATCGGATGGATTGTGGTACACTATTTGTCAGGAGTGGTAACATTATCCATGAGATCGATATACATCAAATTCTTCCATCAAACAAACTATAGATGAATTTGATCAATCCGCCGTATTTTAAAAATTCAATGGATCACCTCTTTAAAAATAAATTCAATGGATAACTTCAAATAATATTATTCTTTTTTATTTATATAATTATATATTTGATAAAATAAAAATAATTTAATTATAAAATTAATTTAATGAAAAAAATACCTGACAAAAAATATTTTTTTAATATTTAAATATTATTAATTTAATATATTTTTAAAATATTATTTAATATAATTTTATTATATATGGTGGTTAATGCCGAAACTCCGCCGCCACTGACCACCACATTATTTGAATTATTTAATTAATAATATTTAATATTTTTGAATTATTAAATTAATTGGGGTTATTTCAAAACATTTTTGGGCTAAAAAAAAGCATTATTTGGCCTTGTTGCATAAAATTGATTTAGATTCAATTTACTAAAAAACACTTTAATAAATATTACACTTTGATTTATGGATCGGTTATCCATACATTAAAATCTAATAATGGATGGATTGGATAATTTTTTTAACAAAAAAAAAAAGTGGTTGTAATGGATTACAGTTAAAACTCTATAAATTAATAATGTCAGGACTGGAGAAATTTATTAATTTAGATAGTCATTAATTTATCGATAAATTAATAATAATTAATTTAAAGAGTTTTTAAGTAATTATACTATACATACCAAACAAAAAGGCAAATTAGTGTATGCCTCTTAGAATTACGTTGCAGCGAACCTTGGGACTCAACGTAAATTAGTAACTACTGTGTTCATATGCATTGGAAAACAGACAGCTATTGAACCATATTTCAATAGAGTGTAATATATATTTGTTCAGTTTCTATGAATTATTAATTTATGATTTTCTTGGGACCGAAAATTATAAAGGGATCTTCCGAAAAATTATTATCTTATTATTTTATCGAGTTTTTCAATTTTTTACATTGGCCCAAATCGGGACCGAACAAATTTATTATTTTAAAGAGTTTATTAATTTACCGAGTATTAATTTAAAGAGTTTTTACTCTAATGGACTTTTTTATCCATTCATTAGAATCTAAATCCATATCCATTAAATCTATCTATTTTACCACCCTTACTTTTTGCAAAATGAGTAGACACGATGTTGCGCAGTTCACACAAGTCTTTCCTTCTTTCTTTTTTTTGGGTGAACCGCACATGTATTTCCTATTATTATTCTTTAGGGTTGTTTTTAGTTTTATTTTTATTTGAATTAATGTAGGCTCCGAATACAATTCAATATTTTTTTATACAAAAGAATTCAGTATTTCAAAAAAGAGGAACATGTAGACCGCTGATTTTCACGTTGATATTATTGAAAAACTTTTCTTATAATAAATAGTATTTCTCTTTAAATAAATAATTTGACGTATGTTTAAAAAGACGAACGATATTATATATCATAGGGCGGATGCAAGCTACTACATGGAGGCTTAAGCCCCCATAAGAAAGCAATAATAATGTTATAATATATTTTTTATTGTAAGCAAAATACTATTATATAGTATTGTTTAGTCCCATAAAACAAACTAGACATACTAACTTATACATATACACTCATCACAGGTTCAAATCTCACGGTTTCGGTTTTGATTTTAACTATTGGTGGTTGAATCTTTTGTTATGTGTTCATTTTCTTGAGCATGTTCCGTTGGTTTTCCTTCCTAATTTTTATATGTGTAGGTTCACCCACCCTTCAATCAAATTTTTATGTACGTAGGCTTGAACATGAGGGTAGACCATTAGCTGATTGTTGGATAATAGTCAACAGCCAGCAAAGTGGTTTAAGTTGTCAACAATCGGGACTTTACTTCAAGTCGAAAGGGGGTGAAAATATTGGGACTCGTAAAATCGCAATCAAAATCGAAGAATTTTACTCAAGGACTTTTGTAGAGTCGATATAGGATAGAAAAATCAAGACTTGTAAAAGCAAAAATAATGATAAATATATGTTATAAATTGCATATAGTCATAGATGACTTAAAGTTCAAAGTCCACAAAATGCATATACATAAACGACTCAGAGCCTAGGTGCGCATATTCTTTAGTAGTCATAATAATGATAAACAACCTAGACAATGAGGAAGTGCGGGGGAAGTGAAAGAATGAAAAAATTTGATCTTTTGGGTATTTATAGAACTGGATCATGGATTCAAATTGGGTCAATTTACGAATCGGGTCAAAAATTGACATTTATTGAAATCCATCAAAATCCTGCGATTTTGAACGAATAACACGATTTTGTGCGATTTTAATAGGATTTTGCCTATTTTTGGGATTCTGCTTTGGATTTGAGTCGTTGAAGCTACGCAAAGTCGCAAAACCTGGATTTTGGGAGATTTTGACAACCATAGGTCATATTGTTGGATGCAAATAATCAAACTATGTATGTGGGTTGACATATAAAAAAGATCCAAAAATATTATGATACTATATTACAAAGATAAATATGAGTTTGGATCCTCAAGTGCTACTGCACCATAAAGCAGTTATATATAACCAAAGTTTAACAAAACAAACCAAACCTGTCTTGTCTGTCTCTAAGTTTTCTTAGAAACTTGTCATTGTCTTCTTCAACAATCTTGAGGATACTATCCAACAAGATCTTCTTATCATGTAAACCAAGTTTAGCAACATCAACTTCATCATGCACAACTTTTCCATTTTCATCAACGTGTTTCATTACACCTTTTCTCATTCTGTCTAATGTAGGCAACCGCTCAATGGCTGCCCAAGTAAGATGATACTCGTCATCCTCCTGTGTGTGTCGATCACTCTGCTCGAACACGTCGGGAACCGCCCCTGCTGTTGTTGTCCATATGTTCTGGAAACTCATCGACTTCCAACTCCGACTACGACTACTACTCGTTGATATTGTAACCTCATCCCCTGTCAATACGGATGCCATTTTACTAACTAGTTTCTCAAACGGAAAACATATGTATATCTCACTGTATATACTATATAGTATAGTATAATATATAAAATGCTTCAAGCGAAATTAAAGTTTCTATAAGAATGAGGAGGAGAATGTGTCGTTTTATTGTTAGATAGGAAATACATTGTGTGTACATATATAGTGGTGAGAAGTGAAAAGTATGAAGCTAGTTCCTTGGGTTTGTCTAATTTCTTTGACCGGGTTACTACGTAAACTTGATTGGTAAGGAATTAAGTTAAAAAGACTGGGTAAATTTTGGCGGATACCCCATCTATACGGGAGTATTCATTCATTCATTTGATACTTAAAAAAAAAAACTATCTTTTTACTATATCATTGGTATTTATGAAATTTTGATTAAAAGTATAGATATAAATATTTTTTACTTTTATATTGTAATAAAATATTTATTTTTTAATGATACCAACTAAAAGCAAAAAATATTTGATGTTCTTTTAGTATGCCCTTAATTTTTCTTCAAATTTTTTTAAAATAAAATAATTATGAACCGTCCCTTGTTCTTTTGACTAAACCGTAGAAATTTCTCTTTCTCTTTTGTAACAATAGAACTATATGGTTAATGTGAATTATTTTCTTATATTTGTAGCCACACGATCAATCAAGTGGTCAAGAATAATGCAGCAGAGGCAGCTGTAGAGGCACTTGCTGCCGAGGATCCATACTCCTCATTCTGTTGTACATTAGTAAATTGTGATTTTTTTTTAAAAGGTAAATTATGAATGTTGAATTATTATTTTGACTTTTTCACATTATTAAGCATTTATATATAGGAGTGCCATTTCAATTAGGGAATTCATTTAAGCGTGATTTTTCAAAAGTAGGCGAGTTATCAGAAAGTATGTTTTATTTTTTGATCGATAATAAATTATTTTTATATAGATCTAAGTTTTCCTTCAAAAAAAAAATATAGATTTAGGCTTTTTTCCTTGTGTTTCGTCGTTCGAGTACAACGTTGTTTTGTTCGTTGTCTTATGTGGCGTTGTTTGATTTTTCGTCATGTTGCAATGTTTATTTGGTTTCTATTAAAATATTGTAGGTTCAATCAATAATTTGGGAATCATTTGATTTTCTGTCTTATTGCAATGTTCATTTGATGGTTTCTATTGTATATTTAAATATTGTATATTTTCCAGTGACATGAAAATTTCAATCACTTTAGTTTAAATGAATAAATATCGTTTGATCTTGTAAAAAGAATAAAATAATAATCTTTTGACTATCCTTTCATAAACTATTATCCAAGTGTAGGTGCTATTATTTAGGGTTTGGTATGGTGATGGCTGCTAATGGACCATTCAAAAAACAAGCCGTCTTTGCGTTAATATTCCAAGTCTGACTTATTGTTCATTAATTTGTGAAACTACAATAAATCTTGAAGATCATTTGAGTTAGTTTAATCAACAGAATATGATACTGAGACATGAAATGATAAGCAACGGTATACGTAAATAACTTTTTGTGGTGATACATATATAACACCCAACGATATGGTAGACATTTACTTTATTATGTATTTTGATAATCTGAAGCTTAACTAATAGAAAAAAGTAAAATCTTATAAAAAAAATTGTTCTATTAAGGAATTGAATTCAAGTTTTTTCAAACAATTTGTTCTTAGTAGAACTCATTAACCACATGAGTCCAATTAATGATATGATAAGGTAGGTATATATTATATTCAAATTATAAAAAATCAGCCTTGTAAAACAATTATATGTATTTTTTGAAACTAATTTTAATATTTACAGTATTTTTAAATTTAAAACATTAACATAAAAAAACATTTAAAAATGTAATTAAATAATTTTAAAAAAATCTACTGACATTATCATATAATTTTTTTCAAATTTTAAATAAAAATTCATGAGTGTATATTTTTTTGAAGCAATTATATATGTTCGATATTTAGTCCATATTACACGTAAACGAGCACTTTTGCCAACAAATATGTAGTAGATTATTAAGAATATGGAGGGTTCTTGTAAAAAAATAAATAAATAAAATAACATGCAGGGTGAAAAATAAGGAAATTGTCCAAAATTTAGAAAGATTTGCTCAAGGTGTCCGATTTAGCTTGTATTGTGTTCAAAACAGCTATTGCTAATGGTAAAGCCTTTGGAAACGTGATTTTTCTCTGAACTCAGAAATATCAATTTTGGCAGAAGCAATGTCAAAATAATATCCTATGTCAATATTTTACATGATTTTATGTTAAAATTGTTTTGATCTCTCCTATCATATAGAGAAGCGACTCATCATTACAAGTGTTTTACTTCTTCCTTCAACTGAACCACTAGTAAAACCAATTCTTCTGATTGGGTTATCTAATTAATGCTCAGATGATATGCATCCACTAAAGCCTTTCCTTCACCACTGTTCTAGTGAGATTTTCGCTGTTCCACACAAGCACCAGTGTTTTTACATGCACCGATCGTTTACGACTCCCTGGAGGAGGGACTGGGAGATTAAATGCACATCTTTGAGATTTGCATTTTGCTATCTTCAAGGTACTCAAAAAGTATCTATCTGCATACTGCAACAGAAATAAAAACATCAAAATTCAAAGCATGTAGACGGCGTGAAACACAACAACAGACAAATCACATCAGAGTACACCCAGTGGTAGGACCAAAACCCTCCCGAAAAACCAAGGCTTATGAGCATGAAATAGCTTCATACATGCTGTTGACTATTTTCCAGCCATGCTGTTGACTATTGATCCACTTGATTTAACAAGTTACTCCCCCAATTTATTTTGAGGCGGAAGTTTAAAAAAAAAAATTAAAAATACCGCGGAAGAGGGAAATTTTTATTAACTAAAATGGAACTAATGCCCATTTTACAACCGTCTCTGAGGGAATTTGAACTCAGCACCTTGAGGTTACAAGACTAAGCTCTTACCGCTGAGCTAACACCTCAAGTGTACTTTGGAGGAGTAGGTGTCCCCTGATTCAACTAAAGGTTTAAACATCTCTCAGAAGATGTGCTAATGTTTAGTAGGTAACATACCAATTTTACCACAAATTACAAACATGTCATGATCGGATGTAAAAGCAAAGGAAAGAGGGTGAAGTATAGTCTTGCACAAGCACATCATGATAATTCTACATAAATTGGGATGGCAACTCAAAAGTGAAAACAGTCAAGATAACTAATACCGAAGAAAGATAGTACTGCCCTAACTTACATTTGGAATGTCAAAACCACCTTCAATTGCATCACATATATCCAGTGACAATTTTCGAAGCAATGGCAACTGTTAGTTACAACAGAAGATATAACAGAAAATAAGTTTTAAACACTTTACAAAACAAAAAACAAAATAAAGAAACACGAGAAAGATATAACCTCTGAAGCAGCATGTAAAATGAAGTTTCTTTGTAGCCCAAGGCCCTGCGTATGTAAAGGTCAAATTAATAGTAATGATAATCCGGGCAAAGGAGAAAATACTAACATAACAAATTAACATACTAACATTTGCCATTCAAAAATAAAATAAAATAAATTAAAATAGCAACGATGTAGTTTCAACTTATGATTCAAAAATCAAGAGGACGCCACACAGAAAATGTTAGCGTCTCACTTTTATGAAGTTCTTTTGTTTTTTTTTTCTTTTTTCTGATGGGTGGGGATATAATAGAGAGCATAACAGAATTTGTCGAAATAACTACACAAAAGTTGCCAAATATAGAAGAATGACAGCTATTTGTTAATTGTAGGTTAAGGATCCTTATTTGATCATGAGAATCAAGCTCCTACATAATCATCTAATGAAATGTTTGTCTTTCAAATTCAATTAAATTAAATTGAAGATGTGACAGTAACTTGTATGCCAATCAATAAATTCACTAGAGTTTAAATATCATGTCGCGCACTTAGAATCATCTAGAGACATCTAGGAGAATAGCAACAATATCATATTTTCTTTCGGTTTTTGTCTACAAATGATATAATTTTTATCTATGGTAATAAACGTAGAACAGTAATTCAAATCCTGAATTTCAGTAACAATGCAACAAAAAGATGCTATACTAATCTAAACAATCACCGGATAATATATGACAAGCTGAAAATCAATTATCAGGACAGAAGCAACCCAAAATAATCTGACTAGAAAACATGCATGAATAGCTTATCATGTGACCACTGACCATCATTCATAATTTAGATTTTACTATTCTAATGTGAGGGAGTAGACTTTAGAAATTAAAGTGTTGTGTTGTCGCTGTTAAGTGTAACTGTTCATCACATGCATATATATAACAAACTCAAAATTTTGTTGAAAATGAAAGATACATAAACTTATTTGCAGAAAAAAGGGTCGACAGATAGCTCACATTATGACGTAACAAAAGATCTTCTAGAGCTCTGCAGTCAAGAAGAGCAGATACCCCATTTGCTGTTATTTCTCCACATTCCTAAACAATAGGCATCCATGTTTAGTGCAGTTGCAAGCAAAAGTAAGGATCCACTCTCCATGACCCTTCTATCTCCTTAGCACATTAGCAATGAAAGAACTATGACCCACATATGCATAATCTAAACTATAATATTTGCTATGTTAAAATGACTTAAAAAGAACTTAATAGCCATTATTCATGGAGAGGTACCCATGTCTCATCCCCCCCAAGTAGAAAAATTATATTTCTATAAAACTTCTCACGACCAGAAGATGACATTTGCAAGACCCAAAATATTGCTCAGTTTCAGTCTGAGGTAAACAACACACTAAGGCACCATATCCATGATACATAGAAGACAGCCTTTCGGTATGACTATAAATGATTATATATCATGTTAGAACCATGAATAAGGTAATTTCATTAGTTTATAAGGGGAAATGGGAAAAATATTAACAAACCTCAAGATGCATAGAGACCAAGCCTGGCCATGCACGTGAAATTATCTGTTGAGAATCTGCAATTGAAAGATTACATTGTCAAGCGGTAAATTTTCAGCATTTGATAAGGTGGTCTACGATCGATCACTGTAAAGGTAATTCTACACAAGAAAATTGACAATATTGCAACCCCACCCCCTGTTACTTTTTCTCTTTGTAGCTAGTATTTGTTACCAAGGAGTGCTAAGTAGCAGTAGAGGACAAAACAATTATCAAAATGGCGTACATTGGGGGTTTGTTGCTTATTGATATTCTGATCATATGGAAGGTTACACTTAATCAAATTACAGGCTTTGTTTACAAATTCATGTCCAAGGAATTAAATTAATTGCAAATGATCACATTTCCAACTATTTGATCCTAACCTGAGTTAAGAAGAGGACAGCCCAGCAATGAAAGCTCGACCAAATTTCTACAGTTTTGAGACAAAATAACCAAATCATCATTTGTCATCCATGGGGTAACTCTTTCAAGCCTCAACTTTCTTAGATTTTGCATGGGGAATTTGAAGCTTGACATGGATATATCACCAAAACAATAGCACAGAGCTAATACTTGTAAGTTCATCAAGGAGGTAACTAATTTCCTTACAATAATGTCAGATATTACCTGGAGAAAACCGTAACAACAAAGATAAGCAACAAACAAAATTTTAGAAATGTGTTAGAATATCTGAGAACTGAAAAACAGAAGCACGCACAGAGCAGAAGACCAAGGAATAACTTAAAATTTGAAGCATGCATCTCATATACAAGAATTATAAGAAATACTTCAGCTATAATTGATAAGAGTGATAGAAGTATAAGCCTTGACATGGATTGTTTTTTTAATAAGCCTTGACATGTATTGTTAAATAGGTCGATTGGGAAAATAAGGATATCAGTTGTTACCTGTAGAAAACCATAACAACAAACAAATAAACAAACCAAATTTTAGAAATGTAATAAGAACGTCTGAGAACTGAAAAACAGAAGCACACACAGAGAGCAAAATAACAGAAGACCAAGGAACAGCTTAAAAATTGGAAGCATACATCTCATATGCATAGGTATAAGAATAATAAGAAACACTTCAGCTATAATTGATATTAGAAGTTAAGCCTTGACTTGTCTTGCATTTCTTGAAATCTCTCCTCTGATTCAAAATCATGGTGTAACAAAAGTATCCCGCCCTATTCCAGTCATGGAATAGATGAAATAACCCAAAAAGTCAATTTTTGTTCAAAATGAATCGGAACTATAAAGCTCATCTTACGCAACCCCATCAGATCCTGGATCAGATGAAGAAACGGCCTGGCAAGACAGCAGCACCCCCAAAAAAATGCAAAAATGCCTTGTATATCTGAATTGTATCTTAGAGTAAGTTGGGGCAACTCAGATTAGTGCTTTATCTTTTGTGGTTAGATCCAACATATCATTCACGTCACTATCAATATAATTTTATTATTTTGGGCATTACTTATCTTTCTTCTATTGTCTGTACCTAAAGACCAATAAGAGTTTCTCTAGTGTTTTCTATACTGTCATTAATAGAAAGAAGTTTTTTATATTTCTTTCGCGATCAATAAGAAACTCCAATCCACAGGGGAAATAATTATTACCTGAAAATGAAGGATTATTGTTTCTAGCAGGGGACAGATTGCTGGTAATTGTCTCAATGCATCTTCACCTAACATTCCACCTAAACCTACATTGATGGTCTTTAATGACGTCAATGCAGGTTCCAAAGCACTTAGAGAGAAGGAAGAAAAACCCCAACCAAATTCAATTTCTTCTAATCTACACTTCTTTCCTAACTCAGTATGCAGTTCTTCATGTAAGAAGGAAAAGCTAGGTTCTCTCTTTTCAATAGAACTATCTCCTTTTAACAAATTTTTACAACCTCTGGCTTTCAGACTCTTCAAACTTGGATTTCCATGAATAACAAAACTTAATGCAGCTTCAGAAATCTGCAATTGCACAAGTTAATAAAATTGAAAGGAAAAAAAAAAGTTAACAAATAACCTATTGCACTTTGAAAATGCATACATGCACAGAATCCCCCTCCTCGTTATGTCAAACCATAATGTTATTGTTAACTAAAAGTATATGTTCTTTCTTTTTCCTTCTTTCTTCATCTACATTATAACTTCCAACCGAATGTAAACAAAAATTCCAACCCCACTTCCTTAAAACTCTAACCAATATTAAAATTTCAACAAAATAACAACTAACAACCAATATTAAAATTAACCCATTTGGGTTGGCCTGGTGGTATTGGTTTGGGACCTGGGAGTGTGCTCCTCCTTAGGTCTCAGGTTCGGTTCCCTCTTGTTCCAATTTAGGTCGGTTAGTTTAGCTTCTTCAAAAAACATCTATTAAAAGTATAAAGATAAACAAAAACATGCCAAACTTCACGAATATGACAACAAACCTTGGTGTCTGACACATCAAGCATTTCCAAGGAAGAGCCTTTGAAATTATATAGTGCCTGGTCAGCCAGGTATGTCCCTCTCAGGCATAGATTCTTCAAAACTTGTGTTTGAGACATAAGCTCTTGTAGAGATAACTCAGAAATACCTGCAAAACAACTAATTTATCATATATTTTCAATTAAGTTAACGTTTGTAAATTGTATCCCTCTTAAAAAAAAATGGGAAGGGGGAAATTATCATTAAATAAAGTGGCACTGATGACAATTTACAATTGTCCTCGAGGGGATTTGAACGCATCCCTTGAGGTTACCACTGAGCTGTCCCCTCATGGACAAAAGTAGTTCTATCTAGACCCTAAAGAATAACTTGGTCCCTTATTATGCTTGAACAATAATTAATCTATTACTCGCATGACTTCTTTCACCTCAAGAGTGAGGGAAAGTTTTGAAAATTAAACCCAAAAAATTCTGATTGGAACTACTAGTTCTCCACAGTATCAATATTTGAAGGCCAAACATGTCAAGGGATCACAAGGATGATCCAAAACAACAGTAGCATGCTGCATCATTATAATTTGACTAACACGCATCATATCAAAAGAAAATATATGCAGCAGCGAAATCTAGATTTTTCAATATACTACACAAAACTATGTAAACCAAACCATCTTCATGTATCACTTCTTTGTTTTATTTAAACCATCTTTATGAAACACGGTCTAGTGAAGTTAGGTATATTTTGCAATGCCATAATAGCTCCTGAATGTTAAACAAATATACCCCCCCGGTAAAGTTGTTAAAACCTTCTGTTAAAAATTTACACAAGGCCAGGATTTACAAATTCATTTTGACGGTTCAGCCAAACAAACTAATAGAAAGAAAAACATTTTACCTATGCAGCCACCCATATGCAGAGCTTGAAGATTAGACACCACAGAATTCAAATGCATATCTCTAGAATGTAAAGAGGGAAAGTTGGCACCATCAGAAATAGCTGAGCAAAGAGCTTGAACTGAATTTATCCCAAATGAAGTATCACAGACCACAATCGAATTAAGTTGGTTACATCTGTGTATGAGATCTGATATGCCAATATCAGTGACACAAATACATCCTTTAATATTCAGGTGACACAATGAAACACAGAATTTGGAGATGTACTGGAGACTCAAATCTGCCATGGATAATATGAAGAAATTGTGATTGTTAGCAGAGAAAAATATAAAAACGATAAAACAAAAATATTTAGATTGAATGTGAATTCTTTCACCATGAAAACACCTACCACTGACATCAGTTCTTCCCTCCAAGGTGAGTTTCGTAACATAAGAAATTTGAGGTCTAGATTCGTGAAATGACATGGTTTCCACTGCTTTATATTTAAGACTTGGGGTCTTGTCTGGTACCGGTGGTATCACAACAGGACTGGAGGATAAAACTGTAACTGATGCTGGAATTAGAGGTGTAACATCAACAGTCAAGTCAACTTCGTTGACCAGAGAGCACTTCTCCAATAACCGAAGGAAACCAGTTGTCCTGATATTTAAAAGATAAGCTGCTTTTAAGATTCTTAAGGAAGGAAAGGACTGGCTGAAGCAATTAACAGCATGTTCAATAAGCAGTCTTCGACACTTCGAGATATCCACCTCCTGAACTGCTTCAAAGGTAAAGGTTTCTAACAGTTTTTGTGGGAATTCATACTTCTCTTGTATAGAATGTCCAGAATTAATAAAGAACTGTTCTATAATCTTCCTTTGCATGGGATCCGTTAGATATGATGCAGGTATGAGTGACAGAAGCAGTATTGCAGATGTTATTTGGGGACAATTGGAAAGGTCTATTTTCTGCATGCAATGGGAAGTTTACACAGGCATTAAATTATTCCTCATAAACGATCACAATCTACTAGCAAACAAATGAAGTCAAGTTGGCTGAGAGCCTAAGACATGTATACCAAATGATGTTCTTGAATAGCAGTAGGCATATATCAAAACCAAAAACCAGAAGGAACCAATAGATACATTCAAAAAACTTTGATTTCTTGGTGTTAAATACCAAAGACATGAAAGTTAAACAGCTAGAATAATATAAAAACCTTATCACCCATAGGTTTTTTTGGATCTCTTGACATTACTACATTTTATTTAGGCAAAGATTGGAAGTGCAAAGGCATCATTATGGAAAACTGACATCCCAATTCCCAACTATGTTGGCACCCCAGCCTCCCAAAAATCAAATGCAGCACCCCAATAACAAAAGTGAAATAAGACCTCACAGTGTTTGTATTATATTTTTGTCCATCTCATCAAAAGAAATAATAGATAGTATTTTTTCTGACATTATGGAAAGCTACGAAGGAAGACCGTCTATTCATTTTGCACACACACTACATATTGCTGGGGATCCACTTACTCTGAGAGTAAGTCTTGAATACTTACTTACTCCACGTAATAACTTTCCTTGTTTAACAAATCTAACTAACCAATGAAGCATTAACATGATTAATTGATTATCATGCACACCAAGTTTAGGTATACTACAAACTCATAGGTGTGCAATCTAATAGTTTATAGTATTATATGAATTTTTGTACACTTAACAAACTTAATAAAAAAATTCAATTTGTTGGATCAATGAAATAAATGTTTATAAAAAGTTATTGTGTAGAATAAGTGTGAGAAAAGCTTAAACTTACTCCTGGAGTAAGTGGATTCTTACTCTACCTAACTATACACACATAATTATGTTGTTAATGAATATTTAATGAAAGGAAATTAATAAAAGGCAATAATCATTTTTTTTTCTGGATAAAGCAAGCAATACTAAAATACTAATTGATAAGCTTTGAAGGCTCCTTGTCAAGCAAACAAGCATATCAATAATGGTTGAATCAATTTGGTGTCATCCAGTAGTAAAATTTAAGAGTACCTTTGAATATTCTGTAACTCGAATCCTGAGATGTTGCAAGTCACTATACCCAGAAATATCAAGTGAACCAATAGGGAGAATATTCAGTGCTCTGAAAATTGAACCAAGGCTTTCCTCAGCCAGCTGCCTAAAATAAAAAGAGTTTCTTTTTCCTGTTAACACAAAAGTTACCTTACATCATCTAGGAATTTGCGGATGAAGAATAAATACTTTGCAATGCTTCAGGTAAAAGCTCTAGAAAATGATATACCTGCAGCAAACCACAAAGGCAAAAGCTCCACATGAATCTGTTAAGAACCAATAATAAAAGGTTATGCAATTTTTAAGTATAAATGACATGTTAAGTTGGTAACACAGAAAACATGTCATGAATGAGGACAGAGCCAGAATTTAATGGAAAAACTTGAACAAAATTAAATAGCTTGATTATTCTACATTTGTTTCTCGAAATAAATAGACGTCATAGTTACATTTACATCATGTTGATCAAAATATAATTAGATGTAGAACAATGCAAACACATTTTATCAACATACTTATGTAAAATGAGTACAAAGCTTTCAAGTGGTATTAGAAGGGTAGAAGGAGACTAGGGCGTTAGAGCATCATTAAACATGTGATGATTCAAATACTTTTCTCTTTCTTTTCTTTTTTTGTAAGATCCTGTGTCCTTTAGATGCAAAGTTTATGAGATTGTGAGTTAAGAAGTAGGGAAACTCCCTGCCATATCCAACCACATATGACAACATAATGCATGCTCCACCAAAGTCTTGTGGTAACTGTCAGACAGTTGAATATTAGGATTTTTAATGTTTAAGAATCTTAATTTTAATGTTAATAATAATATTGTTCTTGGGATAAGCTTGTTCTAGTTGTGCTAAACTAGTATTTGAGCAAGATTGAACTATGGTTGTAATTTTCTTATCACAACATCATTACTTTATAATTTCTCACAATTCTAAAAAAAAAAAAAAAAATCTGTTCCATTCCATTTGTGCCCAATGCTTTCAAAAAGTAACCTTGCCTATAAATAACATATCACTGATGACAGTTAGGTTTTGGTAATATGGTGGAGTGATATCCTGTTGTTTAGAGATGCAATAGAATAAAAAGGGGCTTCATAGGATAGGATCCTATCTCCCTGTATATCCTTTCTACGCAAATTAAAATACAACGGATTCAAGACCTCGATATCAATAATGGATTCAGCTAAACAATGGATTCGAGACCTCGATATCACTAATGAGACATATAAACTCACTTGTTTTAAAATCTCATTGTAGCTGTCTTCTGCATCGCTCCGCCTCTCCAAATGTTCCATGTTACTTTCAAGCCAAAGAAGAAGCGCATCAGAAAGATGCATCTCACTGTCAAGATAGTAGATTATAACATTAAAATCTTCAAACATGCAAAGTAAAATACGACGGATTAAATGAAGCCATTTCATAAATAACCTGTCAATAGTTAAATGAGGGTGTTTTACTGAAGATAACAGTAAGTTATATGGAACTTCTCCAAAAAAATTGTTCTGCTTTGCCCACATCTATAACAGAAAGAAAAATCATAAACAAAATACTTTAAAAAAAAAATGAAAAAAATAGTATAGTGAAAGAAGTTGATTACATACAAAATTCCTTGCTAGGTAGCCGATACATAAGTGAAGAATGAAATCACTTGCTGCAAAATGTGTTAAAAAAACAGTTAGAATGAACTTAGTAATACTGTAACCAAAAGTAAAATAATAAACGTGTACGAACCATGATCGGAGGCAAATTTCCATATTTGGATGAAATCCTCCATTGGTATTTGCATTGATGGAAATTCGTTGGGTGAGAATACCTCAGAAAACCAATCCTCACATTTTACAATAAGTGTATCCACTCCAAAATAAAGTGCCCCCTGAGACATACCACACAAAGAGCAACGGTTAAATGACCAATATATTAGTTATAACTTTCGAATTTAAACTTCTCAAATAAAAGCAAAAATCAGAACACTAAGTACATTCATGGATTTCCTGATCAACGTTACAGCTTGTTATATATCAACAGAATTAGATTAGAATAAATAAAACTGTGAATACGTAAATGTGAACAATTAATTTACCTCGTAAAGTGGGAGGACATTTTGAGTAGTAATATCGAAAGAACAGGCATATATATGCTTAAGAATTTGCATAAACACATGCAGATTCCAATTGATAGTGATAGAGCCGGAGCATGATTCACTACACAAGTAATAAGTTAATTTTAAACAGAATTTGTATTAAAAAGAGAGAGAACTTCAAAATTGACATGTTGTGTTACCTGAAGCTTCCACTGAGAAGGCCTCGGAAATAGAAAGAGTGATGAATGAGCCTGTTGCGATGTGCGTGAAGTTTGATAGTGTGAAAATTGAGAAATGTTGATAGATCGGAAACAAGGATATCAGTGATTGAAAGAAGAATCTCTTCAATTGGATGATGATCATCAGAGCTGTTAGTGCAAATGAGGAGGATAAGTTGATCATCTTCATCGTCTGAGACTGAAACCTCCATTGATGGATTCACAATGAGAATTGATTCTGTTAGAATTTATATCTTTTCATTGATTTTCACACATAAAATTATAGTTCAAAATTAGATCCCCATCACACTAGTACACAACCATATACACTAATTTAAAGTAAGCATGTTCAATCCGTCGGTCCTTTTGTCTTAATTTGCTCCTCTAACTATAATTTGGATCAATCAATTTGTTACTAGTTTTAGTCATTCCTGTTAGTTTGTTAACTTATGTATCAGTTTGTTCCTCTATGTTTTGCTCCGTTACTAGTTTTAGTGCTTTCTATTAACGTTTTTTGGAGAGAAACTAACAGAAAGGACTAAAATTAGTAACAGAGCAAAACATAAAGGACCAACTTAGTACAAATTATAGTTAAGGAACCAAATTGAGACAATTAATTAAGTTAAAGGACCGGGTGATTGAATAAACCTTTAAAGTAAGTCGTACTGGTAGACTCATTTCTTCATTTGAAAGTATAAATAAATATTTTACTGTAAATATATTATTTATTTATTTTCCCTCAAAAAAATTATTTATTTGTTAATAAAATGAATAATAATTTCAACCACCATTAGTAAAAAGAAATAAAGTCAACCAAAACAAATTGGTCCATTATTATAAGATAATGACATCGAATAGTTCTCTCACCTTAGGAAACCATAAAAAAGACTCTTTTTTATTTTATAAACTAAAATGACTTGTGTTTGCATGTGGTTGTACCATGTTGCCTAATATTGGAAGTAAATTGTATTTAAGTATTTTATCTAACCATAGGGTCAAATTGAAATTCCAATCAACTAAAATATTGTTATCTCACTTAGATCTGGATTAACACCATCACATCAAAAACATTCATTCTACAACCTTTGGATCCAACAACATCATACATCTGCTACATCTGTTTTCAGTACTGCTTGAATTCATGGTAGTATCTGCATTTGGACGTGAAACTGCAAACCAAAAAGTGTATTGGATTTTTAGATCCGGTAGTGTACTAGAAACCCCCTTCTTCTTCCATTCAAAATCCATCGCCCTTTTGTTGTTCCTCTTCACTTCCCAAAGTCGTTTCCAACTTCAAAGTTTATGAGTTTGAGAAATTCGTGATTTAGATAAACTGAGGAGATTAAATGATTGAGAATTTCATGATTTATGGAATTCTGGGTTTCAAGATTAGATTTAGAGATAGACTATGGGTTTAAGGATGAATTTGAGAATCAATATTTAGTTTGTGGACGAGTTTCTGGGTTTAGGAAAGATAGAGCTATTTCAGTTATCAAACCCATAATTTTTTTTGACAAATATCAAACCCATAAAATTGAAACTCAATAAATTAGAGCTTTCTATCATAAAATAAATCACAGTTGTTGGATTATTTTGCCTAATTTCCAACTTTGCCTCTTTCCAAATATATATATATATATATATATATATATATATATATATATATTATATTAGATTCAAATCAGTTGCAAATTAGTGTTGATTATTAATAATTATTTGTTGTAAATACTTCTGCAAATTGTTAGGATATACATATGATTCTGATTTTGTGATTTTAAACTAGGATATGCGTTCCATGTATATAACACCAACCTTTTTTCTTTAAAAATAAAATAAAATAAATCAACACTGCTACATGTAGAACCCAAAAATTACATATACTATTGATTTAGTGCTTTTATTTTGTGATAATTTCCAAGATCACGAGTTTCTATGAGTTTGCTAGAAATTTTTCCAATTTTACTGACAATACCAAAAACACCCTTTTCAAAATGAATATAAATATTTAAATAATACAATCTTAGTGGGTCATTTAACATGTGAATCTCATCTATTAAAAAGTTTCAACTACATCTAGTGGTTAACATCTATTTTGCAAACAAACAAACAAAAAAAAAATTAAGTCTCCTACGGTAGTAGACCTAAAGAGGTCTTCCACCGTAGCCTTTGCCCAAATTTATATCATTTTTAGATTGAAACATGTTATCTCGGTCCTGTCTACCGTGCATGACCTCGCTAGGTCTCTCACGGTGAGAGAGTGGTTTCCTTTTTTTTAGGGAGAGAGAGTGATTTATATTGTTCGATTAAAAACAGCTACATGATATTACAATAGTCTGTCCACACCAGAATATTTTTTCCTCTCTCACATACATTATTACGTCTCTTAGACCATGTACAATGGTTTTTACCATTCAACAACCTTCAATACCCACTTTTTCAATTCTCAACACTCCACATCATTTTCTCTCTCTTAATTCAACACCCATTCAATTTTTACCTCTCCAATGGTTTTTCATTTCCCACCACCTTTTATTTCTTATTCTTATTTAATTTTATATTTTTGTTTTTATAATTACATAAAATTACAATTATCGATTATAATTAAATTAAAATAAAGAAACACTTAACAATATTTTTTTGTTTTTTTGTAAAAACAAAATTTATTTAAATAATTTATTTTATTTTATTAACTTAAAATGCAATACAACAAACTAAGCACGCGACACACAAATAGCTTAAAATGCAAGACAACAAACAAGCACACAACACACAAGTAATTTATTTAGTATGATACAAATCATCTTCAATCACGAAACATTCCAAACTTTGTCCATATGTGCTTCACTAGATCTGCTTGCAATTCGTGATGAACATTTGGATCACGCAACTCGGATCTAGCACGCACATGATTTGCAAAAGTGGGTAACACCTCGATCGAGTATGATTGCGGTGTACTAGATCCACTTCCCTCAGATTGCTCAAAATCGGTCCAACGTTGAGCATATGTATCTCGTTCATCCTCAACAATCATATTATGTAATATGATGCATGACCTCATGATGATACCCAAATCGGCTATGTCCCACAAGCGACCTGGTTCACGGATGATTTTAAATCGAGCTTGAAGCACTCCAAAAGCACGTTCGATGTCCTTCCGACAACTCTCCTGTTGTTTTGCAAATAACTTATCGGGTTCACTTTGAGGAAGTCTAATTGATTTGACGAAAGTTGGATAAGAAGGGTAAATACCATCAGCTAGATAGTATGCCATATTATAGGGACGTTGATTCACAAAGTAATTCACCCTTGGAGCCTTTCCCTGTTCCACATCATCAAACATTGGTGACCGATCTAGAACGTTTATATCGTTCAACGTTCCCGGACATCCAAAAAATGCATGCCAGATCCATAGATCATGAGATGCAACTGCTTCAAGAATAACTGTGGTGGTTCCCTTATCCCCCTGGTGAATTGACCTTCCCATGCTTTAGGACAATTTTTCCACTCCCAGTGCATGCAGTCAATACACACGATCATCCCTGGGAACCCCCGCATTTCACTAACATGTAGTATTCTTTGCAGGTCATCTTGGGTTGGTGCTCTCAAGTACACTTGCTCATACAGTCGTATGATTCCTTTGCAGAATCTAAGTAAGCACTCCAATGTTGTACTACTTCCTATTTTGATGTATTCATCCACCGCATCTGCTGCCACACCATATGCTAACATTCGCATTGTTGTGGTACATTTTGCTAATGGTGATATACCTTCTTTGTTGGCGGCATCAACTCGCTGGGTGAAGTAGTTATCACTACTTGAAAGGTCTCCAACGATTCGAAGAAAAAAGTGTTTTTGCATCCTGTACCGACGACGAAACATTGCATCGTCATATGTAGGCTCATTGGCAAAGTAGTCATCAATGAGTCTTTGGTTTTCCGCTGCATGACCTCTCTTTAAATATTTTCTACTACGAGATCCACTACCTTCCTCTATTTTTTTTCGACGCTGAATAAATCGGTTGACGATATAAGTGTCTTCAACATCACGTTTTTGTAAGTAGGCTTCCATATCAAAAGGATTCATTGATAGTTTTTGGTGATATTGGAATTAGATATGAATGAGATTTGTGATATTGGAAGTAGATATGAATGAAATTTGTGATATTGGAAGTAGATATGAATGAGATTTGTGATATTAGAAGTTGATATGAGTACCTATATATAAGGTAGTAGGCATAATTATTAAAGTCACGGATAGTAGGTGAAATAGAGGAAGGTAGTGAGCATAATTATTAAAGTCACGGATAGTAGGTGAAATAGAGGAAGGTAGTGGACATAATTATTAAAGTCACGGATAATATCATTTTATTAAAGCAAATAGTAGGTGAAATAAGTCACGGGGGACTCGACAACACTAGGGACTATCACTGAGGACTAGACAACACTGACAATTATTAAAGTAAACATTCGGGACTAGACAACACGGACAATTATTAAAGTAAACACTCGGGACTAGACAACACTGACAATTTTGACCGAATACAAACAAATATTACAGTGAAATTAATTTCCAAACAGCTCACGCATCAAGTTTTCCAACAGATTTTTTTCCTGTCATCGAGATGCTCTTCGGAACTTAACTTTAGGTACATTTTCATTTTCTTCAATCTGATTTTCTCCTGTTGCACTGCGTTGTACTCTTTCAATTGTTCAATCTCTTGCACCTTGATTTCTTTGAATTGAACCCACTCCTTTTCCACCTCCTCCAAGGCAGCATCATCCTTGCTTTTCTTTTTTCCTTTTTTTTTAGCTGCCTCCCTACCCATTGGACGAGCACTAGATTCTACAGAGTCCTCGTGAGATCTCTTAGATCCACTACTTCCAGAACCAACATTTCCTCCCACTTGACTTCCTCCCACTTGACTGTTATAACGTGGCTGATCACGGAGAGCGCACCATTCTTCCTTTAAAGTAAATTTAACATTCTTCCCACATGCATATATTTCCTGGGCTTTTGCCAAAACATCATCTTCCGACCAATCGCTTGCTTGCTGACGCTTAGCGGCATCATAAGCACCAACCCATTTATTTATTAATTTGCTCATATAATTAAAACGGTTTCGGCAAGCAATGACATCGCGTGGAGAATCGAATGAGCAATGGTCATTACAATACTCAGCAATTTTACTCCAATATGCTTCACTTGTCTGGTTTCTCCCGACAACACTGCATGTTCCATATTTTATCCACCCACTAATTAACACCAAATTTTGTTCAGTGTTCCATGATGGTTGCTGGTTTTTCTTGCTCTTAGGAGTTGTATCCTCTGGAGTAACTTCATTAGCTCTTATCATTCCACCACGATTTATTTGTGATGAAAATTCAGGATATTCACCAACACTCTGAAAATTTTCATTCATCATTGGCATATAACCATTAAATGGGGGTGTTTGAGATGAATATCCCATCATAAATCTAGAATATGGATGAAAGTTGTTTGGAACAGAGGATGAGTGATTGAAATTTGAGGCATAACCAAAATTAGGCATGTTTTGAGGATTTTGGTTGGGAAATTGATTTGGGTTTTGAGGATGTTGGTTGGGAAATTGATTTGAATGTTGATAATTGTTCGAATTTTGGTAGCTAAATGGGTAAGTAGAAATTTTTTGGGTGTTGAATTGATTGTTATTGGGATCTATTTCACTAATCAAAGACTAAAACTTCAAAAGAAAGGCTAATAATAAGATTAAGAGAGTGAAAAACTTGATTTTTTTTCTGTGTCCAAATCAAATGATCCAAGTCTCTATTTATAGAGAGAAAAAAATCATGAATTTTGGTAAAAAAATAAAAAAATTATTTGCAATGAAATAATTGAGTCCAAACTACTAAGAAAGATAAAAATCCATCAGCCAATCAGGATCAAACACGTGTTACTACTGCTTTATCCAAAAGCAGATTCTCTCTCAGTGTGTTCCTGCAGCTGACGCGCCTTGTCGGCACGTGTAACGCACGCGCCTGGCTTGGCAAATGGTTTTACGCCACGTGTCCCCTCCGGTCAGCATTTCAACACGTTTAAACCTTTCATCACCTCTCTCCTCTTCTCTCATTTTCAACAACCATCTCCAATGGTTTCAACTTATTGAATTTGGCTTTCAATAAGCCATTGTGGATGGTCTTAGTTTGAATCTTCTAAAAAAACCCTTCTCATCTCATCTCTGGAAAAACGTAAAAATAAATACGGATAGCAATTAGTACACTGTCCACTATCCATATTAAGCTTCCTTCTCTTTAATTACCGCGGGTCATTATGAATTTGATCGAACTGTGTCGAAGAAGGAAACGAGAATGACGGAGAAGAGAAAAAAATGAGAAGGATTGAAAAATATGCGTTTTAATTTCTCAAAATCTGCAAACTAGTAGCAAGCATAAAAGTGTTGTATCATGGTTAATTTTTGCACTTACGTGTAATTGACTGATTTAGTTTAAAAGATTTTATGGAAATGGGTTATAGGAATGTACATCTATCCACCGATCCACATTGTTACTCAGAAAGAAAAAAAAAATCCCAGAATTGTCCTTAATTGTTGCAATCTTGGTTGTTATGTGATAAAATAAGAAGGATCTGGTAAATAAGCAAGTAAGCAATCTTGGTTGTTTGTTATGTGACAATGTGATGAGAGAGAATGGAAAAAGTGACAATGAAATAAAAATTATTCAATGCTGACAGTATATGCTAACAACCATGGAGCTGCACTATCCAACGGCTGCAAAATAAAATTGGCCCATACCTTTGATTAAAAAATAATAATTGACCCTCACTCACAGTCGGAGACCTATTAGGCACTCCCACCATAGACTGAGCCTGTTATCTCGTTGTTAATGATCCATTCGATTGCTTAAAAATGAAATTTTGATGTAGAGAAATGTTGTTTAGTACGAAAGTATCGCCACGAATTTTCACAGACGCGTGTATCTATACGTTATCCACGCGCTGCAAAAATGGTACAGTTAACACCATCATAATAGTAGTCGAACAACCAATTAACACACCACCCAACACATTGACTTATCATGTAGCATCACCACTTTATTATTTTTCTATGTCGTCTCTTCATCTCTCTCCTTCGATCTGTTCTTTCTACAAACACATCTTCTCCATTGTTTAATTTCTCTCAATCGTCCAAATTACTCCCTTTCTTTTCTCAACTTCAATTTTCACACTCTTCATCCACACCAAAAAAAACATAAAAGATAATTATTATTATTTTCCAATGAGAAATATTCATAATCTGGGTTTAACAGTGAGTAATTATTTTCATATAAATTAACCATGTGTGGAAGAACCGGGAAATACAGCAGAAAAATGAGGTTATATATGGCTAATAGGTTAGAAGAGAGAGGACATAACATAGGATTAGATGAAACATTGTTATCAATCAACACATGCAAAAAGATGAAATTTGAGACATAGATGGACGAAGAATTAGAATTGTTAATGAGATAGGATAAGGATTGAAATGAATGTGAAGGTTAAGAAGATGAAGGTGATATGGACAACGTTGTTATAAGAGAAAAAAAGGTTTGAACTGAATGTGAGAGATAGAAGGTGGGTGAGTCTATGACTCACAGAGTCATGAACTGAATGGAGGATGTGACTCGTTTGTTTAGGATTGTTTAGAATTTTCACGCACGTGTCCGTGAAAATTCATGGTGAAGCTCCCGTACCAAATAACAGTTATCATGTAAAGAAATGTTGTTTAGTGCGGAAGTAACGCCACGAATTTTCACGGACGCGTGTATCTATACGTTATCCACTCGCTGTAAAAATGGTACAGTTAACACCATCATAACAATAGTCGAACAACCAATTAACACATCACCCAACACATTGACTTATCATGTAGCATCACCACTTTATTGTTTTTTCAATGTATTTTCTTCATCTCTCTCCTTCAATCTGTTCTTTCTACAAACACATCTTCTCCATTGTTTAATTTCTCTCAATCGTCCAAATTAACCCCTTTCTTTTCTCAACTTCAATTTTCACAATCTTCATTCACACAAAAAAAAAAACATAAAAGATAATTATTATTATTTTCCAATGAGAAATATTCATAATCTGGGTTTAACAGTGAGTAATTATTTTCATATAAATTAACCTTATGTGGAAGAACTGGGAAATACAGCAGAAAAATGAGGTCATATATGGCTAATAGGTTAGAAGAGAGAGGACATAACATAGGATTAAATGAAACATTGTTATCAATCAACACATGCAAGAAGATGAAATTTGAGACATAGACAGACGAAGAATTAGAGATGTTAATGAGATATGATAAGGATTGAAATGAATGTGAAGGTTACTAAGAAGATGAAGGTGATATGGGAAGATATGGACAACGTTGTTATAAGAGAAAAAAAAGGTTTGAACTGAATGTGGGAGATAGAAGGTGGGTGAGCCTATGACTCACAGAGTCATGAACTGAATGAGAGGTTGCGACTCGTTTGTTTAAGATTGTTTAGAATTTTCACGCACGTGTCCGTGAAAATTCGTGGTGAAACTCCCGTGTCAAATAGCAGTTCTCTTTGATGTAAAGATAACATGAATTTACATGGATTTAGTTCCTAGAATGTGAGCAATTCACTCTAAAAGATAACAAAGTAAGTAATCATAAACATTGGACCAGCCACTACTCCAAAACTCATTCACTCCCCACCCCAAACACTACTAACCTCCATAACCATTCCCAATCTGCATTACAACAACACTACCACCATAAACATCATGAATTAAGAACTTAAAATCGTCCACTCCATCTCTTACCATAATCATCTTCTTTATCCTAAACATTAGAAATCGTCTTCAACTGTTTTCAATCAATTATAGGCAGGCGTGATAGAATTTTCTATTGTCGGAAACTTTTGTTATTATTAACTTCAAAGTTGTTGTAGACTTAATTCCTAGTTTATACGTGTACATGTCTTTAAAACAACTCAAATTCCACGTGCTGTCCTACATTACACTCTAAATACTTTGCACCCTTGCCTTGTGATGCCGTGTCTAAAACTCCAAAATCACAAAACTCTGGAAGTTCTGGTGGGATAGCGCAACGAATTAAGGCCCAGTTAAGGCCCTCGAAGAAGGGATGTTGTTTAATCTCAGCAGCCCCTTTCTGTGAACCCAAACGGTTTTCAGGCTCTTTAACTAACAACCCTCTAATCAGATCCCTTGCTTCGAAACTGACAAATGGGTCATCAGGGAATCCAAGACTTTGCAACACCACGTTTGCTAATGTTTCTTCGTTGTTAGAACCTCTAAAGGGCGTTCTTCCATATAAAAGCTCATAAAGAAAAACACCAAATGTCCACCAGTCAACTGCAGCACCATGTCCCTCTTCTTTGATGATCTCAGGCGCCAAGTATTCATGTGTACCAACAAATGAGTTTGACCTTGCATCAGTGGGCTCAGCCACAAGCTGCGGAAGTGATCTGATCTGGGCAAGAGGGTCGACTTTTAATTTTCTTGCTTTTGCAGCAGCAGGTAGGAATCTGGGACTGAAGCATGAAACTTGACAAGATGGTTGAATGCACAATGGCTCAATGCAACTTGATTGAGCACCAAGACCAGAAACTTTTGCAGGGTCAATATTAGAAGATGACTTCAGAAGTGTTGGGCTAACAGCACACCTCAATGACAGATCAAAATCAGTGAGCATAATGTGGCCGTCTTCTCGAACAAGAATGTTTTCGGGTTTCAAATCACGGTAAACAACTCCAAGCATGTGCAAGTACTCCAAAGCAAGGAGAACTTCAGCAACATAAAACCTGCATGATAAATGTATGGAAGTTTCAGACACAGCAAATTGATTCCCACAATAAACCGTACAAGAAATAATTACAAAAGTTAATCCATAATTGAAACAATGCATCCTTTGTCAATGCTAGAAGCAGCACAGTCAATAACAGAGGCCAGCATAAACATTGTAGACCAGTAACCAGAGTAACTGATAGAGTTTGTTATCTAACCATTCTAACTCTAAAATTTAAAGAAGGAACACAGTTACTATCAACAATGAATGGATAACTCTTAGAGTAACCATGAAGAACAATCAAGGTGAAACTAACTGCAGACTTTGTTTAGATTCCTCAGGTGGAACAAATTGCAACAGTGGAAAAGTATTAATATTCAATGTAGCAGCCTATGATTCACAGAACCATATCAATATAGTTAAGCAATAAAGCATATATTATACAGAAACACGGGAACAAAACATGCCAAAAGATATACTCCCTCCGTCCCATTTTAATTGAGCCCTTGGCTCATTTCACACTTATTAAGAAAAAGTGTATAAGTGAAAGAGAGAGAAAAATGATTTTGAGTGTCCTTATCAATTATTGGTGCATTTGTCTTTATCATAAATGTAAAGTAGAATATATTGAATTGGGAGTTGTGAAAGTAGTATTAATTAGAGTTATAATTGGAAAAAAGTAATTAATAGTATTGAAAAGTGAAATGGGTCAATTTTTTTGGGACAATATTTTTTTGCAAATGGCTCAGTTATTATGGGACGGAGGGAGTATGTGATACAGGATGAGAATGAGCAGGAGCATACTAAGCAAGAACAGTTATGCGAATCAATGTATTAGAGTGTACAGTGTATCAGGAAATAGTTAAGCCACCATATTTTTTGTTGCACAACACAAATTTAACAGGAAGGATGTTGCATATTATTTTGGAGCTTAAAGAAAATAGAATGCTAATATATATTACTGAACACTTAATAGTTCCCTACCTTGCTGCTAGCTCTGAAAAACATCTACCAAGCTGCTTCTGCCGTAAAACATGAAGATCTCCACCTGGACAATACTCCATGACCAAACATGAAAGATTATCTGATGTAAATTGCACATACAATGTAGGAAGAAATGGGTGGTCCAGCATCCTTAAGATTTCTCTTTCAGTCTGAGCCCTAGGCATCTTCTTCCTTCGTGCCAAAAATTCGATGTCCATGACCTTAATAGCAAACAAACAACTTGTGCCAATTAGTTCGGCGAGATATACAGTCCCAATGTCTCCACAGCCAAGTTTCTTCAAAAGATTGAAATGTCTCAAACCCAAAACTCCGTGCTGCATTTGAGCATGTCGAATGGCTTCCCACCTAACATCCTTTGACATGTGAGGCCTACTGCCGCAACTTGAGCCACTCATGTTGCTCTCATCACTGGTACTAGTACTACTACTGTACTCACCTTGACTACTCTTTGAGCTTTGTGAGAACTCGAGTTGCTCTTTCAACTTGGTGTTCTTCTGAATCTTCTCCACCTTTGCAACTGCTTTACTTATATTACCACTATTTGATGCTTTGCTTGTATTACCACTATTTGATGCCGAATAAGGTTTATTTGAACCAGGGTGCACGTTACTAAAGTTCACTCCATTTCTAGGAGTAGAGTTCAAGGCCATTACCTCTTGGTTTTTTTCTTCCCTTGTATCTTCTAAAGCGCACCTACATCTTTCACAAACCAGCTGAGCTGTGCCAGGAACAGACTTGCTAGCTTCATTTGCTGTAGGATCACATGATGCAGAACCTGAATCCTCCTTCACTTTCTTCTTGCTCAGATTTTTGTTCTTAATGACCATTTTAATTGTGCGAGGGGTATGGTGTGGCTGTTTGTTAACCCTGCTGCCATTAACAGAAGTAGATGAAGAAGATGCTGTCTGCAACCTACCTTTCCGTCCAGAATTTGACACAGCCACTTTATTGCCTAACTTTTTAGGTGAAGAAGCACTTACAGGCAACTCTAATTTGCTTTCAGCTGTATTAGAAAGAGATGAAGAAGATGCAGGGGTTTGCTTTTCTGGTTGAACAGGAACCACACGCTGTGATTGAGACCCGAGTCTACTTGATGAACATGTTGAATCACTTTGCGACGATGAAGTCCCGGAATCAAGTTGATTAGTTGCAACAGCAATTTCCCAAGCAGAATTAATAGCTTGACTTGATGATGTGATTTGGGTAGTTTGATGAGATTGAGATGTTTTATTGAACGAGAGTGACTGGCCTTTTTCTGGTACTAGAGATATTTCCATTCTACGCCCTTTACTCTCAGCAATGTGAGGCCCGGAATGGCTGGCTTCATCTACAACCGAACTGTACAATGTCTGTATCCTCCCAACCTCTGATGTTCTTGGAGAAGCTATTGACTTGGATAGCCGTTTCATGGAAGCCACTTCTGATGCCTTAGAGATACAATGGTCTCTTAGTGCCTGCTTCAAATTAACAGCCTCAGAAGTTCCAACTCGTGGAGACCGCAGAACATTGATTGTCATCGGCTTTTTTAAGGTGTTTTTCAGCTTATGACTCGTACCATCTTGTGAAATGCCCAGATCCCTTGACGAAGATTTAAGAGCAATTGATTCAAACAGCTTGTTAATTTCATCATCAATTTTATCCTTGTATCCCAAGTTCAGCGCCAAAGGCTTCTTATTTTTTTTCTCAGACGTTTTGCTCTGAGACTTGGACTGGCAAATCCCTATAGCGCCTTTCCCTATACTTCGGTCCTCCCTTACTTCAACTATTTCACAAGTGCCAGAGAATGAACCCATTATAAGAAAAATTACGGGCTGACTCAACTTATTCAAAGTACAGAATAACAAAAACACTTCAACTCTCAAGGCCCAACTCACTAATTTTACTACACAGAGTATATGCGTGTCACCATAAAATCAAGACACAGGGAAGACGAACATGAAATCCAACTTCCACAATGAACCCAAACCATTCTTTTGAGGTTATATTCACTCTTTTACCGGCTACATGACACTTCAAACCCTGATACAATTATCAAACATTTGAAGACATCAGCAAAACCAAAGCATGAAACGAAAATTGTAATAATTTTTTTCTTTTAAAGACAAAATATATTAATAGGCTCGACTCTCGAGATCAAGCACAAGACATGCAAGAAAAGAGCAAAAGATACATCTAACTTCTAGGTACATACATGCTCCAATACATACAAATAAATACGTCCATTATGATCACCACATGCTGAAGGGCTCTAAGAACTAGAAACAACTGCTTTCATTAAAGAAAACAGCTAACACCAAAACAAAAGAGTTGACAGATAATGTGTGACAATTTTCTGTTGTCCGTCACTATCCAACTGTTTTTTGAAACGGCAAGTATTAGTAATTGTTGGTATTATAGTGGGAGTGGGGATCAAACCCTCAAACTACTTATCACTCCACTCCTTAACTTCCCCGCCCCAACCACCAAGACAACCTTAAATTTTATGTCACTGTCCAATTAATTCTGAAATCTAGCTTAAGTTGAAGATTATACCCAAAAAAAATAAATTAAAATGCCCCTCTAGAAAAACACACTAAATCAAATTTTATCTAAACAGATCAGGAGAAATATGAATCCAGATTAACAAAAATTCAAAAAAAAAAAAAATTAAAGCTTTACATAAAAAAAATATCAATAGACACGAATAGGAAGAGAATTAAAAATCCAATTTTTATTATCCAAAATGAAGAATCCAACAACTACTACTGATTTTTCATAACAAATCAAACCGCAAAAGCAAAAGGGTCGAAATAAATAAATCTAAGTTCAAAATTGCATAGCGAGTAAAGCGTATAGTATAAGCAAAAACTGTTAATCAGGAAGAGAATCAATACCGAAAAGTGGAAGAAAACGTTGAAGATGGTGTTTGAAGTGAAGGAATATGTTGAAACGGGAAATAGAGAGAAACCCTAATCGCGCATTGAAGACACGGAATGAAGAAGCTCGTCTCGTAGGAAGTGTTTTTCTGTTCCGTTTTCAGCAATGGCCATGATGCCACTGATAATTGTTTTGTTTCTTGCAAACCTGTGGGTCCCATTAATGTCACACATTTAAATCAAATTTCAAATGAAATAGTATACCTATAGATATAGATATAGATAGATAGATAGTCACAATTGGAATTGGAATGTATGTATTGTCATTGTGTGATGCTTAAGTGTATCTTTGAATTTTAGTCATGTAGTTTTGACTATTTGATAATGATGGTTTGGCGTGCATGTTTAGGCTAAGACATAATTAATTTGTTAATCGGATTAAAAAGTGTCACCTACTTTAGTTAATTTAAAAATGAAGGCAATCTGAGATTTGTCTTTGCTTGATGGAGATATAAGATGTAGTTAAGTTGAATAACCTCGTAATATCCATTCTAATGCAGCCAATTCATATATATATACGTGTTTTGTTAAACTCGCTCTTGATTGATATAGATGTTACTTTAAAAAAAAAAGTAATAATTTACTATATTTCTTAAACTTTTTTTTACAATATATTTCCTAAACATAAAGCATTACCTATACGACACTACAATTTGTTTACTTGAGCAGAAAGAGGGTGGGGTTTACTATACACAAAGCATAAATTTATGCACAAGAAGCAATGATCTTTGTAAAACTTTAATAGCCATTGATATATAATAAAAAAATGTGAACGGTCAGGATTTATCATGGACAACCTGCAACTTTTGTACACAAAAAATGAAACATGACCCCACCAAAGCTTTAGAACACAAATCTGATGGGTCATGGATTTGATTTTAACTAGAACTATTAAATTTGTTTAAACTTTTATTTTTTAAATTCACTCTCAATCTTCTCCAATTTGGCATGAGTTCATCTCACATTACAATTTTGATATGTAAACTTTTCCAGAAATCTTCCTTAAAAATCAAAATTCCATAATTTTCCAGTTTATTTAAATTTCCAAAAAAACCAATACTCCACTGTATTGTTTCTTAAACATTATCATAACATTTCCAGCATCCATGAGAGTAGGATGCAAAACAATACTCACCTGATCCAGTTACCCCTACGCTCAACACATAATAATCCAATTCTCAAGTCAACCGAATCAAATCAACTTATTCAATTCACCCTCTGATTCTTCTTCTTCTTCTTATTTTTTTTAAGCTACCATAAAAAATACAAGCTGGGCAGAAAGTGAAACCACCAGCAGCAATGATAGAAATATTGAACAATTAACATGTTTAAAAAATACTTTCTTTGTCTCTTGTCTCTTAGATTTTCAACCTAGACTAGATTATATTTTCGCTCAAAAATTAAAACCCATTATCTGTTTTGAGGATTAATGTGAAAAATTAAAAGATGTCGCTATGAAATGAGAGAAGAGAGACTTTTTCACCGATTTTTTTATTTATTTCTAGGTTAATATTGATGAGGTTTATGCATTTCATAATGAAGATGAAGAAAAAGATGAATGAAGAAGATGAAACAATGAATTATTTATGTTCAAAATCGGCTTGTATGGACTACGAATACGAATGGTGTTGAAATCCTAAGGAGTGCCTTAAGATATAGTACTGGAGTGTGGGTGTTTTGTTGTGTTACTTTGTTGATTTTGGCTTGGTGTTATGTTCAAAGGAGTTTTGGTGTTGGGGCAGTTGATTCTTAGTTTGAGGCAAACAAGTTTGGTGGGTAGGTTTTTGCCTGCTGTTGGTTCCAGGTGTGGTTTTCTGGCCGCTGCTGTCTTGTGCAGTTGCTGCCTTGCCAGTTTAGGTTATGTTTTGTGGGGCGCCCTCCTCTTGTTATGCTATTCCCTAGTTTTTTCTTCATCATCAAGTGTAAAATGGTGATTAGGCCTTTTCGACAGGGTTATAAGTTGTATGATGATGATGGGTTAAGCGTGGAATATTATTATAAGTTGGAGTTGGCTTATAATAATGCCATCGTCGAAGGTGGCAGAAGTTGATCTTTGAAGCGTGAAAACATTTTCTTTTTTCGATTTATAAAATCCATGTTAGTTTATTAGTTAACATGGTGAGAACATACCTCTTAAAAATACATGGAGAGAACATACTCTTAATACGAGTCATTATGATGGAGATAAACAGAATCCTAGTTAAAAGGATGAATTTCAAGAAATAATCTAATAACTATTTTAATTTTTATTGTCAAAGTGTAAGACAATTGTTTTCTTCTCGGTTAATAAGGACAATGCATAATACATGCAATGTTCCTTGGCCACCACAAAAAAAAGTTTCATTTTTACAAGTGGAACTAAAACAACATTTAGAAAATAAAACGAGAAAAAGTATTTTCACAAAGAAAATAGATCCTTATGTTTGAATTTTTTTTCGAATTAGAGATGTATTTGATTTTTATTTTATTTTAATAAAAGTTAACATAGGTATATGGTGAAAGTATTTATTCATTTACAATGTGAGATCAATTTCCATTGACCATCATCATCATTTTTTTAGTAGATAGACGAAATGACAAATATTCTATCTCTCCATGAAGTTTTATCTATCATCGATAAACGAATAGTATGTTTGAAACCGAGTCTCGCTTAGATTTCTTGCATCCTAAAACCTTTTTGTCGACTGCATAGACAAACATATAAGCTAGATGAGAGATCTAAATTTATTAACTTTAAGACGGAAAAGTCACGTTGACTTTAGGTCTATCTTCTACTCCCTCCGTCTCGCAATAATAGTCGTGTAAGGTTTGTGCACGGTAATTAAGGAAATGATTAATTGTGTTTATTTCAATGGTAAAATTAATATCATTTACCAATATACCCTTATTAATTGTAGTTAGTGGAGTATTTAAGTTTGATATAATTCAATAAATAAGGGTATGATAATGGAAAAAAGTAATAAATACTGCATTAGTATTTTAAAGTGACTATTATTTTGAGATAGAAAAAAAAAACTAAAAAAACAATTATTAAGAGACGGAGGGAGTAAAAAAATATAAATAAATCCCTTATTCTTAAAGCTTATTAGATTAAGCTACACTTAAACCTAAAAAATTCTGTTGGCAATTAATGTGGTATATGTTATTTTCTGTGAGTGTGAGTAGGTTTCCATGTAGTTTGAATTTTAAAATAACCTTGCTTGAACAACTAAAAACATTAAATAAATAAGGATCATTGGACAACCACATAGAAAACCAAACAACTATCGACTCAGTTGAACTAATCTTTGTATGCCACACTTAATTCTAACAATTTCCAACGATCACCTTGATGGTATGTACACACGGCACATTTTTTTTTCAAATTAAGCTTTCTCTTTTTCACCTGTTATGAAAGGAAAAAAAAAGATTTTCCCTCTTCGTTAATTGGCCTCCTTTCATACCTTCTTTGATTCATCTTCTCTCTCTGTAATGTTGAAGTAACCTGCATATCATATCTCTTTCACCAATAATCACAACAATTCCATTTGCCTAATTTTCTAAAACCTTCGTTGCCTCCTCTTCCGGCACCCTCAACAGAAGTATGCAATTTGTTCTTTCTCAATTTGATATCAATTTTGATTTACGGTTTCACACAATTCCATTGTTAGTTATACTATTCCAATTCCATTTTGATTTCGGCTTTTGATTTGTTTCTACATTAGGTTAGATTGCATCATGTACCATGTTGGGGATGGGAGGATCATGCTTGAAATGTATCCTTATTAATCTCTTTTGTGTTCATATTCTCTTAAAGTTAGTTCTCAATTTTTTATTTGGATTCCTTTGTTCATGCCAATCATTTTTTTTATTCTATTTTATATATACAGCTCTTTTAATATGTTTGTGTTCTTATTTCCTTCTCTCTTTTTCTCTGTTTGACAACCAAGGAGAAAAAAAACTTATCACATTCAAATTGTTCATTGAGATGCTTTAATATTACCAAATTTACTTTTTTGCATCGGAACAATTGATTATGGTATATAGTGCCTTTGCTCTTATTTGATATCGGTGGTGAGTGTTGGGTTTATACTTTGAATGTTTTTTTAATAGGTTCTGACTTTTCATACGTTTTTTGTGCTTCATAATTCACTGTTCATGTTTTGGTTGAAATTTATTCCTCTTTTTTTTATGCAGTTTCGGATAAAAATAGAGGATGTAGTGCATGTATAAGTTCCATTGAGTGAACTTCAATATTTTATCAAACAACATGTACCTCTTTTATGCTGCTCTCTTCATAAGTTTAAAAAGGTCCAAGTGGGATATATCTCTGTGATAAAATTAGACGGGGTGATCGATGAGATAAATTGGTAAATGTTATGAATTTATGAATATTCTATTTACCGATAAATGTGGAGCCATAAGTTATTGTTGGTGACAGTTTATACTGATAGTGGGTTTGTTGGATGATCTGACTCTCATTGTTGAGCCTGACTCTAATCTTTAGCTTACATGTAGCAGTCACAACTTTCTTCTTGACAACATATACAAGAAATGTTTGGAGGTAATATGAGGATTGGATAGAAAATTGGTGGCTGGACCATTGGGTAATTTAAGAATCTTAGGGTTATGATAATAGATTATGTCTGATTTTATATATTACATAATACAAATTTTATCCTAAAATAATGATGGTCTTCAAACTATTGTCTTTATATTTTTAACTGAATGAATGACACTGGTGTGAATAGTTTGCTTTGAGTTCCAAATCTTACAGGTAATAAAATTGTTATTTCACTTTTGGGAATCAACTCTCTATTTCCTTTATGCTCTTTTTTATTTGTCATCCCCTTCTTCATTTCGTATAACTTGCTCATATTGTTGTTTGAATGAATGGATAATGAATGCTTAGTGGTTTATTAGTGGATATGAAAAATTAGGTTTATGCAATGGAACAAGGTTGATTATAACAATTAACAAAGATGGAAAAATATGTACTCGAAGGAAAAAAAACGTGGAAGTACTGACAATGATAGTTTTTAAATCCATGTTATATCTGACACATTCTGACGTAAGAATTTCTTTCAAATTTCAACGAAGACAATTTCCTTTAATTATTTCATTTGTAGTGACTATCAATAAGAGTCAGCCAAAATCTCTTAAATATGTTGGAATAGAGCTGTCAACGTATATGTTTTCACATGATCAATTATACATTGCACTTTCAACAGTTACTTAAAGAGTAGTATTGAAGATATTGATAACCGATTAAGATTATGAATTTACTATGATTAATTCGAATGTGGTATATAGAGAATCATTTCATTCCAAAAAATCATGAATGTTTATCAATAGGAGATACAACTCCCAAAAGATACTAGTGCAAGTTTACTACTAATACAATTTTTTTTTAATATAACCTTTTTTTAAAGAATAATTATTGATGTCTAATACAGGTGATATGACCCATGCATCGCTTCCCATGAGTAGTCTAGTAAAATAAATAAAGAAGTAAAGATGAATGGTGGTAATAAGCCGACTTTTGCATTGCGGCCAATCCCCTACTACGTGGGTTTATTCCGAAAACGTGGCAATCGAAGATACACATTCGCATATGGCATGACACATGTCATTCGTTCACAACCTGTATCCTTCTTCTGCTACACCCATTGCTCGCTTTTCTAACCACTGTCACCATGACTAATGTAATATACTACACGATACACGATACACGATACACGATACATACATTACCATTACCTTCCCTTCTCTTCATTCGGTTTATTCGCACTCTCTCTTTTCTTACGATATGGATTCACATAAACGCTATGCTTCAACCTCTTCTTCTCTTTCTCTTTCTCCTACTTCTTCATCTTCCTCTTCTTCCTCATGTCCGTCGGAAGATCCTGCCGTGAAGACGGAGGAGATTGAGGCGGCGGAGACTCTTGCTTACCTGGCACGACTAGCAATGCGCCATACAGCTCATTCCGCCGAACGAGACACCTGCAGATTCATAAGCGATTCAACTATTCCTCACTCGGATCCTCCTACGGTTAGTTTAACTATTCTTGTTTAATTATAATTCAATTTTAACGGATATTATTTGACTGTAAGAAATGATTATACTGTTGTTGATTTGATGTTGAATATATGTGACCACACGAGTCAACTATTACGGATTATAGTATACACATATATATACTTTTATTTCTATGCCGGTTATAAAGAAGTGAGTTAAATAGCTAATTTCAACTTAAAACCATTCAAAAATGATTTGTCTACTATTAAGAAACTAATTTGACAGCAATTTAAATGGTTAACATGGTTTAGTGCATGGTTGATAAATATAACTTATTAGCTATCCACTTAACGTAATTAACGTAACAATTGTGTTTAATATATATAAATATAGACACGCATTTGAACACGCGCATAATTGTAGTACTTAGTAGTATCATGTATATTTGGACACTTTAAAATCATGGTTAATTTGATGATCGATGTGTTTTAACAACTTATAATCATTAAACACAATCATACACATATTTTCATCAATATTGTTTTTGAAATTTTATTTTCAAGAGATGATTGTCTATTTTCACCTTTTCTATAAACTCATAAACTCAGTCATGCGTCACCTTTTCCTATAAACTAAGATCTATAGATGAAGAAATCAATGATTGATAAAATTAAAATATGAATATTAATTTTTCCGCTTTGATATGTATTCACTTTAAAGGAATCAAATTAGTTACTTAAGACTTGTCGATTGTGTGATGCATTTTCTTTTATCCTTATTTGGAGACAGAATAGAAAAAGAAAACCGACGTTCTATGTGCTATCTCTATGTTCTTGACAATTTAATTTATTGTATACACATTAATTTTTGGGTGTGCGTCTTTTATCCTTATTGTAATGCTAGTAGTAGTACCAATATATGAATACAACAAGCTACAAACATGTCTATTATTTGTTAGTAATGTTCAAATAGCAGCTATAATTATCGGAATTTGAACAAATCATCATTGTTATGCGATGCATGATATAGTATAAAGTACAAAGTCACAAAGTGTTGTTAAATAGAGGCGCTTTAAAGTAGCCTAATTTAACAAACTACTATTTACCACAATATGCGATTGACAACACTAATATTTGTTTATTGAATTGATTTTGGTTTTGCTTTTAATATGGTACTCCTTGTTAATGGAACGTCCGTGTCTGAGTTATTTTCTTCATTCCTTATGGTCTTGTTATTTTGTTACTTCTGGAGAGAAAATATAAACTTATCTAACTTAATTATTTGTTTTCCTGGTATAGTAAAAATGGATAAGTCAATTGCACACATCCAATTCCAATAATTTAAGGAGTATTACCAAGTTGGAACATTTTATGGAGGAATTTTGAAATGATTTAATTTATGGCAGGGCCAAGCTGTTGCAAGTCAGCAGCTAGATGAAAAAATGTCCAGTACTACATCCGTAAAAACAGAAAGGATTCAGAAGAATGACTGCTTAAAAAACATGAAGGTGGAGCAAGATGCTGATTACCTCAAGACTACTCACTCTAATAAGTCGAGACGGAATTTAACCGAGGTATAAGAATGTAATTTCTTTTACTTCAATTTCTAGGGATACTTGTAATTTACTGAGTTTCTGTTCAGGAAGAAAAAGAAGCTCGGAGAATACGAAGGGTATTGGCAAATAGAGAATCAGCTAGGCAGACAATTCGCCGCAGGCAGGTATTTACATTGGCAGATAAGTTTACCATCGTGTAGATTCGCTTATGACATCCCAAAATCCAAACTAAAGACACATTGGCACATGCTTGGTGTGTTCTATTGAACTACTAGCCACATGTGTTTTTATATGCTATTACTTCTTAGTCAACTGTGTGGTTGTGGCCCAAAGTTAATGTGGTTAGGCATGTCGTTTTTCATAGTGCACGTTAACAGTAACAAGTCCTATTTTGACTAATATGAAGAGTCATGCCACCAGCACATGAATTTTGTTATAATAATTGGATGTGTCCTCCAGGTCCCAAAATGCAGAAATTGACAGCAAGTCTAAAGCCTTACTATTAGTCTGTTACCATGTTTTTGACCCAAGTGTAGTAATGCTTGTAACGATCGATATGCCCATTTTGTAATGACTGCAATATTTGGTGCTCTCTTATTTTTGGAAGCTTAATTTTATTTTAATTGACAGCTTCTATATATGATTATAGATGGTTATACTCTAACTTCTCTACACTATTTAAAATAAATATATATCATCTATTAAATCTATATTCTTTTCAGCAAAATCTATGAAGCAAAACTTTCAGATTAGTAGTTTAATTTCTACGCTGCCAGTTTAAAAAAACATATTCTTACAGGACCAAAAAATTCTAAAATCTACACTTCAAAGTTTGCATAATCATTATTGCAGACTTCGTTCCCAAATTACCTGCTGAACAAGTAAATTTGTAATACTTTAAAAAGTTCAGGCTTGTATACAAGAAAAATGGCTTAAACAACCTTTTATTAATCCCTATAATTTACACCAATTTCTCATTGTTCTGGTTGATTTTAATCATTGAAATATTGAGTGGTTTCTTTTCTTTTGTATAAAATGCTTCAGGCTCTGAGTGAGGAGTTAAGCAGAAAAGCTGCCACCTTAGCGATGGAAAATGAAAACCTAAAGAGGGTATGCTTTTTCTGTCTTCCAATTATACTCCCTTCCTCTTTATTCTGTTGGGCTTAATTGTATGATGCATCTTTTTTAGATATTACCGCTTCCTCAATTAATTTCATCTTTTGATGTTTTTCTAATCATTCACTTTTCCACATGTGTCATTTCTGGTTAAAAGAAGAAGGAATCGGCTTTGAAAGAGTATCAGTCTTTAGAGACTACTAATAAGCTCTTAAAGGAACAAGTAAGATGTTTTTCTATGCAAGAAATATTTGAGTATGGGATAACTCTTTTTGTTTGCAAAAGTAAATATATACTGGAAAACTGACATTTGCTTCTGTTTGTAGATAGCTAAGTCAATAAACACTGAAGTGGAGAAAACTCCTGTTGTGCAGGAGTTGTCTATGTCCGAGGTATCACCCGCACCTGGTACTAGTCCATGGTTTCTTTATAACCATTTTCCAGTTAGACAGTTATTTTGGCCTTCCATCCTTCCGTCATCTAATCAAGTTCAATTACAACATACACCATTTAATTCCATTGCCATTCCATCACATGTATATGTACCATGTTCTTCTGAGTCTGAATCTCTTCATAAACAAAATAACCTAATAAATGACAATCAAACACAAAATCCACTGTACATGTTTCCATGTCCTTGGTTATACCCTCCTCCGGACATTGGAAACGGACAACCACCACCTTCCTGTGGCCTAGAAGATAAACAGGATAATCTTCCTCTAGGTGAACAATGTAGTACTACTTTATCCTTAAATAGTGTAGGAAATGGGGATTATCATGCGACTCTACCCATCAAACTGAAAACAGAAGCTTCTGACTGGACAGAGTCCAGATCTAGTAATGACCTTGGTCATGCTACTCAAAGTTTTTCTTCGGATGGAGGTGAGCAGAAACCAAGATGTCACATTATTGAAAAGTTCCATGGACCTGCAGTTAATTGTAATGGTTATGCTTCTATAGTCAAACAAGAACCCAGGCTTCAATTACATTCCACTTCCATCACGAAGGTATCTTCAACAGCTTCTCATATCACAACTTCACAGGAAAAGAAACAAGAACAGTTCATATGCCCAGGCAAAAATCTAGTGGATGCAGTTGCTGCAGCAGAGGCACGAAAGAGGAGAAAGGAACTAACAAAACTAAAAAGCATTCAAAGCCGACACTCTCGGATGGAGTGTTGATTTTTCAGTGAACTTGATAAAATGTTAAAAAGGAGCTAAGGTTCACAATTATCAGCTTTTGCACCTGCTTATGGTTTGATAGAAAAGAAGTTTTCCGAAATTGAGGAGAGTACAAGTTAGCTGAATCCACCAAGGGATTTGAATTCCAGATCATGTATAGCAGTGATGGTGTTAAAGTTTAGTTTTTCTCTAATCATCTTGCTTCTTTTTTTTATTTACTTCCTTTTTACTGAGATTTTTTTCCCTCCCGGGGAAGTTGGTTTCTTAAAGTAGTTCCGGATTCTTCAACTTTCAACGATGTATCTGAGCAGCTTAATCCCATAAGTTGGGTGCACAATATGTCATATAAAGGATAAACTTGTATATTTTATACTTCTTACTGTTACTAGAGAATTAAGAACCTCGTTCAATTGAAATAGAAATTGTTGGGTGTTGAACTCAAAATGCAGCTAACAAGGTTTTAATGCATGCACCCAAGGGTTTGATGTCATGCCTGAGAATTCTTCTATGTTTTATAGCCTGAATATCTATAGCCAGTTACTGTCCTTATAAATTAATAAACTCTAACCTCAATGTTTATATTTTTTATGTTCATTAGGATTCCTTATTAGTAACGCGAATGAATTGATAATTTGAGTGACTAAATTTCTTTTTCATTAAGCTAAAGCAAATAACAGACTTAAATGTACACAATACAAAAAAACCTCTTGAACTTAAATTCCTAGGTTATGAAATAAGTCCAATACGGTTTTTGGTATCAGAATGTTGGCTTAAAAACAACTATCGGACTTTTGACACTGTGTTTAGAGTCATTCCATTCAAGTGATGCAGATAATGTTATTTTCTCATCTGACATTGGAGGCCCCTCCAGGACAACCTTAAATGACAGGTCTTGGTGCCACTTAGTAAACTTCAATGTATCTGGGATGACCTTCACAGAAAGACCCTCAGGTGCTATGACTTTAGCCTTGTATGTTGAAGTTCCATATCCTACATTAGTCAAAGTCCTGTAAAAAACTGCAGAAATACTAGAACTGGAACTTAGGAGCTGGATATGCATGGTAGGGTAGTTGAGTCCATCAGTTCCTGGTGCAGGCTTAACGTCGCTGCAATTGAAACTTTTGCTGCCAATAAGGATACCAATGCTAGTGCCGTTGTATCCTTGCTTGCACAGGAAGGCAATATAGGAGTTCATTCTAATGTCATAAATTAGACCAGGATGCAATGCTTTCAATGGGCTAATCTGTCCTGACCCTGATCCCAGTTCTGTGAAATTGTCGTTGCCTTTTATAGGAGTTGCTGAATCGCATAAATGAAAAAATGTCAGATTTTTAAATAAAAATTTCACTGTCTACCTTGAAAATTGATGTATGTTTCAAATCACAGTCGCGTAATAGTCGTTGATATTGTCAATTCTAGCTGATGTGGGCCTAACTGCATTCGCCTTGTGGTCGCACAGACATTAAAAGTCATAAAACTGTGACCACAATCACAGTCCCGGACTGTTTTTCAAAACCATAAATTTAACTACCACTCAATATTGTATTTTTTTTTAATATAATTGATTATAGATGAGGAATTTGCCTTACCAGTGGTCATGAGGGCAGATTTAATTGCAGCAGGACTCCAGTCAGGGTGAAAGGATTTAACATAAGCAGCAGCCGCAATGGCATGTGGACATGCCATTGATGTTCCTGATATTATATTGAAAACTTCATAACGCGGGTCTTCAGGGTACCCTGTTAGTGTTGCCAATTTGGAATAAGCAGCTAGTATGTCCAACCCTGGTGCAGCCAAGTCAGGCTTCACATAAAATGTTGACATTTAGAAGTCAAACCAGATAGAGCACAACACAAGGGATAAAAAGATAGAAAAATGATGATCACCTTGAGGATGTTGGGAGTGATTTTTTGAGGTCCTCTAGATGAAAAAGAAGCAAGATATGGAGCAGGAAATCTTGTACTTGCTGACTTGTATATAACAGCTTGAGGATTCCTGAATTTAAAACCAGTCAAAGATTTCTTCAGGTTAGTTCATAATTCATCACATTGCCCAATTGGGGTATGGTGAAAAGGAAAGTCAAAAAGAGCTTACTTTGTGGAATTAATATAGATTTCAATGTTTTTGCCTACAGTATACATATCAACAAATGCCCCTGGAATAACTGTGGTGTAGGAAGCATCTTCGTCTTCTTCAAGTCCTACTATGGTTCCTGCTCCTCCTAACTCTTTAATGGTCAAGTCCTGGCTGCCTGTACCCCCGGCACAATACACTATCCTCCCCATCACCTTATCCTTGTCTAGAGTCCCGTAATCACAACCACTGCATTATAACCATCATCATTTCCTCAAACCTTTGTAATCTTATCAAAAAATAAAAAATATATATAGCAAACAATTAAGGGTTAATGATATAAGAATAATAACCATACCTAGGATTTCCATATTCATCTCCACTAAGGTTAGCAGCAAGACGTCCACTAGTCAGTGGATACATATTTTTCTCGTGGGTAAAGGTATTAATAGATAGTCCCTACAAAGTACAAATCAAAATAAGTAAGCTATTTGTAACATTGTAAGGAGTTAATTTCGTTTGAACTTATTAAGTTTTAGCATCGTTGCAGAAACAAATTAAATTTCTACTACAATCTCTCCAACCAATCCTCGGTTATTGAAATCCGACAGCTGATATTTAATTGGAGAGATTGTAAATTGATGTTGAAGATTTTAATATTTTCTACTTCACCTGTCTTGGTCTTTTAACTATTGTAACTCATTCAAATTTTAGTTCAAATTAGCTGAGCTATCCAACATTGAGTCGAATTGCATTAAATGAACACTACTTCAATGCTACTTACCCTAATTTTCTGTCCATCACCAAATGCTACTTGTGTTGTAAACTGTCTATCAACAGTGGAAGCAGCAACAGTCAAAATCCAAGGAGCAACGTTCTCAACAGACATTGGTCGAGGACCATCATTTCCAGCAGAGCAAGAAGTGAGAACACCTCTTTTCATAGCATGAAATGCTCCAATGGCAATTGGGTCAGAGAAAAAGTCACGTGACGGCCCACCTATAGACACTGATATGAAGTTGACACCATCAGCAATAGCCTCATCAAAGCCAGCAAGCATGTCCATGTCACTGCACCCAGTGGTCCAACAAACTTTATACATTGCAACACGTGCTGATGGGACACCGCCACGGGCATTGCCTTTACCAATGCCATAAACACTTGCACCCCTCACCACTGATCCGGCCGCTGTCGATGAAGTGTGAGTGCCGTGGCCCTGATCATCCACCGGACTTGGGTTCTCGATGGTTGGACCAGTTGGGTCGAGGTTGAAGTATTTTGCTCCTATCACCTTGCTGCACAAGAAAACAAGTTTAAATCAAATCAACTTTGCATTGTATGCACTATGCAGTGCAATATCTCTCTACTTTGGGTTAGTCAGTTAATGATGTCATTTAAATATATATAGTTTCAATCAACATCACTTTTTAGGAACACTCTTACGGCCTAGAGTCTTGTCGGTATGATAACCGACATCCAATCATTCAATGTCTTGTCATTTTCTTACTTCCAATTATCTTGAAGTGAATTGAAAACCAATTTATATGTATAATTAAGTAATACTTTATTTTCTTCAAAGAATTAAGTTATACTTATATTGTTTGTATGGTGTTGGGATTATGAGTGAATGCATATAGGAATAGAAGAATACTTGTTGCAGCCTGTGAAGTTGCTTCCCAATACACACTTGCCTTTCCATCTACGTGGGGGAGGTCCAAACCCCTCATCATTGAAACTGGGGCAATCAACCCAAATACCTGTTTACATATTTCATCATTTATTTATTATACTACACATATTTGTTATACTTATTCGAGAAATGTATATTTTCTTATTAATCTATACATATACCTGTGTCTAACACGCCTATAATGATGTGACTTTCTATGTTGGGATTTCTCTTCACCTTTAGGGGCATTCCTAAGAAATCCCATGACCTTGTTGTGTGTAGTTTATGGTATGTATTTGGAAACACAGATACCACATTCTCCTCCTCTGCATTCAGTTAAATTCCACAATATTGGATATATGGATAATCATAATTATTACGGGAGAATTAATTTGTCCCTTCATATCATATATTGTCATAAATGTCACTTTTTAAGCCTAGCAAAATTAGTGTTCATGTACCTTGCAGTCTCTCTGCTTCATGTGGCAAAAGTCGTGCAACAAATCCATTGAAGCTCTTTCCATAGCTATGTATTTTGTATTTTCTGGCTAACTGCTTGCTGTGGGAGAAAATGTATTAACAATTAAAAAAACACATATTAATTAGTGTTCATGAATTAATTTTAATAACTACGCATGATCCAATGCCTATATGAGAATTCAATCTTATCTAACTATATATATACAAATATGTGCAAATATTAAAGAAGGTAATAAGATGGAATAAAATTTGAGAATTGAAATCATTACTTTCCAATGGCAGCCTCCAACATGTTATGGTGACGTTGTTCCATACTAATATGGGCTCTTGCCGCTGGTAGTTCTCCCATGTATACAATATATGGCTGTTTATTAGTCACAAAATTCACATCAATTATAGGTTAAAGTGTCTAAAAGAAATTAAACTCTTCTACTAGTGTATACCTTTCTTTCATGTTGATTTGATCCCTGGATCAGTGTAGGAAAACAATGGAGAAAGATGGGTAGTAGAAGTAGTAGTAACAAATTTTGTACCATCTTTGCTGTATTATTCATTCTGTAATAGACGGTGTCTTATATAATGTGAAAGAAAAACAATGTTTGTTAACATAAGTAGGGCAAAAAATTGTTCTTTTCTTTTGTAATGTAACGGCAGCGGAGATTGTGCAAGAACGTGAAATGAGTGACATTGTGAGGAAGAGGCAAGTAAAGACAGTAGTGAATTGGTATTTGGTGGCTTGAATTTTGGATCTTTAGACAAGTCACTACCAATACTAACATTCTTCAATCTACTAAATATTATTGTAAATTAAACAGTTTATTCGTGGTGAATATTGTAAAAATAAAAAAAATAAAAAATTATGACTATTATTTTTTCATTCTATGTCAAACTCACGCGTCATGCGAAAATGACCAACATGCCCTTCAGATTACGTAATCCGAAAAATACGAAATACATTCCGGATTACGTAATCCGGACAACTTCGATATATAAAAGGAAGTTCACCCCTTCCATTTTACAGTTTCACTTTTCACTTTCCCTCTCTCTCTCTTATCCCAAAATCCGAATTGCACAAATCGGACCAAATTTGGAGTTTTTTTGTCAGAATCACCGCATTTCAAGCCTTATCAAACATCAAATTGAAGGTTAGTTCCAATTCCTCTTGCATGCAAGTTAATTTCGATGTTTTTTTCTTCTTCTTGTTTACTGAAGCTATACAGATTTTATTTTCCGGACAAGATTGTTGCAGTCCGGAAAATGAGATATGAAATACACCTGTGTATTTTTTCCCCTTTGTTGTGTTGTGTTGTGCCCTAATATATGTGTCTGTTACAAGTATGGATCTTGTTGATCGCAGAATGGGTGATAATGAGGCTATGCACGCATTCGTTAGGAGAGAGCGGATAGAGCGTCGAGCGCGTCGAGAGGCTCGAGATGCTCTGGAGGCGGAGGTGTAGTTCAGGCTCCTAGGCTCAAGATGCTTAGGATACTTGACTTTGCTGCAAGTATAAATAAATAATTATGTTTGTTTTTTCATATGTAAGTTTTGATTGTTTGTATATTTATATGTGGTTGTCATTGTTGCAGGCTTGGATTTATCAGTACTTCAGGGGTATAGGCAGCAAGGATGCGCCATGCTTTGCTCGTCATGTTTTTTGCTCCACGGATTGGTTTGTCTACACCAGACGAGTACATAGGCCATCTGGATGCGCTGGATTTGACGAGTGTTATCATGGATCCATATGCTGAGCACCGTCAGGCATGTCCTTTTGAGCGGATCAACCTTTACTCTGGATGGCTCAGATACGGTAACCGCATGGTTATATATCTGCCGAAGCATGTGCTTTGTCAGTTTGGGTACATTCAGACCGTCCCAAGACATCCATGTGAGAGTGCACCTTTCCATGAGACCTTAGCTGATATCACCCTCCACTTTCAGCATGCTCTTGATTATGCTATGCCACTTCAACAGTTGGGTCACTGTGCACTGTGTGGTGTGGAGGCAGCAGAGGGATACATCCACCGATTTTGTGACGTCTCTTATCCACGCATGATTCTTCCAGCCATGGAGGTTCTGGTGCTGAGGCACCAGAGCGGGAGGCCATTGATGAGATTGCTACTCAGGAGGATGGAGAACATGGGTTCTTAGAGTTGGGCGAAAGGTTAGGCCGTATCAGAGATCATATGTATGTTGTTATGTCTAGTGGTGAGGTGCAGCGAGGGTCTGATGCATGACAACATTTGGAGGAAGTATTGAGAGAGGTGCATGGTGGGAAGGTTTACCGTCGTAGGCAAACTATTGAGGGTGGCAAGGGTTCCAGAGGTGGTAGAGGTGGCAGGGGTGGTAGGGGGTAGTGGTATCGGGTTGATTGTAATTTATAATTATGTTAATGTTTGAATATTTGGGATGATTTTGGATAATTATGTAACATTTGGATAATTTTAATTTATATGTTTGATTAATGTTTAAATATTTGAAAATTATGCTGTGTTGTTAATTGTTATGTTATAAATTCAATTTTCTGTTTGAACATTTGGTCAAAGACAAAACAGTTGGTCAAACATTAATCAAACAGAGGCTCAACCAAAATAGATGGCTTTTGCCTATGTACTGATGCAGTTCAGATTATATAATCTGGACTGCCTTAACATTTTCTGAATTATGTAATCCGGAAAACTCCTTCTCCACCCTAGATTTTGACTTTCTATGGGGTGATTGACACCTTTCGGATTACATAATCCGGAAACTGTAAAATTAGTCCGGATTGTATAGTCTGTATCTATCCATTGCACATTGGCATCAACATCCATCAAGGTGCTTTAAGTTAAAAAAAACCACGAATTAGTCGAATTTCGTCATCCGGATGCTGTTCGGATTATGTAATCCAGACTTGGCGTATTTTTTGAAGAAAAAAATAGGGCGCGGTATAATATAGCAGGGTGTGAAAAGTAATAGTAAAAAATTATTGAATTCTGCTCTTCTCCCAGCATATTTTGCTCGCACCCAGCTGAATTTCCAGTTATACTCCTGCGTTAGTTAAGTCACGCGTTAAGTCACGTGGCATGACTTAACTAACGCACCTTATAAGTTTTGCATGACTTAAGTCACGCACCACTGACATGTGCGCGAGTTAACACACGCAAGTTGGACGGTGATCTGTCCTCAAGAACACACGTTTTTATGGACAGTGGTCACCTTTTCAACCTTCAATCTACACGTTTTTTACGACCTTTACACATTTTTTGGCCATATTTATGGTAGTTATAACCTATACTACCATTCCCACCTATAAATACCCCTCCAAACTTCAATATTTCCTCACACCATATCACTTTCTCTCCCTTCTCACTCTCTCCATCTATTTTTTTTCTCAATAGTTTCTAGTCTCTTTTTACCCCTTTGAGGTATAAAGTGATCAGTTTTGAGGTAAATGGTGAGTAGCAGACTTGAGAAAGTAATCAACCCTTGAGATAAAATTAAATTTCCTTCTTTTTACCCCATAAACTTTTTACCCTAGGTAAAAAGAATCTTCTTGGGGTATAAAAAGAACCAAATTTAAATTTAGCTCAAGGGTTGATGATGTATTATCTCCAAGAAGGTTGCTCACTATTTACCTAAGGCTGATCACTTTTTACCCCAAGAGGGTAAAATGAAAATAATTAGATTTAGTGAATTCGAATAAATGTATCAATTATTATATGAATTTTATTAATAAAATGAGATGTTGTTATATGTATTAATTTTGTTCATTTCTTTTTATTTATATTTGCTCTTTTATTTTCTGATTTTGTATTTAATGAATAAATCAGGATAAATATTAATTTAGTTCATTTCTTTTTATTTATATTTGTATTTATTTAATGAATAAATTCGAGTAAATATTTATTTTAAGTGCATAAATAAATTAGAATAAAGTAAATAAATAATTTAGAACGTAAATAAATTAACTTGAATAAAGTAAATAAATTAGAATAAAGTGAACAAATAAATTAGAAAATAAATAAATTAGAATAAGGATTGTAAAAATAAATTAGAATAAGGTTGAATATAGTAAATAAATTAAAAAAAGTGAGTTCACCCAGCGTGACTTAACTCACGCTGAATGACTTAACTTCCGTAAATTTTTACATTTGTGTTAGTTAACTAACACATGGATATTTTAAGTATTTCAGTTGGGCGCGAGCAAAATGTACTGGGAGAAAAGCAGAATTCAAAATTATTAGCAGTTAAAGAAGATTTATGTTCTTCCTCCTGCACATTTCGCTCCCATCTAGCCAAACTAACCAAAATACTCATGTTTTAGTTAACTAACGCAAATATAAAATTAACATGATTTAAAATTTCGTTTATTTTACATATGTTTGACTTAAGTCACGCCGCGTAAGTTAACTCACGCAGGAATTAACATCTACGTGAGTTAACTCACGCGAGTTTTGTTTTCACATGTTCAGAATGTAACGTGTGCATTTCCTTACTATTACTTCCATTTTTTCACACCGACTGCTATTCTCTTCTTACATATGCGTCACAAACCAATTGGATAAAAATATACGCATACATTAACAACCAAAAAGTTAATTCATATTTTCCACTTGTAACATTTATGTAATACACCTCATATTTATATATATATAACATTTGTGGTTTATTTTAACTCATCCCATGCAATTATCTATTCAGTGTGAATTGTGTGAAATCAAGAATTGTGAAAACAAAACTTGCGTGAGTTAACTCACGCAGGTGTTAATTCCTGTGTGAGTTAACTCACGCAGCGTGACTTAAGTTACACATGTATAAAACAAACGAAATTTTATGTCATGTTAATTTTACACTTGCGTTAGTTAACTAACGCATGAGTATTTTGGTCAGGTTAACTGGGTAGGAACGAAATGTGCAAGGGGAAGAGCAGAAATCGTTAAAGAAAGGGTGGTATTTTTTATGAAGGAATAAACAGTCACAAATTCAAATTTCTATTTCCTCCATAATATTTGTGGTATTTTTTTACTGCCACATATCAATAAGGGTACAAATTATTTTTCTATTTGTGAGTTTTTTGCCCTGATAAAAAACTAAATTGAAGTTTAATATTTGGGAGAGTGTTTTTGACTAGTTATTTGTGAAGATTTCTTGTTGGCCACAAATGTTTTTGGATTTGGCCAGAAATAGTGTTTTTCTTGTAGTGAGATAATCTCTATACAACATGATATTTTTCTCATACATGTGCAATTAAATAAACAATAAAAATGGTAAATAAATATCAAATACTCTAAAAAATTTAACATGTAAGTGTGAACCCAGATAAATAAACTTCATTCCTTTTTTAAGTGGCTAAGAATTCTGTTAGAAATCCCCCTAATCTTCCTCAACTATTATCTATTCATCTACTTGCAAAGTCTGAAATGGATTGTCATTGATAATGATATCACACTAGATTTTTGACCCGTGTGATGCACGAGTTTATTGTTAAGGGATTGACATACACGAATAATAAAATGTAATATATAATTGGTAACGGTGAAAAAAATAACATGTGATAATCCATAGTAGACAAAATAAAACACTTCATAAAATGTATAAAATCTAAAAATATTATAAAAGAAAATTCGGTAATCCTATCAATAATTCGATAAGAGAAATATGAAATTTTTAGTACATTGACATGTAGTTTCATCACACATTGCGAAATACTTCCTCGTATATGATGTTAGACATCACATTGGTATCTTCACCATCTTCATCAGTGATCAATATCTTTAATCCTTCTCTGGATGTAACTCTTGAAACAGCAACATACAACTGTTCGTGAGAAAATACAGGTGTTGGTAGATATACACCAACACGTTTAAGCGACTGCCATTGACTTTTGTTAATTCCAAAAAAATAATAGAGATGCATCATGCCATAAATAAACAAACAGAACTAGAGCACATCAAACTTCATAATACAAAAACCATATAATTATGTGCGAAAAAGAAATATAACTTATAACAACCTACATGTTTTTGCGCATGAACACACTGTAGAGTGACGAATGAATAATTGCATACATTTTCATCCACCAGAAGCATATTCATACAACTGATCTCATCTGGTCGATCTTTGTCATGAATGCACCAAATAGTGCGACTCTTGCCTTTAGTTTCAGGTCCTTCCTCCATGCAGATACTGCGGAAATTGGAGTGTAAAAAGCAGCCATAACACCTTGCAGGGAATGGTTCGTTTATTATGGAAAAAAATATAAAAAAAGTAGGATTGCACTTAAAAATACGATTTAATTACATGATAACAACAATTATTTATATTGAGGCCATAAACACAACTTGTTTCGTATATAAAGGCATTATTATGCTCTAAACTTCTACTGAAGACCAAGACTAAATCAATATAACTTTTTTGAAAGCAAATTGCAACAAAATTTCCTTTTGACATTAAAAAACACATCAACATGAGCAATAAATTAAGAGTGATGCAGCATCTATCTGTGCTACATAAAGACAATCTAATAACACAAAACTTGTAGTCAAATTTCATAGTGAGCTACTGATAGGATGAGAAGAACAAAAAACAACATAGGCAAGGTCTCTTCAGAAGTTAAAAACCAAATAATAGCTTGCTATATATTTCGAAACTGTAATTTCCTAATACAACTATTAACTCGACGATATTATACTTAACATGACAATATTAAAGGAGGTTTGAAATCTTGTAAATAAAAAGGTATGTAAATCTACACTAACAACCTCTCGTAACACAAAAAAAATACTGATGATATTCATTGGAAAATATATTTCCACCAAGAACAAATCACAAAATTATCATAACACACATTATGTAAATTTGTAAGATGCAAAACATAAAAAGAGTGTGGGTTGCAAGCTTATAAAACCTGCATTTCCACACCTCTTATGATAAGTTCAACAAATTAACACCAAATCAAGTATGACTCCTTCAATTTATTTCAAGTTGAATTGGATAGAAATCTGAGTTAGAAAAACAAACCTAATATTGAAAGTATTATTAGTTGAGAAAATGTGGAGTTAAAATTGGCAAAATATAAATAACTAAAGCAAAGTGACAATAGTGTTGTATTTTAATTTACTATATATAATTAATGGCATGACTGATATACACACACGTACGAAAGTGGTTCAAATTTGACATGAACAACTAATCAAAGAAAAACATTTTCAAGGGAAGTGGTATAGAACATAAACTATCTTGTTTGCCAATTTGATATTACGGTCCATATTATTCAGTAGGTTTATTATGCAACGATATGAAAGGGATGAAATATTGTAAAATCAGAAAAGACATAAGTTTATCAAATATTGTAAAAAAAAGGGAAAAAAAGCATAAGTGTACAAAATATTGTCAAAAAAAAGGCAACAAGATAGGAATGAAATTGGTGTGAGACATTTTTCTAGATGGAATTTGTTAGGTTAAATTACTGCTACCCCCTAATACAGTAACTTAGAGGAAAAAGATTAGGTTAAGTTGCTGCTGGTGGTAGATATTTTCTCTACTATAAGTGAAATGTTTATAAAATTATTGTCTAGGATTTAGTAGTGATGATTATTTTGATTGTGATTTTGTTTTGTTGTAACTTGCAATTGAGTTGGAATATCGCTTGTATTCCCTTTTTAATATTCGTCTTTTGCTTCTTCAAAAATAAATAAGCGAATCGACTGTGATCGTTGGTAAAGATTTCATACGGACATGAGTTCAAATGACAAAGTAATAAACTTCTATTTGTACATTGCTATCATTACAAATAGAACACTTGAGAAACAATGAATAGGTGAACATATATTATTATTCAACACAAACAAAATCTAACACAAGAATCAATCTTTTCTTAGCACTATTTGTAACTAGTCGTGAATCTGTTGAAGAGCATTCATTATTCGAAGCTTGTTATAAACAGCATGCCACCCTGCCTCTGTAGGATGAACCAAATCCCAAAAGAAAGCAGATTTAGGTTTCTCACAAACCAAATATTTCTTAACATTATTCTTATCAACACTTCCACAAAAATACTCACTACTTACTCCAACACAACATGGCCTCAACTTGTCATGAATATTGTGTGTAGATGGATGGTTCAAGACCGACATAAAACTATCATAAAGATTAAGAATTAAGAAAGGTTTAGAATGATGTTTTGTTTGTTGGTTCAATTTGGTCACGGCTTCGGTTAAGAGTGTGTTATGGTAAAGTACGAGGAGATTGTTAGATGTTTCGTTGCATTGTTTGAATGAGGATGAAGCTGTCATTTGAGGTAGACATCCAATTGGTTGTAGATTATTCACAATCACTTTCTTCACTCCCAATCCTTTGATGCGAATAATGTTTGTGATTGTTTGATTAATCAATGAATCTATGAACGATGGTAAACCCTACAAAATATACAAATTGTTTAGTCTCATTCATCAAAATTCTTTAGTTAGCAAAATAAGTTCTATAAATTAAAAAAAAATGTTAAAAATCTAATTCGTATATGGACAAATTTAAATTGATCAACTTTTTGGGGCCCTTGCTAAATTATTCATTTATATGTTACTTGATGAACCCGTAGACAATTTGAGTGGAGCCTAGTGTTACAGATTAAGTTATTTATTGTGGACCTTTTTTAGTATATTTTAGTTTATTCCATTGGGCACTCTAGTCCTATCAATCAAAGAATACCTCAATGTAAGGGTTCCTTTATTTGTCCATTTCCTCCAATAAACAGAAAAGAAGTATCTACCTACCTAACGGTGACATTGACCAGAAAATGAGTAACCTTGGGATTCTGTCTTATTTTAAGGTCATCTATATTAATATGTTTTTTTACAATTGTCCTTAATACCATCCTTTCATTATTTCCATCAAATTTTAATTTTACAATGGGTGGCTAATCATCTTGTCTAATGTTTCTGGGAGAAAACAAATTTACATTTTCTAAAGCATCATCATCTTGTCTGACATTAGAGGTTGTTAAAATGTGTTATAAAGATACTCGTTAGTATTTTTATAAAGACGTTATTAATGCAAGTCAAAACTAAAGACCTATTATAAATAGCAAAGAAATATTAAAGGCGAGTCTCATAAAGTTCAAAGGAGTATGATAAAAATGTATTCAATAATCAATCTTTTTTTTTTACCAAAAATATATATACTAGGTTTATTATATTAAAGACGAAAGTCTCACGTGTAGTTTATTAAATTATGTCAGAGATAGCATATATGTAAAGCACTTAAAAATAATCTAATCTTAAACAAAGTATGTTGGTAACACTAGTGTTTCAGTGCACTCCACGTTTGCACTTCATAACCATAAGTATACCAATAACATGTATCGTTAAGATCCATTTTATTTAAAAAACAAGAAAGTTTAATTGATAATGATTAAAATTACCTCAACAGAGCCATTTGTGACCGTGTAACGAGTGTAATCGTTTCCAGCGACAGAGACAAGAGCAACTGAATTATTAATTTCTGAGGCTGTGTACACTTTGTCTTTTATGACTTGTTGCAAAAAATTGATCTGGGTTGTCATGTTTGGGCCTGGATTCAATGTATCAAACACACCAGTACCACCAAAGGCAAAGTTCATTCCATATTTCAAATGTTGTGGCATCAATTTCCTCAGGCTGTATGGGACTGGTGATTTCACTTTCAAATACTTGGCTGCAATTGCATAGTGTAACTAATTAGATACAAAAGCTTATAATGTGTTTTTGTTTTCAGATCACACAAAATTTGATTTTCAGTAAATAGGTTTTCTAAAGATAAATCACATCCAATGAGACTTTCAACAATGTGCGGCAATTATTTTTTGTTACAAGGGAGGACTTTAGGGCAAACTACAAGGAAGTACAACGATTAAAGTAAACACAAAGAACATCTAGTCGTTAGAGGTCAAAAAAACTCGTCGGAAGATAATTAAGATCTTTTTTCTTTCACTTTCACACTATTTCAATTTTCTCTTTACTAAAAGATTAAAGTAAGAAAATCAATTACATTATAATAGGGAGTATTTTTTTACGGTGGAATTGACTAAATCACGGTGTCGTAATTTTGTCAATGACCTAGCTATTCACATTGATTTCAGTAAATTCATAGCAAATGCAATCATCATATACTAGTGAACCAAATAACATGACTAAGTAAATGGGGGAAATATAAAAGACTCCTCTAATTGATTTCTAGTACTTTGGTAACATGATTAAAGTTGGGCAATGCTTTTGCTTTTGCTGACAAAGTTGGAGAGGTCTACGTCAGATCCTTGTGATAAAAGGATTAAAAGCTCGACTTTGAAATAAGAAAAAATAAGGATATCCGGAATCCTAAGATGCACTGTACTACTAATTTCATTAATTAATGTCAAAGTAATGAAATATGCATTGTACTGGCATGTTTTCCTTCAAATATATATCGTGGCAGTATTGATAAAAAGAGGTCCATGACATAGAGAGTAAAACACATTGAGTACCGTTAAAGCAATGAATATTAAAATAAGCACAATAAGAACAAAAAGTGTGCGTGGCCAAAGCTTGGTGTCACGCGAGTGAGCATAAAATCATACCGTTAATAATTCGATGTGACGGAAAAAGAGAAATAAAATGCAGATCGCAATAAAAAACGGTGCAAAAAAGAGAAGGATGTGCTAAAAAAAATAGTGACATGCATAAACACAATAATGGAGCATTTTATTTTACTGGTAAAAGAAAGAACACCACAACACCATAATCGATAAACAATTAGCACGAGAAAAGGAAAAGTAGCAAGCCAGCAGAGAAATGAACCCTACCATATATTAATCAACTAGTATCTATAATGATGAAATGATATTTCATATTATTTTATTTTTTTACAAAACATAATTGTAGGTCAATATGCTTTTTTCTCTCTCTCAAAATACTCTTAACATTTTTGAAAGTGACACATTTTTGTCTCATAACATTGGAAATACTATCATTAAATTAACACTCTCTTTAATTTAGTTAGTAAACTATCTAAATATGAAAGGTATGGTCCTTATTTGAAAGATTTTCTTGTATTTTAAAGAGTAAGTTGATAAATTTCATATATACGTTAAAAACTACTTATTATATTCATGTAGTTTAAGAATTAAAAACTATAGAGAATGAGTCATGGCAAGTAGAAAAGCAAAAATTGTTAAGAAAAAACAGCTAACGATAACATGTACTAAAATAATAAATAAATAAATAAAAAGCAAGAATTTGTTGTAATGATGCAGTTGGACACAAACACACGTACCAATGTAATCGGTGAGGACTCTTCCGTCGGAGAAACGACCGGCAGGTTTGCCGGGAAAGGTGATACCATAAGGGTGTTTCCATGAATTAGCAAAACCTCTTTTGATGTTACCTGTGTCAGCATATGAATCTCCAAACACAAACAATTTTGATATACCCTTATGATGATGGTGTTTTTGAAGATTATCTTCAGCTTCTACCACCCTTTGTCCTGTAAATAAATAAATCAGAAAGCAAAAATATATGTATGTTTTATTTGTTTGTTTGTTTGTACTTTACCTGAGAGATGTAGAATAAGGAAAATTAGAGAGAGGAGGAAGGGAAAGAAATCCATGATGAGTGTGCAAAGTGAAAGTTGAAAGTGAATGAGCGATAGTGGCTACTTTGTGATTGTGAAGAAACTAACAATTCTTTCTCACGGGCTTATAAAATTATTTTACTAGCTTATTGACAAGCTTGACAACTTGTGGACTTCCAACTTTTGTTGACGTTGGTAATAGCTCTGGTACACCTGCTATTGTTGAAGATACATAAATTAAAAGTTAAAATCTGATTTATTATGCTCTGTTGAAGAAACTAACATATACATATATATATATATATATATATATATATATATCAGTCAGTATATATGCGTTTTATCTCTATATAGTGTGAATGAGTTATAGTGGCCTCCACTCAGCCATAATGCGATTGACCATGTTTAAATTTTCTTTTTTCGCTTAATTATCATAAGTATCATTATCAAAAAGTAAAAATCATAAATAATATTTAATGAGTTTATATTATAACTTTTTTTCTTTCAAATAAATATCTGTGGTATTCATTAAATTATTAAATCATATGGAGACTATATATGTGAATTTCTAATTAAGCATAAACAAGGTTATAAAAAATTCTCTAAAGTAAAAGGTTATAAAAAGAAATTCAATGATTTTTTGTTTTTTTTAAGAGGAATGGCATTTTTATCAGGGCGAGAGGAATGATAATACTGTTTTTTTTTAATAAAGGAATGATAATACTTGTTTCTTATAAGTTATATAATAGATTAATTTTAAGATACGTCTTAACTCATTTGATAAGGACATTATATTATCATTCACGAGTTGGAATTCGAATCTCAGACATCAAATTATTTACTTTAAAGGTTGAAGATGTTGATTTCTTTTCTTTCTTTTTTTTTTTTTTGAGGGAAGAAGAGGTTGATTTCTAGTAACTAGATTATTTGACAAAAAATATTAATTTTAAGATACCATATCTATGCAAAACTTTCTTTTAAAAATCTATAAAAAAAACTGAACAAACTAAAATAAAATATATTAACATCAAAAAAGTGGTTTGTCCAACACAAGTCGTGTTAGATCAGAGTTCCAAGAGTTTTACTAGTAAGTATGTTCCCGGCCCACGCTAAAAAATAGGGATGACAATTGGATCCAGACCCAATGGATAGGGTAAAACCTCGCTTTCATGGATATGGACACGGGTCCGGGTAATACCCTCAAATTTTAATGGTTATGGGCACGGGTACTATACTACCCAGCCCCGCAACCCCGCATATACATATTTATATAATATTATAAATAATTATTTATTTTTGGTGTATAATTAATTAATTTATTTAGCTATTTAAGCCTAAACTCAAACCTAAATAAAAAAAACTACTTAATACAATAACAATTCCATCTTGCCCGTGTACAATTTTGTAGGGATATTTTGGATGTTTTTTATTTGACTAAATACTACGATTCATACTATTTTATGAGTTAATTTTTTTTTAAAAAATGGACCATAGTTTTATTTCAATTGTGATGTTTTTATTGCATTTTCATAGTTAAAGTGCGGGTAATAGATGCGGATGTGAGTACTTAGGTACCCATAGAGTATGGGGAAAGACACTAAAGTTGTTGTCCACGAGGGTACGGGCACGGGTACGAGTATTTTTTGCAAATGCGAGTATGGGGATGAGCATTGTAGTACCATACCCATTGGGTACCCATTGCCATCCTTACTAAAAACAAAATGAAAAGTTATGTTCTAATGTCTAAAATACAATAGATTAAGTCACCAATCATGGTACTCAAAAGCAAAATTATTATTTCTTTTACTTTTAACTGCCAAAATGAGATGATCTTAATCTTTTCTAACATTTGTTGTAACATTTCTTTCCTTGTGATTGAGAATCAACATTTATCGACTTTTAGATAGATACAATTAAAACTAGACATTTTTAATAACCCAAAGATTATGATTATTTGATTATGTAATTTTGTTACATTATGAGTACATATCGATTAAATGCTTCTTATAGTTATAATTCAGTATAAAAACCTAACCCCTCAAAAAAAGTATAAAAATCAAGTTCCTCTAAAAAAATAAGTAAGAAAATCAATTTAAAATTTCCTATATAACAACGATCTGAAATAAAAAGTAAATCGACAACATCAAAGAATACCTTCTTTTTTTTTATGAAAAGATCAAGAAAAAAAATCGTTACATGATGTATATTTGAATTTATCTTAAAATTTTAAATATATCCATTGTGTATTCAATTATTGGTACATCTACTTGAATCCAAATGTGTTTGATAATTTCGGTTGTATTATATTTGATTTTAAGACTGTTATTTATGATTGGACAAATTGAATGGCATGAGATTTGACAAAAGCATAAATTATTGTTCTTCACTAAACCAAACACAATTTTTGGTCTCATGTGTAAATTGTCTAAAATATGAAAATAGTCTTTTGTTCCTCAAATATCATACAAAACAAAGAATTATTCAATGCCTTAAAAATTTGACATGTGTTATTATGTTTTGTTTTATGTTATTTTGTAGAGGACTTACTGTTTAGCCTATCAACACGTCCATCTACTTCCTTTGATTTCAAATACCAGTATAACCTATTTATTTGGAGTTTAAAATATAAATATATGTCATCTAATTTTACTCTATTAATATTATAATTCCTGAAATGTCATCCATTCAGTTAATTTAATTTTATGAAAACTTCTTTTATTTATTTGACACAAGGTTTAACAATAATAAATTATTTATTTAATCAACAATAAATAATTAAATGTGATAAACTACTATTCTCAATTTGAGTGTGAGATTTTTTTTGTTTATATTTGAAACCAAATGGAATATATTGCACAAAGAATATGTCTAAATGTTATTTTTATTAAATATATGCATCTCGCGCTATACAAGCACCGAAATATTTTTCTCTCTGTGTGAGAAGCAAACCTAACATCTATTTCTCAAAATATTTGATTTTGTAAATTAATATTTCAATATAATTATTGAATTTTTTTAATCAGCAACATATATTAGAAAAACATCATTTCAATGCAAAAGGAATGCCTTGAACCGAAATGTGTTGTAGTCAGCAAAACAATTACATAAGGAGTACCACGAATTGATTGGTTGTTAATTTGTTATATATGTTGATCCATCTCATCCTTCACTATATACAAATATAGTGCTCGCCCATCTTCAAATACTAATATAATATGTATCAACACACAGTGCTAAAAAACTCGCTTTTTGCGACGGATGTTGTGATGTTTTAATAAAATTAACTTTTGTGACGGATGAAATCGTTGTTAAATTTTTGTCACGTGGTCACAAAATTGAACAAATTGAGTTTAGTGAGGGAATTAGTGACAGATAAATCCCTTGTTAATTTTTCGTGACAAAAGGGCTTAGTTGTAATTTTGCTTTGGAATTTGAGACGTAAATTTTTCCTCTCTACATTTTCCTCACTAAAAATGTCACTAATGTGAAGTATGGATTCTCTGAGAAAATGTTTCCGTCACAACCATTTTTTTATTATATTAACAATTTTTTTATTCAATTAATAAATAAAAAACTAAAAATTAAGATGAATTTTAGTTTCTTCCTTTTTTATTCCAAATTTCGTCTGAATGTTTGGATCGCAATTTTCTCCTTGTCACTGAACCTGGTCGGATTATATTTGCCGAATATATTCTTGGTTTGATAAATATAATCTGAATTGTAACAATATCTGTTGTTTTTGGTTTTTTGTTGATTTTTGTTAATTGTATGGATATGTGATGTTGCCTGTTTCAGATATTGACCACTTGGACAACCTTAGGAACAACAGACCTTTTATGACTGTTGTTACCAGGCAAGAGCGGCTGGAGAGGAATGTAGCGGAATGGAGAGTGTGTAGGGGCAGGAGTAGGGGAAGTATATTTCATGTTGTTGGCTCAAGAACATCTCAGGTGAACGAGCATGATCCCCAACCCCGAGAAGTACCAAATAAAGGACGAGGTGGAGGTGGAGAACACAAATGATGATGAGAAGCCGCAGGTGGAGGCGAAGCCACATCCTCTAGATGATTATCCTAGTCGACCATATGACGTGTATGTGCTCACCTAGTACCATGTTCACGTGGCCTGACACGTGTCTGAAGGAGTAGTAAGATTTAACAACTTTAACCTTTTTATAATATGTTTATGGGAAATGTTAACTAGTGCCCCCGGGGCACTAGTTAAGGACCTTATATGGTAAATTTTTATGAAAGTTTGTGTGATCAGTGGATTGGAAATTGAAAACTTTGACATTTTTAAAGAATAATTACTTAATTTAGTATGCTTAAAGAGTGTCTTGGGGGCACTCGTTAACAAGACCTTATGTTTATTTATGTAAAATGAAGGCTATGTTTATTTTTATTTATGTAAGCTGAACTGAACCGTATCATAATATTCATTTTTTTGTTTTTAAATTATGCAGTGGCGTGCTAACCTAAAGTGTGTGAACACCGACAAAAAGTTGCATGCTATAAAAGAACAAAATTTGGATAGGATACAAAAGCGATGATTCAAATATATCATGCAAGTCATTGGACTTTAGTGGCTTCAAAATGTCAGTTATCTTATCCTTTACCATGGTCTACTGTGTGCTTTTGTTGAGAGATGGCACGAGGAGACTTCTAGCTTCCATCTTTTTATTGAAAAGATGATAGTGACACTTGATGACGTGTCATGTCTGCTGCATCTCCCCGTTGAGAACTTGCCCTAGACCACAGTGATCCTCGTTCTAGGTCAGATGAAGTTGATATGATGGTGGAGTTGTTAGATTCTAATGTGGTTGAGGCTGAGTACCAGGTGGAAAAAAAAAACAAAAGGTGCTCATGGACATTTTGGTTGGTTGAGAGCGATTTTTAAGAAGCGTCTACATGAAGTAGCTGACATTGAGGAAAAGGGTGGTTTTAAAGAGATGCAGGTGAAGCAGGATCAGACTCTTTACATCTATCGACTCTACTGTGTGGGCGTCACACTCTTTACTGACAAAAGTGCAAACTATGTGGGTGTGACATACTTGAAGTACTTTTGGAACTTGGATCTTGTATCTGATTACACATGGGGAACGGCAACCCTTGCTGACCTATACAAAAAGCTTAACAATGGAGCATATTATAAGACCTCACAACTGGTTGTATACTAGGCATTGTTACAGATATATACAATAAAGAATTGTTTCTTTATTTACATATTAACCATGTTTTTTATATTGATGTCTTGTTGTTGAAGCAATATTAGGTTTTTCTACAGTTTCAGTATATTGAGACTAGGGATTAATGGGATGGATATGGAGAGAATCAACGCTCATGTGACATGATGTTTGTTTCCTTACATATCCCACAAGATCATATCTTGATCACCTTGATCTTGGGTCTGTTCTCATGAACCCGCATTAACCCTAGTACCAGACATATTCGTCTGAGAGAACCAGTCTTTATTATGGATGACTTAGATATAAACCTTGTAGGGTCTGATATCTGCCGGAGCGGGTGCTGGATTAGTTTGCATGCAACTCTACAATAAGCTCAGGGAGGGATTGTCTATCATCGTAGGCGTGTTAGAGGTGTTAGGGTTACCCAATAGTTTTATTATTGTGTTGTAACCTAGGTATAGGTAATTTATGTTTCTATAAGTTGTATTTGAATGCTTTTGGATTGATTGTAACCTTTGCTTATAATTTATTTTGATGCATGTTTAAATCAACCTTGATTCGTCAATTTGCCAGGAAAAAAAGTGTTAACTAGTGAACATAGGGTCTGCCTCTGTGTGTTGACACATTTCGCCAAATATAATCTAAATTGCAAGTTAAACGTTCAGTTTATATGATCCAAATTGTGTCAATTTATACACTACAATCTCTCTCTAAATATGGTCGTCTGGGGGTTTGGTACATTTCAGATTCTATTTGTCGAACATTTTGCAAGGTTTCGAAAAATATAATCCAAACTGCATATTTAAAAGTGTTAGATAGACATGAGCATTCAAATTATATTTGCCGATCAAAGGGTATATTGGAGAGAGAAAAAAAAGCTAAGGCAAGTGAGAAGCACATGGGTGAAAAAAATAATAGCAACAAATTTATTGTCAAAAAAATAAAATAAAGCCCATGCTACAAACTTAACAAATTTATTTAGCCCAAAGCCTATAGCCCATGTTAATAAACTTAACCCTAGTTTTTTTTTTTTTTTATAAAATCATTTGTTCATCCAGCCGTAAGTTCACTTCCATTCTCTCTTTTTTAACTTTTTTTTGTTTGTTTGTTTAAAATCCGCAAAAACATTATCAACAGATCCATTCTTCCTTCATGAAACCCTAGTTGCCACACCCCTCTTGGCATCCCCTCTGTTGCACTCCGTCCTCTACGTCGGAACTTCATGCCATCGTCAAACTGTTATTTATTTTAGGTACGAAATTATACTTTCATAATATTTATTTTGTCCATTGAATATCTAACCCAAACCTTTTTTGTTATTCGATTTCGTTTCAGATTTAGGGTTTTTGATTATATTGTATTATTATTTCTTCTATTTGTTGGAACATGAATTGTGTGTCTTTTTTTTTATATCGTTATTTGGGAATGTTTTGATTGTGATTGAGATTTTTGAATATTGAATTATTCACGTTTTGAACTTTTGTAAATTCGATATTTTACTATTTATGTGTTTTACATGGGATTTGTGTTTGACAAAGTAAAAGTGATAGTGATATATTACTATTCACGTGTTTTACAATTTTGCGATTGCGATCTTGGTATCTTGGTTTGATCATTACGAGCAAATTCATTATTTAGTCACCATTTTTTTTTCATGATAAGCAATACACGTTGCATTGCCACTTAGAGGATCCCATTAAGTTTAGTAAACCTGACCCTTGGACAGCTGATAAAGATTTGTATACATACTTATAGAATAATATCAATTTATTATTTTGGCCAAAAAATAAGTTTAAAATTTATTGGTTTTCTTGTGTAGGAGGTGCATGTCGATATGGTAATAAAGTAGAGATGTCTCCACTTGATGAAAGAATTACAGTTTGAGGTTCATTATTTTTCCTTGACCTTGACGGCATATAACATGTTGCTTGTATCGAGGTGCATGAAATTCTTGCTTTTCTCTGTGGATATTAAAAAAAAAAACTTCTTCTTCATTTAGAATAAGATACTTTAGATTTTTTAGGGTTTGTTGAAAAACCATTATACATCACAGTATGGCAGTATTCAAAGAAAACCAAATAATGAAAATTATTGATATAGAAGAATCAACTCTACTCTTTTTTTAATCATTATAAAGGTCCTTGACTTCTGGTGATTGAGCCAATATCTCCACATCTTTGATTCACTTATGAAACTAATTTAATTATTGGCTTGATTCACAATCTTACTTGAAGCTCTCCTTCCGCAAGCATAATGGTGTGTATTGATATCTGTTGCGGGCACTTTGGTCTTTCTAATTATATAAGATAAGATTATGCATCAACCAATGATTTTTTATTTATTTCAAGAAGCATAAATTAATGATTAGATTAGTTACATAGTCGAATCAAATATGTGGAGGTATTTCAAAACCCTTATATTATGAAGAGAGAAAAAAAGTAGAGTTGATTCCTCTACCTTTGGTACGCAACAATACTTTTTTCAGCATAATGGAGATTATTAGTCTGACCATAGTTTGCAAGGGAACCAAAGACATTTCCACTTAGATGAAAATGGGCAATCTCTACACATTTAAGGCAAATATTGGTTTTCATCACTGACACAGGATTTACCGAGCATGTACTTTTTTGTGTTTCACTTGAAAATGTAGCATCCAATAACTTGTTTAATATATAAAATACAATAATTTTTATCACAAATTAGTAAGTGCATGGTAATATTGAATTTAATTGGTTTTGTTTTTATAATTTTTTGCTTTAAGATAAAAATAATTAATTTATATTCCCCTCATAGTATTTTTTTATTTCTATTTTTTGCAAAAAATATATATGAAATGAAAGGGGTATGTTGATAATGATATATTTAATTCACTGGTATATTTGTTTCTTTTGATTCAAACCTTTTCAACTCCACTTTTATCATCGTTCATGACATTATGATGATGAAGAATTTTTCTTCACCTCATTCTCATTATTTGTTTGATCATGAACCAATAAACAATGTTGATAATGATTTGTCTCTTGCAAATGAGAAATGACAACAAGGTTCAAGAATTCACAAATTTAATTTGTGGGCTTGAGAATTCACATTTGGTAACAGACTTGGTGGTCACAAAATATATCATCGATCAACAACCTTAGTTAACCTTAAATCAAGAAATAGAGACATATCAGTGTATTGAGATAGATACCTTGAAGATCAAACATTTTTGCGGTTTTTTGCAACAATTTTTTTTCATCCATCAAAGCTTTGAAAGTACACATGAAATGATACTTTGGAAAGGGTTCAAATAGGTGTATTATTCACCCACCCACTACTATAGATGATGAAGAGCTTCATCATCCGTAATACTTTCCTTGCTCTGTTGACTAATCATGTATGTTTGTGGTGGCAAATACATTTAAAAATCAATGGGTGGTAACTGATTTTGATCAAGAGTAGGTGAGTGAATATTACTCTTCTTTGAACCCCCTTTTAATGTGAAATTTCATGTGTCCATTCAGAGCTTTGTTGGATGAAAAAACCTTGTTGCAAACATCACATGAATGTTTTATCTTCAAGGTATGCATCTTAATACCATGATAATGTCTCGGTTTCTCGATTTTAGTTTGAAGAAGATTGTTGGCGCGATAATAGGTTTTGAGGCCACTAAGTGTGTTGGCATATGTGAATTCTCTAACATACAAATCACATCTGGAAATTATTACCTTAATTGTCGTTTTCATTTGCTAAAGACAAATCAACATTATTGTTTTTTGAATTATGATCAAACCAATGATAAGGTGGTGTAGAAGAATTATTTTCATCATGCAGTGATGTGAGTGTCATTGCAGTGGAATTGAAAGGGTTTGATGTAAATTAATCATTGAGGAATCTATTAGCAACTTAAATATTTCTTGACCAACATACCCATTTTTATTTTATTTATTGTTTTGCAAAAAGTGAAGTAAATTAAACATGAGGTCTATATTTTTTATTTTTTTTTGCAGAAAAATATATATATAATGAAAGGGGTTTGTTGAGAATGATTTATTTAATTCACCATTATTTTTATTTCTTTTGATTCAAACCCTTTCAACTCAACTTTTATCATCGTTCATGACATCATGATGAAGAATTCGTCTTCGCCTCATTCTCATCATTTGTTTGATCGTAAACCAAAATACAATGTTCATAATTATCTCTCTCTCTTGGAAATGAAAAATGACAACAAGGTTCAAGTATTCACAAATTTAATTTGTGGGCTATATTCACATTTGGTAACAGATTTGGTGGTCACAAATTATATCATCGGTCAACAACCTTCTTTAACCTTAAATCAAGAAATAGAGACATATCATGTATTGAGATAGATACCTTGAAGATCAAACATTTATGCGGTTTTTTGCAACAAGACTTTTTCATCCATCAAAGCTTTGAAAGTACACATGAAATGTTACTTTGAAAAGGGTTCAAAGAGGTGCATTATTCACCCACCCACTACTAATCATTATTAGTTTCTAGTTATTGATTTGTCAAAGTATTTTCCACCAAGAACGTAACGTACAAAACCAATAAACACAAGCAATAGAAATATTTATTCATTCGTAATACTTTTCTTGCTCAGTTGACAAATCATGTATGTTTGTGGTGGCAAATACATTTAAAAATCAATGGGTGGTAACTGATTTCGATCAGTAGTAGGTGAGTGAATAATACTCTTCTTTAAACCCTCCTTTTAATGTGACATTTCATGTGTCCATTCAGAGCTTTGTTGGATGAAAAAACCTTGTTGCAAACATCACATGAATGTTTGATCTTCATGGTATGCATCTTACTACCATGATAATGTCTCAGTTTCGTGATTTTAGCTTGAAGAAGTTTGTTGGCGCGATAATAGATTTTGTGGCCACTGAGTGTGTTGTCATATGTGAATTCTCTAGCATACAAATCACATTTGGAAATTATTACCTTATTGTCGTTTTCATTTGCTAGAGACAAATCAACATTATTGTTTTTTGGATTATGATCAAATCAATGATAAGGAGGTGTAGAAGAATTCTTCATCATGCAGTGATGTGAGTGTCATTGTAGTGGATGAATATATTAACAAATTAAATATTTCTTGACCAACATACCCATTTTTATTTTATTTATTGTTTTGCAAAAAGTAAAGTAAATTAAATATGTGGTTTATATTTTTTTTCTGAAAAATATATATAAAATAAAAGGGGTTTGTTGATAATGATATATTTTTAATTCACTATTATTTTTATTTCTTTTGATTCAAACCCTTTCAACTCAATTTTTATCATCCTTCTTGACATGATGATGAAGATTTCGTCTTCGCCTCATTCTCATCATTTGTTTGATCATAAACTAAAATAAAAATGACAACAAGGTTCAAGAATTCACAAATTTAATTTGTTAGCTAGAGAATTCACTTTTGGCAACATGAATAAGAGTTCAAAGAAGAGTATTATTCACTCACTCACTACTAATCAATATTAGTTTTTAGCTATTGATTTGTCAAAGTATTTTTTACAAGTACGTAATAAACCAATAAACACAGAGCAAGATAGATATTATAGATGATGAAGAGCTTCATCATCTATAATATACAAATCCATGGGTGGAAGTAGCGGGTGGATGAATAATACTCTTCTTTAAACCCCTTTCACCGTGTGTCCGTTCAAAGCTTTGTTGGATGAAAAAACCTTGTTGCAAACATCACATGGGAGTTTGATCTTCAAGGTACCCATCTTACTAACTTGATCATGTCTCCATTTCTTGATTTTAATTAGGTTGAAGAAGGTAGTTGGCGCGATAATATGTTTTGTGGCCACCGAGTGTGTTGTCAAATGTGAATTCACTAACATACAAATCACATATTGGATATTATTACCTTGCTGTCGTTTTCACTTGCAGGAGACATATCAACATCAGTTTTTTGTATTTATGATCAAACCAATGATAATGAGGTGAAGAAGAATTCATCATCATGTTGCTATAACGGGTGATGGGAGTGTCATTGTAGTGGAATTGAAATGTTTGTAGCAAATTAATCATTGATGAATATATAAGTGCATTAAATATTTCTTTACCAACATACCCCTTTTTTATTTTATATATTGTTATGCAAAATAGTGAGTGAAATTAAGGTTAGCCACATGCCTCTACATATATATATATATATAGGATGGGATAAGGATCATGGTGGCAGCTCAACCTTGGTATTTTGTGGGTAACCATAATAATTGGATATTGTGAATTATATTATTTATTTTTTTAAACTAATTGAATCATCATGTTTGACTTTTTGAGATTTAGAAACCCTAGTAGATTATTGTTGTTGCTTTCCTCTTCTATACTATACTGCAAGGATCAAATCTCAATCTCTATGATTTTTCATTCTAATCCATTTTCTTCTTTTAATCTCAAACTTGTATCTCTTGGTTCTTGTTTGATTCTTTAATGTTTTTTTATAGTTGATTCTTACTTAATTATGTTTGTTATCTTTTGACATGTCACAGTTTCTGTGTTAGCTCAATTTCTTACTAACATGCTTCATGTTTTGTTCAAAATGTAATCATATTTTACTTTGAAATCAAAACAGAAGCATGAAGAAAACAATGGAAATTTCTGCTCAAGTGATGTTGTTCAAGACAACTCCAACTGTAGTTGTTGAAAGCGAAGCAGTTGCTACTCCTGCTACCAGTTCCTCGTTCTTGTACTTAATTGAGTGATACCAACTACTGCTTGCAAGCATTGTCGTAAGAGGTATTTTATGATGCTAAATTGCACAGAACCTCTAATATGCTAGGTGATAAGAATTCCTCTATGATTGGAATTGGCCCCTAACAAACTAGCTTGACTTGAGTAACAATCTAATATTTGTTTTATGACAATTTTTTAACAAAAAAATATAATAATAAATATCTAACTTTTTGGGCCTGATTTTTTAGAGATAAATTTCACTTTCTCTAAATATTTTATATTCTTCATTCACTTTAAAAGGTGTAGTTTTGTGTGTTTTTATTTATTATCTGAAATCACCCATTTGCATCTTTCATCATTTTAATCTAAATAGTGATTTTCATCTAGATTAGGTTTTTCTTTTGTGATTTCATCGTCTTAATGCGAAACTGTTTTGATTGTGTTTTGTGCGGAACGGTTTTGATGGTCATTTTATGCGGCGTTGTTTGATTTTTCATTTTGATGTCGTGTTCATTTTTTGTTAATGATTATGTTTGTATTTGAAAATGATTATGCCCGACCCTTTGATTTTGTCACATTATTTTATAGTTTAGGAAAGTTGATTTGTGTTTTCTGCTCTATCAGGTTTTTTTCGTAGATAGACGAGATGGCAAAACTATTATAAACTCACACACGCAAGTGTACGGGGTTCGAACCCCGATCATGGCATCTGGCCTAACAATTTCGACATTTTTGCCAATTAAGCTAGGACGCTCTATTAGTTTTAATGAATGCATATGATTTTTTCTGATAAAAATGAATGCATATTGTTTTTGTTTTCCTCAAAAATAATTGAAAAATTATATTTTTCTTGGAATATCAAATATTGGCCTTCGTCAACCATACTCATTTAAGTTAACGAATAATAGTGGAAAGAAAGGATGTATCTGACCACTAATGGCTTAAAATCCAAATTATTGCTAACATTAACAAACTAAGAATTGCTCTTTTCCCTTTTAAAATTGTCCATATTTTTTAGACTCATTTAAGTTAACAAATAATAGTGGAAAGAAGGAATGCACTTGACCACTAATGGCCTAAAATCCAAAATATTGCTAAAGTTAACAAATCGAGAATTGTTCTTCTCCCTTTTAAAATTGTTCATATTTTTGTAGAATGGATGAAGGAGATGAATGATTGAGATGGAGTAGATGAATAAAATAAAGGCTTAATAAAACCTTTGGTCCCTCAATTTATTTGATGTTTTCAATTTTCTCTCTCTAAAATTTTTCATTTTAGTCCTTTAAATATGCTTCCGTCAGTCAGTTCGATCCATATCGGTTAACTTTAACCCCAATATTGATCCACCGTAGACCTTATCAATTTTTTAATTTCAGTCCTTTGATCTTCTTTTTTCAAAAACAGGACGGCTAAATCATTTAGAAATATCGTATGTTACAGTAAACCATCAACAGATAATTTTTTTCTCCTTTTATTCATCTTCTACCCTCCTTTCTTCATCATTTTTATCGTAATTTTTTGCTCACGTTCTTCTTCTTCTTCCTTTTTCACCACCAACTTCCAGCCACCATAACTCCTCCTTCGTGCGGCCTCCTTCGAAAACCTCACCACCACCTGTAATTCATCTCTTCTCCCTCTTTAACAACCAGATCGGTGCCAGAGTTTGAAATACCCCAATCACCACCTTCTCTCTCAATTTTCCGCCACCATGAGATTCATTTTTGAGAAACGAAAGTGACAATCTACTTTTTAATGATGACCTTTACCAAATCCCTCAATTTATTTCATGATCGGTTAACTTTCACCGTGGCGGTAACTGTTGCAGTCGCGCCAGAAAACTCGATTTTGGAGCTAATTCAAATTCGAATTTCGAATTTGTGTTGTTTTTGTTGCTGAAATTCACTTTTCCCCTTAATTCTGGAATTCACTTTTTTGGAATTCGCTCTTCCCCTTCATTTTGGAATTCACTTTGTATACTATGTTAACAATTAATGTAAACAGAACATTAATTCAAGGTTATATATCTGGGTACGTTTTTGTGCTATGAAGTTTTCTATTGATCTTGGGTATGCTTTCCAGATCTCAATTCCTAAATTATTTTTATGTAATTTTTGTTATCTTTGTGAATCAAGAACGACAATAGTACAAAAGAAAGGAGTTAAAAATAATAATTGTGTCTGTGTTGATTACTGTCGATGAATTTTTAGATTTAAAGAATTGAAGGTGTAGTTATGAGATTGTGGTGATGATGATTTTATTGTTGATTGTTGATGAATTTCTGGATTGAAGGATTGTTGTTGTTGTTGATAAAGATGAAAAAGAACATGAGGAGAGAAGATGAAGAAAAACAAACAAAATTGGTGTTGGTGGTTCACCTTTACATACAAATGGTCTTGCAATCTAATGGCTGAAATCATATCTGAAATATTATGTATCAAAAAACTAATGGAGATGATCAATTTGACTGACGATAAAGGACCAAAAAGGAAAATTTTTAGAGTTATGTGACCAAAATTAAGACACCAGATAAGTTGGGGACCAAATATTCAATTAAGGCTAAAATAAATTAATTCTTCAACCAGTATACGTGTACATGAGTTAACAGTTTTTCTTTCACTCAAAGCAAATGCCAATGATGAAAGGGATTAAATTGTACAACAGAGACATATTTAGGAACCCAAATAAACCAAAAATTAATTATGAGATCAAATAAATAGTTTTTTTTTAAAATAAGAGATCAAATAAATAGTTAAAAGATCAAAAGATTAATTTAGCCTTCTTTTTATATGTAGTACTCCCTTCGATCACGTCTCAATTATAAGAAACATTTGATTTTTTTTATTTTATTAATGATGTACTCCCTCTGTCTCTAAATTATAGTCGTTTAAGGTTTGTGCACGATTATTAAGGAAATGATTGATTGTGTTGATTTCAATGGTAAAATTAATATCATTTACTAAAATACTCTTATTAATTGTAGTTAGTGGAATAGTTAAGTTAGATGAAATTCAATAAATAAGGGTATAATAATGAAAAAAATAATAAATGTTGTATTGGTATTCTAAAGTAACAATTATTTTGAGAAAAAGAAAAAATGCTAAAAAAATTATTATTGTGAAACGGAAGGAGTATTTGATTTATATTTTAGACAAGATACATTGAATCTAAAAAGTCAAATTTTTATTATAAATAGGATCGGAGAGAGTAGTTGAGTTAGTTAATCAAGTAACTTGAAAAGAAATAAATTAGACGGTAAAATTGAAGAAGATAATTAAATATGACACATATTTTGGGACTGAGAAACTCCATCAGAAAATATTTCTTCTTACTCGTTATTTATCTATGAAGTAAAATGAAGCAAATATTATATGTACAAATCATAAAAACAGAACATGTTTTGTGTAGGATTATGCTTCCAGTCCTAAAATACATAAGAAATTTTGAAGGAACACAAGTATAATTAAGAGGCTATTCTTTCTATGAAAAAAAAAGTATCTTCGTACATCTTATTCTGTAACCTTCAACAAAACCCCAAAAGACAATACTTCTATCGATTGGTGAAAGGATTAATCTTGATAACAAGACCAGGAAAAACATCATCTGGGTCATGAATATGTGGATTTTCTTCAACAATAAATGGATCACCACATTTTTCACTTATTGTATGAAGAGTTTCTCCTTCACGAACCACATATATCTCATCACAAGCTTTGTTGTTATTGGCAATCCTCTGCTTCATCTCGACCGTCAATTCGCTTCTTCTTGATTCACAGCAATTCAATAATAGAATTATTAGTGCTGCAAATAAAACACAATATCTTGAAATTCTCATAGCCATTGTTATTGAAGAAAATGCACAAGCCATATATTGTATATATATGACTAAGTTTGTTCAACAATTTATGTAACACTTTGCTTGTTTGATGTTGTCAGCTTCTTGAAGGTTTAGCTTTCAAATATAGTCACGGTGACAATTGACAAGGACACATTTTTGGTCTTAACTTAGGGGGGGTGTATATATATGCATATATAAATTGATTGAATACAAGAAAGGGGGCTGCTTTCGTTGGTGGTTGGAGTTGGTATAGAAAATGGTTTTGTATAGGAGTTGAGATGGCTCCTTCATTGAAGTAGGTGACTTTCAAACATTGAACTAAAATTAGAGAAAGAGTTAGTTTGGCTGCTTTATTTAATGGAGTTGATTTTTGGTTTGACTTTTTATGTTTTTCTTTTCTACTTTGATTTATCTTTGCTTTGACTTTCAAAGGTTCCTTTGTTACTTCTAGTACTTGTATTAATTGGAGTTGTAAGTAATAGTAATGAAATAATTAGGTGAATTATTTTTATTTTTACAGAAGGTAGATTATTTAACAAGTTATTGGTGGAAAAGGTTAAAAAAATTGTCTTTATATTCTAAAGGGAGAAATCATTTGAAATAAAGTACTTTATAGCTTATTTCTTAATTTTCACATTTCAATTTATTGGAGACAATCTGAAATCATTCAAAATTTAAAATAATTTTTTAAATTGAAAATCTTTGATTAAATTTATCTTTTTGGGACAACTTCATACTTAACTGCTAAAAAGTGTAAGATTGCTGATAATTTTAAATTCATCGGTTAGTATTTTGTATCTTTATAAATAAATAAAAAAGGGTTAACCCTCATTTTTTGTTCAAGAGTGTTAACCCTCTTTTTTATAGGGAAAAATAACCCTAGTAAACTAAAAATTCGGTCAAAATAAAAGTAAAATGTGATCAATAATTGTTTCATTCAAAAATCGAACTACGGTTCACCTAAACAAATTTTCTAAATTTCTAAATTATTTAGTTTTAACTTTGTTAATTTTAGCAATTGAAATTTCCAATTGTTGTTTTATCAATTTTAACAACTGAAATTTACAACCTCTACATTTGCAAGACTCGTTCTTGAATTATAAATGGGGTGGAGCTAAAAGAATTAGTTGCCTAGTTCCTTGATCTAGAACAAGTTAGAATTTTAAGAGCATCTACTCCTTGATATATAACAAGTTGGAATTTTAAGAGCATCTATTATTGTCTCCTAAGTCCTAATCTGATCTTTAAAGGCAGCGTGGATGATAAGAGAGGGTTTGACGGCATATTATGATATCCACTTCATATTCAAACTAATACAAAATCTATAAAATAAAATAAAAAATGAGACTTCAACAACTTCCATCCACAACCTTACATCAACGATCCTCAAAACAAGGAGTTAGGGTACGAATATGACATGGGGACTTAGGGCCGGTCCAAAGCATTTGAGTGTTTCGGCCTCGAACTGAGAAATTGATGTGCTTTCAATAAACTAAATTATCTTCTCCTTACATTATTTCATTGCAATTTGCAAAGTCGATAATATTGAGTAGTCGGATTGGTTTGATTAGGAGAAAAAATCGATTTTTTTTTTTGAAATATCCATTTTTTCAAGCAGAGGGATAAGATATCCCACATAGTTCTGTCTTGATACCACTCAGAACAGTAAAAAAAGAACGAAAGAAATACAAAAAATTAACAAATGGATCTATGTCCTGATAATACATACATTTCCTTTCAAACAAACAAGTTTTGCATAGCAATCAAAGTATCGTTAGTAAGTTGTCGCATGTAGGTCTCCACACTCATGCTCAGAGCCAGCCAACACTGTATACACCTGTCTATAGTTTCAAATGATATTATAAGTCCTTAATAATCGTTTTGTTATGAGGAGTGACGTTTCGAAAATTGATGTAGAGCTTTTTTTTAGTTCAAGCTTTAGAGCACGTACCTTGCGTCTATTTTATCATATTTTAATTTTATCATCTTGAATATCGTATTTTAATTGGGAAAATTTTCAATCATTTTGAAATGTGAATTTATTTAAACTAATCGCTATCAAAATACGAAACATTTGCAGTGCATATATTATTTCTTTAATATTGACATTATTTTGAAAAAATAATTAGAAAAACTATTGCAGTACCAGTTAGCCTATGGACAGAATACGTTTACTTTTAAAAAAATGAACTAAATATGTGTGATTTATTTTACCATCCACTTCATGATTTCATATATAGTTTAAAAGTTGTGGATTTTTACACAAATTTGACTTCAAATTTCGACAGCAAATTACATAGATAGCACGGTATAAACATGTGACTAACTATGTTCAGAAGATGTGTTAGGATTGTGATTCGAAGTGGAAACTACATTGAAACTCGATGAAAAATAATGTTAATGCAAACCAATTGAGTGCATAAAACTCTCTAAATTGGAAAATTAAATTGCAAGAACACACAAGAAATTTGGTTGCTCAGTTTTGAGATGAACTCCTATGTCTTGGGATAGAATCATGATATAAGAAAATTATACGTCTGAGAAACCATGCACAACTAAGGCACTTTCTCTCTGAACTAAGCATATGTTTTGATTTACGATGATACAAATTTAATAGACTGCACTCACCTCAACAAGCATATGTCTAGTTTTAAATCCACCAACATCCTCGTTTTGCTGCTACTGCAAATAGACCAACAAAATTCTATAGGTAATTCTAAACCTTATTTCTAGATTTGTCCGTGCTAGAGCCAATATGCATAACAACTTAGAAAATAATGAATTTATCACTCTGAAGAAAAGTGATCTACAACTTCAGCTACACTCTTTCAGAACAAACACACACATCTTCCTATTTCCTATGCCCAGAAATTAACTCAAATGAGGCAAAGCTATGATTGTAATAATGAAAAGAGGAAAACGCAGTTAATGAACTCACATCCACAGGTATATTATGGTCACACCTTCTAATCAAAGTGCTTACCATTCAAAACAATTTTGCCGAAAACTAGGGAATTCGATAAATTAGTAACCAAATAGGTTTCAAAGTAGAAAATAAACAATGTCTCGAAACAGCTCCTGCTATGTTTGATATTAGTAATGGACTAGAACATTCTACATCACATCTGAAAAATAATCAAAAATTGATATCACCGACATTCTTTCTTCTAACTTCTTCATGATCCATAATGCCAGCAGAAGTAGCCAAAACAATGTAACCAATGGGTCAATTTTGGACATTCAATACCTTATTTCATGAACTACAAATATACTCTCATACCCCTCTAAACCACCGATGTTTCAACTTTACCCCTCATTTAGCACACCTTTCGAGTAAATATTATAATTTTTTTAGTTAATAAATATTTGCATTTGAATCCCTTAAAAATAGAAGTAAATAGTGTAAATTTGATGCCAAGGTGTCCGTTAATCTCATATATTGTTCTTGTTTAAAGATAGTGTCAACCTCTTGAGCAAGAGATGTATTTGTCACACCCCGTGGCCCCGATTGTACGCTCCATCACCAATGGATGTGTACCTTCAAAAGAAACGAAATTCACGTTTTTCTCTCATTGCTGATCTAATGCAGGCCCTATACCGTATCATTGTCAGCTATCTTAGCAGTGCTTGGATTAGTTATATTTAGATATAAACTGCTTTTGAACTAAATTTGAAAAATTAATTGGTTGTTGTTAAAATGGTTTTTAAAAACTAAACCAAACCAGTAATGTGGTCAAATTCAGATCGATTTATCACCATGAACACCCTTAGTTGGAACTCGTTCTTTATATGGAGAGTAAATTCTGCTCACTCTATAACATGCAAACGTTCATTCTCTTTCCCGTTTTTAAGTATCCATTTTTGTTGCTTTGGCCATCAAGACTAAACGCACAATAACAAAGTGTTCTCATGTGAATCGTCTCATCCTATCTATGAAAACCCATTTATCTATCTCTCATATCTTTCTTTAACTCTTTCTCCCTTTCTCTATCTCATCTCTCACACTTTATCTCTTCTTTTATATTTACCTTCACAAAAAGTATTGTATTAAACTTCACATGACAAAAAGTAAACCAATATTAAAAAATTGTCCTAAGTTGTTCTATCTAGTTATGTACTTTTGCAAATCAAACGGATCTTTAGAAGTTATAAGTCTCATTTAGTAATTTTTTTAGATGTTGGTTGAAGTGATTCACTGTTTATTAAGTAGTACTATCATTAAAAATATATTTAAGTGATTTGTATACGTGAAATCCATTTAAGTATCAAAATTAGAATTCTCCACCAAGGATGCTTTGAGAGTGAGTTTGACTGCATTAGTACTTCTCAGAGTGGTGAATCCTAAAGAAATTACATCATGTAAAGAGAAATTTATTGCTACATGAACTTTTAAGATTGACTGGGACAAGGACTCATAGGCCTAAAGATCAAGGGAACGATTATGGGCCCTTGATACCCAAAGTTCTAGTTTACAATTAGTTAAATAAATAGAATGACCTCTTATACATAACCTTTTCTAAAGCTTTGACATGTACAAATGCCTATACTTCAGGGTTTCATCAACAGCTCCTTGATGTAATTAAGAACTCCCTCGACATTCACAGTCCAAGCAACTGAAATAGGAGAATAACCCGTCCATGGGTTGCTAGTATTCCATCTGTATGGAATGAAACCCAATTATGTTGAACATAAAAATATTAGCACCAAAAAGCGTGAACAAGAATAATAGTTTCAAATTTTGACAAACCTTTTTAGTCCTTGGTCTAGTAGAGTATGTCCAACACAGAGGCCTTGTGTCTCTACCCTCGCTACTCCCTTCTTGTATGTGAAAAGATCCGGACGCACAACTGCCACAAAACTAACAGGGTCGTGGAGGAAAATTCCTGAAAGAAGATATCAAATTATCATTCTCATTCCAACTTTAATTAGCTAAAGATGTATTCCTTAGCAGCATAACTTGCAGCATCAAAGTAGTATGTAAAATTACCATAGACACCGTCAGATTTTACATGCCAATCCCTATAGAATTTGCACATGTCACTCAAAAGAGATGCATGCTTTCCTTTTGATTCCTTCAGCTCAAGCAGATCGGCGTCTGAAACCAACAGAAAACGATCACTTTTCAGTGTCTAACCAAGAATAGGAACAAATAGATTATGGTAGCAGAGAAATCGTTCCCAATTGGGATTACAATCCCACCTGTAAGTTGCACTTGGGTTGTGATGTTTATTCCAACAACAACAACATCTGCCCCAGAGGTAAACACAACATCTGCTGCTTCTGGGTCTCCATATATCTGCAAGTTTAGGATTGAAAAGATATCACTTTAGCCTAAAAATAAATCCATTTGGTTATTTTTGGATAATCAGTCACTTAAGAAAATAATACACGTGTGAATTAATGTATAGTGCGTAGTCCTCAATGTCAAGAAGCCAAAAAGAGGCTTACTCTTTATAAAAGTAAAGATTGTTGATTGGATCATCACATATAAGGCCCTAAATTTCACTATGCTATAGCACTACTATATAACCTCTATCTGACAATAATGGTGGGCATATCACGGATCACAGACAATAGTGGTTTGTTCAAACCCAAGTTACTTTTTGACAACAATACCAACCCAAGTTACTGTCATACTTATAAAACCTCTATCTTACAAAACATCAATAGAAAGATCCAAAGCAAATAAGTCTTTTTCTTATTGCAGGAAACACAACAAACAGAACGCATCGACTTACATTTGCTTCTGCAGCTGGATTGACATTCCCCAAGGCAAAAAATGCACCTCCAAGTACAACTATTCTCTTCACCTTGCTTGCAAAAGAAGAATCTCTTTTGATTGCCTAAAACAAAAAGGTAGACTGTCAGATCAAAATATGTATACAATTGTAATTTGAATTTACAAATGCATACAAGACAGGAATCTGCAACTTACTAGAGCTATGTTTGTAAGTGGTCCAAGTGCAAGCACGGTTACTTCACCAGGAGATTCAGACACCTTCTCCACTAAAAACTCACTAGCACTTTTGTCAATTTTATTAGTTTTAGGGTCAGGTAGGAATAGGTTTCCCAATCCATCTTTACCATGAACAAAATCAGCAACTCGAGGCCTTCCACCCTATTCCAGAAAATACAACATAGTTATTATAATTAATACTAGAAAGACAGAACAAAATCAAAACAGGGAAACAGAGGGAAAAAAGGATGCAAAGCACACATCTAAATAAAACTCAATGTGACTAAATTGACACCAGAGAAGTTTAAAAGTCAAAAGTAAATACCTTCAATGGCTCAGTGCTTCCCTCTGCAACAGAAACATCTTGACGGCCTGCGATCTCACACTATCCTTTTCAAACATTAAAAACACAATCAAGAACGGATTCCAAATTCCAAAAACATAAAAAGACAGAATTTTTCAGAATCAATAGCCAACATCCATCCGGATTGACGTGATTTCTTTTTCTTCGTTTTTTATCTACAGATAGAGTAACAAATATCACATGAAACTCGCACACACACACACACACACACAAATGGGTGATCCTGGGTTCAAACGCAGGACACCACACCACGGATATCAAGCTTAACCATATCACATTTGTCAATTGAGCTAGGAGTTACAGATGATTGACATGTTTCTAATTCTGGAAGGAAAAAAACACATACCAAAAGCAATGCGTTACGTGTAGCATCTTCAGTTTGAGCATTCCCAAAAACAGTGGTCAAACCGATCACCTCCACTTCAGGACAATGAAATGCCATCAAGATCGCCATACTATCATCTGCATAATCACAAAAAATCCAATTCATATTTCACCAACAAAACCAGTAAACACTTCACAACAAAATTATAATTCAAGCGGTCTTGTCAATCACCGATCTCCGAATACAATGATTTGTTCAAAGTATTTAAAGCTATTTGTTCAAATTCCGCTACGCTTGATAATATTGAATCCAACCACATGATATAATAAGAATTAAGAAACTCCTAATTTTTTTTATTAATTACCTCAAATCTAAACAGAAAATTAAACAATTGAAATATAAAGAGATGAAACAAACCGATCCCAGGGTCAGTATCAATAATAAGCTTCTCCGCCTTATCAAGAACACCATTGACGCCACCGTTACCGATGTTGACTAAACCGCTCATGATTATCAAAATTTTAATTGAATCGAATTGCAAATATGTAAGGATTTAAAAATAAAATGCGGAGAAAGATATATAAGAAGGGTTGAAAGATTATGCGTGTATGTATGTATTTATGTATGTATGATTGAAGATGAATACATACATACACACGCAAAGGGGAAGGAAAATGCAGATAGAGACGATGAAGTTGAAGAATGAATGAAAAATGAATTTGGATGATAATGATGATGATGTTATATATATATGAAAGCTTTTCTCGTCTATGTGTTTTTAACCAATTAGAATTTTACACGTGGTCGATCCATCTTTCTTTTATGAATATCCTTTTTTCAATTCCAATAAATCAGTTGGGAACACCGTGAGATGTCCACTCAATGTCGTTTTTTTCTCTTGGTAAAGTTATGTCATTGTCGTTTTATTTTAGGAAGGAATCAAATACAGTAAATAAACGTTTTTATTGTTCCTTCAAAAGAAAAAAATGTTTTTATTGCATTTTTAATTTAAAAATGCTAACATTCCCTACAAAAATTAATTAAAATGTTAGTACATGGAAAACACTTGGGTATTCAAGAAAAGTATTGGAAACTACTCAAGATTGATAAGCTTCAGAAAAATGATAAGATGGTCTAAAGAAATGTCAAAACTTTAATCATAATATGTTTTGAAAATTGATGGATTCAGCCTTTAACGAGTTTTATCTTCTTATGAATGAATATCACTTTCAACCTTTTATAGTATAATTTGTCTTCTTCTGACCTCGTACAAAAACAAATAAATTCAAATGCAAGGATGCTGTAATATATCATTCCATAAAAAGCAACGAATTTCTCAAGTATTATTTAACGCCATATCCATTTGAGAGGAAGTTTTCAAATCTGAATAACAAAAATTCAAGGAAAACTTTGATGAGCTGATAATCTTCAAACAACATCTTTATTACTTCTTTCCTATTTAAGGACTTAAGGAGTTTGACGAAATTAAGTTACTTTGCATATTTTGCAAGAGACAAAACTCTATCAAATTCAAAACGCATTTAAACACTTAGAAAAATTCTTACAAACTTAACATCTTAGAACTTCTAAAGTATCATAAGTTTATTGTACTTAAAGTTAGTTTACCACTTTATCAGTTCTGCAAGTGGAAACACTTACAAATCTTTTGTAAAATTCTGCTTGTATAAGTCCTTTTGTGTGAGGCAAAGAAGTTTACGACTTATGTGTTGGAGCACTTATAATCTTGTGTGATTATAGTGAAAAAATCTTTAGAAGTGTAAGGGGGCTGAATGAAAGTAACCTCAAATTGTGAGGTGAATTAAAATAAACTTGCTTGTGTTGTCTCTCTTTGACTCTGATTATCTTTCTGTTTTGTTTAAACTCTTAAAAAGATTTTCAAAAAATCAAACACAATTCAACCATTCCTTCTTATGTTTTTCTTACTTTTAGTCGTCGTTGTCAATATCGTACAAACTAAGACATAATTTTAAAGAATGCCCTAGTTGTCTAAAAGAAAACCTAATTTATTATACTTGAAACTCACGTCACTCCATCCACTTCTTGGTAAATTTATCTCTTGGTCTTTCTTCAAAGGCACCTACATGTCAATATTGACTCGAATCCGTACGAATAATCTCAATCATTTGGTGTTATTGAATCGAATCTAATGACTAAATGAGGAATCCAAAATTAAAGATGTAATGTGTTTTTATTTTGAGGAGTGCTAGTAACACTCTTTTTTCAACATTCATTGAAACACTCTCTCTTTTGAAAATGATAACCACGTAAAGTAGTAAAACACACATATGTTTTACCTTATTAAAGAGGGAGCGTTTGAATGAATATTGATAACACTTCTTTTTTTATTTTTACAATAGTTATCTTAAGATCTCATTCAAAGTATATGGAATATTCGAAATATTAATCATAAAAATAATAACAATGTTTTGTATGTTTCCCTTGTCTTGAAAGTTAGAACATTGAAAACATGTACTAAAAAACTGGGAAAAAAATATTCAAGCGTAAATTTAGAATAATTACATTGATTATAGTATTGTTAATTGTATTTATCTTATATTCCAAACCTAACAATTTTAATGTTTTTGTTGTTTATATTCAAGGCCAAAATAGAGTAAATTCGACCGACAAAGCATCATGGTCTTAAAGACTATTTCTTTCCATGTTCATTAGACAAAACAATTTAAACGCTTATACCAAATCATACTAAATAACATATTGGGAATGTTAACTTGTGTCTTATGACACATGTTAAGAAATTTAAAGTGAAAATTTTGTCTAAGATATTATTCCTATATATCTTTCTAGAGATTGAAAATTAGTGTTTTGTAATAAATATTTATCATTTATAGAATCTTTAACCTATGTTCTAAGATCATTCACAATGGAGACCATAAATCATGAGGTCTTAAACGGGCACACATCATTTTTTTATAATTTTTTTAATAAAAGTACTTAATAGGTACCCAACAAAGATCATCTAACAAAAAGTTTAAATGGGTTACACCAATAACTCTTTATCATTTATGTTTCAACAAAACAACTCAACAATGATTATTTTTTAAAAAAGTAATGTGCGATCTACTTAAAGTTGGGGGTCTTAAATGAGACATAAACAAATTCTTTAATAGAAATACTTATTAGATACCTGGTCTTATAAAATCCTTAACACGTATCTAATGGATACAAATTAGCATGATGTGTTATAATCATGCACCACAATTTAAAAAACAGTATAATCATACAGCAAACAGTTGGCCACGTTCGAATCATGATGAGTCAATTAGACATTGAGAGGCCAAATCAATTTTCATCACGTGGGCAAGGATATGTTGGCAAAGAAGCATGAGACTGAGAGGACAACAATGGAAGAAACATATTGTTTACATTTTTTTTTTTAAGAATGAAGAGACACATTGTTTACTATACCCTTCATAATTTTCTCGATGTTACTTGAAATATTTATCTTCTCTATTTTTTATCGTTTCCATTTATTTCATTATCAAAATTTTATAGTTTAAATGCTCTATTAATATCTCAAATTCTAAAATATGTACATTTTTAGATAATTTATTTACTTCAAAACTATAATAATAAACATTTTCATTTTATTTAAAAAATGAAGAGAATCTCAACCTATTTATCATTCTAAAGTCTAAAATAGGATTATGTGCAATCAAATCTGTACTATAATCTAAGGAGTTTGTGGTTTTTTCTATATTCTAACATGTCTCTCTCAATTTTGTTTTTGATTGAAATTTGTACTAAATTGTAAGGATTGATTCTAAAAGTTTTTTGTTTATGACGAAAATTCTCTTAAAGATTAATCTTTTAAATTGAGTAAAATCGCATACACGGTAAAAACTCCCCTTATTTTATTTTTTTGAAAAGAATTGCATTGAATTCTATACCTAACGACAATTGTTGAACCGTATATTGCATTGGATTTTTTCGGGTACATTGTATGCTAAGAGCAACAACATAAATGATATTGATGTCATATTTTCACACAAAAATTATCACATTGAATTTATGGATCCTTTTATACGTAGTTCAATCCTACTTTACATATCGCAACATATAATAGTACTTTTTTGTAACTTCCAATGCTCGACATAATACTTTAACCATTGGCACTTCTTTTGACACGTCACCAGAGACCTTCCCTCAGATAAAATCAGCTATCAGGAAGAAAACTAAAAAAATTAAGAGAGGTCAATATCAATGTCTAAATTAAAAAGTCAAATTACTCTAAAACGCACGTTAAAATCAACAAGAAACGGTAAACCAATGTATTGGTCGCATGCTGAAGCCAATATAATAGTGTTTAAGTTTGCAACCATTTGCTAGAAATACATTTTTAACCATTCACCTCTGAATGCACTTTTCATATGGTTGGTATAAAAATAGTTCACACTAAATTATGTCTCTTTTATAAAGTATAAAATTCAAATAGATTACACCATAAATTTGGTACGTGACATATAGATTTCAACAATCAATATATATATATAAAGCATGCTTAAATATGCAATTGATCACTTCTAAATAAGAGTAATCAGGGGCTGACCCACATAGAGACTATGCATGACTAAAGCTCCACATGCCTTTTCCCTATTTTTGTTGTTGTTATAATAGATAAGGGTCTTGTTAACGAGTGTATCTGGGTACTTTCTAAGGATTTTAAAAAAAGAAATTATTTTATAGAAAAAAGTTAAATATTTCGATTTATGATGCATTGATTGCACATATATTCATAAAAAGTTACCATTGAAAGACTAAAAGAGTGTCCTAGAGACACTCGTTAATATTATTGAATAAATAAAACACAAACGAAGTGGCTTCGGTAAAATAACTATCTCTTTTTCCCTTCCTTCTGCGCCCATGGTATTGACGTGCCTGATATAGATGCACCGTATGCACAAAGGAGAAAGCTAGACAACTTTCTTCAACTTCTAGTGTTTCTAATTTGCATCACTTTAAGAATGATTGTTTGTTTAGTGTATTAGATTTGCACTTGCATGAACTCAATGCTAGGTTTGGTGAAGAGAATACTGAACTTTTACAATGTGTTTCATGCTTGAGTCTCGCAAAGTCATTTGCAACTTTTGATGTGAACAAAGTTTTGAAGGTATCTGAGTTTTATCCAAATGATTTTATAGATGTGCCGGAAGTGGTGTTACACCATCAACTTAAGATTACGTTACAAATGTTCGATCTGACCAAAAATTTGCTAAATTGAAATGGCTTTAAGATCTTTGTGCAAAACTTGTGGAAACAAATAAGTGCAACACATTTGTTATGATTTATAAACTTTTGAAGTTGGTTTTGCTCTTGCCGGTAGCAACTGCAAGTGTTGAACATGTTTTTTTTTTTTTCAGCTATGAAAGTTGTGAAGAGTAACTTATGTAACAAAATGAATGATCAATGGCTAAATGATCGATGACATTTCACATGGAAAGGTTAATCTTCCACCATGGGAAATCTCCCCTTTCCAGAACACCTGTAGGTGCAAAACCTCTCTAATAAAAAAATAAAAAAACTGAAAATAGTTGTTTTTTCTAGTGCACCTCCCTCTGTTTACTATTGCTCCACCTCACTTCTAGACCACATCATTCATTTCCTTCAACCTTCTCTCCAACAGATTAGCGTGTAAAAAAGCATAGACCAGATCATCTTCTTTCTGACTCATAGAATTTTTACTTAGCTGTAAAATCATGTGTATTTTGTCTGATTCCTTTCCTATTTGATTTACTCTTCTTCTAATTAGTTAAGTGACAATAATATAAAATCATTGCTTATCTCTTAATAGGAATATTTTATCTCCTATTTTTATAAGTTTTTAGTTTCAATTTCAATCTAGTTTCCTTTTATGGCAATTACACCGCCCTCCTCTTTCTAATTGGGAAATTTTAATCTGGATTTTTGACCGATCTGCATTTCTCCATGGATGGCCTCACACCAACCGGATCTGACTTCGCTTGGGCTTGGAACGATTTCTGCTTCAGGTTGGCGCAAAGAATGCAGATTCAGTTAGAACTTAGAACTGGTACTGCTTGAAGAAACCATAGTTTGGAAAAATTGGAATTTGAAGAAGGGAAGGGGTTGTATGCAGGTTAGATGGCGGAGATGATGTTTACGGGGAGAGAGAGGAAGTTGCAGGTCCAATGAAGAACACAGGGTTAAACAAATTAAAAACAATTAGTTTTTTTTTTGTTACCTTACATGAGTGTTAGTACAAAAAGAAACAAATTAAAAGAAATTAGAAATGGCTATGACAAGTTAGAATAAAAAATCTCAAAACAAATTGTCAGGCGCATGACTTATTACAAACAAATGAAAAATAAATTGTTGTTTAATAAATTGGTGGGGTTCACTGTTGTGGTTCACAATACCAAAGAACAAGTTACAACCATTAACCGGTCACAAATCTTAGCCATCCAAATTAAAAATTATTAAATCTATGGTTTTGGTTCAACTTTCCCATCATGGAAAAGTGTTAGGCTTTCCCATGTGAAATGCCACCTAAATGATCGTATTGTAACTTATATATAAAAAAGAGATGTTGTTCTAACAATTATCAATTATGTCATTTTAACTCATTTTCAACAAATAAATAACAATAATGTATTGTATCAAACAATATTATTTCATATATTTAATATAGTTTGCATTATTGTTTTTTTAAAATTTTAGTTCTGGTAACTTAGATTTTAGGCCATTCCATATAGATGATTTGTTTTTAACTTTTTTTTTTTCTCGTAATAATTTTTATACTTTTTTCTTTTAAGTATAAAAACTGAAATGGAATAAATTTAAAATGAAACTTCAACAACAAAATAATATTTTTTTAAAGAGCAAAAAAAATTAATAATATATAAAATATATATTAAGAATATAATTAAATAATTTTATTAGAATTAAAAATATTCTTTTATGTCATTTTACATTTATCAGTTAATTGAACCGTTAATTTTATCAAACACTTTAATTAGCTTATCAGCTATAAGTCATCAGTTATCCGCTATAAGCTATCAGTTATCAGCTATAAACTATCATCTATCAGCTATCTTTACCGAACATAACCAATATATGCTATTTCCACTCCTATTGTTCAGCATGCATAACGTCCTTTTATTGAAAAGACTTTGTTTGTAAAAAAAATAAAAGAAGCTAGCCCAAGAAGCCTCTCCATCCAATTTCAAAATGAGATTTCCTTCATGAAGCTAAAGAACCGTTTTTATCAAATGTTGTGCTTTCACTTTCACTATTAAGTATTTGGTATTTAGTGTTCAGATTCTCATCCTCAATAGTAGCTGATGTAGGAACTGATTTCTTCTCTCTGATAGAATACATTTCAATAGTTAGTAACATGATTTTTTGTTGTAACAATGAATTAGTGATAGTTACAATTATAAAGGCACTATAATCAAAACATAGCTTATAATGGCCAAATGTAAAAAAACAAACATACGTGTAGAATAAATGATGAGACCAATGCCCACAACTAAAAAGGAAACGAAGTACAACCAATCCACCTGAAATATTAACACTTTGTGATCACATTGTAATGAAAATCAATATCATCAGATTTAGATTTTCAACAGCAATGGCGATGTCACATGCAAATGACTATTGGAAATTAATACCTTCTGGTGATTAATTAAAACTCTAAAAACCACTGTCCACATATCAGATGTTAGAAGAGAAAGATTAAACATTGCTGATCCGCTCAACTGCATGAGACAAAATCTCACTCAAATTCCATTACACTAATTAAAACTAAATATATTTTTATTCCCTATAAAATATTTTCTGATTAAGTATTTATGTCCAATTTAGTGCATGTATAAGAGTGGATTATCCGAAATCACATTGAACCACCGTAATTTTGCAGAAATTATGTAATTTTTGTATATTGATTCACCCTGATTTCAACAAATCTACCACAATACTAGATATTATTTAGTGACTAAATATCAATCAAAATATTTGTAGAGACTAAATTTGATAGATGACATTTTATAAGGATTAAAAGAAAATTTAGCACTTCTATCTATATAATTGAGCTAAAATTATCACATGTGACCAAAGCCAAATGTTTTAAATTTTGAGAAGATTGGAAAAAAAATCAAAACAGCATTGCCACATTGTCACAAACAAATCCATTAGAAGGAAACTAACCTTTAGAACAAAAGGAGCAAGTGAGTAAAACATGAAGCTTGACACACCATAGCCAACAAAAGCAAGTACCTGTTAAGGAATTTAGATATCTACTATAAACATTAAACCATGCAAAAATATGAATTTTCAATGTTCTGTTATTAACAAACAGAAATTTGAAGTTAAATACACAAATATGAAATACCTAAAATTATATGAGAATTGACCACTTACAATATCTGCAGACCATTTGATTGATTTCAGAGTCTTCAATTCTAAAACAGATCTATGAAATAATGTAGTAAAGGAACCAATCAAAATTATAAGACAGAAAAGTAAGTTAAATTAGAATAATAGTATTTGGTAATTGCCAAGTAACAAAAAACGCTAAGAAGGATACACTTCAAAAGCAGTAACTAGGAATCCATAAACACCAAGCATTGTAACGGTTTCAACACGGTCTTTTTTCTTAACACAAAATTCCTGCATTTTGTTAGATTGAAAACAAGTTAAATTAGATTTTGTTCTGCAACAAATGGTTTTATAATTACTAGCGTCAAGATGGACACACGTAAAATTTGTACCAAATAATTTGTCCTACCTCAACAACATTGCTTATTGCATAGAAAACTGTCCCTACAATAACAAGTACATCACCCAAGATAGTTTTTGATCCACCTGAAAATTGTAATTAGGACCAGAATCCTTGCCATGAATAATTCTCAAATTAATTGATTAAAATTTTGAACCTAAACAGGTCGAATAAATGAATGTCACCTCCACCACCACCATCCCAAGTGTCAGAAAGTAGGACTAAAGAGAGACCAAGTACACAGAGTGTTTCTCCACCTAACTGCCATAGGGAATATCTTGTGGCAAAGAAGATCCATGTGAGTAGAATTACCCAAGGTACAGTCCAATAATGTTACACTAGTAACTGAAGTATACTGATATGCTTTGATAACTGCATACAAAGCAAAAATTAATTAAAAAATATGTAGCTAATTACAATATTAATTACTTTTTTCTAATCATAACTCCAATTTCAAATTACTCAGTCTCATGGCTAGGGATAAATACATGAAATGATTGATATATAATAGATAGAATAACACTACAGTACTTACCCAAATAAGACCCCTGAGCATCAGCAAAACCCAGTAACAAATACCAATACCAAGAAACCTGCATAGCAAGGACACATGTAATGCTAGATATGAAAAAACGTAACTCCAATAGTGTAAATTCAGTTGCAGAAGATATTGAATAAGAAATAAAATGAAGATACGTACAAGAGGTTTTTGTTGCCTATAAAGCAATATGCTTCCATAAACCAAAGCTAAAGATTCATATGTAAACAGGCTCTGAGTTAAAGGTGTATCAACACCTATATATATCAATAATCAATTCACGTGAATCATTTTGAGACAAGAAAAAATAGTAGTAGAACATACTTACTTATGGCCCATACTAATAAATTATAGGTAAAGACAATTATGGCAAAATACTCTTGTAGCTCTTCAATAATCGAATTCAATTACTACTTGGAAAGTGATTGTTAATGTGAGGGATGATGTCAAGGATAAGATTAACTAGGTTATTCAGGATGCATGGTCATGATGCTAGGTTTTCGAACGATTTATGGACTGGGGGTTGCAGGAGCCTTCACTCTTACCTACCCGAAATTATTATTCCTCAAGGAAATTATTCCAAGTTCTAATGGTTACTTGGAATTGGGACATGATTGGTAGATATTTTCCTAGTGGGATTTGTGGAGTCTTTATTCAAAATGGTAATTTTACTATAAAAAGTGATTTTAAGTTTCTTTATACACCTTTCAAAAAAGTTTCTTTATACTCTTAGGAGAAATAACTGGGTGACATTGGCATTTAATGTTATTAATATCTTTAGTTTAATTGAGAGACAATAATGATGAATGATTCCTTAAAAAAAAAATGATGATAAATGATTAAAATAAATTATTTAAATGAGTGAGAATGAATAATTACCACTCTAGACCGTATTTTGGATAAATTTGAAGTTGGAGTCGTACTACCCCCTTCATATGTAAACTAACCTATAATAGATTTCGAATGTCACTCTAAAGGGATTTGAACTGAAAATTTGTCCTTGAAGCAAGTTCAGTTTTTAATCATTGGAGCAAGTTCTTTAATCTAAGATCTTGCTCCATATGAGTGGTTAAACTAGAACATTTTCGGTCTTTACAATGATATATAGTCTGTTTGCTATGTGTTTACAATGATATATAGTCTATTTGCTATAGTTTTTTTTAAGAAAAAATTACTTTTTTTTTTAAATAATCACTTTTAAGAGTATTGCATTCGTTTGTTACAGTTTTTTAAAAAAAAAATCAGAATTTAAAAAAAATCTAAAAACAACTTCAAATGAGAAAATGTTAAGAACAACTTCTCAAAAAATAGATTTATTTTAGAGAGAGAAAATATAGATCAAAAGATTCAACTAATTTTGTAACAGAAAATCGCGTTTATATAGCTGGATCCAAACAAAAAAAAAGTGATTTTTATTAAAGTAAACAAACGCAAAATAGATTTTCATTTTTCATTTTTTTTGACGTGAGATTTTAATTTTTCATAAAATCTCAATAAAATAATCTCTAAATTATTTTACGGTAAAATCACTTTTATTTTAATTTGTAACAATAAACTCATAATACTACTTTTTATGTAACTTCTAATGCACGAGAGAATACATTAACCATTGGCACTACTTTGACACGCCACCAGAGACCCTCCCTCAGATAAAACCAGTTATCACGAAGAAAAACTAAATTTTTTTAAGAGTGGTCAATATCAGCTTCTAAATTAAAAAGTCAAATTACTCTAAGACGCACGTTAAAATCAACAAGAAACGGTGAACCAACGTATTAGTCGCGTGCTTAAGCCAGTATAATAGTGTTTAAGTTTGCAACCATTTGCTAAAAATACATTTTTAACCGTTCACTTCTCAATGCACTCTTTCATATGGTTGGTTTTAAAACAGTTCACACTAAATTATGTCTCTTTTATAGAGGATAAAATGATAAAATTTAAATAGACGGTTACACCAAAAATTTGGTAAGAGTGATATTTTTTGAACAAACAAAAATGAGATATATATTAACAATGCCATAGCAGTCCCATCAGTACAAGGTGTACCAAGGAGACTACGAAACGAGAATCAACTGTTCACAAGTATTACAACAAAAGGTTACCCAATGCCTAAACACGACAAAGGGTCCGAGAACCACATCTGATCGCCAAACATAAAACCAGCCCCTTTGGCTTTCAGCCACCACAAGGAATAATATTTTACTTTATCTAATAATTGAACTATGAAGCTTTCTTTTTGCTTAAAGAGCCTATTATTTCGTTCATTCCATAGAACCCACATCGTAAGTAACCAAATAAGCTGAAAAAATGATCTTTTCGATTTCAAGCCACCTGCATAGTATTAAAAATGGACGCAATGGGTTGAAATATCACAATGGTCAACACCATCAAAGCCAATCCAAGACCTCACTAAATGCCATAAGGAACCAAACACTCTGCAAGACAGAAACAAATGGCGAGCATCTTCCACAGCCCCACACCCTGACACACATAAGCACGCCTCTGTAGCCAATATGCCACGATTTGCTAAATTAGACTTTGTAGGAAGCCGATCACGTAGCAATCGCCAAGCAAAAATAGACACCTTAAGCGGAACATGTTTGTGCCAAATCAAATCATCACAAAGCCTGTCTTACTGAACAGCCTGAGTAGTAAGCAAAGCATACGCACCACGAACAGTATACCCACGACTCGGGTCCGGTTGCCACTGCCACACATCATGAGTAGTAAGAGTGATATTGATTTCAACAAAATATATATATATATATATAATTATGCAACTAATCACTTCCAAATAAGAGTACCTTAGATTTTAGTCCATGTAATTTCAAATTCTTTCGGTATATATATAAAAAGCATTGCTATTTAGAGTGAACCATGCGTGTACGAGAAACGACGAAAGCATAATTGAATTACATAACTTGCATCATTTGAATAGAAAGGTAATGCATATAGCTCCTATTTGCCGGAATACACGGGTGTTGGAGTTAAAAATTAATTTTTAATAATAAAAAATAAAAATTCAACACTTCCACTGAGTGGAATACAAGGGTGGTTTGTGCTTCGTCAAATTTCGTTTTGGTTTTGTCGCACTACCAAGCATTGTAGTAGGCTTAAAACCATCTTTACGTGATGTGATGTCTTTTTCTTGCAAAAAAGAAGTGAAATTTACTCTTCTCACTTTAAAATTTGCTCATTTCCACCTCAATTTTTCAAAAAAAAATCTCAGCGTAAGTTATTTCATGCTCGGTGCCTAACGTGAGTTAACTTGCGCTGAAACTCTGCATGAATTAACTTGCGTTGCGATTCTTTCCTGTATATGGGTCAACGCAAGCAATTCACACTTCAAACACATTTATTTCCCTCTTCACCTCCAAAAACTCAAAAAGCGTGAAAATTTGATGGAAAATCTTGGTTACAAACCATTGGAAAAAGTTATGAAGCAAGTTTCTATGCTCATCAAACGTCAGAAAATAGGTAACACATCATCTAACTTATTTCATGTATTGATGCTAGAACTCAGCATGAGTTAACTCACGTTGGTACTGAGCAGAAGTTAACTTGCACCGGAGTTCAACAAAAATTAACTCAAGCGGGCACCGAACAGAAGTTAACATGTGTTGGGGTTAATTGTGGAAGTTTGGGGCAGAAAGGAGCAACTTTGAATGAGAGAAGAGTAAAATTCCAAAAGAGTCCCGTTTTTATTAAAAAGGGCTTTCCCTGACTTATTTAGCTAATCTGACTTAAATATAATATATGCTATTTACACCCCTATTGTTCACCATGCATAACATCCTTTTATTTAAAAGACTTTTTTTGTAAAAAAAAAAAATAGATAAAAGAAGCTAGTCCAACAAAGCCTCTCCATCCAATTTCAAAATGAGATTTCCCTCATGAAGCTAAAGAATCGTTTTGATCAAATGTTGTGATTTCACTTTCATCATTAAGTATTTGGTATTCTATGTTCAGATTCTCATCCTCGGTAGCACCTGATGTAGGAACTGATTTCTTCTCTCTGATAGATTACACTCCAATAGTTAGTAACGTCATTTTTTTTTTTGTAACAATGAATTAATTATAATTAGAACTATAAAGGCACTATAATCAAAATTTAGCTTATAGATGGCCAAATATATATAAAAAACAAACATACGTCGTAGAATAAATGATGAGACCAATGCCCACAACTAAAAAGGAAACGAAGTACAACCAATCCACCTGAAATATTAACACTTTGTGATCACATTGAATGAAAATCAATATCATCAAATTTAGATTTTTCAACAACTATGGCGATGTCACATGTAAATAAATAATGGAAATTAATACCTTCTGGTGATAAATGAAAACTCTAAAAACCACTGCCCACATATCAGATGTTAGAAGAGAAAGATTAAACATTGCTGATCCGCTCAACTGCATGAGACAAAATCTCACTCAAATTCCATTACACTAATTAAAACTAAATATATTTTTATTCCCTATAAAATATTTTTTGATTAAGTATTTATGTCCAATTTAATGCATGTATAAGAGTGGATTATCCGAAATCACATTGAACCACCGTAATTTTGCAGAAGTTATGTAATTTTTGTATATTGATTCGTCCTGATTTCAACAAATCTACCACGATATTAAATATTCTTTAGTGACTAAATATCATTTAAAATATTTGTAGAGACTAAATTTGATAGATGACATTTTATAGAGATTAAAAACAAATTTAGCACTTCTATCTATATAATTGAGCTAAAATTATCACATGTGACCAAAGCCAAATGTTTTAAATTTTGAGAAGATTGGAAAAAAATCAAAACAGCATTGCCACATTGTCACAAACAAATCCATTAGAAGGAAACTAACCTTTAGAACAAAAGGAGCAAGTGAGTAAAACATGAAGCTTGACACACCATAGCCAACAAAAGCAAGTACCTGTTAAGGAATTTAGATATCTACTATAAACATTAAACCATGCAAAAATATGAATTTTCAATGTTCTGTTATTAACAAACAGAAATTTGAAGTTAAATACACAAATATGAAATACCTAAAATTATATGAGAATTGACCACTTACAATATCTGCAGACCATTTGATTGATTTCAGAGTCTTCAATTCTAAAACAGATCTATGAGATAATGTAGTAAAGGAACCAATCAAAATTATAAGACAGAAAAGTAAGTTAAATTAGAATAATAGTATTTGGTAATAGCCAAGTAACAAAAAACGCTAAGAAGGATACACTTCAAAAGCAGTAACTAGGAATCCATAAACACCAAGCATTGTAACGGTTTCAACACGGTCTTTTTTCTTAACACAAAATTCCTGCATTTTGTTAGATTGAAAACAAGTTACATTAGATTTTGTTCTGCAACAAATGGTTTTATGATTACTAGCGTCAAGATGGACACACGTAAAATTTGTACCAAATAATTTGTCCTACCTCAACAACATTGCTTATTGCATAGAAAACCGTCCCTACAATAACAAGTACATCACCCAAGATAGTTTTTGATCCACCTGAAAATTGTATTTAGGACAACATTCTTGCCATTAACAATACTCAAATTAATTGATTAAAATTTTGAACCTAAACAGATTTAATAAATGAATGTCACCTCCACCACCACCAACCCAAGAGTCAGAAAGTAGGACTAAAGTGAGACCAAGTACACAGAGTGTTCCTCCACCTAACTGCCATAGGGAATATCTTGTGCCAAGGAAGATCCATGTGAGTAGAATTACCCAAGGTACAGTCCAACAGTCCAATAATGTTACACTAGTAACTGAAGTATACTGATATGCTTTGATAACTGCATACAAAGCCAGAACATAACGCTAAATCAAAATTAATTAAAATTCACATTTAAAAAGATTATCTAACTTCTAAACTAATGGTTTTAATTTTGGTTGCTCAACCCTTAATATTGAAATGGTTGATAGATAGAATAACACTACTTACCCAAATAACACCCCTGAGCATCAGCAAAACCTAGTAACAAATACCAATACCAAGAAACCTGCAGAGTAAGGACACATGCAATGCTTGATATTAAAAAACTCCAATAATATAAATTCATTTGCAAAAGATATTGAATAAGAAATAAAATGAAGATACTTACAAGAGGTTTTTGATGCCTATAAATCAATATGCTTCCATAAACCAAAGCTAAAGATCCATATGTAAACAAGCTCTGAGTTAAAGGTGTATCGACACCTATATATATTCATTGTGGGGAGAAACATATAGCTGATAATCAATTCATGTGGTCGTTTAAAAATACATATAGCTGATAAAATCCAGGAAAAAAATAACAGTAAAAATACCAAATTGGGCTATGAGAGAAGAAGTAATGCTCATGAGAGCAAGTAAGAAAGAAACTAGTTGGCCAAGAAGTAGTATGCCAAGGACTTGTAAAGTTGCAGTGCTGCTCCAGCAAGTTCTCATGGTAGTCCAATCCATTATTGAAATATGTCCAATATGTTATTTCTTTGTTAATCAATTTCATTTTATTATAACAACAATGGATTTGACAAATCAATAATTGATGATGGAATTTGAAGTTTGGATATAGCTACCGTTCTTAGTATTTGAATTGAACGGTGGGAGCAGTGTGAAAATGATTGGTTAAAGTATTAAAATAGGTAACTTTACAACAAAAGTTGTGTAACTATTACTAAAACAAAAATAAAATTAGAAACAGGTTAGAAAAAAACCATAAATAAATATCCTTACACCGTGCTTAATTTGTTTGGATGGCATTGTGCTTAATTAGAGTTTAATTTTTATACATAATTTTGAGAAGAAAAAAATTAATACATACTACTTTTGGCCCAAACTAATAAATTATGGGTAAAGATGATTATGGCAAAATTCTCTTGTAGCTCTTCAATAATTGAAATCAATTACTACTTGGAAAGTGATTGTTAATGTGAGGGATGATGTCAAGGATAAGATTAACTAGGTTATTCAGGATGCATGGTCATGATGCTAGGTTTTCGAACGATTTATGGACTGGGGGTTGCAGGAGCCTTCACTCTTACCTACCCGAAATTATTATTCCTCAAGGAAATTATTCCAAGTTCTAATGGTTACTTGGAATTGGGACATGATTGGTAGATATTTTCCTGGTGAGATTCGTGAAATCTTTATTCAAAATGGTAATTTTATTATAGAAAGTATTTTAAGTTTCTTTGTACACCTCTCAAAATGTCTTTAAATGAATCAAATAAATTATTTAGATGAGAGATGACGGATGGTTAAGAAAGAAATAGAAACAAAGATAATAATGACACGCAAATACAACTCTACTCATAATCATATAACTACTACTCTTGATTTTGGAATGGTACTACTCCCTTCATATGGAAACTAACCCATAATAGACTTCTTACTTAATGATGAATGTCACTCTGAAGGGATCTCAGATGAAAATTTGTCTTTGATGTCTCAATTGACCAAAAATTGTTATGTCACATGTTGATACACCGTGTAAAGGTTAATTTTTTTGGTCAAATGTTATTAGACTTGATTATTGGAGCAAGTTAATTTTGTTAATCATTGAAGCAAGTTCTTTAAAGGTTAAATTGTATTTTTGGTCCTCTAACTATTTAGGTAGTATCGCTTTGGTCCTTTAATTAAAATTTGATTTATTTTAGTCCCTTAACTTCTCTATATTACACATTTTAGTCATTTCCGTTAGTTTTAATTCAAACACATTAGGTTTTCTTCATTTTCTTCTGGAATTTTTCTGGGATTCTTGTTGTTGAAGGTTGATGTAGATGATATGAAGATGAAAAAGAGGAGAAGAAGATGAAGAAAATCTAACGTTTTTGAATTAAAACTAACAGAATGGACCAAAATGTGGAACGGAGAGAAGTTAAGGGATTTTAATTAATGGACCAAAGCGATACTACCTAAATAGTTAAGGGACCAAAAATGCAATTTAGCCTTCTTTAAATATACGGTTGTCTCATAAGTTGTCACATTCAATTAAGTCCGAAAACTGTAAGGTAACACATAAAAAATAAAAACATCAAAAATTTAATGAAATTGTAAGAAATGAAATTGGGGGATTATGATAGTAAACACTGCTTATTAATAGAAATTGAGCATTTTTGTGTCAATAGATAAAAAGTAGACTAAAGTGAATTTTTCCCCCCTAACTTTCAAAAACTTGCAATTTTGACCTCCTAGGCATAAAAACTACAATTTTGGTCCCCTAAGATTTAGCCCCTTTGCTACTTTGATATTTTTTGCCAATTTTGACCGGTCAATGCCTATGTGGCATGTCACGTGTGTAATTAATGAATTAAAAAAAACCATATAATCATTTTTTAAATTAAATAAATTAAAAATGAAATTAAAAAAATCAGGAAAAAAAATTAAAAATACAAGGAGATGAAGAAGGAGAGGCACATATCATCTTCTCCCCATATTCATCATCACCAGTACCACCATCCACCATCTTCTAATATTCATTATCACCATTCATCCTCGTCACCAACACATATAATCTACAAACTCTTAACTTTCTTGTTCTTTTTGTTCTAATTTCATCCCACTTGCAATTTAAATCCAACACTAACACCGGTTCCACTTTGTGGCATTGCAAACACAACAACAACAACACGAACAATTCTCTTCTTCAAATCTTCAGACTCTGCTTTTTTTCCTAGCATAATGCAATTCATGTGCAGAAACACCAGAATCCTTTCTTCTAGGCCTCGGAATCTCAAAGGATCTAAACGGTGATGATGAACCTTTTCCTTCTTCAGATAATTTCTTGTTGTATGAAACAGGGAATTTCTGAATGAATCTTTGTTTGTTCCTCTTCCTTCTGATGCACTACGAAACAACAAAAAAATCCCTCTATCTCCATATTCTAGAACTCTTGGACTAAGAAACGGTTTGAACAGATTCAATAGAATCCTCTTTATTAATCTGTGATTGTTTATGTTGTTGTTCTTCAACCCATGTGTATTGTTTCGGTGAAGATTGAGACAAAAGAGTTTGTGCTTGGTGATTTTCTTCGGTGAAGGTTGAGGATAGACGTTGTTGATTCATCGGTCAGATAAGAGAGCGGAGAAGTATTTCGCGCGGCGGAGGATGTCAGAGTGGAGGTAGACATGGAGATCAGATATTGGCGCAGAGTCGACGTAGATGGAGGAGGGAGATTCCGGGCGGGGTGATGGTGTCGGTGAAGAGACACAGGATTACGTATATAGTGGAGGCATTGTTGAATAAGAAGGAGGAGGTGTCCCCGGCGGTGGTGGTCGGAAGTGACAGTGGGTAATTTGAGAGGAAGAGATGAAAAAGAGGAAATAAAAGATTGAGGGATTTGAATTTTATTTTTAATTTTTTTAATGTCATTTTTCATTTATTTAATTTAAAAAATGATTATATGGTTTTTTTTAATTTATTAATTACACACGTGGCATGCCACGTAGGCATTGACCGGTCAAAATTGGCAAAAAGGATCAAATTTTAAAAGGGGTTAAATCTTAGAGGGCCAAAATTGTAGTTTTTGTACTTAATGGGTCAAAATTGCAAGTTTTTGAAAGTTTAGGGTGGAAAAGTGCACTTTAACCTAAAAAGTAATAACACGTAAAAGAAATTCAATTTTAGTAATAAGACTATTTTTTTTGACAAAAGAAATATGACTATTTAAATGAAGGAATTTAGGGTTTTCCAATCTTTTTAAATGAATTTGGGGTTTTCCAATCTTTCGTTGAACACACATTTTTAGAATTTTCTATGCTTTATTTTGAATTAGTTATTGGGTCTTGGTCCAATGTGTGTTTCATTTCTCAGCTTGACATTGGTTTAGTCTTTCACATAATTAAAAAAAACGATTTATGTTCTTCCCCTGCACAAAAGATTCGCGCCCAACATGATTTCCAATTTTATCCCTGCGCTACTTAACTCACGCAGTGTGAGTTAAGTCACGCAGAGTTACTGTTTTCGTACAAAACCCATCAGTCCATACTCCAAACACCATTTTCTTTCCATCCACCTTCAAAAACCCAAAAAGTGCGAATTTTTGGGTCAAAATCATCATCCCAAATCATTGCAAATCGTCAAGAAGAAAGTTTATACGCTCATTAAGCACCAAATATCAGGTATTGTATCATCAAAATTCATCTCATTTTGCTGGTTTTTGTGCTTGGTTCGTCTGGTTTTCGTAGGCAGTAGGGCTTGATGTGCAAGTGTTAAAGGATGCGTGACTTAAGTAACGTAGGAGTTAATGTGTTGCGTGACTTAAGTCACGCCACTGTACAGTCCTATTTTTTGAATTTTTGGCGCCACTTTTGTTCTTGGTTAGCTTGTTCCACAAATAATTTATTTATTCTTCCTTTGTAATTTTTTGTATTCAATAGATATATAGTGAGGTGGTTGACAATGTCGCGGGTGATGACGTTGAACCGAAACCGGCCAAAAATGAAGCTTCCGGCGATGTCAAACTAACCGTTAATGTGAAACCGGTTAAAGTCAAAATTCCATTTCAAGCTCGCATTGGTAAAATTGAAGAACCTAAACCAGTACCTATCGGTGTTGTTTGCGAAGCTCGCGAAACCACCTCGTTTTTTTACAACAAATGCAAGATGGAGAGAGCGAGAAGAGTTACTTGCTTGGGTTCGTCGACAAGGGGGTAAGAGCCAAATTTAGTGTTTGTATAGATAAATCCCTTTTAAAAAGGTCGCACTTGACGGTGCAATGTGAAAGGAGTGGGATATACAAGTCATCTAAGACGAGGAAGAAACCGAACCTTGAAGGCATCGGCTCAAGGAAATGTAATTGTCCGTTTAGGTTGAATATTTCTTTGATAAAGATACCAATGATTGATGGCTTGCAATGCTTTGTGGAATGCACAACCATGACTTGAATGAAAAGTTATTCGGACACCTTATTGCGGAGGAGAGGAAAAAAGTTATCAACATGATTAAGAGCTTGACGGTGCCTCGAAATATTCTCACCAATTTGAAGCAAAATTACAAAGAAAGTGTGAAAACTATCAAGCAAGTGTACAATGTGCGAACAAGATGGCGTAAGGGGGAAAGAGGTAACATGACGGAGGTCAATTAAATTTCTCAACACTTTTCCGACCGTTTTGGTCATGGACTCCACTTACAAAACCAACAACTACTGAATATCGTTGTCTGAGATAGTTGGTTGCACATCTACAAAAATGACGTATTCAGTTAGTTTCACCTTTCTTCACTTTGAACTAGAGGATAACTTTACCTGGACACTTATGATGGTGAAAGGTCTTTTGTCCTCGAAAGACAACATGCCTAAGGTGATTGTCACCGACAGAGATGGTGCTTTGATGAATACCGTTGGCACAACTTTCCCTAATACATACACTATGCTTTGTTTTTTTTTCATATTTGAGAGAATGTAAGGGCTAAGTGCATCACGGATTGTAGAGTTAACCCATAGCCTCTTAAGGGTGCAAAAGTTGACAAGAAAGAATTGAAGAAGAACAAGGTGAAGAATAGAGAAGTTGTTGAGAAAGTCGTGATCGCTTGGAGAGAGTTGGTCGAATATCCTACGAGGAATCATATGTAAGTAACTTATTGAAATTTAAAGAGGTATGCATGCCATTTCAGGAGTTCATAACATATGTTAAAACCACGGTTTTGAACCTTAAGGAAAAATTTGTGAGGGCATGGACGAATAAAGTCTTGCATCTAGGGTGTATAACCATCAACATTGTTGAATCGGCTCATGGAGCGTTGAAAAAAATATTTGAGGAGTAGCGTGGGTGATTTGGCATCATGTTGGGATGAAATAGACAAGATGTTGGCCGTGCAATTTGGTGAGATACAATGAAGTTTTGGGAGGAACAAAACGGTCTTGGAACACAAATACAAAAAAATCAAGATGATAAGAGAGTTGGAGGGTTATGTATCTAGACGCGCATTGAAATTTTCTATGATGAATTGAAACGCTCCAAGACATTCACCTTTGAGAAGGAAGATTGTGGTTGTGTGCAAAAGACATCGTATTGGTTACCTTGTGTGTGTATTATTGCCATGAAGAGCAAGCAAAAATTGCCTCTTGTCTTGGATGATATATACCCTCATTGGAAAATGTTAAGTGTACAAGGAGAAGAGATTGATGATATTTTTCCGTGGTGGAAGAGTGGAATGTCATTCAAAAATGTCTCAAGACAATCCCTTACGATATGAAACTCTACATCAGAGAGATGATGCGTCAAATAGCCTTTCCGGAAACCACAAATTTGTGTCCACCTTCAAAAAAGACGGTAAACAAGGGAGCACCTAAAAGGAAGATGACTACACTCAAAGTTTCATCAACGGGTCGAATCCCCTATAGGTGGGAGACAATTGATTCTCAAAATCCGGATAGTCAACCTTACCAACCCAAGAGGTCACTTTCAAAGAGGAAAGATGCACGCCTTGCCACTTACTCCTGCTCACAAGCTTCATCCTCTACTTCAAAACCGTTTCGGAACATCCTATACATTTCACAAATCCCAAATCTCATGAGACCTTTTGTTGAAGAAATTATGAATGTTAAAGGGGATGGTCATTGTGGGTTCCGGGTTATAGCTAGGCACTTGGGGATAGATGAGGAAGATCGTGTATTGGTTCGTCAATCACTTATTCATGAGTTGAGAAATCATAAGAGTGACTACATGCCGATATATGACACAGAGGAGTGTTATAACAAAATCTTGAATGGTTTACACCCTCCAAAATATACAATTGGTATTGCACCGGTAGATAAGTGGTTGATCACTCCGGATATGTGTCACATTATTGCTACTTGCTACAATAGAGTCATTGTTCTATTGACTTTGCCTAAAATGAGTGGTGTATATGTGAGACATATTTCCCAATCTGAAGTACTCCACCACTTAATCCACATGCCAACATCATGTGTCTTTGCTTAATTCCCGATCACTATCTTCATGTTATTTTGAAGGAAGGGTGTATGTTACCACCGAGTTGTACGGAGTGGATGTCCAATTGGTGAGGCGGATAAATGACATTTTGAGTTTTTGGATAGACAAAATGCATTTAATGAATTCATGTCTAAGGAGCCGAAGCCACAAAAGAAACCAACAAATGAGCACAATTCAATTGTTTGTGATAATACTCCCACTCTGCAAAAAATGGAACAACAATTTGAAATCATGGAAGACATGAAAGAAGAGGAAAATTTAGGAATGTCATTAGACCTCTTAGATAGGTTATAGTTTATGACACTTTTTGGTCGGTCAGTGTTCGTCCTATTTTTTAGTGGTATTACACCCGGTGTATTTTTGGGTGGCAGATTATGTAATTTGGATATTTGTGGTCAATATGTAACTAATATTATATATTATATATTAAATGAAATTAATTATTTTTTGGGTGGTCTGTTATGTCACACCAATTATTGCTCGCATTACTTTGTCACTAATTATTCAACTATTTATTTTATGTCATTTCTCTCATATTTGATTTTCATTATATTTTTTGAAGTGAAACATATCTGAAGATGAACAAGATCCAGTTAAATTTCATGTCTGTTATGTAAATGTGCAAATGAAGGCTAGGTTCTTTGTAAACCCCCACCGACAAGTTGGACGAGTTGAAGATAAAAAATAGAGTCATTATAGCGTGAGTTACACATGCGCATGTTAAGTGTTAGTTAAGTAGCGCATAGTTTTACACTTGCGCTAGTTACCTAACACAAGGGCATTTTAGGCATGGTTGCAAGACCTGAGTGTTTTGTGCATGAGAAATAGCATAAATAAAAAAATTAATGATTTCTCAGCTTGACATTGCACCTTCATGTTTTTGTTGGTCTAAGTTTATATTTATCTCTTAATCATTGTGGAATATTTTTTTTTAAAGTATAAGCATTAACAAATTTAATACTTTTCCTCAAAGATAAAAAAACTTATAAAAAACAAAATTATCCTTAAAAAAACAAAATTAATGTAAAAATGATTTCTTAATTTTGTATTTTTAGAATGAAGACTTACAATTTTTTTCTTCATAAAACAAGTTGAAAGATCAAAGAAACACTAAAATTCACACATTCAAATTCAATGAATGCAATGACCCGTTTTTGTTAATGAAAATTTTGTTTACTTTATTTTCTCTTCTAACTTCTCAACCAAGTACTTTGCCGATAATCTTGTTCCCATCACACCACTCGATAGATAGGAACGACCCCACCAACCTCCCACTCTCCAACTTGGTGCCACGCCTTCTCTCCATAGATGCATCCACTGCAACTCTATTTTTTTTCTCATTAGATATTAAAACAAAAATTAATTTATTTAAAAGTATTCTAATCTTTTTTTTATATAAGTAAAATAAAAGTCAAATTCTTGACCAAAAAAAGTCAAATAATTAAATGTATTTGATGTAAATTATTAACCAAATACATTAACATTCATAAAAAAATTAATATTGTTTAGTTTTTTTCTTCTTATATTTGAAATTAGATGTATCTAGTTTTAATTATTAACCACATACATAAAAAATAAAAAGTATAATTACGTCTAGTTTCATTGGATGATAAATAAGAAACTACTATTTAAATACATCCTAAGCCGCTACGTTCTTCACCACCACAGCACTGCCGTCACAGCCAGCCTGTCTTTTGTTCTAATCCCATACATTAAATAATTTACCTTATTTTAATTAACCAAATTAAACACTAATCCTCAAACACAACTGTTCATTCTTATTCTATTAATTAACTAATATTTTCTTTGAAAACGATCATAACAATTTGTCCCCTTTCGCCGTTTCTTCCTCTCTCTCTCTCTCTCTCTTCAATAACCTTTCCGACTCTGTTATCATCATTCTTTCTCCTCCTTTTCCCTTTCCCTTATCTCTTCTTTCTCAATTTCGTCAACAACTCCTTCTCTTCAATCAGGTACAATCTTCTCTTCTAACAATTTCTCACCAATTCATAACAATCTTTTCAATCCTGTATTATAATTCGATTATGTTTTACTATTTTGAAATATTTTAAGATTCATCGTTTCAATTATTCCTTGAATTTTCTTGGAATCTAAACGCGTTGTGAAATTGAATATTCATCGTTGTTGAAATTTACGCAGGTTAAGAATCTTTTCATCTGAAACAACAGATCTATCACCATCTATGGCGGAAGAGCACCGATGTGAAACTCCAGAAGGCCACAGACTCTGCGCAAACAACTGCGGCTTCTTCGGCAGTTCAGCTACGATGAATCTCTGTTCAAAATGTTACAGGGATATCCATTTGAAGGAACAAGAACAAGCCAAAACCAAATCAACAATCGAAACGGCTCTTTCCTCAGCCTCCGCTTCCACCGCCGTGGTAGTTGCTGCTTCGCCGGTTGCGGAAATCGAATCTCTCCTTCAACCTCAACATCAACATCAACCACCGGCGTTGACCGTACCGTCGATCGTGCCTGAAGCATCGGACAATTCACAAGGTCCGGTTCAAACAAACCGATGCGGAACATGTAGAAAGCGGACCGGGTTAACCGGGTTCAAGTGTAGATGTGGAATCACGTTTTGTGGGACCCACAGGTATCCGGAGAAACATGAATGCGGTTTTGATTTCAAAGCGGTAGGGAAAGAGGAGATAGCGAAAGCGAATCCTGTGATCAAAGCTGATAAGCTCAGAAGAATTTGATTTGATCTCGGCCGTTGGATGAATGAGAAGTTGATCTGATCCGTTTGTTGCGTACCTACTCATACGAATCATGCATGATATTGCAACGCTAGCTTGATGAAATGAAATGTATAAAATCTTTATCTATTTAAAAAAGGTTGAATAAGTCTTTTTTATTATTTATTTTACGTGGCTTTTGCTTTGTAGTAAAGGAAGAAAAAAAAAAAGTGATTTTCTTTTGTTGGATGGAATTGAAGATTTTAAGTCCCACGCAAGCGCGTTTGGAAATTATTATGGTGTGGTCCAAATGTAAAGCGTTGCCGTTTAATTTAATATTCTACTAGTTTAATTTTTAGTGGGTGGAGCATTTGGTTTGTGTGAAAATTGAAACAAGTCGTTCTCATTTCTTTTCTTGTCACTAGTGGTTGTCTATAATCTGGATATAAAATGCATAGAATAAGTCAAAATGGGCACCTATAGTATATAATTTTAAAGAAAGCTTTGCTAATTAAATTCATTGAAACAAAAAATGTACTTAATACAATCGTGTATTTATCATTTAAAATATTCTAGAAGAAACGTTTTTCACTGCATATTAGTATAATCCTAAATAAATAGCCTCATCAAATAATACAACCATTCTATCTTTCTTCTTTTTTTCTTTAATAAATCGGTAACCATTCTTAACTAAATATGCATTTGGTTGGACATTACTGCTTTTAAACAGTTGGTGATTATTTGATTCAATAAAATTAAGGTTCAAACTAACTAGAAGCGTTCTATGTAAAATCCTTCAATTGATTTACCTTGGATTCAAAGCAAGAAAAAATTGTGGTGAATACGTAACATAATTTGACTGAGCTCTTATAAAGTATCAAATAAAATGAAATTTAGAGAATTGTGTTTATATTAAACTTAAATGCTAATATGTCGTATGGCATGTTTCATTTCTCTTCCTAACTCAAGGTAGCATCCAAGAAGCCATGGAAATTACATACTTGTAATTACAAATTAAGATTAAGGGTACATTAGTTTAAACAACATAAACAATTATTTAAAAAGAAACCTTCTATTTGTTACATAGTTGTAAAAAATGAGAATCTGAAAATAATATAGAAGTTGATTCAAATGATAAGCATGTTTCGCGTAGCTTCTTCAAAAAATCATCTTCAACAACTACATCTTTTGTACTTACTTAGGTTGATCTGGTGATATTGATTCAAGCTCTTAAAGTATACCCCTCCTCAAGGTCTTAAATTCAATTCTTTCCGGTACAAATTTGAATAGACTATTTAGCTTCTTCAAATAAAAAAATTAAATCTTTTGAAAAAAAAATATTTTTATTATAGTAAGCAAACATAATATAACTTCTATTTAAAAAAAAAGTAATTTATAAATTATTGAATACTATTAAACTCGTTTTTTATAACCTGTGTAAGGTAACAAACAGGTCCTAAACTTCACATTCTTTGTGCAACAAATATTGCTCAAAATTGAAAATTTACAGCTCTTGGTGAGCAACTTGTTGGTTTGGTGTCTCTGAACATGCTTTCAAGTTGCTTAAGCTCTCTATCCAGATTCCATCAGCTACAATTGCATCCTTGTCGTTGTTGCGATGCCATGACCAATGTGCATGAGTTTCATTTAGTACTCGTAATCTTCCATGACCAAAACTTGGCTCTCGAAACATTGAGAGTGGGCTTGGAGGATTCTTAAACCTATTCTCAAAAAGTAATATATAATAATATTTCAGGTCCCAGGAGAAATTTATATTGACTAAAAACAAAAAATTATATATGTTTGCAAAGACCAAAAACATGTTTAAACTTTAAACCTAAATAAAATATATTTCACCTTAATGCAAGTCCTTCGCGGTTTCCTCCATCCCCAATTGTCACATACATTGGACCGCATGAATCAGCCTTGTTATTATAAATTCGAGTCTGCAATGAATCCAAACAGTTAAACCAAAAAAATTAAAATCATATCAATCAATTTATGTCAAAATGAAATGAATAAACAAAACAATAGTGAAAAACATGACATACAAATCGTTCATATGCATGAACATGTCCAGCAAAAACCAAATCAACACGAGCCTTAAAAAGCAACTCTTCCATAGCTTGTCTCATGGATTCACCTTCACCTTGATGTGCCTCATTAGTAGTATACCAAGGTGCATGCACCATTGTAATAACCCAAGGTGTCTTCACCCTATCAATCTTAGCAAGGTCTAATTGAAGCCACTCATATTGTTGTGATTCAACACTAAAATCAGCATATGAACCTAACATAATAATATGTGCCCCAGCAACATCAAAAGAGTAATAGAGATTTGAGTTTGAACCACTCTCTTGAAATGGCATTGGCCAACGGGTATTATAAGCCTCAAAGCCTTTTGGGTATATAATTGGAAAAATCTCAATTTCGTGGTTTCCTTCAGTAACCATCCATGGTCTTTTACTAGCATATGGTTCTACTAAACGGCCAAAAGAATCCCATAATGGTTGTTGTGAGTCTGCATATGATAAATCTCCTGGTATCAAGAACACATCGTAGTTGCTTTTGTCGACATGTTTTAGGGTTGATGCAGTCCATTCAGTTTGTCCCAAGTCTCCTACATATCAAAATAGTATGTACATCGTAAAAAAAAAATCAATTTATTGAATGATACTACTATTGTGTCTCATTCGGTGTATGTATTTTGATATTCAAAAAACACATATTTTATAATGTGTCACATACCGCTGAACTTTGGCTAAGTGTTAAAAATTCCATTCTAGACAATTTAATTTTTGAAAATACCAAAAAATGAATTTTTCGAAATAAAATATTGTTTCATGGAAATTTTCACAAACATCGTTTATTCGATTTTTTTGTCATTTGGGGTATGTGATTTTTGAAAAGAAAAAAATTGTTTTAATTTGATGAAATGGAGGGTATTAGTAATAGCTCTATTTGATTGGAAAATGCTATTTATCTAGAAAAACATGGTTAATCATGTATAAAAACATGGTTAATTATGACACATAGTTGATCATGTATAAAAACATGGTTAATTCATAATAATGGATAGTTAATTCAATTGACCATGAAATTGTGGTTAATTTTGACCGGGAATTGAATGAGTCATCTACTCTACTAAATTAATCATACATTTTAAGGGTGGTTGATCCATACTCTAGCTTGAAACATTTTTTTTGTCAAGTTTGAGATTATGGGACAATGATTGCTAACAATACCACATTTACGTTCTCATGAAAGTTGATTTTTTTGGTAAGTTCTGTAACTATCAAACGATCAAGTACACTTTACGCACCCTTCAATTATTAAAACCTTGTCCTAACTCCTAAGCCACTTCCACCATTGCGTTGGCTTGAAGCACTCATCACCTCCAAGTAACAAACCCAACTAACTAGTAATAGTAAGCTCAATAGGACAATAACATAACTCCAAAACCAACATACAATAATAATATGAAACTAAAACCAAACCGTAAAGCAAAGTAAATCAAAAAAGAAACTTACCAACAATGACAAATTCAATAGGAAACTTAGACGGTGGTGTCTTGAAAGAAAACTCTGGACCTAAACCTCCACACTTGTAGAAGTAAGTAGTGTTTGGCTCCAATGGCCCGATCACAGTGTTGTGTATTTTTCCAGAATTGTAGAAAAAATATTGGTATGAGATATGATCCCCCATTGTTTTTTCACTATACTCCCCTGCTTTGGTTCCATACTCAACCATAGTTTCTGTTTCCTTGTCTTCCGTTATCCACGACACTCTCATCTTATCTTTCCCCACCAATGAAATATGCACCTACGATTATAGTCAAATTTGATTTGAAATTTTTCGTGTGACGAAATATATATATATATATATATATATATATATATATATATATATATGAATTGATTAATTGAGTAGATAAATTTATCAATGAGTTAAGGAAACTATAATTTATAATGAACCTGTTGAGGTTCTGAATTGGAGCGTTGATGGGGAGTGATGATGAGTTGACTAGCTGGTTGACGAACAAAATTGTTTTCTTGAGACATTAGAGGTTGTGGGAACAAAAGGAAGCATATTGTTTGCAAGAGGATTGGGAACACAACTAGAGACTTTGTACATTTTGCCATCAAGTTGTTTTGGCTTAGCTTGGACTTGTAAATTTGATGCAATTTTGGAGCTAAGAGTATTGGAGTTATGGTAGGAAGAGAATATGGAAAGCATCAAAATATGATACTTTTTGAAAAGAATTTTGGGGAGGGTACTACATTACGTGCAGGTTGTTGCCATGGCTTAGAAGTTTGAAGAAGATCTGTGACAATCTATTGTCTTAAAGCAAGGACCACACGCTTTATTGTTCTTGCTTTTTAGATCTATCTATTTCTTTCTCTTGCCTTTGCCAATTTGGATCATTTTCTTGGACACGTATGTATGCCTACAAATTACATGTCGGTATTCTTATTTACAATGTTGAGGTTCTCATTTATGCAGTATGGAATCAACTTAGACCATCACAAAATTAGTAGAATATCCTTTTTTATTTCTTGTGTAAATCAGATAACACAACCCTTTGGGAAAGCTCTCTCTCATATTTTTAATGTAGAGACGAGGTTATATCATCAATGTGATCTTGGATTAAAAACTAGTTAATTTGATACATGCCCATCTTAAATTATTATTACAAAATTGAATTGAATTTACAATTAAAAATTGTATTTGAAACCTCGGAATTGCGATTTTTTTCCAAATGATAGTTAAAAAGATATAAGAGCCGTTTGAAGGAATGTTTATAAAGTGTTGGAGAACTCTACTATTATAAAATGAAGCTAATTAGAAATAAGACACAATTAATAAGTATTGTGTTATATTCACAAATGAGGCTCACTTTGAGGCGGAGAGAGTTGATGTATCCTAAACAAAATCTTAGAGAGGAGAGGGTGTCGGTGATCTAGATTTTAATATAAAACAGTATTTTGTAAATAAAAAAAGTTATGTTAACCGGTCATTTTAATTCAACGACTTTTTTTTTTAAACAAACTAAAATGAGATGTATATTATAAATAAGGTTAAATTACAGTGCACAAGATATGTAAAAAGTAAACCAACCTACCAAAATATAACAGTAATGTGTTGTTCTAAAGGAGCACCATCAAAAAGTTATAGCAAATTACACAATAACACTCATACAAGGGAGTTGATGCTTCCACCAGTCATGATAATTAAATATAAAAGATGTCTGTGATGATTTCAGCCACATAAAAGAATTTATCTTCACTTTTTCAGCTAAAGTAGAAGAATCACAAGTTGTATCTTGGAACACACGGTTGTTTCTTTCCTTCCAAATAGCCCAAACAGAAGCAAACCAGATTACTTTCAAGAAATAGTGAATGGCTCTAGGCAGTCCGGCTAAATTAGAGAATTGTTTAAAATGTTGTCGTATGTCACCTGGAAACACCACAGATAAACCTAACCAATGCAAAATATGATCCCAAAGCGAACTAAAAATATTACAGACACAAAATAAGTGAGTTGCGGTTTCATATTCACCGCATCATGACACAGAAACCGAGTCTGCTATCAAAAGAACACGTCGTTGCACCAAGTTGTCTCTAGTAGGAAGTCTATTCCGGAGAATGCGCCACACAAACACTGACACCTTGGAGGGTATACTCTTTTGCCAAACATCATCAACCAGTGTCTTATCCACAGGGTTGCCATCATTAGTGAGAAAGCGATAAGTTTCTCGTACCGTGTAACCATGGGAAGAGTCTAATAACCAAATCCAAGAGTCACGAGCATTAGCCTGCAAAATAACATTAGAAAGTAACGTGGAACATTCCTTCACAGTTTCCTCCTCCCACGCCATTAACCTCCGCCTCCAGGCCCACCTCCACCTCCCATCCTGCCCTACACATTTCCTCCACCGTACACTCCTTACTAACAGCCAAATCAAAAAGACGGGGGAATTTACAACGTAATAGTGTGTCCCCCGCCCAATTAGCATGCCAAAATAACATATTCCTACCATCACCAATCCTCCAACGAATGTTGTCATCAAACCATCTCCCAACACCTTTGCCTAACCCCTCCCTAATCCTACAAATCGACCGCCACCACGGAGAAAGTGACGACCTCCCTCCTCCACCCGCCCCCCTAACTCTCCATACCGGGCTTTAAGGACTTTATACCACAGCCCCTCCTTTTCAACCAACATCCTCCAACACCACTTTCCGACCAACGCCATATTAAAAGCTCCCACCCTCCTCACCTCCAACCCTCCATCCTCCTTTGGAGTACAAATCAACTCCCAATTTATCCAAACAATTTTCCTAAAATCCTCACCCCCCACCCTAAAAAAGAATTAAAAATAAATTCAATAGAAGAAATTATACTTGCGAGGGCTTTGAAAAAGGAAAGAAAGTAAACCGGAATGGAAGACATGACGGATTTCATAAGAACCAAACGGCCGCCGAAAGATAGGAATTTGTTACTCCACGACGACAGGCGCGAAACAATGTGATCGAAACCATGTTTCCAAAAGCTAAGTTTCCTTGGATCACCACCAATAGGCAGCCCCAAATAGACAAACAGGATAGTTCCCCTTCGACAGTTCATAACCAACGCCGCTTCAGACAACCAAGAATCAGAGACATTTACACCTGTCAACATACTTTTGTGAAAATTTACCTTCAACCCCAAAATCTTTTCAAATAAAAGCAAGACCGACCTCATAGTTCGGATATTCAACCAACTTTTTTCACCAATAATAAGAGTGTCATTCGCAAACTACAAATGAGTCAAACATACATCGCCTGTTCGACCAACATTGTACCCTGTGAACATATTAGCATCAACCACTGCTTTCATCAACATGTTGAAACCTTCTGCAACCAATAAAAAAAGGAAAGGTGATAAAGGATATCCTTGACGAAGGCCCCTCTCAATAGAAAACTCATCTGTCGGGCTACCATTTACCAAAACTGATGTTGTTGTTGTCCCAACACATTCATAAATCCACTTCTGCCAGAGTATAGGAAAGTTCATATTCTCCATTACCATATCCAGATACCTTAGATCAACTGAATCATACGCCTTTTCGAAGTCAACTTTGAACAGCAACAATTCTTTGTTCATACGTTTTGCTTCATCAACCGCTTCATTAGCTATCAAAATACCGTCAAGAATCTGTTTCCCCTGAGTAAATGCCGATTGTGAGTCTAACACCACACAACCCACGAATAAACGAAGGCGATTAGCAAGAACTTTAGCTAGCACCTTAAAAAAACACCGAACTAAAGAGATAGGCCGAAAATCATTGAGCCGTTACGGACTGTTAACTTTTGGAATTAAAGCTATAAAAGTAGAATTTATACCTTTTGTGAGTTTCCCATTTCGATGGAATTCTACCGAAAACCTCATGAAGTCATCTTGTAGCAAGTCCAAAAACTGTTTGATGAAACCAAAACTGATGCCATCAGGCCCCAGGCTCTTAAAACTATCACAATCCCACACCACTTGTTTCACCTCCTCAATTGAAAAAGGTTTTGTCAAATTCCCGGCCTGTACACCACTTAGCTTTCAAAATTGAAGGTTCTCCACACTCGGCAGATCAGCCCCACTTGATTTAAAATGAGAAGAAAAATGATTAAAAACCGCATTCCGAATAGCTTGAACCCCTTCAACATTAACACCATCGACAGACACATACCTAATAGCATTCTGACGCCGTTTTGCAGACATAACTACATGAATTTTTTTTGAATTTGCATCTCCTTCCCTCAACCACTGCATTCGAGAATTCTGTCAGTTGACACTATTCTGAGTACGAGCCAAAGAATGAAGGTTTACAGATAAATCATATAACTCGAACACCTCATTTTCCTGAAGCTCTGACAACTCTGCTTTTGAATCTAAAAAAGATAATTTATTTTTTACCTCCGACATCCTACCTTCTAAATTCTTAAAGTGTTGACTATGCCACTCCTTTAAACAACTTTTTATCATTTTTAACTTCTTTTTCAGCACAAAACCGCCACATCCATGACATTCAAAAGAACCCCATTTTTCGCGGACAAAGCCTTCGTAGCCCGGATAGTCAAACCAACACTTGAGAATTCGAAGTGGACGAGGACCCCAATTAGCGTCATCAACATGAAGCAATATAGGAACGTGATCTGATAGACCCCTTTAATAAGCGACCTGTAAACAGTTGGGCCACTTTTCGCTCCATTTATTAAATAACAAAAACCTGTCTAGTCTACTCATTGACACACCATCTCCTTTATACCAAGTAAAAAGCCGGACGCAAATTGTCAAATCAATAAGCAAATTGTCGTGGCAAATCAACGACTTTAAATCAACAAACTACGTAAATGTGAGTTTTTTCTGAGTGCAGACAATCTCGATTCATAAGATTTTTGGGTTTCTCGAAGGAACGTGGAGTAGGGAGAGCACCTTTACCTCATTTTATCTACTAATTATTCTTTAATCATAAGGTTGCTTTTTATTTTTTGAATGCAAAAATCAGGTTGCTTTTATTTGATAAATTTGTGAATAAAATACAAGTCATTATCGATTTTTGGGTAAACCTATTTTAGTACGCATGTTAGGCTAACAATATGACAATTTGGATTTCAAATGTTAACTTATTGTTTGCGACACGTAATGTATTAAAATAGCTTTAGATATGCTTCCACAAAAATAGAAAATGCTACTGAAATAGCATCAACCGCAAATACATTTTGTCTTTTTAATTTAGTTAACTAGTTAAGGGGGTCTTTATAACTTGTACTCTAAACATCTGTTAAAGAATAAAAAAGTAAAAATTTCATTTTGAAAAAATCAACTTTTAAATTTTCAAAAGTTTCACATTTAACTTCCAAGACAATTGTGTCTAAAAAAAATGATGATGAAACGCGTTATTGCTAAGTAAAAAAAACGTTTTTTTGTTGCAAAAGAGGGTAAAAAAATACTTTTAACTTACGTATATGATAAACATAGTCGGCATAAAAAAAAATTGGTCATTGTTGATTAGAGAAATGTTAGGATCACGCTCTCTTTTAACACATTGCAATGATATTCAGCCACCTCATCCAACTCCTTTTATTCTATTACTTGCTACCTGTTTAAAAAGTAACTGTTTATTTTTATTTTTATTTTATTTTATTATTTGTATTTTGACTCGTCATCTTCTTTTGTGCTTCAACCTCCTACCACAGTCTCTTCAAGCTCTAACGGAAACAAACATGTTCCAGTACATGATGTAAATGGATTAAACAACAAAATTATACAACAGTTGAAGCGAATATCGATGTTCTTAATCTTTAGCATACCCAGATTTAAAGCTTGGTTTAAAAATTAGAACCCAATTTGAAATTGATCAGTTTAAAAGATAATCTGGACAAAATTATTGAATCTCATGTCAGAAAAAATGGTTGTTACCCTCCTTTTGCACAAGAACTAGCAGCGCCATTTCTAGTGAAAAATGTAAGAGACTATGGAATGAAATCAAAGATCTACTTGGTAATGGTCAAATTCAAAAAACATATCTAACAACTCCATCGAGAATTTTTTTGAAAAAAATTGTCCCTTTTTTCATCTCTATCACAACGGATCTAACAAGGAAGCTACCATTGAGAAATTGAAAGGTTTTGCATTGCTGGGTTATGGAAGGAGAGAGAAGCCATTGCAACTTGCAGAGACGTGTGTTCTCTCTCTTGTTTAATTTTCAACTAAAGGTGGCATTGTGTTTACTAAACCGGTAGAACAGGTAACAAGTAAAGGAATAAAAAAGATTGAATGAGGTGGCCTAATATTATTGGAGTGTGTTAAAAGAGACTGTTAAAGAGTGTGTGACCCTAACATTTTTCTTGTTGATTAACATCAAATATAAAAGTAATCAATATTAATATGGAAGTGGAAAAATAGGTTTTAACCCCGGTTAAACTGTGGCTAATGTGATATGTTTTAATAAATACATTGGGCCATCGTATGCCAATTATTAGTTAGAGAAAAAAATAACTAATCCAAAAAAAAATCAGTCAACATTAAGACTTCATTACCTACCAGTCACAAGACAACTATGACTTAGCACCGATCATTTTCACACAAAAAATTCTTATTTTATTACTTTATTTGCATACATATCAAATCAAAAAAAATCTGTCAAAAAAAAAAACTCAAAAAATTCTTCTCTTCACATGAAAAAAGTGGAAGAAAAATAACGTGAGTACTAAGGTTTAGATAAATTTATAATTGAGAATGAATGAAGTATATAAACTATAGGTGAAAGTTGTGGGAGTTCGGCTCTCAAACCAAAATCAAGAATGATGCTTTCCTAAACTAGGGAATGTGAGGGTTAAAATCCAATTACTCCAGATTGCTCAAACTGAAATTTTTATGTAGAGTAATGTTGATTGTCCATAATATTTTCATGGCTTAAATATGTAAAAGGTTCCTGTAATTTAGCATGTTTTTAGTTTTAGTCCCTGTAAGTTTTTTTGTTCTAAAACAAACCTTGTAAGTTGTTAACTTTTTGGTTTTGGTCCCTAACGTCAACTTCTGTTAAAAAAAACAATGTGCTGGCAAACGGAGGCTGACGTGCCGAAGGCTGAGATGGCATTATTGGCTTATGTGGACTAACAGAATGAAAAGTGAGTAGTTTGAGGGACCAAAACCAAAAACGTAAATGTTCATAGGGACGAAATTGAAAAAACATAAATATCAAAATTTAAAATTTAAAATCAAGATCTTCTTCTTCGTCCCTCTTTTCTCACTTGTTCATCTCCCTTCCCCGCTAATTTCTTTTATCTCCTTAGAAAAAAAACTCACCACATCGTGGCAATGTCTTCTCGTTCCATTGCTAATTCATCATCAATTGAGTTGCCTATATGTGGGTCCAACAAAATCATAAGAATGTTCATCTCTAATTCAAATGAAAACCCTAAAATGAGATATTGGAAATTGAAAGCAGAGCAAATAATAGAGAAATTGAAAGCTCTAGGCGCTATTGTCGTTATGAAATGAAATGATATATTGTGTTACTTAGAGAAATTTTTCATCTAGTATCAAAAAGTTTAGAAGTTAACTGAAATTTAAGAAAAAATCATTTTTGTTAGCCAAAGAAAGATACCGCAAATTTTGCTAGTGTTGTGTTCCAAGTTATGCTCATTTTCCCAATGGAATAAAAGTAGTATTCATGCTTCTGATATTGTTTAGAGGTTGCTATGAAACATTATCCTTAATTTTTCCTAATGGAATAAATGTAGTATTCATGCTTCTGATATTGGTTTACATACATATTTTGTACTTTATTATAGAAGAAAATTAGTGTTTTCTGGACATTTTTTCCATCTTAATTTTGGTGCAGCCATGCTTGCTTATAATATTTGAACTCATAGTAGGTAGGAGTGGAACCTTACTTGAAATCGGAAGGGAAGGGAGATGAACAAGAGAAAAAAGAGGGATGAAGAAGATGATTTTGTTTTTAAATTTGAAATTTTGATATTTACGGTTTTTTCAATTTCGCCCCTACGAACATTTGCGTTTTGGTTTTGGTCCCTTAAACTACTCACTTATCATTCTATCAGTCCACGTAAGCCAATAACACCATCTCAACCTTCGCCACGTCCGCCTCCGTTTGCTAGCACATTGTTTTTTTAATAGAAGTTGACTTTAGGGGCCAAAACTCAAAAGTTAACAACTTACAGGGTTTGTTTTAGAACAAAAAAACTTACAGGGACTAAAACAAAAAGAATGTCACTCTTCACCCAACAAAATACACTCCCGCCCATCCAAAATGACCAAAATGCCCCTGCACATGTTAACTAACGCACGTGTAAACATGCGTTAACATGCGCTGCGTGACTTAAGGCAGACACTGCACAAGTTAACTTACGCACAGATTTAACACGTGCGTGAGTTAACTTGCACAGTGTCTATGCAGCAGATATAACGTGCGCAAGTTAAGTCACGCAGCGTGACTTAACTTGCGCAGGGGCATTTTGGTCATTTTGACTGGGCGATAGTGTATTTTGCTGGATGAAGAGTGGCATTCAAACAAAAAACATGCTAAATTACATGAACTTTTTACGTATTTAAGCCTATATTCATTTCTCCCATTTAACTAATAGTGACTTTCATGATACTATGTGATGCTACTTTAAAGTACATCCGGCTGGTACTTGGTATATATTCCAAAACAACAATGTTGCGTACAATACAAAACATGATTTGTATGAAAACGAGAAATCTTGCAGATTTGCACCACCGATTCAACACAAAATATACGATGTCCTTTCTTTGATTCGTAGTCATTTTTAGCAGTCAGTCAAGGCCGTCAAGTAACTGCATAAAGATACCTTTCAGTACTTGCTGATTACTTTGCTGGTACAAACTTATTACAAGCACTCTCTAATACTTGCAATAACATACCAAGAATTGATGGTGGGTGGAGGGGAATAATCAGAGACATTGCAAGTATCTAGTTAATATTTGACTTGATTTGCATGCGAGTGCGTATAAAGTAACATATGAATTAAGAATTAGTGTCATTATTCTTACATGTAAAGCATGAAAAATGATAGGCATTGGAGGAGTCCAATTAAATTGTTTGAATGAAATGCGAACTCAAGGAAAAATATTCAATACTATGAAGTACTGGAAATGCCGAACAGGGAAGACATTGAAGTCTATAAATGGACAAAAATCTGCAAGTAAATTATTTGTAAAGAATGAATTTTGCAATATCGTCGAGTCCTCCTTCCTCATAACATTTGCCGATCCGTTCCAAATAGTCGTCCCAATTTCCCTCTATAGAAGCCAAATCTAACAAGAAAGCTGCTTCATCCAGTACAACCTGCAATTGATTTGAAAGTGAAAATAAAAAAGATTAACATGAATATCAGCAAGTGCCCTTGTCATTCATTTTCTATGCTGATAGCCATTATATTCAAATGTAATCGATAAATAGTTGACTCTATACAAAACCTGTGCAGGCGCCTTCCCTTTTTTAAGATCTTCTTGCCTTCCCTCTTCAGTCACCTTCTCCTTAATATACTCAATTTGCTCATCATCCCATTGGGCTATATCAGCAACGTCCTAAGCAAACAAATTTGACGGAAGAAGTACCCAAAAAGCATGAAATAGATGGGAATAACTACAGATATAAAATATGAATGATAAAATTACACATAACTATAAAATCCATACCCTATACATGCAGCCTAGAGTCCACCATGGTGATTTTAAAGCTCCCCTGGCAGCATCTTTAGCTTCTACTTTACGCCCAACCCTATATAATTGATTTTTTCAGCAAAAATAGCTCCTCAGGAGTTGAGAACAGTAAGTTCACATTTATCATTTTGACCTAATTTGAGATGTAATAGAAATTATTTACTACTACCAACCTCAACATAACCTCAGCATTGAACACAAAAGGTCGTGCAAATCCTGGAAAATGCTCCTTCTTTGTATAAAATTCCCCTGTTACTAAAGCTGAAACCTTCCACCCACAGAGATATCCAATATGTATCAATTGACTCATGACTAATGCTCAAGGAACAAATCAAATGCAAAAGAATCTTTTAGTTATATTACCTGATCTCCTTCATCAAAATGCCGCTTCACTTTGCGCTCTAAGACATCAGGAAATATACCAACCTAAAAATAGATTAGGTTCTTGCAATGATTGATTGTGAGAGTGAACAATACAAGTTTACAAATTTATGGATACCTTTTTCAGAAGATAGCTGTCTAAGTTAGAAATCCCAGACTCGGCAAAATCACCCTTTCTATAAAGCTTTTCTCCAGCATCAGCTGAAGCCTTAAAGAGGTCTTCATTTCTCTCTTGGCTGTCCTTCGCATCTTCTTCAACCAATATCCTGTGAATATATTGGTCTACCTGTACGAAGCAAATAAAAAACTTGCATTAATCAATGTATATTATCGACTACCATATTCTTCAATCACATAGTATCGTCACACTTAACACAAGATGAAGTGTCAATTAGTCTGTGTGTAACTGTGTATATTATCAATTATCAACAATAGCCACCATGATGTAATGTTTCCCTTACAGTCTTGGCTAAAAGCCACACTCCGTGTTTTTTCACTTCCACCACCGGCATTTCCAATCTGTAGGTGTTTGCAACTATGAGAGTATAAGATTCAGAACAATAAATTAACCATGAAAAAGGGATGAACATGGAGCCTCACTGGGGTGGAGCCGTAGGCCATCGCAGCAGTGCAGTTACAGAACCTGTGAAGAAAATAATCATAGAAAGTTTATAAACAATACCACAGAAGTTTAAGATTTTGGACCTATTGGATTGACTTATTTGAGTTTCTCTATTGGCATAACCATATGCGCTGCAGTTTAGGAGAGCTTATAGAGACAGCTTACGACATGTCAATAATTTGTTTTCAGCTTATTTCTATAAGCTCTCGGCAATAGAATAGCTTATGAAAACAGCTTACAGCTTATAGTTTGACTTCATTTTTATACTTTGTCATAGAAATAGCTTATACATTAGCACTCATATGATGAAGACTTAATTGAGTTGTTTATCTAAACAAAACCCTAGTTCTTAAAGCTATTAACTCTTAAATCCTTACCGGAGCTGTTTTTTGACAGGGGAATAGCAAGGGGGATTAATCCTTGTTTGGCACCCGGAGAAATAATTGTTTCACCTGTTATACACAAATCATAACAAACAAACAAATAATTATCACCTAATTAATATCAAACCCTGGAAGTACTTCAAATTTCAAACCAAATATGTTCATATACTCTATAGCATGGTTTCATACACCAAATTAATGAGTAAACACCCAATTGGTCCTTGATATTCTCTGATTGTATTAATCTAGTCTCTCACATTATCAATATTTCAAAATGATGGGTCGCGAGGGGAGTCTGGGAGATCATCCACAATGGGTCAAGAGCAGTCATATAAAGATAATTTGATACCATGTCTTTATGCAAAACCTTAAAGACATTAGGCTTATGTGTCCTCTAACTTATAAAGTGTTCAATCTCCACTTTTATAAATCACACTTGCTACACAACACACAATAATCACTAAAATTTCAATTTTTTAATCAAATTCATCCCTCTAATAGTATTTGTAGGGACTGGAATGAGATTAAGTTGGAACTATCGATAATGAATTTGAAATTAAGGGTTTGTTTGGAAGGGAGGGTTTTGGAGGGGTAAGTGTACTTCTTGGTATTTGATATATTTTTTTAAAAAAAAGAAGAGAAAAGAACATCATGATTAATGATCATATATTAAGTCCTCCCCTCAATTCCCCTCCATCCAAACAAAGCCTAAGTGAATAATATCATAGATGCATTTTGTAATTTCATTGATCATCATTTAAGAATATTGATAATGTGTGGATTAGTTTGATACATCTATTCAATTTCAATGACAACTACATTCACAAAACACAGATTCATAACTATTCTAAAGTTGAGTACAACGGAAAAAAAAGCTGAATTTGGAAAGGAAAGGAAGAAAAAAAAGGTAAAGTGGAAAAATGGTACCTCTAGTTTTCAAGATAGTCAAGAGCTGTGAAAGATGGTGAGGAGGTTGAGTTACAGCTACGTCTTTTACAAAAGAAACATGCTCTGCAACAACGGAGAAAGTGAAGAATGGAAAAAGCCAAAGAATTAGAATGAGATGAGAGAAGAGGAGAGAATAGCGTTACCAGGAATGGAGGAAGAAGAATAAATGCGAAGAGAAGCTGCACGGTGGTTAAGAAACAGAGGCACGGCGTTGCTGCGTGAACTTCCGCCACACAATACTCCGCCACTCATCTTCATTTCTCTCAGTTTTTTTTTTTTATCCTCCTCCACACTCCCGATATCTCTTTTTATTTTCTGCCCAAATACTTTTTTGTCATCTGACGGGTCCTTTAAAATTTTTAAATTTTAAAGGACTCGTATACTTAATCCTTAAATATTCGGTGTAAATTTAGTATCGTGCGCAAGTGGGAGAGATGTTAATGTGTGTAATGTAAGTAAAAGTTCGACATTGAAAACAAGAGTAGTTGTTGAGCAACATAACTGAAATATGACTCATATACTTGATAATGTCGGTATCACTTATGTAATTTCTTTTATTCTAAAGTGATGATCAATCTCAATGTAGGATCCTTCAGTAGTAAGAACATTATGATGAACTACTTTTTTAAAGTTTTGGATGTCATTTGTTAAAAAAATTTATTATCTTAATATTTAGTTTTGGAATATCATTATGTTTCGTGAGAAAAAAATTCATTCAACCACTATTATTTTAAATTCTTTCACTTTTGGTCTTTGATGACAAGTGACAGTGAAAAATTGTAGATATGTTATGCTAAATTTAAAAAATACATGTTTATTAGACATTTAAAAGTATAACATTTTTTTTAATTTACTCTAATTTTTGGTATAATGGTTATCCAAAAATCAATAACTCCTTAAAAAAACATAAAATAGCCACAACTCAAACTATTCCATGTACTCTTACGGATATAATACACAATACTTATTGTTTTCCCTTATCTTCTCTCATGTTCAAATTCCTTTTTCACATGCTTTCTTTTTTCTTCTAATTTTATTTATCTTATGAAATCAAGGAACATAAATCACCCTCCATGAAACCACTATGAGCCAACCTTTTTGAACATGGTGTGCCTCCCCTTGACCTTATTTGACTATGTTATATAATTACAGACGCGGAGATTCAAACACTTGATTAAGATATGTCAATGTGTCAAGTGTTATTTAAAGTTCTATATTTGATGTAAGAGTAAATTATGAACAAAATATAAGTGAGATGGTTCATACCTAATACCTTAAGATTTTGGGTGAAGATTTGGTATCAACCTCAAGTTTGAAGATCAAACTTATTGTATGATAATGATAAAAGGCGGTTTGAGGGAGTGACATTTGTCTCACAGTTCTAATATTGTCCGTAAAATGAACGAGGATGAGGATCGCTTGTAATGTCATTTGCATTTATGTTCTTTTTATTTATCTAACCTTTATTATTTATAATTTCTTAACTTCTGATCATTGGTGGGATGTGACAATGGAAAAAATATATATGCGCTATGTTGAGTTAACAAAATGCATGTTTATTGGATATTTTTTTAATGAAGTCTATTTTTTTGGAAAAATAACCATCTAAAAATCTTGAACTTCGACAAACCTATAAAATTACTTATAATTCAATGCATTCGATATACTTTCATGAGCAAAACACGCACTAAATTTTTCTGCTTATCATTTCACTTATGTTCAAATTCCTTTTTTGTGTTCGTTTTTTCATTCTTTATGATTTTCTTTCTTCTCGTGAAAAAAAGAAGGTTAAATACCACTTTTGGTCCTTTTAGTTTGACATAATTTTCAAGTTAGCCCTTTAAGTTTAGAAAGTTTCAATTAGGTCCTTTTAGTTTGACAGAATTCCCAAGTTAGTCCTTTAAGTTTCAAATAGGTCCTTTTAGTTGATAAACTATTTCACCGTTACCCATGTTGTCAACATACGTTTAACCGATGCTCATGTGGCCATTAAGTTGTTGACTTAGATCAAGATGCTGCTTTTTAAAAGCTCCAGTGTATCAAAACGCTACATTTAATGGTCATAAATGATCATTTATAGTGCCAGAAAGGCAGCTATTTACAACAACAAATGTTTTTCTAGCACTGCTAAACGAGATTCACAGTGCTAAATTGATATTTGTGACCATTATACGTAACATTTTGACACATTGGAGTTTTTAAAAGACAGCATTTTGATCCAAGTCAACAATTTAACGATTACATCAGCATCAATTTACTATTAACTGACAGCAGACGTAACGGTGAAATAGTTTATCAACTAAAATGTCCTATTTGAAACTTTTGAAACTTAAATGACTAATTTGGGAATTCTGGCAAACTAAAAGGATCTATTTGAAACTTTTAAAACTTAAAGGACTAACTTAAAAATTCTTTCGAATTAAAAGGACCAAACATTATATTTAGCCATAAAAAAACGTAAAACTTCCTTCATTAACCATCATTAACCCACATTTTTTAACATGTTGTGCGTCGGTTTAAAATTAGACAAACTCTCTTAAAAAGATGATTTTGTGATGGAAATTATTTAGTGCGTGTCTAATTTTAAAGATAAGAGCACATCGTATATGCTAATAAATTGTAAAGAAATTATTAAAGAATTTTGATGAAAAAAAATGCACATTTTATTGTCTATTACTCTATGAAAACAAATAGCAATCAGTATATACTATTGCATCTAATAGAAGTATCTATTGCATCTAACGTAAAGGTTTAACTGATAAGTGTGAGACTCTTTGCAATTGTGATACAGTGAGATAGTAAAATAAGGTAAAAAAAACATGATGGAAAGATGTTGGATTACAATCAAACTTGGTGTAAACTCAGCATAACATGTAGGGGTGGCAAAACGGGCCTGACCCGTCGGGCCAGCCTGTTTAACCTGTCATTTTAGGCGGGGTGGGGTGGGCTGGCCCACGGGTTTATTAAACTTTCTCTTTTTTACGGGTAGTTGCCAAATTTTTAATTTACACACCTCATAAACAATTGGGCCAAATGATACATACCCAACTTCAAATTGTCTCATTCTTTCCGATAGTGATAAGTGATAACTGATTCACCACTAGTCTACTACCTATTGAAAAAAACTGATTCACCACTGCATTATATTGAGACTTATTTCATGTTGTTGGATTTATTTTGGTATTTGTTTTATGTTGGATGTATGGTGGATTTATTTTGAGATTTGTTTAATGTTAGAGACTTTATATTGAATTTATTGTTTTTATAATAGCAGCGTATTTGTTAATAACAATCGACAAAAAAATATTTTAAAAAATAGACGGGCCAGCCCGCCAACCCGCTAGTCCGCCTTTAGGCGGGACGGGGTGTGAGTTTGAGCCCACCCCCTTAAGTTAACCCGCCCCGCTCCGTCCCGTTTTTGACGGGCTAATAGCGGGCTGGGCCTAAACGAGGCTGGCTGGTCCGTATTGCCATCCCTAATAACACGTATACATTTTTCCATTGTTAGATCTCACCAAAGATTAAAAAAAATGAAGATATATGAACTAATAGAGGTTGAAATATATATTATTATTTTGTTGCATGAAAGTGAATTTCATCCAAAAAGAAAATTTGATTTTAAGATAAAAAACCAAAGAAACAACACCCAAAAACTAACAAAAAAAATTATCATAATATTGAAACTTTTGTGCAAGCCTACGTTGAGTTGTATAATCATATTAGACTAAAAGCAACTAAAGTGAGATTCACATCACATCTTTAGTCAAAATCTTATGACATTATGTATATGAGTCATCACATTTATATGTTACTTAATATTGACTCATACAAAGTAAAATTTAACTCACATTCAATACGTTAACATCTCTTCATTAAGTGTAAGGCTCTATCCACCACGAAAAACACCACCCACAAACAAAATGTGTGAGAATGATTTAAAATTTGAAGGCCCAAGCTTATGAGTTTTTTCACTTATTTACTATTTAACCTACATACTTTTATCTAATGTTGGATTTTAATTAACATTTGATACATCACAATATTTTCTCGTTTGTGTGACGAAATTATAGCACGTTCTTAATACGAATGTTCATACTAATATTTGTTAAAATGTTTTGATCATTTATAGCACGTGCTTAATACGAATGTTCATTCTAATATTTGTTAAAATGTTTTGATCATAATAGGTAATATATGTCGAAATTAATATCACTTTTTATTTTATATAAAATTTAGCTTGATATAGAAGCGGACACAGAAACATGTTGGGATTTGGATCCTCGGCAGCCACACTCTCTGCTGCCATCTCTGCTGCATTACACCAACTGTTAGATCATATGCCCAAGCGCATTAAAATCCGTTTTCAAGGCCACACATATAATTTTTTTTTATTTTTTTTTTAAGGAAGGCCACCCATATTTATTGCTTTCAATCTACATACTCCTGCACATATTAATAATAATATACCCCGTATTCAAAGTTTCTTTGTTGATAAATTTTCACAATGTTAATACTTATTAAAAATACCCCTAACCGTATTCAAAGTTTCTTTGTTGGTAAATTTTCACAATGTTAAGACTAATTAAAAATACCCCTAAAAAAAGACCAAGTAAAATACATGTTCCCATAGTACATCAAATAATAATAAAAAAATCAGTATCTGCTTTAAAAAAAAAAGTTTTTTTTTTGAAAAAAAAAACTATATACTCCCTATATATATATATATATATATATATATATATATATATATATATATATAAGCATCCATTTGATTAAAAATTTGTCACTAAATATAGACCCTTTTTTATATTAGCACACAAAATATACACATTAAATGCACCAGCAAATAATTTACTATCGAACAAGAATCATTTTTTTAACCCTCTAGTTCAAAGGAATAATTTGTTATGATAATCTTGAGTTTTGCAAAGAGGTAAGTAAAATCTGACAAAAAAAATTGATGCAAAGAGGAATCTAAGTCATGTTCTTCTGGACAATTTGTGTTTGGTGAGTTTATTAACCACCAGAGCTCAACTGAACTGTTTGGTTAAATGAAGATGAAATAATTGACCTAGTATAATAGTGTTTTTTATAAGTTAATTCAAGTAGGTTATAGTTTTAAGTTTGTAGGTTAAAGCTTATAGCTTATCACTTTTATCTCAATTTTACCCCTATAATTTAAATTGAAAAAATATTAATTAATACATATTTTTTTATGTCGTTTCATATTCATACGTTAATACAATCTCTAATTTCTCCTTCAAAAAAAATACATTCTCTAATTTTATCTAACACTACAAAAAAGAATATTAGCACCAAATTAAAATGAAATAAAACCTAGTTTGATAAAAAAAAAAATATTAATACGTAAAGGTGTACTATACAAAGCCAAACTAAAATCCTTTCAAAACAAAACAAAAAAAAAGGCAAATTAAAATAGTAGTATATAGAGTAAATTAAATTACTTTACACCATTGAATGCAGTGTTTTTTCTTTTTCAATGCGCTGTTGATATTTGATAGCACTTTAGCCGAATCTAAACAATAACAAGTGGATCCAACGGTTGGTGTGATGCAGCAGAGATGGCAGCAGATAGTGTGGCTGCCGATCCTCGGCAGCCACACTATCTGCTGCCATCTCTGCTGCATCACACCAACTGTTAGATCATATGCCTAAGCTCTGAAAGAGTAAAAAAGAAACGTTATTAGCGAATGGATTGTTATGCTGCTCAAATCATCGCATCGCTATCAACGTGGCTAAGACTCGGACAGAGCTTGGGCATATGATCTAACAATTGGTGTAATGCAGCAGAGATGGCAGCAGAGAGTGTGGCTGCCGAGGATCCACACATTAGTTGAACCGTTAATTTTACCAAACATTTTAATTAACTTATCAGCTATCAGTTATCAGGCATAAGCTATCAACTATCAGTCATCAGCTATAAGCTATCAGCTAGCTTATCAGCTATCTGCTATTTTTACCCAACAGAGTCATAATACATTTCATGTTTGTCAATAAAACACATTAAGAATGGTAAATAATGATTACACATTTTAAAGCTTATTGATAATGTTAAGCTTCTTACATTTTGGTAGTTAAAAGCTCGTAATAATATTGCTTTTGATTACGACATGTGGTGGCTTAGCCCTTTATCTTGTATGGGCATAGGTTGATTTTTATTTTCTTTCGCTTTGTGTTTGTTTAAACTTTGATGTAACTTGTTTGGCTTCTCACACAGTACCTTGTCCTAGGGAGAGTGTTGTTCTCAGTTTATTTTATATATATATATATATATATATATATATATATATATATTTATTTATTTTTTTTCATTTTGGTTTCTTCAAAAAAAAAATGCAATTTTTGTTGATGCAAGCTGGCTGCGGTCACTAATTTATCTTTGATCCTAACAAATCTCCACATTTTTAGGGAACTCTTCGATGCAACCCCTCACACCCAGGACTAAACATGGGATTGTGATTCGAGTTGTTCAATAGTAAAAACCTGATAGCATGTGACTCGATGAATTTTGGATAGACTCGCATATCATCGTAGCACATAACTTTGTCAATAGATACAATAGGATATGCAGAGTTGAAGTGTGAATCATGAATTCTCCATTTATTTACCTCAGAGAGGGAGTTTCTAACTACTTGATGGAAAAACAAGAATTGATTATTAAATAAAATAAATAACCTTGTAAGTGCATGTCACTTGACAGTTTCATAAACATGGATATACAGAGGTTTAAGTTCGAAATTGTATCCTCCATTTCTCCATATTTATAGTTGTGAGTTTAACCCTCCATTTCTCCATATTTACCGCCAGATTACTTGAATTAAAAAAATGTAATCAATGACCATCATGCTGTACAAAGACCACGCATTAGAAAATATACTCGAAATTGAACTAGTCATGGTGCATAAGTGTGGAATCGAACTGAAATATGAATGCGGTGCTGAGGCAAATAAAATAGACTGGAGTTGGTCCCATACTATGATTACAGCTGCATGTACATATGTTGTATTGGTTCGTCGGTACAAATTGCTGTGTTGGTACGTCGGTACAAATTTGGATTTTACACTTCTTCACAATTTGGATTTTACAACTGTGTACATTTTTGTTTTAATTGGATATCTCTTCGTGTAACCGTCCAGATTAAATCTCTCCGAATCTGATGAGATTCAAATAAATGATAAACTTTTTATAAGACTTTCAACGATGTTGTATATCTGATATCTGAAATCATGAGTTTTCTGGTATTTTAGATTTTATCATATTATTTGTATTCATTTTGCTGTTGGTATGCTATTAATTTGGATGCTTTGAGTTTATTCGTAGATTCACATTTTATGTTTTTAACGATGTTGTATGTAATGTAAGTTATCAATTTGAGGCTTACAGGGGCTTACATCATAGCCTACGACAGGTCAGGTCAGATCAGACTTTTTTTTTTTAATAGAGAATGTCTAGGTTTTTTTTATAGCTTATTTAGCTTAAAAAGTCATGCCACAAACCTCTCAAAAAGCCTCTTAAGCCTATTAGGCCGGCCTATTTAAGTAATATGAATAATATTATTGATTATTATATTATATTTTGTACTTTGAATTAAAATATAAATTTGTAACTTTTTCAATAATTTAAGCTTTATTGGTGGTGGATTCTAGAGTGAGGGTTCAATTAAGTCCTTCACCGATGAAACACCACAAAAACACCATTTAATTGAATCAACGGTCAAAATTGTTTAAGAAAAAATATGAGAACATTTACTCATCTCCACACACAATTCCATCTCTATTTCTTTCTCATTCCCTTTTCAATTCACCACAAATATCCGAAAGATGCTTGCTTAAAGTTAACTGAACCAGTGATGATTATAATCAGCCTAAAGAAAAATCGGACATACCATGATGAAATTGAATGAAGATTATTGATGTTTTATGTTTTCTTTTATTGGGTTTAATAGCAAAGGTAGAATAGAGGTATAAAATTCACCAACCACTTAAAATTAAATTTCCATTTCCATTACACCATTGGCCAGGGAAGATCAAATCTATTTTATCGAACAAATGTTGACAATTATACAACTATGCCAATAAATTAATTGATTAGCATATGAAACTCTGGCATGAAGTGATGTGAGAAATTTTTGAATTGTTTTTTGAAATAGTAATCTTAAACCAAAATAACATTTGATTATGAGATCTATGTTGTTAATCCTGGACAAGAATGAGTAAAAAAACATTTGATTCTCAAAACCCATTTGATTCTTTCCAAAATTTGTCAATACCCAAATCCAATTTTTTATTTTGAATAAAAAAATTTCCATACAAATATCAAACAAAGATTATCAGGAGTTAAGATGTAATTGAAGTAGAAATTGAGTAAACCAAACTACAATGTTTTAAACAAGAGTGCGAGGATGGAGACAATTTATGGCATAGATGCAGAAGTTGAAATTGAAGGGAGAGAGAGATTACAAAGAGATGAGATTAGATATAGCGTGGTAGTGACTAACGAGTGTAATTAATCTAATGATTAAATTTAGTGGATACATCGGTGAGGGACTTAATTGAACTTTCACCCTAGAATCCACCTTTATTAATATATATTAATTTTTTGCATATATAAATGTATTATTATAAACTAGAATAGAAATATGATACAATATATAGTCGAATTCCCCAAAACATTGTGTTGATTATCAAAATAGAGTTTAATCTAATTGAACTATTAGTTCGCTAATCCATCTAAACTTAGATCACATTGCTTATTTAAATATGTTCATAAGATATATGTTTTTAAACAGGCTAGCAAGCCGTATCAGACTTTCATAAGGCTAGACTCAGGCCTAAAAATTAGGTCTATGACATGCCACAGGCCAGGTTTAGGCTTTAAAAAAATATGGCAAACCAGACTAAGACCTTGCAAAGCCTATCTCGGCCTAGCCTAATCCTATCCCAATTAGGAGAAATCCAAAGAGCAAATAAAATTCATTTCCATCCCCTCAAAAAAGAAAATTTAATAATTCATTTCCGGGGAGATTGAGACTTCATATGGGTATAAATATAGTGCTGCTCTCTCATTCCTTCAACTTCAACCTTCAAATCCCTTCTAGTGTTGCAGGAAATTTAAAGAAAAAAAAACCTGTCCACCCATTATTTTATCATAGTGTAAACACCAAAATTTGAAGAAAACAAAATGGGATTCAAGGGAACGCATTTTCCGGACTTGGCTTTCTTGATTTTGGTAATTATTTTGGGATGCATAGGATTTGACGCCGTTCATTGCTACAATCGACCACCGCCTCGTAAAACCATTTTTGTCCCTCACGATCATGATGACTCATCGCCACAACAGGTACTACATTTCTTAAAATCATTAAATGCTTGAATCATATCACGACAAAAAACTGTTCAATCGTATTCATGGTTTTAAATTTTCTACTATTACATCATATTATGTGCTGGCTCTCAAACAACGTATCATTCACATGCGTGCGTTGATACTTGGTACTGTTTGGGGTCGGTGGTTAGTTGGAGAAGACAACAACATGGATTTGGATTACCAAATTCAAAACAACGTATGTAAACCGTTGGCAGTTAAGAATGGGAATTGGGAGAAGTAACCGGGTTTTTTTAACGGGATGCTGGAATCTATCTGGCACCATGCATCTATGATTATTTGTTTGTTCTTAAAAACTTTGTTTTCACTTCATGTCTGTCTATTTGTTTTTCTATCTTTTTTAATCAACGTTAAGAAAGCTTTGCAAAAGTTATTACGACTATTTATTGTATTATACGTAGTGACTAGATGATGTATTATATTGGGAAAACAAATAATTTGTTTGACTAGAGAAAAGAAAAAAATTGTGTTAAACCAAAAAAAGAAAAAAATTGCACTAAGAAAGAAGAACTATTTATTTATTACTTTATAATTTTTTTTACTACAACTTTATACATACTTACAATAACTTTATTAAAAAAATCATATTTACACTAACTAAGAATAAGGTTTAAATCTTGTCAAAAAAAAAAGAATAAGGTTTAAATCATTTAAAAAAAAATTAGGTTGAATTTTCAATAGGGTTATGCTAACAATGTTCTTAACGGACTTGTTAAGAATGTTTGCATTGGATTTAACAATATTTTATCTTTTAACAAAATTGAATTGATTATTTTTCACAATTTTCTAATGCAATATTTCTATTTTTATCCTCTTAGGGAATGCATCAATGTTACTCTTTTGAATTTTCCTTTTTAATACTATAACATAAGATCATTCTAATCTAATAATTTACAATATATACTCTTTCCGTTCAGATTTATAAACAACTTTTCCTTTTTCAAATTTTTTAAATAACTAATGTATCTAGATTATAGTATAGTCTAGATCTAAAAAGTAAAAGTTGTTTATAAATGTGACCGGAAGAGGATATATCATGCTCTAAGGAAATAGTTATAAAAACAAAAACAAAAAAAGAATACACTAATATGAACCTAATCCTAGAATTACAAAATTATAAGCCAGTAATTTCTTCAATTTGCCTGGAATAAGGGATATCATACACTCTCCCTTGAGTCTGATTCAGTTATCGTATGTCCTTGGTTCTAAGGGATGTCCTCCTACACACCTTTATTCTTCAATTGTCTTCCTCTTTAATCCTTATGATGAAGGATTGATAGGTTATCGTTACTCATGTTTGTAGGCAGACAGACTAGGTAGTCGACTAGTTCGCGGGCTATTTCCTCTCTCTACCTATGAGTATCTGTTACTTAGATCATCCTTGTTGTGTTAAATTTTTATGGTAGGGTGTAATTGATGTTTATTTTAATTGTCGTGTTCTATTGTAATTTGGCCTTAAGAGAGCCTTCCTTGTATTAAAAAAATATAGAAAAAATAGAGCATGAGTTTTAAAATGCTAATGATAAGATTGTGTGGGTCTTGTAGGTACATATATCTCAAGCGGGCCAAGACAAGATGAGAATATCTTGGATAACTGAAAGCCCAACTCCAGCAACAGTACATTACGGCCCATCTCCTTCAGCTGACGCACTTTCTGCTACTGGAACCACCACTTCTTACCATTATGCTCTTTACGAGTCTGGTGAAATTCACAGTGTCATAATTGGTCCCCTCAAGCCTAATACAGTCTACTACTACCGTTTGGGTGACTCAGCAAAATCATACAATTTTAAGACTACACCAGCTCAATTTCCAATCAAGTTTGGAGTAGTTGGTATGTGCTCCACGTCTCATTAAAGCACACTATTATTATTTTCATTTGAGAAAAGTGGACAATGCATTATAGTGAAAACTAGTTTTACATTGTGTTGAATGAGAATTCATATTTTGCCGTTAGCTTTAAAATGTGATTACAAATTACAGTTATGTGATAAGTGAATTATATGATGCACAAGTGAGATACGTCTTGCATCATTTACAAGTTAGTTTTTATCAATTGGATCAAATGATATATGATGAAACTTATGCATATTTGTACATGGTGCATGTCTGTTTTACTTATGCATATTAGATAAAATCTATGAGATAATATAATGAGTTCTCATTCGATAGCAATATACAATTTACAGTAAGAGTAGGAGATCTTATTTTCACATAAGAATTTTTATCTCATGTTTACAATTAATATGTGCAGGAGATCTTGGACAAACAGAGTGGACAGTTTCAACATTGAAGCATTTAGGTGACTCAAATTACGATATGCTATTATTACCAGGAGACTTATCCTACGCAGATTTTGTACAAAATCTATGGGACTCTTTTGGTCGTTTGGTTGAACCATTAGCAAGTCAACGTCCATGGATGGTGACCACAGGGAACCATGATGTTGAGAAGATTCCAGTTGTCCACAAAGAGCCATTCACAGCATATAATGCAAGGTGGCAAATGCCATTTGAAGAAAGTGGATCAGATTCTAACCTATACTATTCTTTTGATGTGTCTGGTGTTCATGTCATCATGTTGGGTTCTTATACCGATTTTGCCCCGGATTCTTCACAATATAAATGGCTTCAAGGGGATTTGCAGAAGGTTAACAGGGGAAAAACTCCTTGGGTAGTGGTGTTGGTTCATGCTCCTTGGTATAATTCTAATGAAGCTCATCAGGGTGAGGCTGAATCTGTTGACATGAAGAATGCAATGGAAGGTTTGCTCTATAATGCTCGTGTTGATGTTGTTTTTACCGGGCATGTTCATGCCTACGAACGCTTTGTAAGTATTTTTATTTTATTTTATTGTTATTAATAATGTTTTAAAAATCGAATCAAACTGGTTGAACAAGGAATTAGGAATCAGGTCGGTTGATTTGACCTTAGTTACATGGTAGTCTAGTAAGTGTTAGTTCAATCAGTTTTCATTTTTTATGTTTATTTGTCATAAGGTTCAACCGTGGTTAAACTGATTAAATCACGATGCAGATGACTCGCTTACCTCCGATTGATTTCTTTAAGCATTGAGTATTAGAGTGTATATTAATATTTCTCTTAATATACATAGTAATTATTCTTTTTTATTTTCTTAGACACGGGTGTATAAAGATAAAGGTGACAATTGTGGTCCAGTACATATTACCATTGGGGATGGAGGCAATCGTGAAGGCCTAGCCAAAATGTAATTAATATTTTTATTCTTTTCCTAAACATTCTTAATATTTTTTTTACTTAACATTACCAAAGGTGAAGGTGTATATAGTAGTTATAATTTTATATGTGGTATATATGATGACAGATATCAAGATCCTAAGCCGGAGATATCAATATTCAGGGAGGCAAGCTTTGGACATGGAGTATTAGAGGTGGTTAATGCATCACATGCACTTTGGAGTTGGCATAAAAATGATAATGAGGAACCTGTTGTTAGTGACTCTGTTTGGCTAACAAGCCTTTCCTCTAACCCCGCTTGTAAAGCTTGATATACTTTGGAAGTTAAATAAATAAAATTGTATTATTATTGAATTGTAGATCATTTTCAAGAAATATTATTATAAATATTTTTCGGTGCAGTTACCATAATTTAGAGTTCATAAGCCGTAAGCAAAGCATGAATAGCACATAATCAAAGTGATTGTATATCACGTCAAAAAAAGTGATTGAATATGTCATCTAATTTCGATTTATAAGTTATTTTGTTACGTAAAATTGAAGAATGAACACACAAGTTCCACATTAATAAGCCAGTAAAGAAATATAAGATAGGCTAAATGGTGTTAGATACTTCAATTAGTTTGAACTAAAAGTTTAAGAGTTTAAAGTATTTTTTGAGGAAAAAGAGTTTAAAGTCTTAAATTTAAAGTCAGCCAAAATAACAATTTTTTTTTTGAGGAAAGCAAAAAAAAAACAATTAATTACTAATATGTCACTCGTTAAAAAAAATTAGATAAGCTTTTTTCTTTTTTTCTTTTTTTAATGGCAATATATATATATATATATATCAAAAAGATAGAATGTACAAGATACACCACAAAGTCATCCTAAGATGCTCCTAAAAACCGAAAGAATAAAAAACACCCCCAGAATACCTCGAAGCCCAAACAAAGAGCTAAGAGTAAGAAAACCGAAAAATCAGCACACACGCCTAAAAAAAGATGCCACCCAAAGGAAGCAGCCCCCGACCTATAAAGAACCTGCACATACAAAAAAACACAAAGAAGACACTAGGAACCCAGGTTGGAAAGGATGGGGCACTAAACCACCATCCAACCTCAGGAAAACCACCACAACTAAACCCTACCACCACAACTAAACCCTACCGCTACCAACAAAGGATATGCTGCATCTTCCACTCATGGTAAGCTAAACACGCTAGCTAAATTTTATTCCTTGTGAAATAACCAAAGTCTCACAAGCCACAACATCCACACACTCGACCGCTAATTAATAGTATTGTTTGAAAATAAAAAATATCATTCCTTTCAAGACAAGTTTTTTTTTTTTAAGCACGTCTTCTATTGCAAGATGGAAACTATTGAATTTGAAATCAAGTAAATGCCGATTAAATGTTGTTTCAGCAAGTACTGAACTTAGTTTTTCTTTTTGGAAGGTGTATTAAACGTAAGCTTGAAATTAACTAATCATGACTATCCTTTTATTAGGTAAATCCTATAAAATTAGAAAAACAAAAGATAAATCCTATAAAATTAGAAACACAAAGAGACGAAGAGATCAAGATACTTTAACGTGGAGTAAACTATGAAATTGATCATTGTATTTGTACTTCACAATTAAATTAGTCCTTGATTTTTTTTTTTAAAACAACAAATATTATTACGCAAGGTCAGCACAAGTTGCACTTAACCTACAATAAGAGAAAAAAGAGTTCATGTCTTTTTACCAATATGTAAAAATAGTTTATGTTTTTGTCAAACATTTCTTAATTTGATCTCTCTTGATAGTACACTATTAATTGGGTTGATGTGCCACGTTAGCTGCCATGTGAACAATGGTGTTATGCTTCTTATTAGTCTTGACTGGTCAACGGTCAACTTTCTCTCTCTTCTTCTCCAACTATTTTCTTGTCAATTGTTGTCCAATCTTTTTCTCCGTTCTTCTTCACCCATGTCCTTTTTTTCCCTCACAAATCTTAATCTTATTTTCTTATCATTTATGTTTGTTTCCTAAATTTATAAATTTATAAATCCCAAAATTTCCCAAACCTAAAGAGGAACCATAAATCCCAAAATTTATTTCCCAAACCTAAATATATTCTTTTACGAAAAATTAAATGATGCTGGCTGGAATTTGATCAAGAAGAGTATGAAAAGATTGTTCTAATATAGTTAGAAAGTGGTTTGAGGTTTTAGGTGAATGAATGTTGTCCAAATTTTGAGTTTGTGTTCGCTCGTGGAGCGGTGGAGGTATTATGTCTATAGAAATTGAACGAAAACATGGATTAAATTGACGCTAAGTGGATAAAGTTAGGGACGATTTTGACAGAATACTCAAACTAACTGAGTTGGCGTGTCAAGTCAGCATAGTTAACAGTATTAGATAACATATACTAACGGAAGACCAACCTAAAAAACTTTTGACAAAGACAACTATTATTTTAAAATATTAATAAAGTTGAAGGCTAGTTTGAAAATATAAATTTCATGTTAATCCATCACAGTAATGTTTAAATTTTTATAAAATAAGTGAATAATTATTGTAGCATTTGATCGATTAACATGATTTTGATAACTCAAAAGTACTTGAATGAGATGATTTATTTTTTTAAGAAACTAAACTACCTCATCTAAATTGTTATCGAGAAAAATCAAACCTGAGACCTTGAAGATTAGCACACTTCAAGGTCTCAAACCAATGTCACTAAATCAACTCAAGTGGGTTTACTTAGATAAGATGATTAAAAAAATTGAGAAATGTTAACAAATGCCCTTGGAGCATTTGTTAAGAAACTAAAAGTAGAAACTTTATCTTAGAAATTATGTATTCGACTTATTGAAATACCAAAAAGTAACATTTTCTACATAGATTTGGCAACTTGTTCATAATTGGTCGGGTGTTTAGTCAGATTCGAAAAAGTAACATTTTCGAATCTAATGTATATGTGTTCTTGTCTTGCGGCTTTTTTGGGCAGATTTGGCAACTTGTTCACAATTGGTTGGGTGTTCAGTCAGCGGACTCATCAAACATTGTGGATCACTTTCTCCAGTTTGGTACCTCTTCAGGTCATGCCAGATCACATCGTTCTTTCATGTTTTTAATTTGGTTTGCTAGTTCTTAGGTGATTTGGAAGGAAAAAATGCGGGATTTTTTCAAGGCACAAAAACCTCCCCTTCTGAGCTTTTAGAGAGGATTAGACTTCTTTCTTTCTAGTTATATAAAGCTAATTTTACTTTTTTTTGCTATGTGGTGTTGGAACCCATTTTTTTGTTTGGGAACCAGCTAATTTTTTATTATTCTGTTTGAACCTATGTTGTAACTTTTTTGCTATCTTATCTGACACACCTTATGCTGAGGGAACTGTCCTATGGTGTTATTATAATTCATTTTGATTTCTTAAAAAAAAAAAAAAATCTACATAAAATTTAGCAATTGTTTCACAAGGATACATTTATAAGAAGAAATCATTTTATCCCTAAACCATAAGGGCGCCTGTTAACATAATTAAAAAAAAAAATATACAATTTAATCATAGATTTTGTATTTGAATCCAACCATATAAATACAACATTGTTAAATTTTTTTGAAGGGTTCACAAGGATACTTGATTAACATAAAAAAATATAATTGTGATGGTTATTTTCATCTAAAATGATGGTCTATTTGTTGATTCTCTAGCCGATAGAATCACACACTCACCCATGATGAGCTGATATAATAACTACTACTGTGGGGTGAAATTTCAAAGCCATCACGTGTGTTGATAGTTGATGTTCCACGTTCATAATTTACTTTCCTTCTCACAGTCACAGAGCGTTGCGCTGCATTAATCATCCCCGAAACTCTCTCCAAAAATTAAAGATTGATATCATTACACCCTGCATAATTGTAATTATAGAAGAAAATGTACATGATGAAGATGGGGATTCATGAGTGCAAATTATACATCTAACCGTGAGTAATAACTTGCGCACATCACACACATTTATGAACAGGAAAAAAAAGTACTAGTGAGAAACAGTTCTAAACCAAATTAAATCATGAATGCACCGGTTTTCATTAAATTATTAAATGTGGAGTGACACAATGTTGCAGGGGTAAAGCAAAAGGACTTTCTAAGAGGGACTATTAAGGATTATTGTTGGGGCATTCTCATGATTGTTAGTTTCTGACGAGATTTACAAAACTTTAATTACTACCTATGCCTTATGCTTATTACTTATGGCTTTGCTTTTGGAGGATACCCTCCTTTTGCCCCCTACATTTTCTGACTGTACCATTGTTATCAGAATTGAATTTTAGAGAGTTGTTGACCAAGCTCAATTTGAACATTTGATGGGATAGGAAATCATGAGAGGCTACAATTTTGGTTGATCATCAGAGCCATACCTTTGCCACAGTTATATGGTGGCTTAAATAACAAGGGTAAGGTCACTCAATTTCTATAGAGCCATTGAAATATAGAGCTCCCCCAACTACTTAAATACATATAATTGTTTTCTATGGATAGACAAAATGGCATCAATAAACTTACGCACAAAATTGTGAGATTTTGATTCGAACTTTGATAAAATTGTTCAATTTAACAACATTAATATTGCTGTTGAGTTAAACTTTACAGATTAAATCATTGTTTCTTTTTTGTTTAAGTAAATCATTGTGTTTTACTTTTGGTATAAGTGAGAACGGCTAAATAATTATTTTTGTGTTCTTCTTGTTTGAAATTGTGAGAATAAGGTAATTTAATCTTCATGACATATCAAACAGGGGCTAATTTTTTTTAATTGAATTAAATCACAATAAAAAATTTGGCAAGAAAATGAAACAGAATATTTAAGTAATGTATAATATGTATAGAAACAAATAAGACACATACATGTATTTTCCTTTCAAAAGAATACATGGATGTTATATCTATATATAATACAAATAATATTTATATATTTTTGTCCCTAAAAAAAATTATATATTTTTTGGTGTTAATCCTCCGATTCTCAAGAGAGAAAAAAAAGACTTTAATAATCTGGAGTTTGATCATAAGGTAAGTAAAGTCCGTCCGACCAAGAATTAACTTAACGAGCAAATTCATGTTGTCATGAAAATTTTGTCCATGGTGGAATTTATTAACAATCCAAATAATACTTATATTAATATATATATAAGGGGCTATTAATTTACACTCATTTAAAAAGATGAAGATGTAAATTAGCAAGTGTGTCTTTTTTATTTGGACCAAAATACTCACTTCCCACTTTTCAAACCAATTCTAAATGGAAGGATAGTTTTGCAAGTTACACCTTTTCATAAAAATATCACAAAATATGTTTTTTATTTTTTAAAAAGCACATAACATGTTTCGTAATTAAACTATTTAAGCTAAATACCATATCTGGTCTTTTAACTTATATGTATATAACAATTTAATCATTTCAGATTTTTCATTGCAAATTTATTCTTTGAGTCATGAAATATTTGCACCATTATTTTGTTTTCATCAAACTCGGCTAAATGATTAAAACGGAGAACCTACGTTATTAAGTAATTTCCGAGTCTGACGATCATGTTTCTAACTCTGTGTTGAGTTTTATACTTTACCATCATTTACAATACGTCAACTCTCTAAGACTCTTTGCGACGAGATAGAACATATTCACTGCAGGGACGGACCTTGGAGTGTGCAAACCGCTCAATGGAGCTGAGTCTCCCCAAGGTATAGACCTAAATAAAAAATATAGTCAGTAGTACTACTAAGTACTACCCCACTAAAAAAATCTTATGAGAACTCTGATACTACACATAATGTTTTTCCTTATTCTCTTTCTCTCTTCTGATACCAGTATCACGCGTTCCATCACACCACCACTCCATCAGACTTCCGTTTTCTACTTCTCCGATTCGATTTCCGACCAGGCAACCATATATTCTCAACACAGATTTTCTGGCTCTCTTCAATAGGTAACGCAAATTTTCACTTCAAAATTCTCTTCTTTTTCCTCTCTTCAGGTATAAACCTTCATTCTTTGTTCTAATTTTACATTTCAAAATTATCTTTTAAAAAATTTAAATAAAACATTGTTCTTTAAAAAAAATACATTTTTATTTTATTACGAGTCTCTTTTCACTTTCAGAACCGAACAACCTTGATATACAGATAAGTTTTTTGTAGGGACGTATGGATCAATCCCATAGAGTTCATTTAATTGGTTGGGATGTTTGCTACCTTCGAAATAATGGAGGTGGGTTAGGTCTTAAGATACCTCCAAATATGAATGACGTTTTTCTTTTAAAAAGGCTTTGGAACCTGTTGAACCAGAAATTTGATCTCTAGTGTGGTTATTTTATAGCAAGTATGGAAGGAAAACCACTCTCAAGGAAGTCATGAATTCTAAATCTTACGGGAACAATGCCATCAAAACATTGTGTGGCAGCTCAGAGATGGAAAACAATATCAAATTGTTTTTGTGTTTTTTTTTACAGATCAATTTCTTCTTATAAATGTATCTTTTTCAGAGGTTTTCACCATGTTAAGGTGAAAATCAACTCAAAAACTAATTGGTATGATGACATTGAACATTAAAAATAAATTAATGTTGAAACCCAAAAGTAAATATTTAGCAACAACCCACTTGGGTTGGTCTGGTAGTATTGGTTTAGGACCTGAGAGTGTGTTCCTCCTCAAGATCTCAAGTTCGATTCCCACCTGTGTTAATTTAGGTGGGCTAGTTTAACTTCTTAAAAAAACATTTTTTCAACTTTTTAAAGCAATATTGAAATATTGTTCTTTTTATATGTGTCTTTATGTTGCTAAAAAAAATGTGCCTTTATTACACGTGCATTAGTCTAGCCAAAATCTTGTCTTCACAATTGTTGTTGATGACAAAGATATCTATTTAGTTACTTTAAAGACCGCTAATCTCAAAATAAGAAAAACAAATTTATCTATCATGTGATATTATTTTTATTTTTCAACTAGTATTTTATAAATACTTATTTGGGACAGCTAATTATTAATGTACTTCCTTTTTTTTTACAAAAATTAAAGTACTTCTTTTATTAAAGACAAAACTAATTCATTTTACGAAAGAATAACGGATACAAATGAGATGGTACACATCATGAAACATATGGGGGATAGAGTGGGATAAGGAAGCTCTGGCTATATTTTAAGCTACCTTATTTGTTTGTCTCTTAACATAGCTCACAATAGAATTATTGCGAGATGACAATAGATTCGTACATGTAGAAATAATATCTTCGAATTCATTATGTAGAGTAGAGTTGGAGTTAATAGTATCAACAAGTAACCTACAATCAGACTTAAAAATAACAAATGTCATGGGACGATTAATAGCAATGTTTATAGTCTCAAATAAGCCTACCACTTCAGCTTCATAAGGTGTAGAATTGAAATAGGAATACTTTGAGGAGTCTAACAACAATGCTCCAAAGGAGTCTATAAAGCAGATGTTAAGACCCGTAATAGTGTTGTTATTAAAGAGTGCGCAATCCACATTACATTTCACCATGGGAGACGAAAGTTTTTTCTACGAAGTTTGTTGGTGTGTATCTTGACTCGGTTGCCTTGTTTTTGCATACACATCCATTCATGGAGAGAATTTTTAGCACGCTGCACAATAAATCTGGAAGGTGTGTCTGAACCGGGATCCGTTTAAAGAAATCTAAGAGAAAAGTAGTAAAGTCGTTAGCAGTACACCATAAATTACGAACAATGTTGTCCAACCCAATTAATTCCCAACACTTCATGACTTTTGGGCACACGAAAAATGTGTGAACGTGTGTTTTAGCAAGTTGTTCGCAACCCACACATGTATCGTCGATTAGGAAACCATTCTCTAACAAACGGGAACGCGTAGGAAGACAATTGTGAGCCATATGCCATAACATAGACCGGATTCTATGAGGAAGTTGTTGTGAATGTGTACTTAAATATCAAAATATACTAACTTATTAATTTATATAAATTAAAAATAAAGGGATAGCCAAGGATATCTTAAAGACATGCTAACTCTGGTGTCAATGAGTACGTGTTAGCATTTGTCATATAGAAGTGGTGAAACACTCACATCTCTAAAGAAAACATGGTGTATAAGATATTTCAATCTTACTTTTTATTTTTTGACTCCATTGCATAATGTCAGCATCGAACACAATACTTCAAGATTGTTGAAGGTATAAACACTTCAAGCTATTTATTTTAGGGAACAGATGTCTATATGATATTTTAATCATAAACAGTTAATAAAATTTTAGTATTGTGTAATTTTTTGTTTGTTAACCTTTAGTTCCAAGGAAACAAGCAAATAAAATCTGATCAAGAACTATTCTACCTAAAAATCAAATTAAATTTTTATAAATAATTCGTTATTTGATGAAGTTCGTTAACTATTTCAGTCTAATTGTGTAATTTTTCATGTGTGTAAAAAAAAGGGGGGAATATAAAATAAGAGGAATGTGTAATATTCACATCTCTTGTTATCTTAGAAGAAGTGAGGATAATTACGACTTAATATTCTCTTTTTCATAACACAAGTAAAAGGGTGATTTCAGAAACAGGCAGCCCATGGATTATGAATCCTAATTCCTAAAGCTAAGGTATCAAAGATTGATACAAACAAAGGTAACCCCATGAGCAGCTAATTGACAATATCATTCGTATAAGGAAATTAGGCACATCCAAAATTCCATGTGTCAACTATGATGTTCACGTTATACCACTCATAATCCATGAGGGGATTGGAAGCTACCTGGCCCCAATCCAACTACTATTACCCATCCCCTCCAAGGTAAAAAATCATGCTTATATCCTGAATTTGGCAAGAAAATGAGAACTTTAATTATGATGATACTGCCTTTGCCTATAATTACCAAGTATCATTATAATAACGTAAAACAAAATACCATCAATGGTTTCAAAACGCTCATTAGCTCACACACACTCACACAATTTATGGTAAGATAAGATGTGTAATTTATATAACCGATTTGATTGAAATTCCACTAAAAGTAAAAATAGATTCTCAGAAGGAACTTCAACTTAAAGAACCTTGCTTTAGTATAATGACATTGCATTACACCCCCTTTTTGTAGTACCTTTTAATGATTTCACATCCAACATTTTTCTGGACAAAACCATTTATAAAAAAACTTAGCACTATCTTTAACATTTATTAAAGTTAGTGTTTTGGTTCAAAATTTATATCAAATACATCAACTTACATTGATTCAATTTTACTTATCAATTGTTAATATTATTTTCTATAAGCATGTAATAATAAGGATATACTATATGAGCAATTATCGACAAGACCTGCAACTTAAGTAAGAGAGATTCTGACAATCTACTATTCCTACTAAGAACAAAATTTGGTGATTACTCTCAAATGTAAGAGAAACAACCAAATTGAAATTATTAAAAAAAAACGAAAACCGCGTTTTTTCAACAAAAGGAATAATAGTATTACGGCAATGAGAATGATTATTGCCAACACTGCCCAACACATGGAAATTGCAAAATGAAAGTGAGAATCATGAAGGCCTAAAAATAGAAGAAGCATAATATAAAATAATAATAAATAATAAATAAAAACAAAATAGCAATTGATGGGAAGAGAAGAGAGTTTTTAAGACCCAATCCAAATCATGATTGCAAATCTTGGGATGGCCTAGCCCACCATCATTTTTTACAAAACCTATAAGTAAGACCCATTATTGTCCCTCTCTGTGTCCAAAATTTAATTTGATATCATTATTCCTATTATACCCTTTTGCAACACAAGGAAACTCCATTCAAAATAATCATTCACATGACGCCATAACCATAATCATGATCATAATGAAACCGAAACATGAAAATCTTTTAGGTTCTTATAACAAGCCGCCTTCTATGCTTACACAATGCATGATAGTTGTGTCAGATTGAGGTCCTTCCCCCTACCCCCTCTTTCCTTATTCTCCTCTTCTTCTATAAATTCACATTCACATTCTTCTTTTTCATTCACTACACTTACACCCCGCATTTTCTTTTCTAAAATATTCTCTAAACTCACCCATTTTCCTCTACCAAGTCTTTCATCTAATTCCTAGGTAATCTTTTTGTGTTTTTGTTTAGTTTAATACTTATTCTATATCTTCTATTTGCTTCTTCAAATGAACTTGAAGGAATGTTTGGATTTGAATTTGAACCCTTTTCTCTTATGGATTCTGTTTTTTTTTTTGTGCGACATTTCTATTTCATAGCCTAAATCTTTTTACTTGCATTTAATTATTATTATTTTCATTGATACTAGAAGATCCTTTCAATAATTTCTTTGTCTTTCTCTAGCTCTAAGGTAATATTTTTATACATATATAATATATAGATATAGCTATGTAGGGATTTAATTAAGGCCCCCCCTCTTATTTATTATTAGTACTATAAGTCTTAGAACTTTTGACTATGTAGGTGTTAAATATTTGAATATTATTAATGTGGTTAAATGTGTACTGAACAAGAAGTTAGCTTGTTACATAGACAAACATAAGAAGATCTTCCTAAGAAGTTTGTCACTTTAATGTATGAACTTTATCCTTTTCTTCAATTTTGGGACAGCCGAAAGAAACCATTTTTTATGTGCTTTCAAGTGAATGTAGTTAGATTTGGTTTTATTTTCCTCTGTGTCTCCTTCTTTAGTTGTATGCAGAGACAACCCATATGGTCTATTTATTTGACAGGGTGGTCCAATATACTTTTTTCCCCCATGGTGGTTGATTTCTTTGTTTAAATGTCATAATTGTTTCTACCAAAGCAAACCATAAAGCAACACATTCACAAGGAAGCTTGTAAAAATATTTAGTTATACTGATTTTAAATTTTATTAATCATGACATTTCCTTTTGCTTTTTTTCAATCATACTCACTCATACACCTTCATGTTTTACACGATGTGATGAATATTTATAAATATTTTCACTTTTCTTATTTCAGGTTGTGAGAATTGTTTGATTTTCATAGCAATGGAAAGATTGAACACAGAGTTGTACTACCAAAACTGTCACATAATGAAAGAGAATGAAAGGCTTAGGAAGAAAGCTCAACTTCTTAATCAAGAGAATCAAGCACTTTTGTCTCAACTCAAACAAAAGCTCTCAAATGGTGCTGGTAACTCAAAAACCAATGCACCAAACAACATGCTTGACCTTAACCTTGGATCAGGTTCAAGTCAAAATGCTTCCAATTCCAGCAATTAGAGATAAGAAGTATTATCATCATCGTCATGACCCAACTAGGAGACTTTTTATTTTGTGAAAAAACCAAAGTGTTCAATGTAGTGGTTTCAGGGTACTAATATTTCTATTTACCTTCTTTTATCTATTTTAGATATGAATATGAATTTCTGAACATGGATGTAATGATGTATTTGACTATCTTCTAGAAAGGAATATAATTTTATATGTTCATCTTACATTGCCTCTGTTTCTTTGTGCAGTTTATGATTTTCTTTACTGTTTCCTTATAAGAATTTAATTTAATTTTTTTAATATCATTATACAATAAGAAGAGGCAACTTCTTTGAGATTGAATTATATGTTATAACAATGTGTAGTCTAAAAAATGTGAATTTCGTGCAAGACTAACACATTTTGTCAAGTAGGATGCTTGTAATTTCATACACTCTTTTGTTGGCATTTGCATAACCGTTACCTGCATATTATAGTATTATTCATATAAATTTTAAATTAAATATGTTGACTAATAGAAACTTCTTATAATTTTTAAACTTTTATGGATTAACTATTTGTATTCAAATTTGTGAGGTTTAAATATTCCAACAATGTGGTGTGTCAACGTCACCGGTGTCAATCTATAACACATTACCGCGTTTTAAATTGTGATCATATTTCATAAAAGATTTGAGATATTGTCAGTGAACATCACCAATGTCAATCTATAACACATTGACGCATTTGAAGTTAGTTATCATATTTCACAAAAGATTCAAGATATTGTCGGTGAACATCACTGACGTCAATCTATGTATAACAACTTGTTGTATTTGGAGTCAATATCATATTTCATGAAATATTATCTTTATCTAAGTTCAACTTGATGATTTGATGTCTTTTTTAATTAAATGATAATAGATGGAAAAAAATGTAAAAATATATTTTATAAAAGAGACTGTTTTTGAAACTTTTTTAAAAAAAACAACTTACTTTGAAGACATTTTAAAAAGTCATAAAACGACTTGTTCTTAACCGGTCAAAGACTTTAGGCCCAATAATAAATCAAACTTAAGCAGTTTACTCGCAACATATCCCTTTCCCGCAAGCAACTGAGACTAGTTCAAACGAATTGTAACATCTCTTTCGTCACGTTCATGCGAATCTCTCACCAGCCACTTTCCAGATTTGTAACCGACGGACACACGTGTGTCTTACAATGGCTTGCAGTCCCCAAGGTAGAAGCTCACTCATCTCTTAACCCCCATTTCTGACCTCTACTTACTTGAGTGTCGGAGTGTTTGCAGGTACATCCACCCCCCCCCCGCCCCCCCCGTCGTTCCAGTACTCAAACTGACGCATTTTCACCGCCATCACCTTCTGATCAGGGACGATCACAACTCATTTTCAAGAGAAGAGAAACATAATTAAACCAAAGATCACATAAGATGTTCAACACTAACAACAACATTGGTAGGCTACTCATATGATTTCATATGCATTGTGCAAAACTGTTTTACTAGTGTACATTAGTCAAAACATAAAACCAATACCCAAAGTTGCTTTTGTTAGACACAGTCTCATTCTCTTCCATAAGAATAAGTCAAAGTTATAGAATATTATATATATCTATATATTAATATAAATATATATATATATATATATATTATTACAAAAATTGTCAAAAATATATATATTTAAATAAAAGATTTTTTAATAAACCATATAAATATATTAATATAAACTATCAAATGACACAAGGTGTACCAAAAATAATAAATACACCTCTCAAAATACAATTAACCAAATCATACCAATCTCATTATTGATAATATTTTTTTGCCCTTTGACGTTTGAATCAATTATTATAAGGCGCTTCTTCATTTTTAAAATATTTTTTAATGTTATATTTCCTTCTTTTAGTTATTTGTATTTAGAATTTTCTTATATACAGGGTCGGACCCAGACATACCATTTTGGTGTGGCTAAATTATGAAGGAAACTAATTAGCATTTTAAGAAAAATCAAAATTGTGGATTCAACGAAGAAAATTTTCAAATTTAGACATTCAGTAGTTATATATGACGGTGGACCATTTAAGCATATCCAAAATTATGGCACAGTGGTAAATGCTGGCATTATTTGCTTACAAGTCTTGTTTTCGAATCCCATGTACCAGGGGCGGAACTGGCCTAGGCCAATGTGTCTTTGCAATTTGATTGCGCATTTGTTTTATTTTCTCACAAACTCGTATTGCGTACCTTATTCATCGAGTGATATTTCTTCAACTAGAAGATGATCTAGAAGTGAGAAGTATAAAGAAAGTTAAGGGAGACGGGTCACGAGTTTACCAATGACTCGTCCATACCTATGTGTTATGATGATCTGGAGGATAGGGAAGAGAGGAGGAATTAAATCCTATTTGGTGAGTCTACTAGGTTCAAATGGGCGATGCAATATTCAATTTTTGTAGTTTTAATTATTGGATTTTAGAGGAAAACATTAAGAATAATTCTAGAGAAATAGGCGAAAAAGTAATTAGAAATTGTTTGATAAACAAATTTCGAAAATTCATAATTAATTATTATTAATCCGAAAAGTTCAATATTAATTAAAATACTCAAAATCGGGCATTTGATAACTACTACCAAAATAAGAGTATCATGTAGACATTTTGTCTACTTATTCCCAAACTATCAACCTAACCTAATGAAGTGATGCTTCAAAAAGATCGAATTCCGCAGTTTCTGATGTTATTAGGTGCCTTTGTCACATTCTCTAAATATGAAAACAACACTTTACTGAGATAAAAAATCTCAATGAATAATACACACAAGTTTAAAAACAAATATTCTTCTCAGCAGGTGCGTTAACCGGAAAAACGACCATGGTATCCATTTTCTTTCTAAAATAGTCTTCATATATATGCTTAATACAAATAAATCAATTCAAAATCTCATTGTTATATGGAACATTAGCTCATCTAATATGGGGTAGAAGACCAATTTATATGGAGTGCATAGCTTATCCAGGTAAGTAACTAAGGGGTACAAGAGACATCATATGAAGCACAAAGCTTATCTCATGTGGAGTAAAAGACCCATCTATATGGAGAACAAAGCTCGTCTAATATAGGGTACATGACTCGTCTATATGGAGTACATAAGTAAATAAATAATTGTGGGGTACAAGACACATTCATGTGGAGCATAAAGCTCGTCTCAAACACATTAAATAATAGTAAGAGTAATTTCGTTATAACAATCATCTCTATAAAATCACTTTGAAAGTAGAATATATTATTTTGAACCAAATTAGTAGTGATTCCTTCGTGAACATGAATACATACGGTGTAATCGAAAGTGCACCATTCTCTCTTCCCCTTCTCTCTCTTGTGAGTTGTCACTAAAATTCTAGCTACTTCTCCTTCATCCAACAAAGAGGAGTGCTCTAGGGTAAATTTTTAACCCAAAACCACCCCTCTAACTCGTTTTTCTCTTTCTTTTATCGAAATAAGTGATTTTCACTTCTATTTCGTTTTTCTTCGTAATTTCGTCGTTTTAGTGCGACGTTGTTTTGTTTGTCGTCTTTGTGCGGTGTTGTTTGTCTTTCTTGTTTTGTTCAGGTATTTGTTCGGTTCAAATTGTCAGATTAGCTTTAAACCAGTGCATATCCAATCAATGACTTTGGTGTCGTCAACAATGAAGATCTGAAGACATGGGTATCCCGAAGAATTGAAAATAATCATATATGTATGCTTTTGTACTTTGCCATATGTTATTAACATGGATGTTGTGAGTTTGTTCGCAGATTCATCCTTTTTGTTTTTAGCGATTTTGCATTGTGTCGATATACTCTATCAATTTGAATAAATAAATATCATTTGTTTTTAATAAAAAAAAAATGAATGTATACGGTGTAAAAATCTAATAAGAAATAGCAAAGTCACATATCATTATCATCACAGCCAACAAGTGACAAATAAAGGACACAAAATATAGCTTCACGATGAATATAAGCATCTCATAAAATAGTTCATCTATAATTCGGTATTGTTACAAAATCACATTAAAATTTATCACAGTAATTTATATCAAGGATTAATATATCTTGAACCCTTTAATATTAACGGTTTTGGTTTATCTCTGGATTTTTTTTATTTATTCTAACCATATAATTTGAAGATTATTTGGTTTTAAACCTTCATTAATTTTGATTGGGAAAAATCGATGATATGACATAGGATAAACTAAAATTCGCTCAAATTACAGGAGAAGAAAACACCTTAAATTTTGAAATTTGATGCCAAGAAGGTCCCAAAACAAAGAAATTTCAAATCACATAACTGAAATTAAAAAAATTATTACAAGGGGTAAAGAAACCACTAATATTGTAGGGGGTAAACATATATTAACCTTATAAGTAACAATTTTTTTCATTTATCCTTTAAAAAGTGTAATAAACTCTATGAATATTTTTTTTATCAGTAAAACTCGATGAGTATATATATACTTACTTTTTTATTTTCCCAATTATACGCTTAGACATTTTCTGCAACAAAGATTGTTTTTTTAAAGATAACAAAGATTGTTATTGGTGTTGTTAAAAAAAAAATAAGAATTTAGATTTTTTTTTTGTTATATTGTTGGTGTCATTGAAATAGATAATCATGATTAGTTTGGTTTGTTATAATTTGAAAGCAACAAATATTTATAATTTTATTTTTAATCAAAATCAAAATTTCATAAAAAACACTATTCATAATTTTCAAACGTTTTGTTTTCTATGAAAAAGAGTACGCAACAATTCATGATCCATGGAAGCAGGAGGTGACAGTGAAATTGATGGGGAGGAGAACCGAGTTCAATGCATTGGAAACAAGATTGCATCAAATGTAGATTGACAAGCGACAGGTATCATTGAGCTTTGTTATGATTATTATCTAGTTGTTTTACGCATCCTTAAGAAGATTATAATGCATTGTTAGAGGGTCATTAGCTGATTTATGATAGTTTTCTTGTTGTTCGAAGCTAGAGCCCTGACTTTGATACAATCACTAACTCTATTGAGCATATTGATGTGCGTGTGTTTTTCTATGGATTGCTGAGAGATTATTATGATTCAAATTTGTTGTTTTTTATCGTCAATAGAATTGGAAGAATGGTGAAAGCAAAAAATAATACATCTCATATACAAATGTAAGGTAATGTTGCAAGCAAACCTTAGGCAAACTCTAGGATTACCTTGCTTTATTTACGGAATTGCCACTCCTTGGCGCCAAAATGTAAGCCTTTTAAAATGATAAAATGACATTTCTATCCTTTTTTATAACAATGATTTTGTTGTCACCCTATACATAAAAGGCTATATCTAGACATAAATATGTGGATTGTTCTATTCACCTTTTTCACCACTTTATTTATACTATATATAAAGAAAACTATCCCTTTCAGCACTTTTGAGCTAGATTTTTCTTTCCAAAAATACCCTCAATTTTCAATACAAATAACACATGTAACAAACACAAATCTTCAAGGGGCTAGATTTGTCATTTAAAAAGTGTAACAAACTAGACAAGTTTATATATACTTATATTTTCATTATTCCAATTATACCCTTAAACAATAACTTTTTCTATAATAAACATTGTTGTTGGTGTCATTAAAAAACAAAAGAATTTAGATTAATTTTTTTGTGTTATATTGTTGATGTCATTGAAATAGATAACCATGAGTAGTTTGGTTTGTTATAACTTAAACCTACTTTTAATTTATTGTGCTTATCGTTGACCCGTGCGAAGCACGAGAGTGTGATCTAGTTGCAAGAACAAGGAGGGTGATGTATCAAATCTTTTTTTTGACATCTTTTTGATCAAGGGTGGGCATTATCACGTGGAGTATGAAGGACTCCATTTGTTATGTCTCACTTGTGGTAAATTTGGACATTATGTAGAAGGATGTTCAAATAGGTGAATTACTCAAGAAGAGGAGATGAATGGCGTGGACATGAATAATATTGGAGGGGAAAAGAATATTGTTGATGAACCTTGAAAGATTGGGCAAAAAGTGTTTCGTCCGAGAAGAATGAAAGAGAGGGAAGATGGTAGAATGGACAAAGGAAGTATTTTAGTGAGTGGAATTTCTAATGGTGCGCTGCAAACCGTGGGATCTAGGTTTGCGTCATTAAGTGAAGGAAATTTGAATTTGGAATTTGCGTTAATGCAGGAGAAAAATGAGGAAGTTATAGAAGGAAATATTGTGAATGGGGGTGTTACATGTACGTGATATCACCATAATCTAGCATATTACGGTACAAAATCCATGTACGTGATAATAGATGCTGCATGACATCAACAAATGGAACAAATTATAAAACAGTACGTACGGAAACAAAATGTGGCCCACTTGAAAGAGGAAACAATTGAGAGAATTAATTTTAACACAAGTTGCACATGCTAGGCTTAAAAGGTAAAAGGGCGAAGTTTTAAGAGAGAATATTATGGAAATCTTGGACCAAAATATGATGCGAGAATACATTTCTCATCAATTTACTAAAAACCAAGGTACTAGATTATTCAATCCAAAGTCAAAGCATGTTCGTCCGTAGGTGCTTGACTAGACTCGACCCACAATGAAAAGCCTAATTCATGCCCAGGTGGATTGAATGAGGCTATTCACCAAAATGCTAGACCGTTGATAGTAACGATGGATCTTTTGCAAATGTTAAAACATGAGGGTGTCAATTTATATAGAAGAATATGTTGATGCATCTGGAAGTGGGGATTCAAACATGTAAGAATTTGAAGAGGCTATGAGTATCAACATTACGAATGAGGAAATGAATTATATGATTTATAAACTCTAGTTTTTTACGTAACTGCAAAGTGTTTGTGGACATGGTTAAGCCTGATATTCTCATTATTCGGAGAAATTATTACGGAGAATATAAGATAAGATGTAAAATTAAGGACAACCTTATCTCAGTAATATTGGAAGTAATTTGTTAAACGCGATCTTATTTTCTTGCATATGAATAAGTCGAAGTTTTTTTCTTCAAGGTATTCGACCAATAATTGACTAATTTGGAGAACAATCCTATTGTACACTATCAAAGTCTTATTATAACCTCAATGATTCGAACCTAAGAACTAGAAGTGAGCTCAATCATAGCTCTCAAATTGTACACCAATGAGGCAACCCATTGGTATAATGTTCTTTTTAACCGCGAGATAATTTTTTTTTCTTTTACAAAAAAGTCCTTTTGATATTGATTAAGTAAAAGTTATACATTAGTATGATATAATTTTATTTAAATTTAAGGATAGCCTTTTTAAAAAAAAACGGATAAATATATTAATAAAAACTATCGAAGGTAGAGCGTAGCAAAATTAAAAAATAAACTTGTCCAAATACAATTAAACAAACCAAATCATACCAATTTCATTATTTAGACGGTTTTTTAGCCCGTTTGTATTTGAATAAATTATTACAAGAAGCTTCTTCATTTTAATATATAATTTTTTAATGATAACATTTCCTTGTTTTTTTTATTATCATGCTTATCTTTTTCACAATGTGAAGGATATTTATATTTATATTTTTTCTTATATATATATATATATATATATATATATATATATATATATATATATATGTCCTAATACCAAATATTTTTCAAATTGTGCGAGTTGTTTCATTTTCCATTGTGATGGAAAGATCAAACCAAGAGTTGTACAAGAAAAATCGCCGCTTAATGAAAAAAGATGAAAAGTTAAGGAAGAAACGTGAACAGCTGAATCTAGAAAATCAAACACTTGTATCTCAGCTCTTACAAAAATTCTCAAATGGTGCTAGTAACTCCAAAACCAATGCTCCAAACAACATGCTTGATCTTAACCTAAGTCTTAGCCTAGGTTCAGGTTCAAGTCAAAATCCTTCAAGTTCCAACAATTATATGTATAAGGCATCATCATCATGACCCAATTATTAAGGGATTTTTTATATCTTTAAAAAACCAAATTGTGAGCAATGTAGTTGTTTCAATCTGTTTTATATATGAATTTCTGAATATTGTGGTTGTAATGATGTTAGACTATCTTCAATAAGAGAATAAATTTTTATATCTTTATGTTAAAATGACTCTGCTTTTTAGTTTTCTGTGCAGTGTATGTTCGATTATTGTTTTTAAAAAATTATACCAGTTTATGATTTGCTTATTTTGTTTCGATACATATATTTTATTTTATTTTTACATCGTTGTACAATAAGAAGATGCAATTTCGTTGACATTGAGTCATATATGTTGAAAGAATGCATATCTAGTCTAAAAGGAAGAATCCTGATGCAATGAATAGTCGGGACTAACACATGTTGCTACACTTTTTTGTTGGCGTAACAAACAAAGTAATTGTAACATGCGTATAATTGTACTATACACACACACACATATATAATTTAATATGTTGACTAAACATTTAACAACAAAAAATGTTGACCGAGCAAAATAAAATCTATATTTTTTAACTTTTACTTCCTAAATATTTGTTTATTTTATTCAATTTTATGAAGATATATAGTCACACGCTTCAATAAGCTAATTAACAATATGACAAGTTTGCGTGACCGATGACAATCTATAACACCTTACCGTATTTGAAGTTGTTATCATACTTCATAGAATATTAAAGTTATTGTCGGTCAAAATAATCGATATCAATCTATGACATATTTTTACCTTTGAATTCATTAATCATACTTCATGAAACATTCAAGATATTATCCTTATCGGAGTCCAACTTGATAATTACATGTCTTTATTAAAAACTAGCGAAAAGACGGGCACTCACGTGTCCGTCTTTCCGCTATTTTTACAATGCTGAAATTTGAAAATTATGAACTTTTTTTTTATGAAATTTTGATTTTGATTAAAACTAAAAATATAAATGTTTGTTGCTTTCTAATTATAACAAACCAAATTAAACATGATTATCTATTTTGATCTTTAAAAAAAAATGATTATCTATTTCGATAACACCGACAATATAAAAAAAATCTATATTTCTTTTTTATGACACCAACAACAATCTTTATTATAAAATAAATTGATTAAGAGTATAATTGAGATAATAAAAAGTAAGTATAAATATACTCATCTAGTTTGTTATACTTTTTAAATGATAAAGGAAAAAATCAGACACACACACACACACACACATATATATATATATATATTTTTTTCATATCGTGTTTGTTACATTATTATAAAAATTTAAATTTATTCTTATCTATTTGTTATATGTGTTATTTGTATTGAAAATTGAGGGCATTTTTGAAAAGAGAAAAAGTCAATCCAAGAGTGCTGAAATGAGTTGTTTTCTTTATAGGTGAGTCATATATGTTAAAACATTGCATCTCTCTCTATATATATATATATGTGTATATATATATACACATGTATTTTAAGCTACATTTTGCTTACATGTCACCTCACCAATGCCCCATTTCTAACTAATTTTCTATAAGCATTTACCATGTGGCTCTCTCTTCTCTTTTTCCCTATTTTATATCTATTTATTACTAAATATTTACATATGTTCATTCTTATAATAATAATTCTTAAATGTGTAACTTATAATTGAGTGAGCTTTGTAACTCCTTCCACTATCCATTAATTAAGGGGATATGATAATAATAATAATTTTGTAAAAAAAAATGATGATAATAATAATAATAACAATAATAAAATTATATTTAAAAGTATAGTTGAAAATGTGTGGTTATTTGATTATATGGAACTTATAGTACATTTTTTTTTTTTACAAATGTCTTCTATCAATATTTTTTTTTTTATGAGTTAGTACCATATAGATGTGGCTCTTTTGTTTTAGTTTTTTCATCTACCACTTACAAATTTATTTATTATATATAGAAGTTCAACACATGGTCAAATAACTTAATTATTAATTTATAAAATAATAAAATATATATTTTCTAATAAAAAATTATACGAGGTGTAATGGTGCCAAAAAAAGAGATATCTTAACATTTAAAAGTTGAAGAATAAAATTGATCAAAAAATGCTATATGGAAGTTATAGTATAAAACTACTTCAAAATAAATTATAGTATAAATTAGTCCAAATAAATGAGATAATAATTAATAGAAACAAAACAAAAAAAAAATTGATCAAATCAATTTACAGTCGGTACAATTTTTCCCTAGAAAAACAACACACAATTATTTTTGTTCCTTTCTTTTTCAATTATGATGAAAATCATTAAGACAATAACAATACTTAAAAACTAATTTTGTGTCTTTTAATATATTCCAAAACATAAAGCATAGCCATAAAAAAATAAATTATCCAATTCTCATATGAAAGAAACATCTATGAATCTTAAATTATGAAAACACTCCATGATTGTCTAATTACACCATCATAATTGAATTTGCTTATTAACATTCCTTCAAATATAACCTACAAAGTTGAAAAGTTTGGTGCATAATCTTTTACATTCTCCCTCACCCTTTATAGCCATCACTTATCAAGACATTCATTTTCTATCCATTCTCACGTATTTGACAATTACACTCATTCCTTGAGTGTTTCCATCATGGTGCAATTGATACTATCATATTTATATGTACAAAAGTTGTTCGTATATTATTCATTTTCACTAAAGTCATTGTTTATATACTCATTATTTTTTCAGGTTGAGAGAAATAAATTTCACCATAGATATGCTGCTAATATATGAAAAGGTATTCCTAATTCCTTTTATAACCATTATTAAGTCAAAATTGATCTTTCACTTTTTTTGATAGGTATTGAATTCATATGTACAAAAGTTATTTGTATATTATTCATTTGCGCTAAACTCATTGTATATTCATTATTTTTTTTCAGGTTGAAAGAAATAAATTTCACCATAGATATTATGCTAATATACAAAAACGTATTCATAATTCCTCTTATAACCATTATTCAATAAAAAACTGATCTTTCATTTTTTTTTACAGGTACTGAATTTTGACTTAAGTTGTAAATATTTCTCTGAATTTTTTATTCTCTTTTATCAAATGGTACTAAAAACAATCTCACGTATATTAACAGTACGCTTTATTGACAATTGAAAGATAAAAAATTATAGAGCTAAATATGTTAAATTTAGAAATCAAGCATGAACGTGGAAGTTCAATGGAGAATGAAAAAATAGTGATGTTTTTCTTTTAAAGTTAAAATATTGGGTATTATTTACACTTTAATATTAGCAGAGCTTATTAAAACATAGGTTTACTAAGATTCATATTCATATTTGTATTCTAAATCTAAATTTTAATATTTGTTATTCTTTTATGAAATGGTTAATATTTGTTTAATCGTTTCTTTGTTCTCACCTCTAATGATGGAGCTTATATCATATAAATATATCTTACTTAAAAAAGTGTTCAAGAACTAATATGAAGCACAGATGAAGAATCTAATAGGGTGCTCATTAGAAAACTCGATAGAAAAAATATTATGTCAAATAACATATCTCCTATATAAAAAGGTGTTTATTTGAAAACTAAACTCATTAGTGGGACAATAAAAAAAAGTATTTTGACAATCTATCTATCTATATATTATCTTTGCAATTGAACCTTGAGTTGTTTTTAGACCTCCAATGTGCTGATGTGGCACATCTAGAATAGCTCCACACCTCTCTTGAAGAAAAAAACTTCTTATTCATTCTTATGTTTAGTTGGTGTCTTTTTATATTATTTAGTTAAGTGATGTGTACGATGTTGTTCAATTACACTGACATGAGATTTTAATTCATATATTATGTACACTCTTTTGCTTCCTTCACATTGTAACTTCCAAATAACTACTTTAGAATATGTATCATTGTCGAGTAAAAACAGTGAGTGTCACTCTCTATGATAAAATTGTACTAATGAAAGATGGAGCGTTTCACCCTGTTATCTCGCTATGTGTCTTCTTTCTTCCAGATTAAATGGGTGAAACTGTTGCAATTTTATCTTATAATTTAAATTTAAATTAGAACCTAACTATTCGTTTATCTATGATATAAATATTGTCTTCCCTTCCAGAATGTTGTCCTTACGTGGTGTAACTAGGTATATTGTATATTTTCTATGTTGGTTAAGCTACAATTTTCAAGGGAGTGCAAATTGAGTGGTAGATTACATCATATCAAGTGCATGAGAGGATCATATATTGTGTTTGAATAAAATTAAAATGTTAGGAATGAAGGCAAGGTCATAGAGATTTTATATGTATGAGTTTTGAGTGGTATTTCTATTTATGATGTAACTTTCTTGGTATGTAAAGTGGCATCGGCGCCTCTGATGCTGCAAAGCATTATAGTGTTAATGAAAATTCTTGCAAAAAAAAAAATAACATTGATAAGAAGATAATAAAGTAAGCTTCCATTTTTTATTTTGTTGCATAGTTGATGTTAGATAAGCATATGTAAATAAAGATAACACTTAAATAATATCTTTTATAGGTCCTTAATTTTATTATATGGAACTTATTTATTTATATTAATAAAGTCGGTGTGAAATTTCACCAAGTAAAAGTTTGAGAAGAAAATCCAAAAGAAATCGTTATATCAGCACATGAATCACATTTTCAAAAAATATGAAACAACCAAATATGAATCAAATTCTAACATCTTATTTCAATCCATTTTATGGGCAATATTGACCGAAAAACATGAATGCCTCTAACTTTAATCGAAAAAAATAAGTGATGTCAGCATAAAAAGCAAAACATCTTGCAATTGCACAATCATGACCCATAAAAAGAAAAGTTATTATATAATTACACTATTAGGATAAAATATGAATTACCATATACCTCTTGAAACTTATGAAATATTAATAAGACCCACTAAGAATTATATTAATTATCCTTAAAATACTTAAACAAGTATGAATTCATATAGTTTCTAAACAACCTTGCTGTATTTAATATAAATTTATATTAAACATAAAAACATAAACATATATTAGAACACTATCAATCACCTAACTCTGTGATTATGCTTATCACAATTATTTTCTCATTTATAAAAATATTTCAAGTACATATTCTAATCAAACCCGTGCAACACACGAGTTATATACCTAGTTATACATGTATTTTAACCTACACTTTGCTTACATGTCACTTCACCAATGTTCCCTTTTGTAACTAATCTCTAATACTTATGCCATGTGGCTCTATTTTGTTCTTGATTTTTTACTATGCTTCCTTATTATCTATCTTTCATTTTCCATCCGTTTCAAAAACACTCCATTTACTTCACTTAATGCAAGTTATTTTATTTATATTGAGCGGTTACATTTTAAAATTATTCATATTCCTAATCAATCCTTTTACACACACAAGTTTACTATAACCACCTCATTTTTTTTCTAAGCTTATATATATATATGTTGCTTATGTTATCCTTTTCATTTCTTCTTCCATTTTATTTTTTTGATAGTTTTGATTTTCTCTTCAAGTTTTGTGTGTGTGTTTCTATTTCTATAATTTTTTATATTCTCTAATGGATATTTTTTCTTTGATTTCACATACACAAATTTTGGAAAAAAGAAGAGTTTTGTTGAAAGGAAGCTTCATATATAAAATGGTGGTTGTATTGTTTTCATTGAAATTAAAGTATTTTTTTATTGTTATCTTTTATTTTACTTTGTTATGAGATCAAGAGTTCACTAACATGTGGAAGGAAACATATTAAAAATGCATAAAAAAATGAATATTTTTTTTATTCATTTTTATTCCAAGACATCATGTGGTTGTTCTTATAAATATTAGAGATTTTTCCTTCTCAACTAATTTCCATAAGATGAAGGAGGATTTGGACGGAGCTTACAAGAAACTCAAAACTCTCAACACCAAAAATCTAAAAGGGTCGAACAAGAGAAAGTAAGAATCATCCATGTCTTTGTAATAAGATAGAATACTCTTATTATGTTTTTAATTGAATAGTTTTTATAAGAGTTATTAACATCAAAGCCTAGGTAACTAATTGTAGAAGCACACAACTATTCAAGGTCTAGGTAACTAATTGTAGAAGCTCGCATCTATTCAAAATTCTATTGGAATGTTCTTGATCTTCATGAAATTTGAGAGACAAAATCACATTTTGATGATTTGAACGCAACAACATGAAAATTTAATCATTGACCATGAAATTGGTTGATCTTCATACTTTCCATCAATTGAGTTTCCTCAAATTAAAAGTAAATTTGAGTGCAGCTCATGAAATTGTCTAACTATACTCACACTCTTTTGGGAAAGTTTTATTATTACTTTATTTTAAGGATAATTAAAAGACTTTATTCCCATTTAGTTGTTTTCTTTTGATTAAGATTTAATAAATTTATTAACAATATTTTTAGATTTGATTTAATGAAGTTTATATATATATATATATATATATATATCTGAAAGTATGAGGTTAAGGTTGAATGTATAAGTGTTTCTATCAATTATATATTTGTCTTCTATATTATATCACAACCCAATACGCTCAAAGTCCCAACACAAGCTTCATCACCCACTCATCTTTCACTTTCCACCAAAGCCCATTCTTCAGCTTCCAACAAAACCTTAAAAAAAAATCATCTTTTTCAGCAAACCCTCTCAAATCACCACTCTACTTAATCCCTCACCGTCCTAATGACCCTTCTTCCATCGTTACTCTTCGGAGAACCGCCATTGTCTGGTTTCGTAATAATCTTTGTGTTCATGATAATGAAACTTTGGACAATACGAATAATGAGTCAATTTCTATTTTATCGATTTATTATTTTGATCCTGCTAATTATGGGAAATCATTACCTGGGTTTGATAAAATAAGTCCTTATCGATAGCGAGTGAGAATGTTGAAGGTGAAAAAAATGGATGTTGGTTTTGAATTGAGTTTGTGGTTGAAGGTGATGAATTCGATAAATGAGTGTTAATTTTGATTGTGTGTTAGATGATGGTAGTGGTGTTAATTCTAGATTTAAAGTTTGATTATGAGGTTTTTGTTGAATTTTGAAGGATGAATGTTTGAAAGAAAAATAATTTTTTTTTATTTTTATGAAGATGATGAAGATTAATAAAGGTTGTATGAAGATGAATATGAGGGAAGAAGATGAAGAAAAGTGAAATAAATTAGGTGTTGGTGATACATAGTTAAATCTGATAGACCTTATTTATCCAAGGGTCTCCTTTTTTAGGAGGTTAAAATTAATGAAATATGAATAAATTGATTGACAAAAACACAGATAAATGACCAAATTGAAAAATTTAATAGTTATGAGACCAATTTTAAAAAATAAAATAAGTTAAGGGATCAAGTGTTCAGTTAAACCTAAAAAAGGTAGCATTATAAAGAAAGTTGAGGGATATAATCAAAAGTATACCAATAACTCATTGATACCTTTGTGTTATTACGATCTAGTGGATGGAGAGAATATAGAAGATTGAAGGAGCTAAATCATATTTAGAGAGTCTGGTGGATTCGAATGCGGATAGTACGAGGGGTGCATGAGAAGATGATGAGTTTGATGGTATCACGGTGGAGGAAAAGATGTTTGTGAAGGTGGAGTGTCCAAATTTTGTTTTTCCTTAAAAAATCCAAGGAGTCGAAATCCATGCAAGCAAGGGGTGATAGTGAAATTAAGGGGGAGTAGAACCTGGTTCACGGTGTTGGAACACAAGATTGTGTCAAATGTAGGTGCGTAAATTAGTGATACATATAATTATCTCTTGTTTGAAGTTGGAGTCCTAACTTTGATTCAACCACTTACTTTATGAGCATTTTGACTTGTGTGGGTGTGTGTGTCAGTGTCGTGTTTCTCTGAATTGATGAGATAATATTATGATAAAAAAGCTTTATATTTTATCATTAAAAGAAATAGAAGAATGGTTAGGGTAGACAAGAATACACGGTCCCAAGAACAATGCAAATATGCTAGAATGTGCGTGGAGGTTGATCTATCAAAACATGTTAGTCATGTTTTCCATCAAGAGTGGGCAATATCATGTGGAGTATGAACGACTCCATTTGTTATGTCTCGTTTGTGGTAATTATGACAATCAAGAAGGGGTGACGATTGATGTGGAATGAATGACATTGAAGCGACAAATAATATTGTTGATGATCCTTGGGAGGTTGGGCAAAAATTGTGTCGTTTGAGAAGAATGAAGTATTATGGAGATCAAAACTGCTAATGGTGCGCCACAAATTGTGAGATCCAGGTTTTCCTCATAAAGCAAGGAACAACTCAATTTGGAGGTTGAGTTAATGTAGGAGAAAAACAAGAAAGGTATAGAAAGAAATATCGTAAATGGAGTGTTACATGCTAGGAAACCTAGTGCGAAATTCACGCATCTGAATAAGAATACGCTGCACGACGTTAAAAAAAGCAACAAATTAAAGAATAATAAGAGAAAACAAAATGGGACACCACCTGACAAAGAAAATAACCAATATAATTAAAATCTTGGAACAAACAGGATGGAAGAGCACATTGCTCTTAAATTTAGTGAAAACCAACATATTGAATTATTCAATCCCTATAAAAGCTTACTCAGTTGTGGTTGCGTGATAAGACTTGACCCAGATTATAAAACAAGTTAATGTTGATGTCGGGACAAATGGGTCTATTCATAAATATACTAGACTCCGTAATAGTAACGACGCATCTCATGCAAATGTTATAATGGGAAGTGTGATGGTTGATATATAAGAATTTGTTGATGTGTCTAGAGGCGGAGACTCACACATGGAAAAGGTTGAAGAAATTTTTGGCATCAACACCAATAATTATAAGATTCTCATTTGAAATTGTCTTGGAGCTGCTATTTTTGATTTTTACGGTCACTGCAGACGCTATGTGGATATCATTAAGCATGATATTCTCGTTATTGTGTAGACTAGAAAAGAAGCTTTAAAGTTATGGAAAACCTTATCTTTTTTAGGTTTTGAAATTTTGGAAGTGAGAGGCTAATTAGAGGGTATCAATGTAGCATGGAGGTGTTATACCTTAAAAATATCAACCACGATTAATATATTTTAGCCTCTTCATTTATAAGTTAGCATAGACATTAGTAAAATTTTCTTATTTACGTCCACCTAAGCCTACCCTAACGAGGAGAGTCGTCGAATTATGTGAAATAAATTAAAAAGTAACGTGGATGGAATTCAAAATGATTGATTGATACGATGAGATTTTAATGATATTATTTATCTTCGTGATAAAAAAAGAGATGTTGGGGGTTGCTTTAGAAAGTGTAATATTAAAAATAAAAAAGAATTTAAGAATATGGACTCATTGATCTTTGTGCAATTGAGTCAACCGAGACAACCAAAACAATTTAAATATTTCATTTAAACAATTTTAGCAATAGAAACCGTATTTGATACGAAACTCGTTTTCTTCCATAAGAATAACACACTGTTTGTTATAGTTTATTTTAAATAAATGATTTTTTTTAATATAGTCACGTATGAATAATATATTGTTTATTATACTTTATTTTAGATTTGCTACAAAAAAAACTTTATTTTAGATAAATCTTTTTTCTAACATAGTCACGTTTATGAGTATTGTATCTTCTCTTTACATATATATATATATATATATATATATATATATATATATTTAAAATAAAAATCTAAAAGAAATATAATCAAACTCAATTAGGTTGGTTTTATAATGTTAACTCAAGATTTTAGAATGTGTTCTTCTTAAAGTGTCACGGTTGATCCTTTCTATTGTCAATTTAGATGAGCTAGTTTAATTTTTTTTTTAAAAAGAAAATAAATAAAAATTTCAAATGAAAACTTGCCTCTAAAAAAGAAAATTTAAAGGAGAGAGAAAATAAGATAAAGATATATTTATGAAAAACATATATTTTAGTCACAAGTTCATCATAGTATCCTTCATTTCCTCAAAAAAATAAAAATCATATCCTTCAAAAGAAAAAGTTCATCATAATAATTTTATAATAAATAATCATTTTATATATTCATATCCAAACAATTTGATAATAACTTTAGATTTTTTTTTTAATTTGGTAAAAAAGCACTTAATTTGTGTTAATGATGACTCATCACCCATTAGAAAAATTTACATCGCAAATTTTTTATTTTTGTCCATACTGCCAAACTTTTTTTTAGTTAATTCCGTAACAAATTTTAGGAATATTTTTTTTCTTACTATTAAACTTTATTTTTAATGATTTTAGAACTCATATCATATACAAGTGATTAAGGGTGCGTTTGTTTCAGTTTTAAAAAAAATAGATTTTATGTTAAAAGAATTTAGGATTTAAAAAAAAATCTAAAATTATTTGTGTTTGCATACTACCCATAAAAATCGAGTTTGAGTTTAAACATGTACATATGTTATCTCCTTGTTGTTGAATAAAATAGATTTTGAAAAAAACTAATCCTAAGCTTATCATTTTAGGATCAAAATAGATTGTTTTTGATAAAATGATTTTTTAAAAAATCCTAAACAAACACATAGAAAAAATCACATTTTTTTTTTGAAAAAAATCTTAAACAAACGGGGGCTTAAATGTGTAAATGTGATTAAAAATATAGAAGATTCAAAGGAAGCGATCCAAGAGGAAAGGGTTACGTCACACAACCCACACATATTCTACGAACACGATATAGAAGAAACCCTTAAATTCGAAGATCCAATTTGAACAATTTCAAAACCCTAATTTCATCACAGATTCAATTCCTTCAACCAGATCTCATCAAAATCATGGAGAAAGAATTCAAAGTCCCACCGGTATCCTTCGCCTCCGTCGGAAACCCCGCCGGACAAAATCTCCAAAACCGCCGTGTACCAATACCACCATTCCAACCAAACTCCGGCATCCCTTTCATGTCATTCGACATCGGCTCAGCCGCCGTTTCCACCTCCTCCGGTCCAATCTACTCCGGTCCCGGAATTGGCGGTGGTGGTTCCGTCAATTTCGACGACGAGGAGCCTCTTCTCGACGAGCTCGGTATTCATCCGGATCAAATCTGGAGCAAAATCAGATCGGTTCTTAACCCGTTTCGCGTGAACCATACCATTCACAAAGACTCTGATCTCTCTGGTCCTGGTCTTCTCTATATGGCGTTTTGTCTCTTTCAATTACTCGCCGGAAAAATTCAATTCGGTGTGATTTTAGGTTGGATCGTGGTTTCTTCGATCTTTTTGTACGTTGTTTTCAACATGCTCGCCGGTCGAACTGGGAATTTGGATCTGCATACTTGTACCAGTGTTGTTGGTTATTCTATGTTGCCGGTGGTGATTTTCTCTGCAATATCGCTTTTTCTTCCACAGGGTGGTTTCGTTGGGCTTGCGATCGCGGCGGTTTTTGTGTTGTGGGCTACTAGGGCTTCAACGGGGCTTGTGGTTTCTCTTACTGATGGTGGTGATGAACATCGTGGGCTGATAGCGTACGCCTGTTTCTTGATTTACACTCTGTTTTCGTTGCTTGTGATTTTTTAGGGATGTGTTTAGTGCTGAGATTGTTTGGATCAAAATTATGTTTTTTTTGGATTTAGTAAACATTTTATGTCTTTTAACTTTGCATTATGAAACTTATGATTTTTCTAATTCAGTCATATAATGATATATAGAAAATGGAGCTATTGCACTTGATTGAATGTTTTTGTTTAAAATGTAATTCCTAGGTTACAATTTAAATGTGATTGTTTATGTCCGCATCTGGAAGCATATATAGTTAAGTTATGTTGCTTTAGGTTCTCAGTAGATGCCCCAAGAGACTAGTACTTTACGCAAAGTCCAATCCGCTTAGGGGGTTTGTATGTAGGGTTGCCAGGAAACACATGTCGAATTGGATTATGTATTTAACCAAATCATGCTCAGTTTAACGGTTTTGGTACTTAAATTTATCATAGTTAAACTCGAAATTAATTCTTAGCAATGCGGCTTGAGTAAGGAGATTTCAACTCATTAGCTGCATACTAAACTATTTTGCATACTTGAGTTGCAACATTGTATCTCTGGCATGTAATTTGTTTAACAGGGGTGACTATGTATCATTTTGATGGATCGATTTGTACAAAATGCATTTACTTATGTTAAAACATCCACACCAAATGCGTATATATCTTGAAAGGCTAGAGTGCTGCTCTTGAGAGTTGTATAGTCTCTAGATTCTCAACTATTTTCTCTGTAAAAAATCTTCCAACATGCAAACGGACCTTTAGAAGTTCAGTTGTCAGCATGCCGAATCCTACTGACTAAATTTTATTCTTACTGGATTGTAAATTGTAATCCAAGAAAAATTGATTAGGTTATTTTTATCTTTGAAACTTGACCGGTTCAAGCACAGATGGTAATTTTAACCCTTTCTGGTTTATTTAAAATGTGTATAAATTGAATGATTATTAGAGCATACTCATAGAATTAAATTACTCAGTAAGATGATTTTTGCAGTCTCAATTGTCATTTAGTCATCAAACTGTAATATGCCCATTAGATTTATTGATCGACTTTTCTAGAGTTTTTAGATATTCTATATGGTTTGAAATTATGCTTCTTTCTTTTAATTTTTTATATAATATATCATGACAAACAATCCATCAGAAAGTTAGGTGGAAATATTTAAATTTTGGCACTGGTATTCATGCAGCCTGTTTCCTTTTATATCTGTGGAAAAATTTGCTTGGCATTTAAGACTACTATGCCATTATACATAGGAGAATTTTGTTTCATTCATGATATTGCATGTACACCCCTTTCCCGTGTATCCCTGTGAAATTCATCCAAATTTTCATCTACTAATTCATGCCAAAACTTCTAGTACAGTAGTTCGTTCAGATTTCTTAATCTTTTGTGTGTGCCAATGTGGTTTGGGACTTAAGGTGATGTCTATTCTCCTTACTTAGCACCCCAATGCTAACTATGATATAGATAAACTAATATTGACAAGATTATAACAAACTTGATTTGATGACAAAGGAAATTCTTTGCCAGCTAGATAGTTTTGAAGTGCTTATTTAATAATCAATACCATATCTAATTAAGAGCGAGTGCTAGAAGTGCTGCTGCCTATAAACTCTAGGAATTATGGATGCCATTTTTTACATTCGTTATGATTGAATTATTTTATAATTATATTATTATACAACATTGATACGTTTTATTGTTAGAAATAACAGCATACAAGCAAATCACTTTTACTTTTTTCACATTATCAAATTACAATTGCCGAGATCAATGAATTTGGATGAAATGTTGTTATATGATAAAATATTAAATAGTACCAATGCTGCTTCTGTTTGTTAACTGTCACATAGCAATCTTGTAGCAAGTAATAAACTAATAATTAATAAACAAGTAAATCAAGTCATTGAGTTATATTAATAATTTAAATAAGAGTTGGGATTTGTTGACACCATGTGTTAAACTTTAGTTTGACCCAAATCTCAGCCGTCTACTTTTTTAATCTAAAGGCCCATAATTATCTGTTAATTGAATTAACGGTGAGCCTTTCTCTCTCAACTCAGAACAAATTAAAGCATGTGTGTTCATACTGATCTCAGTTACAAGTTCAATTTTATTTGAAGGGTTTTCTATTTTACCAAAACCACACAATTGATTTTATATATTTGTATTTAGATATGATATTGCTGGGAGTATTTCAATTTTTAAATCGGCATTGTCTGTGCAACTCATTCCCAAACCTTAATTCCATCAACGAGACACACTCATTCAAAATTACTTCCTCCATGTGTAATTGATTTCATAAATTTTACACAAATTGTCTAATTAGGTTGATTCACTATACTCACGAACTAGAAACGCGTGTGGGTTGATTTAGAAAAATATTATTTGCCTCTGGATTAAAAAATTAAACGGCTGAGGTTTGGTGACACCTGGTGTCAACGAATCCCGACTCTTCAAATAATAGCTAAACTATAACGATATTATACAATATTAAGTAGTCAACTAGTCACTAACCATGGGGCTGTAATTTTTGTCATTCTGGTTGGAAGGGGTTTGTCATTTGAGTATTTATTAGGAGGTCATACACTTAATAAATGTCACTATACTGTTGGTGTAAAAAAGGTGCCAGTGTTTTCTTGCCAGTGCTTTTTTTATTAAAATGAAAACCTTATGAAGTATGGGAAATATTATTGGATTGGGTCTTCAGCTATTCTTGAAAAACAAGATACATTGTCCTGATGGAGAGAGATAGTCATAACTTTTATGACTTTATCATACAAGAACCTATCATGACTTGTAGTCACTGGTAATTGTATTTGTATTTAACAAAACTCTCTCTCTCTCTCACACACACACAAAACCATCTTCTGTTATATTCCTAAAGAAAAATCATCAGTTATTCAAAATTAGGAGAGAAGACGCAATTCCAATAATAGTGTCATATAATGGCTAATGTGAAGAGTGCCTTCAGATATTTTTTTGGGCCTGTTCTATTTGTCCTCTTGTGGATTTTTTTTATGCTTGTCTTTCTTTGGTCTCTTGGGCTAATAACCTAGAAAGGGGAATATAATTTGTTTTTCTTTTCATTGACTTGGTTAAAACAACTTGGATTAGAAACTGGGAAAAAAGGGAATAGCATCAAGAGAGCAGAAGAAGGAAGACTTTTTTTCTTTCTTTTTCTTATTGAACGACAATTGAGAGAAAATCTTTGAGTGAGGGATCAAAGGTTTGTGAGAAAATCTTTGAGTGAGGGATCAAGGGTTCTAGAGATATTAGTTCGAGAGAAAATCTTTGAGTGAGGCATCAAGGGTTCGAGAGAAAATAGAGCGTAGAAAGCTTGAGTTCTTTGTTGTTCATCTTGGACATAAAAGGGGCAAGAGTCAAGGGTTCTCTATCTGTAACCGAATTCATGTGGGTTCGTTTCTTTCTCTTAATTAATATTGCATTTAATTCTTGCTGCTTCAATTTGATTTCTGTAATACTGTTATTTCCTGCTGCTACTGTAGGTTCTGTTTCTCACTGCTTTGTTTATGCACCTATTTCGCCTTTTGGTTTTATGTTTCTGTCAATTGCGCTGCTGCTGCTGTGTATTTTTCTGGTTCCGTGTTTCTGCATAATCTGCAATTGCTGCGCAAATTTGCTGCTGATGTATGTATTAGTGATTCTAGTTTTGGTGCTTTTGGTTGGCGTCAGTTTCTGCATAACTGCATGTGTTTAGGCTTCCTCATAGTTTCTTGTTTAATGCAATTACTGCATAATTGCATTTATTTTTTCACATTTTTTCAATTAATGTTATTGCTGTTTTTGGATTTCATTTGTGCATAATAAATTCTTTAAGGCTTTCTAATTTACTGGTTAGAACCAACAACTAAAAATAAAGGACAAAATTGGCTATCCGTGCTAATTTGGCTGAATGGATTAGGCAGTTAGTCTATAGAGATTTTTCAGTTGTATGGTTATCCATGAAAATTTGGCTGAATTGATTTGTTGTCCAACTCTTGTATAATCTCCTTTGCTGCAACTTTACCTTTACCCTCGGAAACTTATTTTCATCATGGGGGCGTTACTTGGGGGTGAAAACTGAAAATAGTTGGGTGTTGATATATGCAGTCAAATATTCCACTTGTTTGTTTGGTAGTTTCACAAGTGTTTGATAAATGAAGGGATTTCATTTTCGTTGGCCGCTCACGCTCGTGTTAACAACTTAATGAGCTGAAAATCTTTGCCTGTTAAATAGAGTTTAAGCTTTACTATTCCACTCTAGACTCTAGAGCTAACACTGTGTGTATAAACTTTGAACTTGTCATTAGCTCACTCCCCTTGAATGTGTACAGGCTATGACAAATTTGTAGGCAAGCTTATTCTTAAGTTTGTTGGTTGTTTACGTCCCAAGTTTGAGCTCAGCAGCCCTCCCATTGACTTGGGGTGTGTTTAGTTTCTTCATAAACGAGAAGGGTTGCTGCAAAAATCATAGACGTAGTAAACTTGCTGCAAAACCATACATATTTTAAAGATTTATAATTGTTGAATAGTGGAGAAACAAGTGCAAAATTTATAATAATCCAAGGATGGCATGAAAAGTTGTTTACTTGTATTATTTTCTTTGGACTGAATGTTGTGTGATAAAAATTGAAAACTAAATTTGCATATGGCTTCATGTGAAAATTGATTTTGTTACGAGCATTAAATATTAACATTTTTGCTAAAAAAATTTCATTTGTTTATTTATATTTTTGTCCAATAACTATTTAATTTATTATTATTATTATTATTATTATAGAGGGCCTAAGCCGAGAGAAGAGAAAAAATTACACAACAATCATGAGGGAATGAGGTTCCCATAACATTATTCAGTACCAAATGATCAAACTCAGTCGGACAAGACTCAAGTAACAATGATTAGTCAAAGATTAGTCCCTAATGATATGGGACCTCAATCCCTCATACTTGAAGGACAAACTGTGGTGCATCGATAGACATGGCAACGGGGCGGGGGCGGGTTTAAGCATCCCCGCCCCCGCCCCCGCTTGCATGCACCCGGCCCCGCCCCCGTCCCCAAACATATCGGATGTAAAAATTAAACACCCAACTCCGCCCCCAATGGAGACAGGTCTCCCGGCCCCGCCCCCACCTCCACCCACGAAAACTCTATTTTTTATAAAATATTTTAAAAATGCATATTTTTTCATTTTTTCATAGCAATAAAATACAATAATTATATTAATAATTAAATATCCAATAAACTTTATTTAAAAAATTAAAATAAATATAATAATTATGTTTCTAAATAGTAATAATATATTAAAATAGTTTGGTGTTTATGGAAATAAAATTAAAAAATTTAATAAAGTAAATTTCAAAGAGCGGGTGCGGGGCGGGGGTAAGCATCCCCCGGCCCCGCCCCCGCCCCCGTACTAAAAACTCAGATTTCCCCCACACCCGCACCCGCACCCAGTTAAATCGGCTTTTCCCTGTTAAATTCGGGGCGGGGGCGGCCGGGGCTCGCGGGGACGGTTTTAGTTGCCATGTCTATGCATCGATCAAGATTAGTCACACATCACAGTGATTGGCTTCATGACAAGTGTGATGCACCACGGTTTCTCACTCCAATGCAAACAACGGCTCTTCATAACCAAAGCTTTTCCAAAGGGGCTACCATTATCTTTCTTGACGAGGACATTTAGAAACCGACAAGGATTCCTCATTAATTCTACCGCTTGAAATCTCAACCTTCTTGCATACTTCAAACACTCCTCATAATTCTACCATATAAGCACTACAAATACCAATTCTTTTAGCAAAGGAACCTAACCATTCCATCACTCCCTCTGATCACTCCACCACACCCACCTCTTCCATTTACTCTGGCAAGAACCTTCGGTATTCAACTTAACCCAACCCTTTTGAAGGGTCTCAACCAATTAAAACAATATCACGAGGAGAAATTTGCCTATCCAAATTACTTTCACGATTTTTCTTATTTGTCCAATTGTCCTTCCACTCAACCTACATTTTTCAATCCACTTTCATATTAAATCTAATCCAATGATTCAAGTCTCCAAGAAATTATCTCTAGCATTTACACACATCACATTTAATTTTCGTTCAATTTTTCTATTGGAATCGACCGGAGAGTTGTCAAAATGGGTCGGGTCGTACAGGCCGGCCCGTTTAGCCCGATTAATTATAAGTTCGGGCCTTAAATATTGAGCCCGAATTTTAATAGGGCTTTTTAGCCCGGCCCTAAAAAGCCCGATACCCCGTTAGGGCTAGCCCGAACGGACCACGCAGGTAGCCCGTATAACAAAAAAAATCATATAAATTATATATATTTTTCAAATAATTATTTACTTAGTTGATTATCAAAGTAAAAAATAAAATAAAAGTGAAAATTCAATGAATTAACATAAATATAAATGTTATATAAAATTATATTTACTCGTTTCGTTATTTATAATTTTAAAAATTGAATATATATAAATATCTATAATCATAACGTATATAATTTATTTAAAATTATTTTCCTCGCCGTTTTAGTTTACGACATGTGTACGAAAATGTTTCAAATTTATTTTTGTGCTAGACATTATTTAAACATATTAAAAATATTATTTATAAAAAAAATTATAGGAGTGTTTTATAGTATTTTTTTATAAAAAATGTAATTTTTAATACGGGCTGGCCCGTTAGCCCGCGGTCCGTGGAGGGCTCGAGTAGTATATTTTCAAGTCCGTTTTCAACCGGATTTTTTTGGCCCGGCCCGATAAAACCCGAACACCATTAGACCCTACCCTAAACGGACGGGACCGCCCGTTTTGACAGCTCACTTCCATGTCACCAACTTTCCTCCGGATTTCAGACCTTCTCACGATACTACTGCAATCCAAAACCAAACCCTTGCAATTCAAAGCATGTGCATATATTAGCATATACTTTATTCTAATGCTTTCAAATACTTTAGTTCATACTATGAAAATTTATGTCAACGCAAATAATTAATCGAATATCTAATTTTTTTAATATAAACATATTTGTGTTAGCCTGTATTTTTGACATGCCGTATAAATGCTGTCAACGAAGTTTGACTTGAATTTTGAAGGAATTGATGAGTTCGATTCACTTGTTGGTCGAAATGTTAGACTTAAAGGAATTTGCTGTTTTGAGATAATGGTTCGACAAGCAAGAAGGAGTTTGGTTCGACAGGCAAGCTGAAGTCGAAAAGGAGTTGATGTCAGATAAGGAAGCCAAGTAGCAGTTAAGATCGAAAAGATGCTTATAGCAGTTAGTGGTAGTTTTATTTCGAATGTAACTGTTGTAGTTAGTTCTCTAGTATAAGTAATTTTTTCTCATAAGAAAAACAGGTCACAATTCAATCATACATAGGAACTGACGCTCAAACTATCCGCATTCAGAGATAAACGAGTAACAAGTTACAATGTATGAATCTGTGTACCAATTTACATTCAGTTAATGCAATTTACATTTGTTTCTTCAAATTCTTTTGCAATTTACTGGTTCTTTTTTTAAGCATTCAATCATTGTTGAATTCGACGGTTAAATTCATATTTTGCATTACAATATCAAAAACATTCATCATTTTCTGAAAAAACAACAAACACAGTATGCCTTAACTCTTAATATTTACTGGTTGATTTTGCAAGTAAATAATTTTTAACTGTCGGTTGTTACCAAAAAACCAAGGTAAACAATTTGATAACTGTTTATTATCTTAAGAGAATAAAATAATCATCCAATCAAAACAAAAAAATTAATAATTTAAAATATATAGAAAATATTAATATGAATTTATTTCCTGGTCATAACTTTTTTTAAGAGCATCCTTGTCATAAATTATTCTTATTCCTTTACCGGGGGAAGGATACCTTTACGTAGTATCTCCTAAATTTGGTTCAACTGCGAAGAGTCTATGATGATCATGGACTTATAGTACGTCCGACTTATAGTACGTCCATCTATAATAAAAACTTCAAGCAGTGACTTGTGAAAATAAAAACTTATCACATTCCAGAAAAGTTTGTACTTGGATTTGAATATGAGAAAGTGCAAGTACACTTTAAAATGCCACGTTTCTATTCAGGAGTGGTTCACATTTCAAACAGAATTGATATTTGACATTTTTTTTTGAAAGGTCTAATCTGCAGATTTATTTCAAAAGGATGTTTTTGTTGGGTAAGTTTATGAGTTTGATTATTTCAAAATAAGAAGAAAAATCAAACTCATGCGTTTAAAAGATATAAAACATAAAACTGTTTCGTATAAAAAGTATACACATCTCATCTAATAATTTTGTTTTGTATGAATACACGTTATGATCAATTCAAAATGATCGTATAAAAAAAAAAATCAAAATTCAAAACGGTATTAGATTAAAGTTTATGTACCAAGCTTCACGCCATATTATTACGTGTGGTATCGAAAAAATCTAAGTGTCACATTCAAATTGGACAAATTATGTCCACCGAAAAAAAGGTTGGACAAGTTATTATGAATGCATAAGAAAAACAATAAAATGTTTATTTTAAATATTCAAGATCATAAAGCTTGAATTTGATACAATTGTTAAAATGACTTTTAGTTTATATAAAATCAGTCAAATTGGTGAGGGTCTACCTTTAAACTGTTTTTTAGAGAAGAATAATATTTTAGACAAATCCATTAAAATGATCATATTTTAATTAGATATGTTTCAACAAGTTTAATACACAACTGAATTAAGTCTTTGTCAGATTTTCTGCAAAATGAAACTCAAACAAAATTTTAATGCCTAAAAAAATGGATCTACGACCCAGTGGAACACAAAGAACGGCTTGTTTTATCTTAATCCTCCATATTTTAGGTGAAAGAGACAATGAAAATTCAGAATTCTAAGCACTAAAAGGTAAGAAGAGATTTTTGTAAGATTGTTTTGACCATGAATCAAACTCAAATACCCAATTTGTTCTACATTCACTAAAGTTCATTAACAATTTGAGTTAAACCACATCATTTGCACCTAGAGAGCATGCATGTCGCTCGCGTAAACTTAACTCAGTTTGTAGGGACGTTGCATATTTTATGTAGGATCAGTTTCAACTCCTGACACCCCACTTCTCCACATTAAAAATGTGTGAGCTCCAGCCGCTAGGCTTTTAAAAGAGAGCATGCATGTATAAATGTGATTTTAACACTTATATTAATATAAGATAATTAATTTATAGTTATATATCCCTCAATTTTCAATTTTTTATGGTTAACTTTCATCCTTCCATTCACATTGTTACTCTTCCACGTACAGTTCAGTTCTCCTAGCTAGTCCTACTTGAATCAAATCCATAATGAAAAGCTTGAACTCCATTACAGATTTATAGTATATATGACAGTACTTACAACTTTTTTTTGAAAGAAAGTACTCAACAATTCTAATATATAGTAATCACACCAATTAGAGTACTCAACTCCTATTTTTTATTGGATAATTACTTGGATTAAGAGGCACGACGACTGTTTAGTCAATGAATCATAATAAAAACATAAATTTATAAACCAAACCCTAACTAATTAAAGTAATAAAAGTAAAAACAAGTTTTATTTCTTGATATGTATAATAAGACAAGATAAAAGATTACTAATTTGATACACATACGACACAAACACATAACCAAGAAACAGTACAATAATATTTATCCAATGGACAGTATAGTACGCTAGCAAAACAGAAAATGATTCCTTTTCTGCGACACACGTACGTGAAAACACAGAGTTTCTAGAACTAAAGAAACTCTCTTCATCCAATCAGATTAGACCAAACAAGGTTATAGCATACACTATATAGTATAATAATTAATATTTAACCTTTATTTGTTAATTATTTTTCCAGGCTTCAAGCTATAGGTGCTATGGCTAGGTAGCTAGCGTCTTCTTGCAGCGGTTTCTCTCTGAGCATTGAAGTAAACAGCAGCAACAGGGAGACCAAGATCATTCTGTGAAGCAAAATTGCGAGTGTTGAAGTAATCCCTTGAAGATGGTGATGCTGTCACTGATTCTCTGTTCTTTTGTTTGAACAAAACAAACACAAACCTGTGTATACCTATATTTGGCTTTGGTATCTCATAGCTCACTACTTCTTTCCCTGTGTGTTACAATTTCAATATGTCATTATATTCTCTCTCATCATATATATATATATATATATATATATATATATATATATATATATATAGACATTTTTCAACCATTAAAATACCTACCAAATGTAGCATCTGTTGTTCCAGGAATATCTGTCACAATCCTGTATTAAATAAATACAACAGAATTTAATCAATAAAAATGACTGGTTAATTTCTAGATATATGGTACTATATCTCATTATATATTATATTTACCAGTGCAAGTGTTCTCTTAGATAAGGATCACTAGGGCCAGGAACATCAGGGTCTGTCATCACCTACACCAACCAAATATGTATATATTAGCTCAATGATTTAGGTTTTGTCAATACCATTCCAATAAAGTGCACACACAATAATTTTTTTTATAGGCAAATGATAGTTGTTAGTTTGTTAGAGAGAGGGATGTTTGATGTTGAGAGAAATTAAACAATGTAAAATTAATTAAACATATCTAACAAGGTGGAATATTTTAGCGGAGATTGAACTCTGAACCTTGCATATAATTACTTCGATGTTCCAACTCAAACTACTCGGCTATTCCTTCGGGGACAGACACATAGTGTTTTTGTGTGAATATGTATGATGATAGAAAACAACAAAAGATAGAGAATAAACGTGAGATTATTCAAATATATATATTATACCAGTGTATAGAAGGACCTCATGTCACCACCATCAATCTCAACTTTGGGTTTGGTGTTGATAGTGGAAGGGAAAAACTCATGGCCATTGAAGACTTGCTTCTTGTTGTAACTCACAGTCATTTTCATGCTTGTGGTAAAGGAATCAAGAACTTCTCCTATCACTCTTCCAACAATGAGTGGTTCTTGAGACATTCTTGCCATTTCACAAAAGAGAGTGAAAAAAGGGAAAAGAAAGTTGAGTAGAAACTTAAGAGTACAACTCAGATAATTCTTCTTGTTGAGGAAAGGAGTTATGTTGAGTTTCTTATTTATATTGTCTTAAAAGTATCTTTCAAGGTTAAGTGTTATTTTTCCCATTTTAAATATGTTACATGCAATATATAATTTAATTAGATCTATAGAAAAGAGGGATTCTATTACTATAGGGTGTAAAAATACAGGTAGGTCAGGTGCTCCCACCACTCTTGATATTGGTTCTGTTCATTTCAACTAGTTAGTCCCTCGGGAATGTTTCATGTTAGTAATGTTACATTAGAGGACAAATTAAACCCCTTTTCCCCTCTTTGTCTCTCCCCTACACGTACACGTACACAATGGGGAATAATTCCTGGCAAATAGGACATAATCTAAAACATTTTAATATTTTATAAATTATTCTTGAAAAAACTTTAGAAAATTATGAGTTTTGATACAATAAGAAAAACACAAGTTATTTTGGGTTTGTTAGTCATAATATGTTGGATTAAATAAGTAAATAGTACGTATAAATATACCAACATTTGATTTTAGTCCCCCTAAAATATTTTTTAGGTTTTTTGTCCCTCCAAAAATTTGCATCAATGAAATTAGTCAATGCTCTAGGTTGAGTATTACATTATTTTTTTAAAAGCAAGGACTAATTAATTTCACATATGAAATTTTTTGGAGGGACCAAAAACCTAAAAAATATTTTAGGAAGACTAAAATCAAATATTGATATGTTTGTAAGTCATACACAAAAAAAGATTTAAGAGAATTTATAATGAAAAACATTATAATTTGAAAGAGTTTAAATATATAAATAGATAGATGTTATTGTTTAACATATAACAAACGAATCAACTCCATGAATTGATTATTTTCTTTGAAAAACAACAATTGACCAGATATCATATGATTTTTTTTCCAAATCAGGTGTATGCGTTGTGGAGACTAATCATAAAGTAACACACATGATTAACTTAACAGAGATTATATAACTATTTTGGTTGGCGGATCTCAATCTTACGGAACCGGTTTATACATAAAGTAAGAATTGTCTACATTTATAAATACACATTTAAGTCATTTCTTATTTAACACGAGACTCTTGACACACCCTTCCACACACCCAAAACTAGATATATGGAGTGTGATTTAAGTGGACTGATAGCGAAAACATGATAGTAAGTGACCCAGCATATTTTGGATAGATTTTAATATCATTTTATAGTTTAGGTTGGGTCAAACTTATCCTTACAAAACAGACTTGTAAGGGAAACTCACTTCTATTTATAAACAAATGTTCAGGTAATGTCTCATCAGATTTAAGACTATTAAGAGATTGACCTTTCCGAACATGTATTTTTATCCAACGCCAATTAGAAATTTAACAAATCGTTTTTTTCCCTCCCTCTCTTTCTCTTTTCTATTGTTTTAGTGGTCAATTAATAAAAAAATAAACATACGGAGAGCGAAAACGTGATGACTCAAATTCAAACCCGAATAAATATCCTTACGACCAAATAGCTAATTAGCTATTTTGATATATGATTTGACATCAAAATTTTACAATAAGTTGATGGTTAATGTATTTTAAATACTTATATATAACTAGATTTATGAATGGTGACCGAGAGTATAACAAGGACCATGTCTAAATCATTATCATCTACTGGACACGATTAGTTATGAATTTGAATGTGATTAATTGTGTTTGGTTAATGATTAATAAGTCACGATAAATAAATAAATAATTGAATTCAAATAATTAATGAGCTTTACTAAATATTAAATCATTCAAAAGAGTTCAATTTTAAATAAAATAATTTTTGGTCAAAAATAAAACCCCTTCGAAGGGTTAACAAAGATCTATTAGATATAATTAAAAACATATTGGTAATCTGACTTATTTTCGAAGTTTTTTAAGATCATTTCTACCTAAAGAAAATCAAATTATATACTGCATGTGTTACATTTAATTGTAACTGTGCAGAATTGATATTTGATGCCCATGACGGGTCACTTGGAATCAGTTCTTGATTGGCTGTAAACCTGATCAAATGAATGTGTCCACCAATAAAAGCCAGTTTTCTTCCCAGCTCACTCAAACAGGTCAGAAAAAAGCTTTGTGTGGGGTCCATCCTTTGCAAGTTGTCAGCCTCTGGGGTTTTATTAAATTATAGTGCTAATTTTCTTTTTCGGTAACAATATTAAATTCCCTAAAAAAATATATTAAATTAATCTACTAAAAAAGTATATTGTAAAAGGCAGAAATTCCAGGAAATGCTTTTGTTTCTTGAACGTACCACATTTACCATGTTCTTTAGCATATAAGGCAATATGTTTAGTACCATGGACGTGAATGACTTGCGTAGAGAACCTTCCTTAATTGCATAAACCCAAAATTCAATTTCTTGTTTATGTGGTGTGATTCTTCTTTCTTTCCTTCATAGTGTCTTTATTTTAATTTTGTTGGAAGAATATCTTGAGGAACAGGGCGCATAAATTAAAGGAACTCCATCCCACCACAAATGTTCAAGACTAAATACATGCGTATTATGACACTATAAACCATAATGTGTGAGTGCCCAAATGTCATTTCAGAATAAAACTAAGATTCAAACCAAGTTCCAAGATTGGTAACAAAACAAGAAGGTGGAGCTCTCCTTTTACTATATATATAAACCATTCTGCTCCTCATTCCTTTGCTTAAAATAAAATGTTACTACGAGTTATGGAAAGGGTATGTTTTTATGTTCCTTTTGTATTCTTTTGTTGAGAAAAGGGGTTGCGTGTGTGCATGCATATAGTGCTAACAAATTCTATTATGTAGCAACTTTTTTTATGGCAAGTTAAATATATATATGCAAACCAAGTAAAATGGTACCCTAATCTAATACAAGTCAAAGGATACAAATAGAGAAAATTACAATAAAACGATGCAATTGAAAACAAAACCAAAATACAACGGGCACTGAAAATCGGGTTCGAGAGAGAAAGAATCATCACAGTTATCTCAACGAGAAAGGATCAATTAGTTATCATTTTATAAAAAGTAAACGAAGACCTGTGAAATTTAGCTAAAAATCACTTTCAATAGGAAAATTTAGTTTAATCCACTGAATGTTCAGCATTCACCTATTTATTAGAGAAAATGAAAGTAAGTACCGGACAGAACAGCACAACACAAGGCAGAAGAACACAAGACAAATTTTAATGGTATCGAATAATTTTTGGTCTTGTACGACTTTTGGTGGACAAAATGTTTTTTTTTTTTTTTTATATTTAAGACAATTTGTATGTGAGACAAAAAATTATGATGTGGTTTGGTGAGGAACAAGAATTTATGTTTTTGTCCTATCATTTGTCTCCAGTTTGTCATGTCTCTGAAACCGTTTTACAAATCAAACCATGTACAGTTTAAGTTGTCATGTCATGTCCTTCATTTTTGAACAAATCAAACGCACCCAAAGAGTCTTATCTATCAAAGTTTCATAGGTATAACGAACATATGAATGATCGGAAGGGTCGCTCACCCAAGACCACCTTTCGCCCTCAGGAGTCAAGGTTACACCACCAATGAGGTTCATCAAATCTTCCAACAAAAGTTGATCCCGGATAGAAAAAGGTCTCCTCCAAGAGAGCATTCAAATCCACCTCTTACCTTCCCCAAAACCTAAATTACCTACCCAAACATTTGACCAAAATAAACTCAATTACCCATCTCGACCACTTTCACCGCACCATCTGAGAACCAATTAGAGGTAGGTCAAGGGCCATTAACAAGTTAGAGGTTCTTATGTCAGGAGAATGGAGAATTTGAGCAACAAGAAATGAATTCTACGCTCCTTAGTCCTTGATAATCCCTGTAGCACACTATTTTATTTTTGTTCTTAATATTGGTTATCATATCGAACTATCAATCTATGTAAAATAAAATAATTGTATTAAATATCTTTTAAGGGGTAACCAAACTGTTAATAATTTTATGGGTTAATATGTTTTATCCCCTGTAATTTGGGCAAGTTTCGGTTTACCCTATTTGAAAAAAAAGGTTTATATCCAACTCTGTAATTTAAGATTATTTCGAAATAGACCCTGAGGCCATCGAAATAGACTCTGTAATTTGAAGATTCTTTCGTTTTATACCCTCTAATTTAGTCTTTATTTTTTTAAAGTAAGAAATGCTAACGTCCTTTTCTTATAATATGTTGGGGTTGGGGCTGGGGTTCAAACCCCATTTATTAACTTTTAAAAGGTAAATTTTCAGCTACGGATCTAAAAAAAGATATTCGATGTATTATCATGACAAAAACATGAATAAAAATATTACAATAATTAAAGCAAAATAACAAGTGTAAGAAAATCAGGGATCACAAACAATATTTTTTTCTAATAAGTAAAACAAGAAAAGGTATATAGTTTTATCGACAAAAATGGATTAATGCCTAATTTTTACTATTTTTCAAAATTAAAAAATTCATTAATATTTTTTATTTTTACTTATATGTTATTAAGAAGATAATAATCTATTAGTTAAACCAATACCCCCTTAATTATTTTTTACGATGACATTTGTTAGCAATTTTCCTTTTTTAATTTATAATTTTAACATTTGGAAACACATTTTATTTACAAACATTTAGAAACACATGTAATGTGTTATTTTTTTAGTTGAATTAGAAGTTATTTTATGTGCAATATGTAGGGACATGATTCTAAAATTCGATGGAATTAATTGAACCCTTAATCATCGGCTAATTTTGGTACAAGTTGATATCTATTTGTCCAAATTTAGATGATGTACTTACATTTCTCTTTATTTTTGGCTAAAGTTTCAATATCTTTTTGATGAAAACGCTAGAAGCTGCCCATGTTTAGCTTTTTTAGTTCCTTTTTTCTGTTTTAACATAAGCAAAAGTCATTAAAGCCAATTAACAAGACAATGCTTGCCTCAACAAAACAAATAGGGAATGCTATACAAGGAAAACAAAAATCAAGCGAATATTCTTTGGTCTTTCTTCTATCAAAAATAATAAAAGAAAAAAAGGCACTAGGCCAAGTAAAAGAAAATTGTTGTACACATATGTTAAGACTGAAAAACACATGTAAGAGACGAAAATGCCTCCGCGACAGTTAACTGCCGACGAAAAAGGAAAAAAAAAAAAAACCATCGGCACTTAAGTGCCGAAGAACTCATATTAATCTTTTAAAAAAATATTATACTATGCTATGCTATAATTCCACATGACAGCAGTTCATTAACTTTAGCAAAGTGTGTGGAATTAATTACTATAGCCCCATGGCAAATTATCAACGTAACGACGACAATCATGACATCTTGTTTTTTGTTCCCTCTTTATCAATAATAAAGTATAAACAGATGTATAGCATCACAGATAATTTAATTGATTATAAATTTAAAAATATCATAAGAAATTCTATACCTCTCTTTTGAAAATTAAGTAACAGTTGTGTAAATTTGGTTCTTTCAATATCATGTGGAATTATAGCATAGCATAGTATAATATTTTTTTTAAAAAAAATTATGAGTTCTTCGGCACTTAAGTGTCGATGGGTATTTTTTTTCCTTTTTTCGTCGGCAATTAACTGTTGTCGGTTCTTTACTTCGGTAGTTAACTGTTGCGGGGACGTTTTCGTCTTTTACATGTGTTTTTCAACCTTATAACATGTGTATACAGTAATTCTCAATTTTCTGAGTAAAAAAGAAAAAAGAAAGAAAGAAAAAGACTAGGCCCAAAATGAAACTAAACCATAAAACTATTTTCCAATACATAGTTTTTATTATATTCACAAGCTATTTGGAGTAAGATAAGAAAATTATTCTTCTAATTATTAAGTCTGCAGCACAAAGCAAATGCCTATACATAAGTTGGAAAAAAATATTGAATTGTGATTCTTCCTCACAAGTTTGTCCCTACTTGTTACATGTTTGCATGTGCGGTGGAAGAAACGGGAATGAATTTTCTGCTGTGGAAATCTCTAAAGTTTTCTCTCGTGTCAACATTAATATCATTAACATTTTACCTCTCCTAATTTCTGCATTTAATTTTTCATACTTTCATCTTTTCAATGATTATGATTTCACTTGACTATAGAGTCCCTGCAGATGATCCAGTCTCGAAAGAAACCACGAGAAATTTTAAGTTTGGCCAATGGCCATATATTCAAACATATGTTTAATCGAATGCAATACATTAAGGAACTACTAGTTTCATACCAATAAAAGTCATTCAGCAGCACGTTTACATGGAGGAGGCGATTTGATTTGGTTCCAACTAGACCCAATACAACAGAAAGAAGTCCTACATCATGCCAATAAAGTTAAGAAATAGATTTTATATATATATATATATATATATATATATATATATATAATGAGGATTAGAGTAGAATTAGTTTGACGTTTAATTTTGTCAACATATTATCTCCATTAAATATGTAAAAGTTATAAAACTGTATATTATATTGGTTTGAACTTTGAGCTTTTGATTAATAGTTAATACACTGATCAGTCATATACTTGAATTTTGAACTTCTGTCTTAGTACATAGTATATGTACAATGTATATGCATGATTTGAAAAATCAAGACTGTTACCTTGAAACTAAGGAAGGAAATAAAGATATGAAAGTATCACAAGCTAAGCATAAGCATAAGCATGTTGTAATTTATCGTCGAATAAAAGAAGCGTGTTGTGATTGAATAATGAACAAAATTAAGACAGACACAACGTCAAATTTAACTAATTAACTAACAGAATTAATATACTAGTTACTAACGGCTAACAAGTTGTAACACCTCCCTCAAGATAGAACGTGGATATCCAACATGCCAAGCTTGTACTGCATATTAGAGAGTCTTACTATCTTATTTGATACATTCCTTTTTTGATTCAGCAGTATTAGTGAAGATTATTTGTCATGCTATATCTCAAGGGAGAAAAACTCACCAGAGCATCACGAATCAGAATTGCCCAATGGCAATTCAGCATTTAGCGTCAAACATGGTGAATTGGCGGAATTCAAGGAAGCAAGTGTGATTATAATGTTAATATGTATCGTGAATCAATTCGCTTGCTATTCCTTCGCTTCAAATAGCCTTTTTCTTTAACAAATATATAGACAAGTTTGCCTCATAGAGTGTTGGGTCATGAGGGGAGCTTGAGGAACCGTCGAGGCTAGAACAACCGCACAAGAGAGAGACATCACACTCTTATCCAAAACCTTAAGACAATGAATTTATAGGTTCTCTTACTTAAAATATTTTCCACCTTTACTATTCTATTCAATGTGGGACATATAACTCACACTTGCACACAACGTACATGCCCAAGTGCTAAGTACTCTGCTTATCTAGAGACAACAGGGTTGCTTGCTTCTTACTCTATCATGTGATTAAGGACGAGTCAAGTAAAATGTATAAACATGTGACTTCCTAGCATCCAAAGAGGCTCCCCACTCCCAGTACGAGTCACATAAAACATTTCGATTTGTTATATTAATTGGTCGCATATAAAAAACTTTGAACTGGTGTATTTATGTATCAAAGCACTCTGGATGTAACACTTGAGGTGTGAGCTTAGTTTTGTAACTTCGAGGTAGGCCAATTAGCGGAAGCATAGGCTTTTTGTTATTAGGTAAAAACTCATAAGTATCAGTTGTTTTTCCTTTTCTAATCTATAGACAGCTTCTTAATCTGCTCTGCTACATGCTCCAATATGTTAAAATACACTACGTGTGTATGTGTGTCTATATATATATATATATATAGGTTTTGCTAGAAGACATATTTTATAATGGTGTTTTTTAGCAAGTTATTCTATGAGCATTTGTTAAAAGACACTAACTAATTTTATGAAGGTGTCTTTTAGCAAAGTTATAACTAAAGAGTGAAAATCACGGGTTGCTAAGAAACACCTTCATAGATGGCTTCTAGCATAACCCTATATATATATATATATATATATATATATATATATATATATATATATGTTACTTCATGGAGGCCCATCATACTTTTTTTATAAGTTTAAAGTGATATTTATTTTAAGAAAATAGTGTTTTTATGGTTAAAATAGTGTTACTTAATACTATTCTGTTTCGATTAATTATATTCAAAATATGTTTTTAAACAACTTTGATTATCAATAAATTTTTTGCAATAAAAAATCCTATAAGAAAGTAATTTAAATAATTAAAAGGGCATAATTTTATTAATTGATCAAAGACACTAAAAATCTTATGAGCAACCCTGATATTAGATAGATTATCAAGATCAGAAACTATTCGATAGACGTTTTGATCTATGTCGAAGATTTGTACCATAATTAATGTGATATTATTTAAAATGTGAATGTTATAAAATTTATGGATAAAAATCTAAATTAGCTTTAAATCTCTCCTCTCCCCTAGTGAATCAAATATATATTTAATTAAAATCGATCACCTCCCTTCCTATTCACTCTTTTGAACCAAACACATATTTATTTATTTTTTTTAATGGCAATATATATATATATAGCAACTGTACAAAATACACCAACAACTGTGCAAAATACACCAAAAGATCGTCCAAAGACGTCCCGATATCAAACACCCCAAAGGCACCACCAAAACAAACACATCAAAGGAAAAATAGAATAACCTTATGAAGCACCCACCCTAAGGCAAATTCCACACACCAAACAAACACATGCAAGGAAAAAATAGCGCAAAGAGAAACCCAGAAAGCCAGACCATAAAGGTAGAGGCTGCGAACCCCCACCCAACCCCAGGAAAACCACCACCACAGAACCCTACTACTGCCAACACTGGATGGGCTGCACCTCTCACTCATAGTAAGTGCAGGACACTTAGCCATGAACCACTTCCAAGCTAAGAGTTTCACTCTATCCACCACAAGCTCCTCTCGAAGGGCGCCATCATAAAAAATAAGGTCGTTCCGGAACGTCCATATGGGCAAAATAACAACATGCCAAACAAGAAGCAGACCTAACCTAACTCTCTTCCCCCACCTAAGCTTGTAAAGGGCATGGATTGATGGGCTAGACCTAGGGGTCACAGACTCCCACCTAAACACCTGATACCACATCGAAAGGATAGAGGAACATGAAAGGAACATGTGCATCGACGACTCAGACGGCGCATCACAGAAGACGCACCGCAACCCTCATTCGAAAGAGGGACACCATGACTAACAAGGTTGAGCCTGGGAGGAATCCTATTAAGAATAAGCTGCCAAGAGAAGACAACAACTTTTGAAAGGGCACATGACTTCCAAACCCGAAAAACCGCCTACAAGATATCACCATGAGGGACACTTGAACCCGGAAAACCTTTTAAGAGGTGAGTATAAGTTGATTTCACCAAGTACCGACCATCGGGACTAAGGTCCAAGACCACCCATCCTCCCTATTCGTACAGATCCTCCCTATTCGTACGGGAGTGCCTTGACACAACCACAAACAACTCATTTAGCAGATCAACCTCCCAAATGAACAGAGGTCTCCTCCACCTAAGATCTAAACCCAAACGCTCCCCACACACGCTCTCATTCCCTCCATTAAAATCTATTTCCTATCATCCTCTGTTCTCCATTGAATCAAACTAACCTTAAATCTAAGCTTCTCATATGAAGTGTGATAAATGAACATTTAATTTTCGTTTATCTTTAATTATAAAATAAAAATTATTGATCACACAGTCACAAAATATAGCATAAATAAGGACAACAGTAAATGAAGAAGAAAGAAAACATATATCGACTTAAGGACTGCAAACATAATTTTGCATAACATTTTTTTATTTGGTACAATAATTTTGTATAACTTCTTTAGACAAATAAATATGGTGGCTCAAACCTTAACAAGAGCTGCGACACATACGATATATACTTATTCTCAGTGCTATGATCATATTTTAGAAGATTAAATTAAATTAGATGTATTCAATAATTATTATTTTTTTGAAGATGTATTCAATATTTTAATACTGATAACATGAAGGGAAGCATTTTTCCTCTCCAAGATAGTTTTATTGGGTGTCTTTTTTAACAAAAATATAAACAATTAATAAAATATAGAGTTTAAACTTTAAAGACAAAGCAGAAGATTTGAAAAATCTTTTTAACAATGAAAAACTTGTGTCTTTTTTTGGTTAAAGGCTTGTAGCTTAACTTCAGCTTTCAGTTATAATGACTGGTAACGACATCCTTTAATTTGTATAGGTGTTATGGAGTAATGATCTTTTTCTTCTTATTTCTTATTTTGTATGTTTTTTGACAACAAACAATTGAACTTTGTACTTTAAGAAGTATTTTTCTCTACACGTTTTGTGCGAGATAAATTGTTTTTGGTGGTTATAATATTTCATTTTAGTTTGTTAAAAAAAATTACATCGAAAACCAAAAATAAAATATAAGGTCCAAATAATACATAATAGGACTGTTTTTATTTAGAAAATAAAAATATAGAGATGATACGTGTTGTGCTAAAAATATGTCTGCAACCAAAGGGGTTTGTATAGGCGACACTTGCCCTATACGTGGCAAATTATGCGATTTAACTCGGGAACTTGCCCTCTGAATTTTCTTCTGTCTATTGCGGCCTTTCATCCATTCTTTTTATTCATTTCGATGCCTTATTTTGTGGGGTACCCTTAGACGAAATGGACGAAGATAGTTACTAAATTTTTAGCACATCGATCCTTATATATGTAGGTCTTTTGTTTGTGAAAAATCTTTGCTCACTATTCAGCCTCACTATCTTAAGTAAGCTCTAAAACTTTTTGACATTGAAACGATAGGAGCTTATCAATAGCTAGCTGCCTAACATTTCAACTTGCATTTCCAGGTATCTATGCTATTTCTCTATATTTTGTTATATGCATGAAGGCTTTGCGGTCTACCGAAGATAAATAAAGTTTGATCAAATGTTATTTTTAGTCATAGTCATACTCGGGTCTTTTTGATAGATTTGATCGAATTCATGAATGTTTTTGGTTTGATTTCATGGGATTACCTATAATTTTGAACGTTAATCAGTGCTAGCATTAGAGTTTTGAGTTTTGTAGTTTAGAGAATAATGCTTCTTTTTTATGGTTAAATATGCATTTTTTTATTTGGTAGATAGTTAAATTAAATATGCTATTTTGTTATTATAGATTAATTTATTCTATCTCTTCTTTCATTTGGCCACCAAATCATTTCCAAATGAGGCAACATTCTTTTCCTTTTGTGTACAAACACCTATCCTTTTCTACCCACCAAATATTCCTCACAACTTAATTTTTATAGTTTTTCAACCGATCATCCAAAAACAACCCTTGTTTTTTTAATGCATGTGAATAACGAATCTTTCTATTCTCTAGAATAAAATTCAAGTTATAAGGTAGCTATGGGATAAAGTGCTTTTGAATTTGATAGTTCTTCTAGAGCATAGAAAAAATTTGTAGGGAGTGAATCAATATTATGTGCCTAAGAGTTGTCAACCTATAATTATATAAAAAAACATTTTTAGCAGAAAAAATTGTTTAATTTGATAAAATTTAACATTGTCCTAAGTAAATTACGTTTTTTAAAATATATATAAAAAAAAAAAAAACTGGTCTTTCTTATTTAATAATATTTTGCCATAAATAGATCTGAAGTGTGAAGTTTTCTTTGCACTGAAGCATTCTTTTTGTAGCGAATAATAAAAGTAGGAGTTATACTTGCTTCGATATTCAATTATTTCATTCATAGAGAGCGATGGTGGTGCAGTTTCTGCTTACTTTTGAGCTGGGTTCTGATCAAATATTGGATTTTCTATGTGAAATTCAGTGACCTCGAGAATCAAGACCAACAATTGATCATGTTTGGATAATATTAAATAATCTAAATTAGAATTAGAGGCATCTTGAAATGTACCCACTACTACTACCCAGATAATAGAGGAGTTGGAGGGAAGAAAAAAATAATCTAACTTATTAACACTATTTTTTTTTATGAAAAAAAAAAAGGAAAATGAATCGAGAGTGACATAGGTAGCCCCACCCCAAAATAATTGTACATATTTAAAACTCTCATTAAAAAAAAAAAAAACTATTTATTTATACACTTCATAAAATTATTTTAAATTTGTATTGGTCCTCATAGCCAACATAAGTTGGTCTAGTCGGTAAATAGTTGGCTTAGATTTTGTAAGGGCGTGAGTTCAATTTTTCTTGTCAGCGTAAGAATTTATAAGTATTTTCTAATTTTGATGCCTTTTGGTTATAAAAGAAATTAAAATTTACCATTTGATCATTACTCAACAATTTCTCAGCATATTATAAGTCCTTATTAAATACATGACATAAGCAAATTAGCTGTACTGTAGTGTCATTGTCATGAAGCAGTCCATTTTTTCATGCGTTGACAAAGGCATCTAACATTTCTTGTTTTTGAAAGAGACAAAGGAATCTAACATTTGTTAAGGCTCTTTTATAAAACAAGAAACAAAAAGCTTATGTTGACTTATTTGACGTCAACAAAGTTTATTGGTTTGTTTTCTCAACTTTGCATTGATTTGAATTCTCCTACATTCTCAATTTTGATTACAAATTATTGATGTGTTTTAAAAGGTTTTTTCATATTAGGTTGTATTATTAATCTAATTATTACGAGTGTTGACAAATATAATGTCTGGTGCAGTGCTGAACACAAGACAAGCAGAAGAATATGGTGGTAAAAGAAGGTGAGATTAATTGGCAACAAGGGGAGGTAGAATCATTGCAGAGGGAAGGAGAAGAAGCGGTCAGGAATGACGTCAACAATGTCATTTCTTCATCGCTCGGAAGACAATCTTCATCCATATACTCACTCACCCTCGACGAGTTCCAACACAGCCTCTGTGACAGCGGCAAGAATTTCGGGTCCATGAACATGGATGAGTTTCTAAGTAGTATTTGGAATGCAGAAGAAAACCAACAACAAGCTGCATCCAACAGCAACAATAACTTGTCTGCTGTTCAGAAAGGGATAAGCAAACAGGCAAGTCTTCCTCGCCAAAATTCGTTATCGATTCCTGCACCTCTCTGCAGGAAAACTGTGGAACAAGTTTGGTCTGAGATACACAAAGAACAACAGAACCATCACAACATCAACAATGTTGCTCAGAATACCGAGTCTACCCCTCGACAACCGACTTTTGGCGAGATGACATTGGAGGATTTCTTGGTTAAAGCAGGGGTAGTTAGGGAACAACAGTCTGGTATGCCGGTTGCCATAGCACCACCACCTGCCGCAGCAGCGGTGTCATCTCACCGGCCGCAGCAGCATTACGCCGCAGTGTATCCTAACAACAACTCTACAATGGCTCAGGCTGCTTCATTTGCTATTGGCGGCGGCGGTGGGAATCTGAATGTGGTTGCGCCGCCCTACCAAACGGTGGCACAGGGAGGTGGAGGAGTTGGAGAGTCTTCGGGTTCGGGGTATGTTGGGAATGGTAAGACGAGGGATAGTATAGGTACAGGGTATCCTCCGCCGCCGCCAGCGGTTTGTTACGGTGGGAGAGTGGTGAATGGAGGAGCGGGCGGTTATGGCGTCGCAGTGGCACAAACTATGGGAATGGGAGGACCTGTTAGTCCGGTTTCGTCGGATGGGATTGGAAACGAAAACTCGGGTGGTCAATTTGGGATTGATATGAATGGCTTACGAGGAAGAAAGAGGATGGTTGATGGTCCTGTTGAAAGGGTGGTGGAGAGAAGGCAGAGGAGGATGATCAAGAATAGAGAGTCAGCAGCAAGATCTAGAGCCAGAAAACAGGTTCCTGAAATTTTAACCAATTATTTTATACTTTAATCTAAACTTATGTATCCACAAATGTATGAATTATTTGAAATTCTTATGTATATATGATCAAGATAAAAAACATTATATTTACATAATATTGAAGGTAACATTAGTTTAAGAAGAATTGGTAATATGTCAATTTTTAATCAACTTTTTGCATCCAAATTAGAAATAGTATGTTTAATCTAGTTTCATATTTGTCATTATATTGTTAATGTGATTCCTTTGTGACACATTTTTCTTTCTTGCTTTTGCAGGCCTATACAGTTGAATTAGAAGCAGAACTGAATCAATTAAGAGAAGAGAATTCTCAACTGAAACAGGCACTGGTATTACCAAACAACATAAAGTATTACAGAATATTTGATAGTTTTTCTTTAGTGATTCAATTATACTGACAAGGATCATGATTCTTTTATTCTTCAGGCTGAACTCGAGAGGAGAAGAAGACAACAGGTAAACATGATGCACTAAGCTAAAGAAATTAATAATGAAATTTTCTGTCTTTACTTTTTTAATTGTTAGTTCAATTTTATCTAATAGTGTCAGATAATTTACTATCTTCTTTTGGTTACCTGGTGCAGTGTTTAGAGGAAACAAACGTGAGAGTTCAGACCAAAGCTCAGAAAGCGAAAGAGAAACTGAGAGGTTTAAGAAGGAACACAAGCTGTCATCTGTGAAGAAAACATCAAATGGTAAAGAGTGAAATCCTTGATGCATAAGTGCATCTTCTTGTGTAGTTAAATTGAGAAAAGTGCACACGATGCAGATCAGGAACCAAGAAGAATATACTAAAGTCAAAACCAGTCAAAAAGAAAGGGGAAAAAAAAAACAAAGGAATGGTGATGTGGATTTTGTTGGAGAGCAATTTTCCACTGTTTGCATGGATTGAATCATCAAATATGGATGACTCTTTTCAAATGATATAACTAGCTACTCAAATTTGTACATTATATAGTTGTTAATGTTTGAAATTACCTTGCTATGTGTGTGAATTATTTTTGTTTAAAGTTACAATATAGTCCAGCTATGAATGGCATTCATGCAACTGAAGTAGAATTGCCAGAATTATTCTAATTTTTTAAAATGAAGTAATAATCTCTGAATTTTTGTTATGACAAACGGTAGAATAGTGCTGTAAACGTGATATGTTGGATAACATGTGTTTTGGTGCAATTGAGTTCAAATTGGAAAGATACATACCTTCTTTCATAAATACACTTTATGGTAGCCTTTTAAAAAAAAAAAAAAAGGCTTCGACATCTTCATCATTTTGAAGCAATGGTGTATGTAAACGTGTCTGTGTGTGTGTGAAATGCTAAAAACAAGCGCATGCACAAGGTCAGTAACAATAGACCATAGTAGAGTCCAAGTAAAATTTATTTTTCCTCTGTAGCATAAAATCGATATGAATATTTTACTTATTTCATGTGTACAATTTATAGAATCAGAAGCTACAAATTTTAGCTTCAACTAGAATAAATTTTGGAGACAAAATCAATTTTACTAGAAAGCAATTAAACATGTTAGAGGATTCCCAAATCACAAAAATCCAACTATCCTTTAGACTCCAAGATGACTGAATCATTTGGCATTGAGAGAAAGGTGGAATTTATTATCCTTTAGACTCCCAGATGACTGAATCATTTGGTATTCGAAGAAAGGTGGAATTTACTCTGTGAAGTCAGCCTACCACTTACTAACCGAGGAAAGATGTGAGATAAGTTTCAAGCTCGTCCTCTTTGCAGAATGGCAAACTTTGGAAAGCAATATGGAGACTAGTCAAGGAAAAAAAGGAATCAATTTGGACTTGAAATGCCCAATTTGTCACCTCCATGATGAAGATGTTGAGCACTTACTCGTGCATTGTCATTCAACAAAAGCGGCATGGTTTTGCAGTTCTCTGGGAATTCACATACCCCCATCTATGGACCTTGCTGATTGGTTGTTACATTAGCTATCATGTGGTGATGTCTTCGCCTCACAACTCTTCTGCTCATTGCTTTGGAAGTTTGGGATGCAAGGAATAAACTTATTTTTTAGGATCAGAATTTCATATCATTAATTATCACCAATAACGCTACAAGACACAAACGTGACTTCAATGAAGCTAATCACAAACGTGTCCCTCAAATTGAACCAATCCCAATTTGTCCCAGTTGCTTTAATGATGGCTTTACCGGTTGAGGACTAGTCATAAGAGATCATACAGGAGCTGTCAGTTTGGCTGCTTGCAAAAGAGAAGAAGTGGATTTGAGTCCTATGTTTGGCGGAGGCACTTGGTTTGAGATGGTGTCTCTCAGTTGCAAAAGACTTGCCTTTAAACAAGGTTGTGGTGGAGTTCGATGCAGCTACTGTTGTGGATTATATCAATGGCAAGGCTACTGCTATTAGTAGAACTCAAAACTTTGTTGCTCATGAATTAGTTCAAATGTCCAAAGTAGTTGGCTCTAAGAATTGGGTGGGGAATGTCCCACACTAAATTTCTCACTTGGTCTGTAATTAATGACTCTTTTTCTGTTTATATCTAATGAAAGTACTTGCACTTCAAAAAAAAAATTATACATCTTCAGAATCAATATTGGCCCCGTTAAAAATGAAACCAAACACACAATTCATATTTCATAGTGAGTGAGTTTAAGTTTCAATGTCGATGGACGTCGTTGATAGACAAAACGTAAGTTAATACTCCACAAGGGTTTTTTGAGCCATTAAGACTTTATTTTTGTCCCTGGTGAGTCTCCGGAACTCATCACACCTGAACTTTTTCTTCAATTTTTACTCAAAATGGATTCAATTCTCCCTAAACTTTTTTAGCACTAAACTCCTCTATTATGAAGGTTATCACATATGTTATTGGTATAGTGAAGCAGTAAAAAGCAACGTGAAAATCAACAGCTCATAAGCCCCATCCCCCCTTTTTTCTTCGACAGAGAATAAACTATAAAATGGAGGATTGTGGAAGGATTTAAAAAAATAATGACAAACACAGCAATCTAGACCGCAGCATCATAATTTTTTATGTCTCCACAATGGTAAAGTGACTGCAATTAATGTCTAAGCAAGGTCGAATCAAACTATTTGACTAACTGTTATCATCCATAATTGTAAATAAAATGCAATTAAGGTCGAACCAAACTGTTCGATCATGATCCTCCACAATATTTACAACCACAACGCGACCCCAATTTAAAACCTTAAGTTGCAATGGTGTTATATTGGTATTTCGAAATATAGATCCAAGGGTGTAGTTAAAGATAAACAAACAAAAAAACAGAAATCTCTACATTACAATGAATCTCATACTTTACAACTGAGCAATGCTTGTGCTACTTGCGGAAAAGGACACAAGAAAATCATGGAACATGGAAGTACCTTCATGTCCGTCTTGCAGGATGAGATCAAACCAATACTTTGACAGCGATGAATGCCTTTGGCTGAACCTCCTACTCATATTCAAACTCAAACTTTATATGGCTATATTTTCTTCCTAGTTGAATCATGAATTCAGTAAATTTGGTAAAAGTTTGACACTCTTCATGTGTTTTGATCTCAGCAACATAACCATAAATGACCATCTTTTTTAGATTAGGACATCCTTCCAAAAGTCCAGCTACCCAAACTGAGAAAAGATCACTGATTGTAGTCCATCCAAGTTCTAACACAACCACATTCATCAGAAAAGACAACCCTTGCAAGCCATAATGAAGCACTCCATCTTTCAAGTCATAACTTAAGGAAAGGTGCGTCAATCTAGGAAAACAAACAGATATGGTCTCTATATCAACAACCTCATCCTCGTCGTCAAAAACAACACTCCACAGCCGAAGCTTTTTTAACTTTGACGCTTTTGAGATCATATTATAAAAATTTTGCCACATAAATATGAAGTTACACACATCTACGATCTCAAGGTTTTCTGTATTATCTCCAATGTCAAGATGGATGACACTAACATCATCAAGCTTCAATACTTTCAATGTCCCCTTGTTGATCAATTCAAAAGCATCAAAGGAACAATCTTTCAGATGCAGATTCTCGAGCATATCTGCCACTAGTATGAGTTTATCAAAACTATATGACTCGACAAAGAAATCCTTCAACGAAGAGCTGCTAAGCTCTATTGAAGCCTCTGAATCTGACATAGTGATTTCTGGACAAACAATAGACAAGGTTTCAAGTTTCGGACAAGCAGAAAGCAGAAGACTCAAATCCAACGCTGAGATGCTAACAAAACTCAACGACAGCGACTTTAAGCAAGGAAATTTATGATACTTCGGCTCAACACCCGAGATAGGATTGCTAGCCAAGGTCAAAACTTCCAACTTTTTCCTGCTGCATTTCTCAATGATATTGAAATTAGGGGATGTTCTCACATTATAACGTAGCTCGCGCAATGAATCCCTCGTATACATAAGCCAGGCAATGACAGGGGTAACAGAAAACTCATGCTCGTCATCCATGAAAATTGTTAAGCACTGCAATCCTTTGGTTTGAAAAAGTGTACAAGTGATGAGCATTTCCAAGTGACTAGAGCAAATTTCGCGATATAGGGGCCAGTCAGATGTATTGAATGAAAGAGTTTGGAGGTGAGTTTGTGAAGCTTCTCTCCATTTCTTGCAAGTTAAGGATGCAATCAGAACATCCCTAGCAGACCCAAGATGGGATAATATGATACCAACCACTTCAACAGGAAGATCCTCCATCACATAAAATAATTTAACAGAACCTATATTTCAATCAAAAACAGTATAATTCATCAAAACGTGTCAAAAATTTTAAAATAAACTCAATGTGAGTACAAATTGACTAAAAATAATAAGAATAAAAAAAAAAAAAAAAAGGCAACCCGGTGCACTAAAGCTCCCGCTTGCGCAGGGTCCGGGATAGCGTAAAGACTTTTCACACTTTCAATTAATCATAATGGTTCAATCATTATATCAGTTCGGTCATAAAAAACTTATAAAAGTCATAATGATTTGTGATTGAATGATTGTAAAAATCCTCAATTAAAAAAAGTAAAAATGAGAACTATATCATTGAAATAGCATGAGAATGAGATTATACAAAGTAATAGAAAGTGATAGTATGATACCAATCACTTCAACAGGAAGGGTCTCCAATCCATAGGTAACAGAACCGACCAAGATATCAATCAGAAACATTGATTGAGTAAAAATCATAACTTTATGAATGAAATGACAAGGGAATGAGATCATGTGAGTGAATTAGTATCTGGGTCATTAAAAAGATGACGATTTTACCAATTTTTTATGCAGAGGATGTGAAATTAGCATTGAATTGAATAATTAAAGAGAAAGTATGAGAGTGGAAAGATTAAACGAAAGATAAAAGATAAAAGGGGCTTACTTGGATGATTAAAGGGTCGGCAAAGAAAAATTGAAATCGATCAGAGAGAGAGAGAGCTGGAAGAAGAAGCAGAAGCGGCTCTCTTCTCAGACGACGAAGGGGAAATTAGGCTGTGTGGAAAGTTAAATTGAGTGGGTCTTCAAAACGTGTGCAATGTCACGTGCTAGGAAGAAAAATGAATTAAAAACACAACAAAAAATAACAAATCAAATATCTCTAAAAATATATGATATATTTGAGATATCTTGCCATAATTTATAACATATATATACTAGTTTCTTTATTGGGTTTATACATGAAAAACCGATGGGATTGGATCATCTGCAAATGATTGTAGGGTTCAGTGAAATCTCACCTTTGAAAAAATAAATGCATTGAGATTAAAGTGTATAAATTAGGAGAAACGAGTTGATTAATGATGTAGTCTTGTGGATCCTTATACTTGAGAAATCGGATAGAATATGATTGCAGGAAATTCATTCCTTATGAATATGTCCCTAATTCTACGGTTTGGTTTGTGTGACTAGGTATCGTGGTTTGTGATTTTTGTTTCGACGTATATGCTTGCATTAACTAATTAGATTGAGAATGGAAAAACTCCTACAATCCAACAAAAGGATGACATCAAGAAAATTACGACAGAATGAAGGAGCATCATGACCCTATTTAGCTAACACAAAAGTTGGCCTCATGAAAGAAGTGATAAGTATGGGTAAACCAATCAGAGAATATGAGGAGAATAATAGCCTCTTCTAAGAGAGGTTTTGGGTAAGTAATGGAAGTAGTTTCATTGAGAACCGCATTTGCAGCTAAAGTAGAACATGCTTAAGAAATAATCTGATCAAGGTGGAGGTGACAAGCCTACAATAAGATCTTTTAACAAGACCGTCACAAGAGTCCCTTAGTAATCCTCCACACGTCGAGCTATTATTCCTCTTATTATGAGACCAATCTACGTTGAATTTATAGGTACTGTTAGACAGAGGATCCATTTAACGGAAATTATTGGATCGAGTCTTTCCATATAAGCAGGAGGCTTTATAATATTCCCAACAACCGTATGAATTTGGTTGGGAATATGGAAGAGCAAACTCTCATGAAGCTTAGACAACTGGTTAAACACTATCATTTTGATCCTTCCACGCGGCAAGAATAGAAACACCAAATACAACAGTCCAATTTCATGGAGTGTTTACAGTATCATCCTCATCGTTCTAAAGAAATTTGTCGAATGATTTGGTTTATTCATGGGTGGCCAAAAGTCTTTCGCTTCGTTACAATCTCTTAGAATGTGAATGACTTATTCAGGCCTTATATGACATCCATGACGGTTATCCTCTTCAAAAATATGCATATTGTACCTTTATTTATTCATTAAAAGCCTCCCATAAGCCAAATATAAAAGAAAAGAGTGGATCTTGTTGAAACTCTTTCACTTCCAAACCAATTGAAACAACTTAGAAACATTAATATCTAGCGTGATTTTATTCATGGTGAGGAGATATGTCGATTTAAGCGGTAATATCCCATCAGTATTACAAGATATTTTGCTATATCGGAACAAGGAAAGATACTAGACGAAGTTGTGCTTTTCCCACTTACAAGTCTAATCGGGGAATTCTTTATGCAGTACATACGACGGGGCTTCATAGATATTTGTGGTTTGCATAATTGCAAAATCAGTTGCCCAAATTTGATTATAAACTATAACATATTTTGTGATGTAACATGGATCCAATTTAATTTTAATTCTTTCAAAAAAAATTATTATATCCATAAAATTTTAGATTCTTTTATTTCTCTAGTTATTTGTGGCATTTATCCTTTTATTTTTTTTATGAGAATCTAGATAGCAAACTCATGTGGTGAACGTGTGACTTAGGGCCCGTTTGATGGTCAGGATAGGGAGACAGGATATGATATATTAATCATATCCTGCTTAAATCTCATGTTTGATGCACCAATGTGATAGGATAAAATAAATCATTTTCCTATCCTATCCTGACTTTTCCTTTGTATAGTCGAATCTCATACAACTTAATAAAAATCATGCGAATATGATATATGAGAATCTTTCTCAAATTTACTGAGGTTTACGAAGGTTTTTTTAAATGTCAGGGCAAGTCAAAGACACATTGAACTTGACTATCTAACGTTTTATGTGCGTCCATGTTTATAGAATCATTAACCAAAACAAATATCTTTACAAAGGCATGTTGCAGAACAAGGGGGAATGAGTCAACGTGTGATGCCACGTACACCCAAGGAAGAATCACGCACAAATTTTATCAAATGTAAAATAAAATTGAGAAGTTATCACCAACCAGAGTTATCTAAAAGAATATGTTAGACTCCTGCCAATATGATGCATGAAGGTTTGAATCTCGTATGAAAGAAAACCTTGCATTTAACTTTTGACACACTTTAAATAAAATTATTTTCAGTGAGTGGAACATATATAAAACCAAAAGAAAAAAGGAAAAAAAATAAATGGAGTTATTCATTTGGTTATAAAAAGCTTATCATAATAATAAATTTAATAGATCAAAGAGATATGAAACTTTACGAAGCTTTGTTTTATCTTTTTTTAGGTAAACAATGCATATAAAACCTTTTATGATATGACTAATTTTTGTGTGCGTTAACTCTCCGATTTAGAGAAGAGAGTTTGATGACTTAGAGTTAAGCATAGTACAACTAAGAAAGTAAAAATGACTGCATGCAGAAATTAAACCGGATTCTTTTAAACAATTTATTTTTTGATGGAGTTCATTACACACTTGAATGCAATCACTTAATTATAAGATTGAATATTTCGCTCATGCAAAGATGAAAAACTCCAGCGTACTTATTAGGTTTCCACTTCTTAGATTCCAAAACAGTTAGCCCTATTGTTACATACATGTTTTAATTTTGATCATAGATTCGAAAACTGTTGGCCCTATACATGTGTTAATTTTGATTAGATCCTAAAGGGACAAAACTATTCAATCTCAAACCCTTGTATATGAAAATATTACATTGGAAGGACAAAACAAAACTCAGTCTCACAAATTCATCCAGAAAAATTAGCAAATAGACGGTACAAACCTCGAACCAATAACACATCTTTATCAAAATCAAGACAAATCTTGACGCAGTACGGAAGCAAGGGTTAGTAAGCGCTAAACATAAAAGAAAACAGACAGGTTGCAAGCGACAAACCTATCAAAATAAGGGTTTCCGGAATCCACCATAATTGAGAGAAAAGTCTCGAATATTATTAATGAATAAAAGTGTGCCTCTTAGGCTGCATAAGTTCTGCTTATATAGTGAAAGAAATAACCAACCCGTGGGCCGAAATAAAATAAAACAAAACGAAACAATAATAGAAAGTTCTAGAAAATTAATAAGTTTTGGCTTAAATAAATTACTATAAAATTACTGAGAAAGCCCTCCTACATCAGTCTCCTCCACCTCTGAAGAACTCGGCCCCGAGTTCTCATCTTGATAAAGAACTTCATCTGCATGGTATTCATGAATGTCTGCCACATTGAAAGTGTTGGAAATGTTCATAGAATTTGGAAGTGCTACCACATATGCACTATCATTGATCTTGCGAGTCACTTTGAATGGACCATACTTGCGGGGCTGTAGTTTATTGTAGGTACCAACATGAAATCTCTCTTTTCACAGAAACACCATCACATCATCCCCCACATTGAAAACCTTAACTCTTCTCCGTTTATCTGCAGCAGTTTTATTTTTCAACCTGATAGCTTCTAACTTGGCCTTGGGAGAATCTTTCACATTCATAATCTCTTCAGCCATCTTTTCAGCAGCTACGCTAACTCCAAGAGCTTTAGGCAACTTAATCAAATCAACCACATGCCTAGGGACAGAAGTGTAAACAAGTGCAAAAGGTGCTTTTCTGGTAGCAGAATGCACAGTGCTGTTATAAGCAAATTCAACCTGAGGTAAAGCCAAGTCCCACTGTTTCGGTTTATCACCACAAACACAGCGAATCATATTTCCCAAAGTCCTGTTTGTGGCTTCAGTTTGTCCATCAGTCTGAGGGTGAGCGGTAGAACTCATGTTCAGTGATGTTCTGAATAATTTCCACAGAGTAATCCAGAAATGACTGAGGAATTTGGTGTCTCTGTCGGAGGTAATAGATGTAGGAATCCCATGAAGGCGCACAACCTCTCTGAAATAAAGTTTGGCTATGTTGGATGCATCCGCAGTCTTCTTGCATGCAATGAAATGGGACAGCTTGGAGAATCAGTCCACAACCACAAACACAAAATCCACACCTCGTTGGGTACGATGCAAACCCAACACGAAATCCATAGATAAATCCTGCCAAATGTCATCAGGAATGGGTAAAGGCATGTAAGGACCAGTGTTCTGCGACTGACCTTTAGAAACTTGGCAAGTGTAGCATATCTTGACAATGGTTCCAACATCTTTTCTCAAGTGCGGCCAATAAAACCTTTCTTCTAGACTAGCAATGGTCATATCTCGCCCCATGTGTCCACTAAGACCGCCACTATGTAGGTCCCTAATTAATTTCTCCCTTAAGGATGAGCAAGGAATGCACAGTTGGTCTCCTTTAAAAAGGTATCCTTCTCGAATATGAAAATTTGCACAAGGACGCTCCTTGCATTTGGCCCATAATTCTTTGAACTCAACATCACTCTCGTACAATTCCTTCAAACATTCAAAACTCACAACCTCTTGTGCTAAAGTGATAAGCAAAAAAGCTCTCCTACTTAAAGCATCGGCTACCTTGTTGAGAGCACCAGATTTATGCTGAATAATAAAAGGGGATTTTTGCATAAAACACACCCACCGCGCATGCATCTTGTTGATTACTTTATGACTATGGAGAAATTTCAGAGCTTGATGATCAGTAAACATTCATCAGCCCTTTAATCACAACCGAATAAAAACACTTAGTTTCCTTAACATCATCATCAAGTTCCTTTTCATTCTGAGTCATCACTAGGAAAAAAAAATTCCTCTCTTTCGGGTTCTTATCAAATTGTAAAACAGGTGTCATAGCAATCTTGTGGGTGCCCCAAGTAAATAACATCACATTATCCCGTCCCCGATAAGTAATATCATTATCAAACTGCCAAGGTCTACCAAGTAAAATATGACAAACATCCATATCAAGAACATCACAGAATACCTCTTCTCTATAATGTTTGTCGATGGATATAGGAACTTTACAAGACAACGTTACTCGTACCTGAGATCCCTTGCTGACCCAGCCAAGAGAATATGGCTTCTCATGAGGCTCCGTGGGCAATTTGAAATAATCCACCAATTTTTTTGACATCAAGTTCTCCGTGCTTCCATTATCTACTATCAGGTCACATATTTTGTTATTGACGGAACAATGAGTCTTAAATAAATTTTTGCGTTGGCCTTCCTCTTTAGATGCTAGCAACATCTGCTGAAGCACAAAGTTCACTCTCTTCAGAATCTTCTTCAACAAACTCAACTCCTGCATATTCATCTTCCTCATCAAGTTACGCATTATCGCCATCCAAACCTTCTGCTACTCCAGCAATCCTCCTTGATGGACAAACATTGGACTTGTGACCCTTCCCACCGCACGGTAACAATTATCACCACCAGGATACGCATATGGGTTGTTCTGCTTTTGGACGGGGGCCTTGAGTGGAGGTGCACTGCCATAGCTGCTTGCTTTGCTAACATGGTTTGAATCTTTGACTACTGAACTTTTCTCTTTGTCATCAGCTTGGTTTTATGGAGAATATCTTCTGAAATTTGAGAAATTTTTGGGGGATTTATCTATTAATTTCGCCTTTAAAGCTAGGTTGGATGCTTCAGCAGCGGTCCAAACAGTCTGTAATCCCATTTTTTCTTGCAACGAACTTTTCAAACTGATAATGTATCGAGCCACCTTCTGATTCTCGGACTCGCCTAATTCATTACGTTTAGAAAAACGCAAAAATTCAGCAGTGTACTCAGTCACTGATCGCTTGCCCTGAACACATTCAATATACATCTTATATAGAATCTGTTCATAATCTTCAGATAAAAATCTGTCAAGTATCAACTGTTTCATCTTTCTCCAAGTTCAGATAAGGCGTTTATTTTGTCTACGCCTCTGAACAACGAGCCTATCCCACCAAACAGTTGCGGTACTTTTCAGCCTGATCACAACCATCTTAACCTGCTTGTCTGTCGGGACGTCCATGACGTCGAAAAATCTATCAACATTGATCTGCCAGACCAAGAATTTTTCTACTCCCATCGTTCCGTAAAATAGGGGAATATCAGCCTTAACGCGGTAATCTTGGTGATTCCCACGTTCACTCCCATCATCGATCACGACTTCATCATCATCAAAACTCGAATCATCATCAGAAGGTTTGTTGACATAACGAACCCTAATATCCGGAGTTGGTCCTCCTCCCCTGTTGTTGTGGTTGTTGTTATTTCAGTTGTTGATGTTTCTATTGTGGTCGTCGTTTCTGTTGTTGTTGTTGTTGTTTCTGTTGTTGTTGGCGAGGTCGTCCACCCTAGCCGTCAACGTCGTCATCTGTTCTGTAAGAGCTTTGATGGTCTCATTCATGGCTGCAGTGAAACCTTCACAAGCTGCCATGATAATTGGTTGATCTCCCATTGAATCACGTTCACGAAAGAACATGGAAAACTTGCTCTGATGCCAACAGACGCAGTACGGAAGCAACGGTTAGCAAGCGCTAAACCTAAAAGAAAACAGACAGGTTGCAAGCGATAAACCTATCAAAATAAGGGTTTTCAAAATCCAACAGAATTGAGAGAAAAGTCTCGAATATTATTAATGAATAAAAATGTGTCTCTTAGGCTGCATAAGTTATGTTTATATAGTGAAAGAAATAACAACCCTGTGGGCCGAAATAAAACAAAACGAAATAATAATATAAAGTTCTAGAAAATTAATAAGATTTGGCTTAAATAAATTACTATAAAATTACTAAGAAAGTCCTCCTACATCAAATATTTAGCAAATAGATGGTAGAAACCTAACCAATAACACATCTTTATCAAAATCAAGCCAAATCTTAAAATTTAGTTTCTTATAGTCAATTTTATACCAACTAATGTTGATATTAGATATGATATGATACGAATTTGAAAGAGTATTTACGAATTCGTGTAAGATAAAAATAAAATTAAGAGTAAAGTTGAAATAAAAATGAAAGAAAAGAACGTGAGTCACCCCACATTTTGATTTTGTGATTTCGTTATCAAGAACAATGGACAGCTAAGAAAATAGACCGTGTTTATTGTGAATTAACAAAACCCTCATTTTCTTTGGTTCCACCATCAATCAATCACTCACTCACTCACTCACTCGAATGCTACTCTCGCTTTCCCAATACATCTTCTTCAATCCATTCCTCAGGTTCTTTCTTCTTCTCAATTCTTTACCAATTCTCATTACGCTTCTTCAATTTCTGCTTTTAACTCTATAATTCTCATCACTTTTCTTCATTTCATTCACTTTTATCATTATCATCACCCACAATTAATTATCTTTACTTCTTAATGTAGTAGTTACTTAATTATATTTGTCTTATCCTAAATAATATCTCAATTTTTATTATTATTTTCATCATTAGCAGGTACTATTGCAACCCAATTGCATCTTCCACACTTTGAATTTCTGATTTTTCTAAATTCACACATTCATTAATTACAACTTATGAGTTTGGATACTGTAAGAATGGCTTCGTGTTTTGCACCTACGAATTCAAGAAATTCAGCAGGGGTACTTGCTGTTAATGGAGGAAGAAAACTGTTAGAGAATCATCACATTAACAAACAGTGTTCTGTGAAAATTAACGAAAATAAGTTCGGATTTTCGGGTGTTAACAACAGAAAATGTGGTTTGTTTCAAGTGAAGTCGACAGGATTGCCGAATTCACACAGTGTCAGTCCTTATCATCACAGTAAAGACCCTTTTTTGGATCTTCATCCTGAGATTTCTATGCTTAGAGGTGAAGGAAGTAGTGGATTGAACAACTCTACGCGTCCGAGAAAGGAAATGTCTGGTGGAGATGCGGTCGAAGGGTTGGAAGACACTTTGACTCCGAGTAATTATAATGAAGCGAAGATTAAGGTTATTGGTGTGGGTGGTGGTGGGTCGAATGCTGTGAATCGTATGATTGAGAGCTCGATGAATGGTGTGGAGTTTTGGATTGTTAATACTGATGTTCAGGCGATGAGAATGTCGCCTGTCAATTCTGAGAACCGGTTGCCAATTGGTCAAGAGCTTACACGAGGTCTTGGTGCTGGTGGTAACCCGGAGATTGGTATGAATGCTGCCAAAGAGAGCAAGGAATCAATACAAGAGGCGGTTTATGGAGCTGATATGGTCTTTGTTACTGTATGTTCAACCATTTTCCTTCAATTATGGCTGTTCTACATTACAGTTTTACATTATGAATTTTATATTTAGTACACTGCATACTTCTGAATCTGAACATTACCATGTGTTGACATGATTTATATACTTTCTTATAATACTGAAGTAATTTTTTTCTGTTAATTTAGGACTTGGTAGAATAGAGTAATACATGATTGGTAGGAAAGAATGGATGTGGTAATCTATTGTATAGTGTGAGGAGAAATAGGCCTCAATATTCCACAAAGGGGTAATTTATCAGGCTCATTGTGAAGCCGTGCTCTTTTCTGCATGCCTTTGCTATAGTAGTATTCAAATGTTTGATCCAAGTTATCATACCTTTATACTTTATCATGCAGTGTTTATCTGTCTACTCATGTCAATAATTTTTTTTGGTTTTGTTGCATTTCTTCAAAATGATAGAATTCAAGATTATTCTGAACTATAAGTTAGTCTTTTTATTTCATTCATTTTAATGTTCAGTCTTAAATAATACTAGACTGTTGGGTTTTTTTATTGAGGGGGGTAATTAATAGGGGGTGAAGCAAAAGTTTGTACTGTCAAAACTAACGTATCATTAACATCAGGATATCTGTCAGTCCAAACTTCTTCACTTAAATAAAATCAACCCGGGCACGTGCTTATGTATGAACAGTATGAGAAGTCTAATGTATAAAAATTGATTCAACTCCTTAAAATATACAACAACTTCGCTCATAATAACATAACTTTGTTATGTAAAAATTATAAACTGCCTTATACGCCAATCCCCATACAACTAGGTTGCTGGCATCTCCACTTCAATTGGAAGCTCATTTTATGTTAAAAAGCACTTTGTCCTTCAGTCATTTATTTGTCGAAACTCAAGAGTATATTTCATGACAGATTACTACACTTAGATTGTCAACTTATCTAAAATCTGCTATCGAAATATCATTTCCCTAGGATGTCACTTTAAATTATAAAAATTATGCTTTTCTGTATAATGCAAGAGATTTGCAATTTCAAATACTGTGATGGACTGAAATTTCAAAATATAGCTTATTAGAGTATAATATAAGTTTTTTTGAAACCTATGCATTTATAATACTTGTTTTATGTGGTATTCCTTATGAATTTTAGAAGACTATTTTTTAAAATGTGTATGAAATTCTAGTCTTTATGATTTTGATTTTTAGTCAATGCCTATGTGGATTTTTGAGAATCGGGAATAGACACAGCTGCAATTCCAAATTGTTAATCGTTGGTATATTTTGATAAATTTGAAAATCAAAACTTATTTATGTAGGCTGGAATGGGTGGAGGAACTGGCACTGGTGCAGCTCCGGTTATTGCTGGTATCACAAAGTCAATGGGTATACTAACTGTTGGTATTGTCACAACCCCTTTCTCGTTTGAAGGACGGCGGAGGGCAGTTCAAGCACAAGAAGGAATTGCAGCCTTAAGAGACAATGTTGATACCCTGATAGTTATTCCAAATGACAAGTTGCTTACTGCAGTATCTCAGTCTACTCCTGTAACTGAAGCATTCAATCTGGCTGATGATATTCTTCGACAAGGTGTTCGTGGCATTTCTGATATTATTACGGTATGGAATTATAACTTTCTTTAGACATGAACACATACCTCCCTTTTGTTGCTTTGTTTAGTTTTTTCACGTTGAATTCTGACTGTATAGTAGTAAAAGGATGAAAGAAAGGGAACCTTAATTGTGTCTTTATTTGTTTTGACAAATTCGGTAGTCCCCTGATCCACATTTGGTTGTTGAGTTTTTTTTATTATATTTGTTCAAAATTGGGTTACCTTTATTCGTTTACGTATTAACTAAATTGATATATTTTTTGTTATCAGTTTTAGATGCGTTTTGATATAACAACATAATAATATGTCCCGAGATAATACTTTCCCCATATGGTTCAAAGCTGAAGGTGTCTTTTTTTGAATTATAAATGCCTGTTAATTTTGTTGTTTAAATGCAGATACCTGGGTTGGTGAATGTCGACTTTGCCGATGTTAGAGCTATAATGGCTAACGCAGGTTCTTCACTTATGGGGATAGGAACTGCAACTGGTATGTATGCAAACTTCTATTGGGTTGCAATACTGCTCCTGAGTCCAGATCTTCTATTTGACCCAAATAATATTTCTGAAACCTATAGTTCGCTTACATGATACATGTAGATTGTGGTGTGATACTCAAATTATAAATAGGACTACCAAATATTATATTAGCGTATCATACTGTGTGCATGTCCATAACTGAAGGATTTTACAGCCAAAGTTGTTTTAGAGGATAGCTGGCATTGCAATGAAACTATTCTTTGACATAACAAATCCAAACAAAACAATTTAAAGGTTGCAAAATTAACTCTCATGAGTCATGCGCACTTCAAAATTCATGGAGAAGCACACATGTTGATGCTTTAATGTTCTTCAATCAGAAAATTTCACATTTTTACATCACTTTCTGTTAACTTACTAAACTAAAATATGAATGTATTACCCTTTGATTGGTATATACCTCCATTTGCTTAGTCAGAACTGATGAGCTCATTATTATTGTCCATTGTTACATGTATCATTGAAATTTGAAATTTATCACTAGCTTCTTTTTGTATTGAAGGGAAAACGAGGGCAAGAGATGCTGCATTAAATGCTATCCAGTCGCCGTTACTAGATATTGGTATAGAGAGGGCTACTGGAATTGTATGGAACATAACTGGTGGAAGTGATCTGACCTTGTTTGAGGTAGCTGGCTACCCCTCTGACCCTTACAGATTTATCCTTAGTTAAATATTTGTTAGTTACATCTGTAGTTCTGTACACGTGATGTTTCTCTCTCCTTTTTTTTTTACAAGTTTATTCTCCCTCTGTTGATTCAAAATTTAGATCATCTAAGGATCATGGGAAGTGGTCAGGAGCAACATGCACTGAATTAAGTTAGATTTCCCCCCTTACAACAGCATGCAAATTACATTCGAACAGAATAAATTAACATATATCTAATAGGAGCATTTTGAGAATTATAACATATATTTATGAGAATATGCATCGAAAATCATATAAATATTCTAGTTATTTTTAGGAATTTCAAAAAAAATCCCAATAATTTTAAATGTTAACCAAAAGTTTTTTTAGCTGACTTGGTCTCCTGGTTCTATCATTACCGTATTCCTGTAACATCGTTGCCAGGCAGGGATGTATTTTCTTTTTTCAATTACTTGGAAACAAGATTTTCATCTGTCCTCTAGTCCAATTAATATAGTTCTGTCATCTTGCTTTTCCTGTGAGCTATTTATAAACTTGAGTTTTGAAGTGGATGGTTGTTTAAAGCATGCTTTGGCATCCATGATGTGAACAAACTTTTTATTCTGAACTCTGACTGACTACCTACGTCATGATCTGCTCTATATTAAATTCATCATACTCTTGTATCTAAGATGGTCCTTTATTATGTACAGGTAAATGCCGCAGCAGAAGTTATATACGACCTTGTAGACCCCACTGCTAATTTAATATTTGGAGCAGTAATAGATCCATCACTTAGTGGTCAGGTAAGTAAAACTAATGTAAACCCTTAAATGTTATTTGTATGAAATATGAATATGAACTTCTATATGTTATCTAAATAACTTTCCGGAAATGAATTGGGCAACATTACCCTGGTGTAGTGTGCCAAGAAACAGTAGATTTTCTGCACTCAATCCTAGATACAGAAGTTCTAAATTCTTTAACAGGATCATCTCTTTCTGTTGTGTTACTTTTGTCAAAGAAATCTAGCTTCTGGCTGGTTCCTCTTATACTCTTTCTATTTTTAAACAAACACTGAACACCATTTTTTCTTCAGAAAAATTGCACCCACCTATCGTCAGGTTTGTTTAAATGACACACACACCTCCTCCATTGTTACGGAATAGAAGGGAAGTGTGTGTAATTGAGGAAAGTCGATGTTATGTACAGAATAGAGGTCATGTATGTGTTATTTAAGTAGGGCTGAATACTCGTTAAGCTACCATGTCCCGTAATGAGCTTAACAATGTTCTCTAGCACGAAGGATCTATTGTAAAATTGTGTACTAAAAAAGGGAATGTGTGACCATAAATGGTGGGTTTCATGTAAAATTTGTTTTAGAAGTAACTATATACTCTCACTCACAATCTTTTGTGCGAATCCATGAAAAAAGTTAACTCAGAGCACTTTCATTAGTTAAATTTTTATATATTATACACCGATGGTGAACCATGTCATTTGGTTTCATATAGGTGAGCATAACATTGATTGCTACGGGATTCAAGCGTCAAGAGGAAAGTGAATCGAGACCCGTACAGGTATGTTTTAACCCCCTAACCCTCCCCCCTCTATGATGTCATACCCATAATTGTGGTTTTTGTAAAAAATGCAGGCCAATCAACTCACACAAGGAGATACTGTTGTCAGTCGGCGATCTTCCACTTTCACTGATGGTAGTTTGGTTGAGATCCCAGAATTCTTAAAGAAGAAAGGGCGCTTACGCTATCCAAGAGCTTAATACTCTTTTCCCCCAACTTTAATTCCTTGTATTTCCTTACCACTGCATCAAAATTAGGGGTAGAGTTAAACATTGGTCTAGCTAGATTCCCGTTTTTTCCCTTTATAGCAATTTTAGGTCCTTGTTGTCCATGAAATCTAAGAACCTTCCAAACTTGTGTGTTTTGAGGCTTGTTGACATGTGTGAACAAATTAGCTTATGTTTTTGTACAGAGAAAATACCAGTAATGTCAGGGCTTGTTATAGATGTTTGTTACCTTCTTCAAGTAAGCTACTGGTTTTAAAGTAAATAAGAATTCATGAATATTTCTTCCTCGTCCCGTTTAAAATTACGGGCTTTCAGAAAAGGTTCTTATGATTCTGTCAAAAAATAAAAAAAGGTTCTTATGATATTAGTTATTTAAGGATGGTTTAATCAAGTTTTAAGATCTTAAATATATGTTTTGTTTATTTATTTTTTCTTTGGTTGGTTGATATTATTAATTTTACTTGTAATATGACATGGTCAAATTCATATCACTCTTTGTTTTTTTGTTTATTGTTTTTTTGAATCAGCACAATTTTATTAAGCAAAGCCGGGTAAGAGAAACACCAAAAGCTTGCAAGAGGATAAAATACAAAAACCCCTAAAAAACAATACACCATAGAGGCAAAAGGGAACTCCCATAAAAACTTTTGGAATTCAGCTAACAACAAAAACCCCTCTATATGGACAGCCCTTCCATGTATCAGAGAAAGGAATAGGGCACCTACAAAGGAAACATGGGATCAGAAGCACACAGAACAGTACTCCCTTAGCAATTGTTGGAGGCTTGAAACCTTCCAGCCCTTGTCTAAAGCCACAAAAGCGACCCAACAAATCCCAGCTGAACCTCTGCACAGCTCGCCGGCCTAACAGGCCTTTGGCCACCGCCCCTCCTTTCCTCATCTACAAAGACAACTTCTCGGATTCCACCGCCACTCGTAGTACAAATACGTCGGCATCTTCAGTCTAGCTAAACTCCATCTCCAAGATAACACTTTTATTTCCTCCACAATTTCATCTACCCTAAAGCCTCCATTATTGAAAATAACATTATTTCTAGCATTCCAAATAACCTAAATAGTTGCATGCCATATAAGTCTCAATCCCCTCTTTAGTTCCTTTCGATAAGAAACCACACAATTCCAACACACCCAATGGGAGAACAAATTAGAGTTTTACTTATAAATAAAGCAGACTTGGTGAATAAAAAGCATTTAATGAAGAAAATATGAAACTTGGGAAACTGAGGACTAAAAGTAAACCATAAATTGAGTTGCGGAGAAAATATGAAACTTGGGAAATTGAGGACTAAAATCTCATATTTAGAAAAGTGGAGGAACTAAAACTATGCGCTTTTGGAGACTATTTACGTGTTTATACCAACCTTTTCTCAACAAAGAAAAATGTATTTAAACCAATTTTATTTCATTTTTGTTAGGAAAAACAATTACGTACGCATTTTCTTGTAAGTAGATGAAGAAATTAATTATGAAACATCCAGTAAACTACCAACAATTACGATACTTTTCAGTTTTTGAAGTTATATTAGACTGTCGAAATTGACACCGGAAAAAATCGAATCTAAACTTTAAAAGGACCACACTAAAAAATCTTAAGAAAACACCAACATTTCCGTCCAACTAGGTTTCTTTTTTATTTTTAAGTTGGATCCAAGGGTAATAAGTGACATGAATAATTTTCTGATGAAAAATCAGAATAAACGTAATATGTCTAATTTAAAAATTATCAGGATTTATTATAAAAAAATAGATATTACGATCTATTTGTGATACATTTGGATAGAATAATTTTTTTGATGAGAAAAATCAGGATAAACATAATATGTCTATTTAAAAACTATTAAGATTTATTATAAAAAAATAGATATTACAATCTGTTTGTGATACATTTGGATAGAATAATTTTCTGATGAGAAAAATCAGAATAAACGTAATATATCTATTTGAAAATTGTTAGGATTTATTATTAAAAAAAATAGATATTATGATCTGTTTGTGATACATTTGGATTTTATATTTGCAACTTGCTTATGAATGGACAGCATGATATAATAGACCAACAGAGAACAGACTAACCACTGCTATAATTGTACTTGAGAATAACAATTATCATAATATTCCTCATGTTTTAATATCGATAGCCACGTTATAAATTAGCTTCCAAATATATACATCATGTATTTGTGATTATATCTAACTAAATTTTATAAACATATTCTCATAAAAAATCAGTTTTTATATTATTTGCGCATTGACTGTTTTATTTTATCTGTATCAATAGCGTTGCCCATCTGTTATAAAGTTAGTTTTTTTTCTTCTTAAATCTCTCTTATTCTTATATGTATAGAAAATATAGTCCAACAAATTTACTAATTCTTTTTTCTTATTTTTTGCAACTATATAATTTGGACAAAAGTTTATCTCTTGTAAACATTTTTGTCCAAACCATAATTTGAAGAATTTGTGTTTTCAGGGAAATCATCATTTGAAGATTTCAATGTCAAATTTTGTTAGTTGAATACAACGATATTCATCAAGTATGGTTGAGAATATAATATTTATAATTCGTCATATTTTTCTATTTAATAATTGTGTGGTGTTTGAAGTCCAAAAAATCACTGAATCAAGATATACTCCAGTGTGCAATTTGTCAAGTTTCCCAATTTACTTCATCGATGTGTGACATCTGGCAAAATATATCTCAAAGGTTCAGATTAAAAAAATCAACTAGTGCTCTCTCTCTCTCTCTAAAGTCTAAACCTGGATGCAACCTCACACCGCTGCTTTGTCGCATCGTGTCATCGTCCTCGATACTGAGAACCTAAATCACCCATTTTATCTTCCACTTCCAAACAAAGTTTTCAAAACTGCAAAGAAGAGTATTAAAAAAAAATTGTAGTGATTGTATGGTGTTTGGAGTCCAAATCTATTTTCCATCTCTTCGATTCGTTGTCGTTTTCCCCTTTTCTCAGATATTTTGAAGATAAAATTTATAAAGATTTGGAGAGAAAAAAATCACATAATCAGATTTATGAGTTTGAAAAGCAATGATATTGTTGAAATGGGAAAGAGAGTATACAAGAGCACAATGAAGTACATGTTTTGGCATCGCCATGTATAGTAAACTGGAGCAGATCAAAACTCAACCGAGACATATAGCCACACCATTGCCAACAATTTGGTCGCAATGATATCCTATAATCACTGCATCAAGATCTTACGATCCAAAACATATATAGATTTTGATTTTTCATAAAATGCAAAACCTGAAGCTCAAAATCTAGTCGATCTAACTTCGATTCAACAAACATGAATGAGTTAATTGAGTGATGGTAAATATAATTATTTGTGCAAAGAATAACTTTTAATTGAACGGAATAAATTTTAGCGGTTTGCATTAAACTCAAACTTGCTTCTTGTATGATGTCCACAAGAGCGGCTATGTATATTATTTTCAAGGTCAAATACATCTCGCGGTCCTTTAAGTTATATGTTTATAACATATTAGTCTTTTAAGTTTTTTTTGTTACCAATTGGTCCTTTAAGTTATTTTTAGTTACAAATTGGTCTTTTAAGTCATAAAATATTTACACAATCGTTCATCTTTTCAATCAACTTCGTTAAAAAGTGCTTATAGACCATTTAACATTAACTCATTAAGATGGTTCGTCCAAAAATGTTATGACATCAAACATGATTACTTATACACATTTTCTTCTTCTTGTTTTTGAATTTCAAGCATAATTTTACATATAAATATTTGATTGACAATATTATGAAGTAAGTAATAGATCAATTTTATTTTGAATCAAGACCGAATAACACACTTATGAGCTATGATTTTAAAAGCAATGAATTTGGACAAACCAACTTAACATTAAACATCCGCACAAACACTTTTTGATTAGGTTTGATGAAATTATGATAATGATGCAAATATTTTATGACTTAAAGGACTAATTTATAATAAAAAAAACTTAAAACTAAGATATTATAATCATATAACTTAAAAGACCGTAAATGGTATTTAGTGTATCTACTTGATGAAGTACTTTCAAGATATCCCGTGGGTGATGATAATTGATAATTCATATCCCGTTTTTGTTGGAAAGGGAAAGCAAGAAAATAAGTTATTAGAATAGGCTAATGACCTCACAATATATTCCCCATTCCTAAAATAGAAAAAGACAAAAAAATATCTCTTGATCCCTCTTCCATTGTAGGTCGCATAAAAAACATAGCACAACTACCCATTTATATCATATTTTTATCAAATAAAAAAATATTAAATATACTTTTTGTAGTTAGAGAATTATAAAGTTTCATTTTTGCGATTCAATAAAAAATTGCACATTTTAATCTCCATAAAATCATGATATAAGCGGTTTTAATCTCTATTATTAACTCGATATATATGTTTGAATAATTTTTTAAACATGTCTAAAATATTATTAAAAAAATTCTATAAAAATTTAGAATAATAGAACTAAAAACATGATTAATCTGATAAAAAAAAATAGAACTAGCAAAAGTAAAATTATGTCGATTTAATTCTCAAGCCACTAAATGGACAAAATTAAAGGAAGATTTCATCAAATTTTCAATTTTTAGTTTTCCATTGCTAATTCAATTTTCTAGTAATATATTTTGATTGATAATATAAAATATTACATGAAAAAATCATGTATATCATTGAACCTATGTGGTTGATAGCCAAGAGACATATATAATTAGACATGCAGATCAACATCAACCTCACAATCCTCCAAAAATCAATCCAAGGAATCCCACATACCTCACTTCCTCCCACACAGTACTTTATTTTAATGTATGTATGTATGTTCCATTTTTGACATTTTATAGCTCTCACCAAATAAGAATTAAGCCACACATCTAAAAATCACATCTGAAACAAGACACGTAGATTTGTCACTTACCATAGAAAAGAAACTCTTGTGGACTACGTGTAAACTAATTTCCCACCCATTCTATTTCTCTCATTATTCCCCACACAACACATGCAACTCCTCACAGTTCAAATCTTCTCTATTCACAACAACAAGATCTCAAACAGGAAGAAAAAACCACTCTTCTGTGTTCTTTTCTTCTGCATGAAAGAAAACAACAACCTTTTCATAATGTCTCACCAATCCTCTGTTGAATCTGATGACAAGATTCCTTCACACCCATTGGACTCAAAAAAACCCCACTCATCTAAAGATGTCAACTTGAAGACAAAACAAGATGACCCTCCTTTTTTGAACACTCAAAAGGTCCAAAACCACGATGATAAAGATAAAGATGCAACACAAAACACATCTCTTCTTTGCAACAAAGAGAAAATGGTACTATTGCAAGAGCTAGCTCCTGTTTCTTCTATGAATGATGTTGAAGCAAAAGAGTTAACAACTATGGATGAAGCATTGGAAGAGGATAGTGAAAGAGAGAGGCTGAAGAGGCATAGAGTTGAAGTAGCTGGAAGAGTTTGGATTCCTGAAATATGGGGTCAAGAGGATTTATTGAAGGATTGGATAGATTGCACTGCATTTGATGCTCCTTTAGTTCCAAGCAAGATCACTATGGCACGTGCTGCTTTGGTTGAAGAGGGTACTAAAACCAATGCTGCTCCTCTAAGTATAGACAACAGGTGTTAGAACTTTTTTCTTTCCATTTCTGTAATTCTGTTTATTTGACAAACCATATATTCATCGTGGATGGCTTCTTATTCGTTAAATTTATATATATTACTTTCCTTTTTTATCTCTTGAGAATTTTATTTTTTGTGGTTGTTGAAGAGGCGTGACCAAATCTTTGAGAGTTTGATATCTATAAACAAATATTTTAGGGACTAAAAATATGTCAATGAGATTGCTATTTACATTCACCAAATACTTTCAGCACTCATTTGATACTTATTCAATTTCCCAAACGTGATGGTAATTGTGAATATTTCCATATATGAATGAACAAAAGGTGGGAAAATTCCCAAATGATCTCTCCCACATTTCCTACCTTGGAGCATGGCCATCTATAATAATGTAAATAACTTTCAGCCTCTTGACAAACAATTCCCATATATTGTTTGTTATTAAGCAAATATAACTCGAATCATGTTCACGCCAACAATTTAATTAAAATAACATTTTATAAAGAAAAAGTCCTATACTGAGATGATATAACCTAGATACATATGTTTACAAAAGGTTGGCCAAATTTCAAATTAAATTGATTAGCTATCTATCAAATGCTCTAGTATATTACAACTTACATGTCAAAATGTTAAGGAACAATTAGCATTTTTACCTCGAGCACATCTAACTTTATGATGCTCATTTCTTATTTATGTTAGTCCTCTATGTGCAGTATATATTGGGCCTTTTCAAATGGCTAACCTGGGATATACTAGTGATGTCTACTGGTACTAACGCTAACAACTAGCAATATTCATCGGTTCAGAATACATTGTAGAGAGAACTAAGGTCTGTTATGTTTTGACAAAACCTGTGTTTTTCATTTCTTGTTTTGACTGACAATTACATGATTATTTCTTTTACTGTGCTGAAAATGCTATTTTCACTTCATTGATATTTGAAAAACGCATCGAAATAAAGTAACATTTCCATAATTATCAGTTAAAATAAGAACTTAAAATTCTCCGATAACAAATGCACTAGCTTTACGACCCCAACAGAAAATTGTGGGGATTATGAAATTGCTCAATCTAGTCAATCCAATTACCAGTTGCTCTATTTAAGGACATCCTTTGTTCCCACAGATTTAAGTATACTTACAGTACTATTCACTCCAGGTGAATAATTTTGAGCAACTCTTGTGCAAAAATGCAAAGTTTAGTTGACAATAATTATAATTTACAATCAAACTCCAGATTTAAAAAATACAATAATCAAAATTTTAAATTAAGAGAAAGAAAAAGGACAATGAGGATGCCTGCACATCTAGCATTTCTACTGTTAGGCTCCACCAGTATAAATTTCTGCTGCTGATACAGTAAATATGCTAAACTAGTATCAGTGTATCACCACTATGATACCAGATCCCACACCTTGATTGTCCCATCATCGCTTGCAGAGGCTAGCAGTGGCTTCTCCTATTTAGCAAACAATAGTAGCAAAATATATTTGATTAATAACAAGTTACAGAGAAAGACACAATGCAAATAGGAGCAATAGCTATCAAGTTAATCCCTAAAGTTCGGACAATATCGTAACTACAAATTTTATATTTAACTGTGATGATGAAAATTTAAATGTTCTTTCATTTTCTGGTGAAAATTCTCGGCCAATCCCTTTCAACTCATTAGTCATAGATAGACAACAAATCATAACCTTTATTGATAATTAGAGGAATATTTAGGAGGCCGTGCTTCAGAATCACAGTCAGCTTTTAATAATAGTAGTAGAATCTACCAATCCACCCACTTGATTTTGTGTAAAGAGATATTCACTTCACCATCAAGGTGATTCCACTAAAGTAGTGTCTCAGAATCTTACCCCATGGCTCCACTGCACATAATTTATATCCATGTCATGAGCTTTCTCCTTCTTTAGTAGCAACTTGTACAAAGGACCGTCGACCTATGTCATAAGCAAACAATAATGTTTGGTCAATTTTAACATGTTTCTTTGATAGAGTGAGATGCATCGAAAGATACAAAATTATTAAGAAATACTTCTATTGGTTTGTCATTTTTTCCTGCAGAACCGCACATTCTTATATAAGTTTCAATTTTTCAGGGACTTGGGATTCGATGTAGATACAGATTTATCTCTAAATAACAACTGCACAAATGTTGATGATCAAAACACTCAAGTTTTCAGACGCCAAGAGCAACTAAACAAAAAGATCTGATTCAACCCCACAAATATATGAACAAAATGAGAAGGAATAGTATTATAGTAAGAACAACATTGGAAACAAGCTGCTCCAGTTCACCAGTAACCTATAGTTCAAAGAAAAAACTTGAAGTAGATAAATGGAGTTGCAAATACAGTTAACAGTTTAGCTGTAAATGAAAACAAATTTAACATTGGTTTGTTAAGCCTTTTGTTACTATTGTCCTTGTGATTGCAAGTAGAAACTACAAAGAGACCGAAAAATTCCAGGCTTATCTATAAGCGCAGATAGCTAATAGAACCATTGTGTTCATGACATGAAGTGTATGATTATGCACCAGGAAAATGAACTTGTAATGGACATATAAAGAATCTGATACTTCTGTTTTTTGTGAACTCTTCAAGCAGATTAGACTAAAATGTACGGTGATAAAACCTCGGTATGCTCCCAGTGGCATTCCATGTGTGTAAAAATGGTTTCATACTAAAATGATGGCAATTGTTAAGCCTACCAGCATTTGGAAGGAAGCAAAGTTGCCAATCCCGGATAGTATAGTGGAGCGGCCAACCCTAAAATTGGGATAGTGGGATGGCCGCTATTTGAATATTTTATATTTATTTATTTAATTTATACCATGTGTGTGTGTGTAAATAATTTATAATGTATATTTAAATATTTTGATACTAATACTAATTATATAAGTTACTATTTTACTAGTAACAACTTGCACAACATTCACAGCTGTAATTTCTTAAGTATTCAATTTATGGATTACTAGTACCAATCACAAATGGCCTGATTTATGAGTAATGACAATGTTTCACACAAACATTCTGAAAAGCTAAAACAATGATATACCTGACTTTCATTGTTCTCCACAAAAAGTCGTATAGCGTCATCGGCAGCTCCGCTGGCAAAGATACCTCCCCTGTCATGCCAACAAAAATTGCAGGATACAAATACATCAGAACTATACAGGCCAAAATTAGATAAGTTGGAACTTTTCTACTATCTTAATGACAGACATTAAGTGAACGAATCACTATTGTCATCTTGCTTTCAATTAGAAAGAAAGAAAGAAAAGAAAAGAAAAAAGATTTTGCTTTCAATTAAAAAGCAAGAAAGAAAAAACAAAAGAAAATAACAAATGATTGAATCAGCAGAATTGTGTGAAAATGAAATTAACCACTCTGTGATCTAAAGAAAGCAAGAGGATTTTCGTCCACCATACAAATATGGACTGTCAGCATACATTGGCTGATTTATCTGTGCAACATAATACTACCTCCGCGTCTATATATAGTAACTTGTAGACTAATTCACAGGAATTAAAAAAGTTTGTAGTAACATTGAATTTATTAATAATTTGCATCGATTTTCAATTTCACCCTTCAAATAATTGAAACTCATCAACTCGCTTTAATTACAACATGTATTGCTTATTGACTAACATTATGTAAAATAATTGAAGTATTTTTCACGATGGTCCTATACATAGGGACGGAGGTAATATCTCATATTTACCCCATTACGAGTCTAACTTAATTTGACTGCCTTAAAGTGGGACTGGGCTTAGTTAAAATCTATGACAGTTGACTTCGTGTGTATTGAATGACAAGTTGGTTAAATCAGCAAACCACTTAAAGATTTTACATAAATCCTCTCAAAAAAAAATATTTACACAAATGTCAAGAATTGAGATGAAAACTTTACTTTAGATAACCAAGATGCAACTACCTTGACCAATGAACTGAAAAAATTGTCCGATCATGATACCCAGTAAGAGTGCAAACATGTCTCCTGAAAATCCCAAAAGGAAACAAGAAACAATTTTATATTGTCAGTAGGATTTTTATTTATTAATGTGTACCCCAAAAAAAAGAGGATAGGATAAATATGCCATCGTTCAATGATTGATCCCTCAGGTGACATAGTTAGTGAATAAAAGATTATAAGTAGCCCAAACTTATATAATTGAATTCAAAATCTATGAATAAACTGAATTAGACTGTTACAAATTACAATACATCCCAAATTATAATTATAATAATAATTAAAATGATAAAACGCCTCGAATTCTGACTTGAAAGCTTAACCTATAGTTGAGTAACTTGAGTTTAAGATAAGATGACTACGCAAATGCAATACAATAGCAATTTTGGCAAACAAGCAAGTAGAGTGAAAAGAAATGGGAATGGATGTTAACATTTATAACGGTGTAACTTCCCCAGCCATGTCATGCGAATACGGATACCTACCCTCACAAAAATAGAAATTGGTAAAACATGGGAATGGCATTTTCCTGGGAATTGATAATGTTTGCAAATATTTTTTTAAACTTGCAAACAAGTATGGGAATATAATATTTTCAGATTTACTTCCCCAATAATAACTTTAAAAAAAATAAAAAAAACCCTAAAACCTAGAATGTAAAACTGGAGAATACTTACCAAGGTGCAAATCCACCACCAGATTGCATGCCTACATGTTCTGTTTCCCATACCTTCAGGGTAAGATCATCACTGCCAAAAGGAGTTGGAGTCAAAATGTCACAGAACTTCAAGAAAATGCCAATAATAATTCAAGGCATGAATAAGAGAAATGATTCACATACCTACATGTAACCATTTTGTCTCCACTAGCATTAAAGGAGAGAGCCCAAACAGTAGATGTATGGCCACTGACAAAAACATAATTGTGAACAAATCAAAATTAGTTTGAAAAATTGGCTATCCTACATAAACTGGCCTAAACAATCGTGCTTTGAAAAAGAAGAAAACACAAAATCTGAAAAATCTGAGCTGATGGGAGATGTTAAGAAGTTGTACTTGTTGGGTTCTCCAAGAGTTTGAACACACTGCCAATCGTCACTGTCACCTTCATCTGCCCAAACCTGGAAGAAATTTGATTGCATTATAATGTATTAGTACCACGTTGTTGAAGCACGTAAGACTAAGGAGCGGAAAAGCCTTTTCTAGTGTTTGCATTACCTTAATATTATTATCATAGCTACATGAAAATAATATATCCTCTGTTGGGTGCCACCTCACCATTTTCACATCCTGGGTATGTCCTTGCAGCACTGAAACACACTCAAACTCATTGCCTGGCTGCACTTCCCATATCCAAACAGACTTATCTCTACTACAAGTTGCAAGCAAAGTTCCCGATGCATTCCAAGATACACTCTTCACTTCATTTTCATGTCCCTGACCATAAAATTTACATATATGTCAAACCAGGTTTATACATATTGACCAAAAGAATAGCAACAATCAAAGAATACACGCATCCAAATGGAAAGAAGAAACAAAAAGACTATATTCACAGCATGGCAGTAGCATACCTCCAAAGTAGAGACACACTCAAATTCACCCCCAACATTTTCCCATATGGCAGTGGTAGCATCAAAGCTTGCAGTAGCTAACAATTTTCCTGACGGTGACCAAGCACAAGATCGAACAGTTCTAGTGTGCGTTTCTTCCAAAGTCGCCTGCATTTCATTTTTGAACTCCAATATCATCAATTCATCATTATGAAATTGACACCAAACAATCAAAATATGGAACTCCAATTTTGAACTATACTCCAAACCACCATATACATGAATATTGAAAAGTGATTCTAGTAAGAGAGAGAGAGGGGGGGGTACCTTGCAGGAAAAGAGATTAGTGGAGAGGTTTTGTTCCCAGATTCGAACGGTTTTATCGCCACTGCAAGAAGCGAGGACGAGTGGAATACCGGCATGACCGGTAGCAGGGTTCCAATCCAAACTCCAAACCCTATCGGTATGACCTTCGAGTTTCTGAACTTCTTTCAATTCCAACCTCTCCATCGATTTCAATCGTAACTTCTTCAATCTACAAGCTTTGGAATCGTGTTTTCAACAAATTGTGATTACCCACTGTAGACACAAAACAAGGGAAACTTACTTGGAGACTAATTGAGGAAATGAGCAAGACATTTAGTCTATGTGTGGCTAAAATTTCAAAGAACTAACGTTCCAAAATTCCAATTTCAATTCTAACTAATTCAGTAACTAAAACTAACATTCCAAAATTCCAATTTCAATTCTAACCAACAAAAAAAAGCTTTCATAACAAAATTCTAATTCCCAGTTCCCAAAAATTTGTACATTCTATAAAATAAAATAGCGACTTTGCAAGCAGAATTGTACAAAGAAACCCACAATGCACAAAACCAATTAACCAAACCAAGCATAATTCATCTAATCGACATTCACATGACAAAGCACAAGTAAATGTTCAAATTAATATGACAGATTTACAAAGCAATTTTCCAATTCCTAATTTTAAAACCCTAAACCTAAAACAAGCAATTGGAGAATCAGTTGGCTCACCTTAGAATGAGTGAGAACTAAGAGAGTGAGCAGGCAGCAGCTGAGAAGCACCAGGGGGAAGGGGCTCACGAGAGAGAGAGAGAGAGAGAGAGAGAGAGAGTGGAGTGACTGTGTGTTGAGAGATAGAGAGAGGACAGAGAGAGAGAGACTCGCGAGGGACGATTGAGAAGAAGAGCAGTTCTGAATTCTGATTCTTCAAATGAGGAACACGGTGAGTGACTTTTGTATCCGCAAATAAAACCAGTTTAGGTTTTGATCCTTGCAAAATTGACATCCGGGTGTCAATTATTATACCATTGACCCGTTCAAGGGTCATATCGAATGTAATATTTGACGGTAATAGATAACAAAATAGTTTAAATGAATGTCATGATTATCATATAATATTTCATAAAAATTAGGTTAAAATTAAGTTAAGTATAGCGAGACGGGTTAACATTTATAAGTAAGAGATAGCGAGGCAGGTTAACCTTTATAAATAAGAGATTTCCAACAAAATAGCATATAATTAAGAACATAATTTTATTTTACTTTAAATAAACATTAAATGCAAAAGTGTGGAGGGAAAAATTAGGTTAAGTATAGCGAGACGGGTTAACATTTATAAGTAACAAAGATAGCGAAACAGGTTAACATTTATAAGTAAAAGATTTCCAAAAAAATAGCATATAATTAAGAACATAATTTTATTTTACTTTAAATAAACATTAAATGCAAAAGTGTGGAGGGAAAAATTAGGTTAAGTATAGCGAGACGGGTTAACATTTATAAGTAACAGATTAACATTTTGATTAAATTAAATTTAAGGCTAATATAGTAAAATCAGACAATAAAATCGAGTTAAATCTAGGGTTAATATTGTGTCGGGTTAACATTTAGAAATAAGAGATAAGTAAGAGATTAACATTTTGATTAAATTAAATCTAAGGTTAATATAGTAAAATCAGGCGATATCTTTAGGTTAAATCTAGGGTTAATATTGCGTTCGGGTTAACATTTAGAAATAAGAGATAAGTAAGAGATTAAGATTTTGATTAAATTAAATCTAGGGTTAATATAGTAAAACAAGACGATCGAATTAGGTTAAATCTAGAGTTAATGTTACGTTCGGGTTAACATTTATAAATAAGATATAAGTAAGAGATTAAAATTTTGAGAATTGGGTTAAATCTAGGGTTTATATTGCGTTTGGGTTAACTTTTAGAAATAAGAGATAAGTAAGAGATTAACATTTTGATTAAATTAAATCTAGGGTTAATATAGTAAAATCAGACAATCGAATTAGGTTAAATCTAGGGTTAATATTGCATTCGGGTTAATATTTATAAATAAGAGATTAAGATTTTGATTAAATTAAATCTAGGGTTAATATAATAAAATAAGGCGATCGAATTAGGTTAAATCTAGAGTTAATGTTACATTCGGTTTAACATTTATAAATAAGATATAAGCAAGAGATTAAAATTTTGAGAATTGGGTTAAATCTAGAGTTTATATTGCGTTTGGGTTAACTTTTAGAAATAAGAGATAAGTAAGAGATTAACATTTTGATTAAATTAAATATAGGGTTAATATAGTAAAATCAGACGATCGAATTAGGTTAAATCTAGGGTTAATATTGCGTTCGGTTAATATTTATAAATAAGAGATTTTACATATTTGAAAAATATTTTAAAAAAATCAAATAATATATTTTGTAATTAAGAAAACCAATTGATTTTAATCAATCAATTAAAAAAAACATAAAGGTTGTGTTTGGTAACACAAATAAGCTAGCTTATAGTTTGCTGGACTAGCTTATAAGCTTGTTTTTGTAGAATGAGTCATGTTTGGTAAAAAAACTTTTTTCGTAAGCTTATAGCGTTTTTTGAGAAGCTAATTCAAGTAGCTTTTGAGCTTATAGCATTTAGCTTTTTATATTTTCTTCCAATTTTAACCATTTATCATCTAGGAGATGAAAATATTTTGAAATAAATTTAAACATTGAAAAAGAAATACATTAAGTAATAAAAATTGTATATATGATTTATAATGAAAAACACAAACATGCATTTTTACGTCATTTTATATTTATCAGCTACTTCAACGGCTAATTTTATCAAACACTTTTTATTTTAATCAATTAACTTTTCAGCTATCAGTTAGCTTATAGCTTCTTTTTACCAAACACACCTAAAAGAGGGGAAATCCTAGGTTTTACCATTTTTCCCTTTTTTATTCCTTATTTAGATGAAGCATTAAACACTTCGATAGTTGCTAGACGGTCATATTTCTCTTGGCCATATACAACAAAAATTGTTATGAACAAATAGATAAATGTAAAAACAAATTAAATACAGGAAACGACTTATAACCAAAAAAAATAAAAAATACAGGAAGCAACTTAACTAACTTATATAACTGTGATACTTTGTACAAAAGGTAATTACCTTTTTGGCCTAACTTATCAGATGAGCTAAAATTATGAGTAGTTGTTTGCGATTCCTTGTAGCAGTAGATGGTAACATTGTCAAACTTTAAAAAATCTAATTGGAGCAAAGAACGATAAAATTGAATTATAAAGACTTAAGACATTTCACAAAGACATTACAAAGTAAAAAAAAAATCTACCTATGTTAATTCCACGTAATTGCGTGGAAAGTGTTTTGTTTTGAAAATTCAAGAAAAACAAGTCATGATACTTAATTAAAAAGAATGATAATTATGTCTTCAAAAATTAAGCAAAGAGAATGAGCATTATGACTTTGTTTGAATTGAATAGGATGTGTCATTCAAAATTCAAAATCATGTATAGCCAAAACAAATTCACAGGAAAGTTCCTGGATTCCATAGCTAAATTTTAGAAAAATGAAGAAAGTTTGCATGTAGTGTATGAATTTTAAAAGAAGGACAATAATTAATCAACGTTATTAATCCGAATTGAATTGTTAATGGTTAAAACAAGTAATCAAAACTAACTTGTTTGGTTGTTGATAGTTGGCTAGATTGTAGGGTTCTCTCACGCTAATGTTGATAGAAATAAAGAAGCAAAGTAAATAGGGTTCCTGTACACGGAAACATGTACAAGTTGTGGGGTTCTCGCCGTGATTGTCGACGGAGATAAAAAAAAAAAAAAACAAGGTTCTCACTTACGGAAGGATGTATTGGTTGTGGAATTCTTGAAGGGTTGTTGACGAAGAGAAAGAAGAAAGTGAACAGGGTTCGAAAGGAAGTACCGGTTGCAAAGAGAGAAAGAAAAAAAATAACATTATTGATTTACCAGAGTTGTAACGTATATGTGTTGATTCAGCTTTCATTGGTTTCTAAAATTAACTTGTATTTCTTTGATTGACAAGTATTTTTATAATTTCTTAATTTGTTCATGAATATTTTAACCACACAATAACAAGTGAATTCTAGTCACTAGATTACTTGATAAAAAAAAAAGTTTATCTCATTATTAATAAGATGCGTAGTTCATCATCACTTATGATAAAAATATGATTATTTTATAAATGGAAAATAGAAGCTGACATCATTGAGAAATTTAAAAAACGAGACATGAAGTCGCGATTGAATGCGTATAATTGAGATGAGATGTTTAGTCTAGGGTTTATGTGGGTAAAGTTAGTTATAAATGTTTGTTGTAAATTTTGTTATATAGTTAAATTGGCATCTTATGCATTTAACTTATGATGATTTCTAGCCTTTTAATGTTATTTTGGAACATGTCGTGTCTTTAACCTATGTGACCGACTTTTGTATCTTGGATGTTACCATGGCAATAAAAGTAAAATGAAATTTTTGTATGAATTAGTCGTTAAGATTAACATTGAAAAATGTCATTGTGAAATAGACAACGGTCCTAAAAAGACCAATCAAAATTGTATATGAAAAATTGTGCAAAGATTGTCACATATCCAAAACAAATCCACAAAAGTATTTCAAAATAAATAAAATACAAAACATAATTTGAGAGGGTAAGTTTTGATGTATGGATGTACAGAGGCATACAGAATGGGGTGTGATTTTTTTTTCTTCAGAATCTCCTCGTTGACACGTTCTTCACCCTTAAGTATATTAACAACGGTAAACATGGAAGGTCGGAGCTCAAAGAAATCGTGCGTGCATAGAAGGCCAATCTTCGAAAATCTGCCCGCCTCCAACACATTGATTTCACCTTCAATAATTTTATTCGTCAGGTTTTGTAGTTCTCTTTTTTCATATAAATTTCATGCATACATGCGAGACATTATTGGCAAACAAATTAAGAATGAAAACAAAACAAAAAAGACGAGGAATATAGGGATTAAAAACAACATTTTACTCACATTACATAGACTTCTCCCTCGGGTAAACTGAGTATCCCGAACAATATTTTACTCATAATGCGTACAGTTCTCTAATTCAATGTTTGTAAATAAGAAATGTCTTAACCATTCAACGAAGACACTATATATCCCTTAGGTAAATTGTAGTTTGTGTCTTAACCATTCAATGAAGACACTAATTCAATGTTTCTCGTTACTCTACGTTGTGACACCACATATGGTGTTGTGTAACCACTACAAAAAGAAACACATGTATGCAAGAATAAACTATGAAAATAGCATGAATTAAGTAAACAAGATAAAAGTGAAGATACAAGGTTCCCTTAGGCGCTGTAGTAACATGCGAATGGTAAGGATCTACCAACTTTGCAAAACCGAAATCTACAATTATCAACCTAAGGTCTACATCGACCAAAATGTTATCAGCTTTGATGTCTCGGTGAATGATGTAGGGATGAACCTCCATGTGCAGGAAGGCAATGCCAATGCAAATTATGCACCTGACATACCGACTGAAGTTGATATTGCAGTGACTGGAACCCACAAAGTCATGAGAAAGTCGTGTTATTGGGATAATAAATCGCTAAATTGGCTGAAAATTTATTGCATTCATGCGTGATATTGTCGTTAGAAGTCAATGTAAATTACTTACATAGGAATGTCTTAGCTAGGCTGTTGTTTTTGACATAGCGATAGACCAAAATTACATGGTCACGTTCGAAGCGACATTTGTATAATTCCACCAAGTTTTGATGCTTACTGCTAGAAATGACTTGAATTTCAGTGAGAGATTCATCGATTCCTTGCTTAGATGAAGCATCTGACACCTCGGTAACTGTTAAGCTGTCATAGTTCACTTGGCCTTGTACAACAAAAATTGTTATGAACAGTTAGATAAATGTAGAAACTGAATGAGTGTAGGAAACAACTTAACTAACTTATATAATTGCGATACCTTGTACACATGCTCATAACCTTCTTTGCCTAAATTGTTGGATGAGATAAAATTGTGGGTAGTTGTTTACAATTTCCTGTAGCAGTAGATGTAACATTGTCAATCTTTAAGAAATATGATTGGAGCAAAGAAAGATAAAATTGAATTATAAAGACTAAAAACATTCCACAAAGACATTACAAGGTAATTTTTTTTACCTATGTTAATTCCATTTAATTGTATGGAATAGTGTTTTGTTTTGAAAATTCGAGCAAAACAAGCCACAACGCTTAATTAAGAAGTATAAAAAATGAATGAGAATTTAATCTTTAAAAGTTAATCAAATAGAACGAGGACCATGACTTTGTTTAAATTGAATAGGAGGTGATATTCAAAATTATATATAGCCAAAACAAATCCATAGGAAAGTTCCTAAATTCCATAGCTAAATTTTAGAAAAATGAAGAAAATTTGCACGCAGTGTATGGATTTCAAAAGAAGGACAATAATTAATCAATGTTATGACTTTGAATTGAATCATTAAATGGTTAAAATACGTAGTCAAAACTAATTTATTTGGTTGTTGATAGTTGGATGGATGACAGAGTTCTCTCGTTTACAGGATTGTTAAGAGAGATAAAGGAGCAAAGAGAAGAGGGTTCCCGTACTGGTTGTGGGGTTCTCACCGTGATTGTCGACAAAGAGAAAAAAATTAACAACTTGTATTTCTTTGATTGATAAGTATTTTTATAATTTCTTAATTTGATCATAAATATTTCAACTATACAATAATAACAAGTGCATCATAATCACTATCAAAAAATTAAGTCTATCTCATTATTGATAAGATGTATATTTCATCATCGCATATGTTGGAAATATGATTAATTCAAAAAAATGGAAAATTGAAGTTGACATTCTTAAGAAATTAAAAAAAACGAGACATAAAGTCGTGATTGAATGCGTAGAATTGAGAGGAGATGTATAGTTCAAGGCTTATGTCGGTAAAGTTAGTTAGAAAAGTTTGTTGTAAAATTTGTTACAGAGTTAAATTGGCATGTTACACATTTAACTTATGATGATTTCCACCCTTTTAATGTTATTTTGAAACATGGTATGTCTTTAACATGTGACCGACTTCTATGTCTTGGATGTTATATAGGTTTAACATGCTTGTACACACACCCACGCACACACGCACGCGCACACACACAGATAGAACACTGTTTTAGCACTCACGCAACACACGGGGAAGAATTATAATAAAAATGTTTAAATGGACTTTTGTTATTTTGAAACAGATTATGTCTTTTGTTATTCAACAAACCTTTAGCAGAAACCCGAGACACCTTCGTCTTTGCATACATGATACGATATCCGCGATTCGAAACACCAGGAACGTAACCACAAAACAATTTCAATCCTGTAGACCCAAGTCGCAATGCATACAACTGTTAGCGCAACTTTGCATAATCTAAACACAACCCTTCCTCTTGTGCGCAAAACTTTGCCTTGCCTAATTGAATCCTTACCTCGCTGTTATTTTCTGAAGCCTAATCCATCCCAGAGTCTGATCCATTGATCACATTTTAACCTTTGCCAAACAAGTACACTTGTTTCCCTTTCTTATACCTCGTTTAAGTCAAGTGGTCCCCTATCCCTCTGATCACTCTCAACCCTCACCGTGGCATAACGAACCACACTGACATAAGCCCTTGCAGTACACCGTTTGCTCACTCACTCTCTCTTTTAAAACCCTAGCTGGTCAAGTGTATTAAAAAACAACTTATAATAAAAAATTGAATTAAACTAGCACTACTGAGTTAGTTTCTTAAAAAAGTCGAGCTTAATACATATTCTTGATTATGTTGTTGCCGTTAGTCTTTCCACAAGTAATAAAGAAATCAGGAAGATACAAAAAGAAGAAGAAACGGTTAGGGGCGAGTACGAGAGAAAAACGAGGCGCAGAAAGTAATATACTCCCTACATTAGAAATTCAAACGAACGGTCCAGCCCATCAATAGCGAATGCGGAAACAAGGCAGTGTCCGGTCGGATCGAGCCGGCACGGTTCGTTTGAAACGGTCAAAGAATTCTCAATCCTTTGTTTACATCTGAGAACCGTGAAAAGGGAGATAAAGAAACAAAATAGCGTGTTAACAAACAAACAAACCCTAGAACCCAGATCAGATCGGAACCACCGTATCGGAACCATGGAATCCGCTGCTAAAAGAAGAGGAGGAGGCGTTTTGGAAGGCCTTTACAAGGTTCTTATGCGCCGCAACTCTGTCTACGTTACCTTCGTCATAGCTGGTGCTTTTCTCGGCGAACGGGTTAGTTAATTTTCCCCTTTTAATTTTACTCTTATTCGATTTTCGTTTATTCTTGTTTGCCTATTGAAGATCGCTGAATTTCGTTGCAGGCTGTGGATTACGGTGTTCACAAGCTCTGGGAAATAAATAATGTTGGGGTACTGAATCTATTCCACTTTATGCTTAATCTATGGAATTTTAAAATTATGCTTCTTATATAACTGCGATTGAATTCCGATTTTCGTCTTATCGTTAGTTTGAAGATCTGATTAGTATTATATAACATTGAAAGCGATTAAGCTTATGAAATTTGCATTTTTGGTTGATGATGTGATATTTTCACTGTGCTGAAATGTTTTTTCCTTGTTTTTTTATAGAATAATCTCTTAAGGATAAATGATTTTCCATACTTATGAACATGTACCATGATTGTTGATGAAATTAGAATTTCTTCATAGCCTGTAATTGGTTACCTTGTTGATATATGGGATGTTGAATTAAGTTATGATGTGTATTATTGGATTTTGCTTGGTATTTCTTCGAAGAATCTTGGTTAATATTAGAAGCTTTAGAGAATATAACAGACAACTGAGTAAGGAAATGGAAAAGTCTTCACATTTCTATTGCTATTAGTTAGTGTGGATGCATTAGGCTTATTCGTTGTCAGGTTCTATTTGCAAGTTTGGAGGGGGAGGGAGGAGGGTTTGGGGGTGGATCGTAGAGGTAGAAATAGAGAAATCTTCCATCTTTTTTGAAATAATGATAAATTGGCGCTTATAATCAACATATATTTTTTATTTTGAGAGCTTTATAACAACATAGATTGAGTTTGAAGTAATTATCTAAACCTTCCAAAATCCTACAATACAATTTTTGTGTTCCCCCAGTTGAGGGGATTTTGTTTTATGACGAAAAATATGCCCCTCAAAGCCATCCCCTCCCAAAGTCCTTCATTCCTTTCACCCAAAGCCCTCCCTTCCCCTCCAAACTCGCAAACAGAGCCTTAGGTGTTTGCAGCTTATATTATCTGTGCTTAGTTCTAGTTTAACATTTCCAAATTATATATCTGCTCTGCTAAATTTTGTGAGCTGCTGATCTTGGTCATTAATCTCTACTTTGTTTTGGTTGTTTCTTTTGGTTCTTTTTCACGAATCGGTACCCATTTTATGGTTCTCTACTGCTGACTTTCACTCACTGTTTCCTACATTGATGCTACCTGATCATGTTAACATATTGCATTTCATCCAAAGCCTGTTGAAACAATTTTACTGGAAATCGCTTAGCGTCACTTTTGCATTCAAGTCATCTGTTGTTTATATGAAGTAATTCTGGCACACCGTGTTATGTGTGCGCTGATCTGTATCGATAGTTTTATTATAAACTTGTAAATTTTCATTGTTTACGATGCTTTGGTAGCTCCCTTCTTCAAAAGAAGAGTCATAAAAGAAAATTTATTTATTTTCTCTAATATGTGCTAACTGCTAAAGCACTGCAATTGCTTAGCGTCACTTTAGCATTTAAGTCACCTGTTGTTTATACGAAGTAATTCTAGCACACTGTGTTATGCGTGCGCTGATCTGTATCGATAGTTTTATTCAAGTTTTGTTGATAAACTTGTAAATTTTCATTGTTTACAATGCTTTGGTAGCTCCATTCTTCAAAAGTCATAAAAGCAAATTTCTTTTTTCCTCTAATATATGCTAACTGCTAAAGCCCCCCCAATGTCCACTCTATTTTTGATGCAAAAACTCATCAAGGGCCATGCCATGCCATGCCCTTCATTTCCAGCTGCTATTTCTTCCACCGCTGTGTCTTCTTCCATGTCCCTTGTTGGTGATGTAGCTTCCCTGATTGACCTATTTTGTAGCAAAAGGGAAAAATGATTTGTGTTATCATTGTTGTGGAGGCGTCAAAGACTAGATTAAAATCTGCTCTTGTTGTCTCTCTGTTGACATGAGTGTCTATTTGTCACTTTCATCTCAGTTGGCTATTGCCACTTTTATCATTTCCAAAACACCAGTCTTTGATAATAAAAATATCCATTAAGATTGCAGAACTCAAAATGATTTGCAAGCCTATCCTATAATGAACCATAAATGTGATTTTGTATTCCTGGCATGAAATTAACAATTCAGCAATTTAACAACGAAGAAATTGAAAATTTAAGTAATTTTAATTTGTTCCATGAAAAAGAACCGAAGGAGCACTGTTGAAAGCACTCAATTGGATTATTCCACTGTCCTATCTATTTACGTTCTTTTTAGGAAAGGGCTCACACAACCAGTAACACCATTGAATGTGCACCTATTTGATTATTTATTTGCTCTATTACCTTTCTTCTGAAAGGGCTTCACACAATCACTCACTTAATTTACGCACCCTCTCGGGCCTCTGGCTGTTTCATTGCTCTGTTATCATACTGGCTTAAGACATATATGACTTGTGATTTTGTTTTATGAGAATTATGTTATGCTGTTGTGTCAATATGTAGTTTAAAATCATTTCCTTTTTTTGTTTGCAAAATTACTCCAATAGTCTTTTAACTTAATTTCAAATAACATTTCAGTCCTTTATCTTTTTTTTTTTCATAAAGAACATAAAGGACTGAAATGTTGTCTGAAATTAAGTTAAAGGACTTTTTCGTTTGTTTTTGAGTCATCATTTGATCCATTTGTGATTCATATTTTTACTTGTGTTATAATTACATTTTCTTTTGCAGAAACGATATGAAGACATTTCTGTGCTGGGGCAAAGGCCGGTAGACGAGTGAATTGTCTGATCACATTGTTAGCCATTTTGAAGTTTTATTATATTCATGGAAAATTGGAGTGAATGCTACGAGCTGGAAACACTTTCCATTTTGCAATAAGTGAATATGTTTGTCTCTATTGAGCTTAAGTCATGTATGGTTTCATTTGCTGGCTGTTGGAAATATAAAAATATTGAACTGCTGCAACTTTCTTTTTCTTCTTCTATATGATTTATCCCAAATACTGGATTAAGAAAATCACTTGCTTTTGTGACAGTTTACATGTGCAAAATCATCACTGCTCACTGATTTAATTTAATTTAATTAACTTCACTAATGAGTAAAACTACATTACAAGTTTGCAACCCCTGCTGAAATTCAAAGCAGCTGTGCAGAAAGTGTTTAGACAATTATCAATATCTTTTGTTTATGTTAGGCAGGATAGAGTAATTTTTAATTTGGTGCAATTTTATTATAAAATTTATTTATGCTATAACCTATTGCCACTTGAGCTTTGGACAACTTAACTTGTGCTTGGTTGAGAAACGGCTCTATAGTAGTTCAATGTACTACTTTTTTGATCTAATAATAACTAGTTGAGCGACAGTTGTTTCAACAATTTGTTTCTTTATCGGTATAAAATTGGTGAATCTAAGGAGGAGGAAAGCATACACAATTCATTCTAGGTAGTTTTAAGGTGGAGCATTTGGGTTTATTTAAATGATTGTTTAATAGGCACCTTAAAATTGTCAACCTTGCTGAAAAAAGTCAATTGGGAGTTACAATCTAATCTGATATCACACAAAAATAGTCGATTGAGAGCGAAATTGAGATGTCTATTGAACAATCATTATTTGGTCATAGCTGACAGGTATTAGAACGCTATGTTGTGGTGGCATTAACATGGAGAATGTGACAATGATTATGGTATGTAACATCGACATTTATGCCAATACACTATCTTTTGCTTATGCGCCTTGGTTATAACTGGTTATAACTCCTTAAAGGTTGACAATCTATATCCTAGTTATACCTGGCTTATAAACTGTGCAATTATGGGTATGTTTGTGGACTACAAAAGAAATTATACCTGGCTTATAAACTGTGCAATTATGGGTATGTTTGTGGACTATAGAAGAAATTATGGGGTATGTTTGCGGACTACAATTGACTTATAAGCTGTATAGTGGGATTACAATTGACTTATAAGCTATATAGTGGGACTTCACTTGTATACCATTAAAGTGGGAATCTCACATGATATTGACTAATTCAATTGTGACACATAAGAACAATTCAACTATTTGCTCACTCCCTCCCTCTCTCTTATACGTCATCGCGTGTTACACTTAACTTCTCTCTCACACTCTCTCTCTCTCACGTACTTTTATATCATCGCGTGTCACACTTAACTTGGTCAGTCAATGTCAGATGACATTATGTCACAAATGTGGAGGCATGCTTCATAGAATAAATTGAGAAGTAATTAAATTGCATACTTAAATACATTTTCGTCCCGCTATTTTTTCTTTTTCAAGTTTTCATTCCCTATTTTAAAAATCCGTTTTTAATTTTCTTATTTAACTTAGTTTTTCATTTTATTTTTCAGCCACTTTTGATGAAGTGATCTATTCATTTATGACGTGACAACACTTATTAAACCACAATGAATATCTATTTCAATAAAGAAATATGTATAATAATCATTGTCGTGTTATAAATAAATATATCATATCATAAACAAATGACTAAAATGCGATAAATAACCAAAATTTCAAAAAAGTTAAATGAAGGAATGTAACTCTCCAATTTTTTACTTCTATTTACTTGAAAAAAAGCCACAATTTATTTTATACCTTTACTTATCTTCTTAGTGATAATCTTGATTTATTATTTGACTAAATTTTTTTGCCAGGTGTTAAGGATTTAATAAAATTTTGTGATCTGGATTATTGAAGTCAAAAGTTTTTCCAAAGATTTTCTTTAATTAAGAGAATATCATACATAAAAGTTATTGATAAGAATATTCGTAAAAAATGCGTGCAGATCTGGGAAAGGAAGCTTTTGGGAGATGCCGCGAATCTAAGCTAATCTCAGTTATTTATCTCTGATGTGACCAAAAACCCTAATTAATCATTAATTATTGCCCAATTAACTATATGAATATAAATTCAAAGAATAAGCAACGATAATCATAATCTATGAACAACAATGATGAAGGGGTTGGAGTCAGAACTCAAAGACCTAAATTCAAAACCACCCAAACCAAACGGAACCACCACCACCGCCACCGTTCGTGATGATCGTCCTCTTCTCAAATCCGATTCGCTCTCTTCCACCACCACAACCACCACCGCGGCGGAGCTACAAGACCTAGAGAAGAAATTCGCCGCATATGTTCGCAACGATGTATACGGGACGATGGGAAGAGGCGACTTAGGAGCTAAGGAGAAGCTTTTCCTTGGTTTCGCGCTTGTGACTCTTCTTCCGATTAGAGTGATTCTTGCTGCAACGGTTTTGGTGGTTTATTATGTGGTTTGTAGGGTTTGTACACTGTTTAAAATCCCTAATCGTGAAGATGAACAAGAGGATTATGCTCATTTGGGTGGGTGGAGGAGAAGTGTTATTGTTAAGTGTGGGAAAGCTCTTTCTAGAGTTATGCTTTTCATTTTTGGATTTTATTGGATTCATGTTTCTTCTAACTCATTCAATCAGGTTTCAATTCTACTTTCACTTTTTTGTTAATTGTTCAATTTCAATTCATTAGGATTAACTTAGTTAAGTTAAGTTTATGTTTTTTCCATTTGTGATAAGGTTTTAGGATTAGTTTAGGAGTTTTTACTTTATAAGTTTGTGATAGATGTTTATTATTATGAAGAAGTAAAGTTGGATAGCAAAAATGAGAGGTGGAATGGTTTGAAATTGCGTTTGTTGTTGCAGCTGCGATTATACTGTGAACCTTGAATATTGTGGTAAAATTAGGGCCAGTATGGCTGTGACGCTGTTGTGGAGACATTTAAAGCCTTTATATTGCTGCCACAAATTACAGTTGTGATGCTTTTGCGGAGACCTCTAAAGTTTTATATTGTGGCTGCAATTGGGGCTGGGAACCGTAGTTTAGATTTATGCGCACAAAAGTTAATTTTGTTAATATGTAACGTTTTGTTAATAAACTTTTCTAGTTAAGTTTATCGGAACTGGCTTGTACTAGTATATTTATTTGCTCGCTTTTGCCTCTATCTACCTTGTCATAACTCAAAAACTATTGGATGTATCTTAGCTGGTTGTTGGTTATTGCCGACCAGTTTGTTTCGTTATATTTTGCAGTCAAGATGTTCTCTCTTGTCATATCTTTGATTTGTTTTGTCTGCTTCATTTTAAACTAGGAAAATAAACCTCAGCCTGAAGAGACGGGAAGACCTGGTGTAATAATATCTAATCACGTGTCATACTTGGATATTTTGTATCACATGTCTTCCTCGTTCCCAAGTTTTGTTGCTAAGGTTTGTCACGTGACATTCTTTTTCCATAATGAACGCGTATATCTGTACATATGTATGATGCTGACTGTTTTGTCCTGAATGTTCTGTTAAAATCTTTGATTTCATCTTATGAAGAGATCAGTGGCCAAGCTTCCTCTTGTTGGTCTCATCAGGTGTGTTGTCTTTTTTTATTAGTTCCTACTGGTTTAGTTTTATGGATTTTGTGGATCATTGCAAATTAAATTTAATTTCTTCATTTGAGTTCTGTAGTTATTGAGGCATTGTGCTATTTTTTATTTTTTTTATCTCAAGTCTCATTTCAAAAGTGAACTTTCATATAAGCAGTGCTTCACGTATTGTCCATGAAATGAGAATGCTGCATTTCATACGATTCAATGTGCACTATCTTTTCATTGTAAGGTATTTTTCAGAACCTAGTGCTTATATATTATGACACATTTTTTGTAACAGCAAGTGCCTTGGTTGCATCTATGTTCAGCGGGAATCAAAGGCATCAGATTTCAAGGGTGTTTCAGGTGCGTAGATAGCTCTGTATGTGCACTTTGTAACAATCATGGAAATGTACACAATGTAAATTAAATGAAGTAAAAAAAGTAAAATCCCTTGTCTCCATCATTTCCTATGCCCTATGTTGGTCTTTTCATATTTTTAGTTGTATACTGATGTGCTCTAGTGGTTTTCCTTTTAGGCATATTCATGTGTTCCACTAAGTCAAACTAGGGTCTTAATACCCTGTAGAATACACATTATTTGTTTAGTTGCAACTGGTGCCTAAACCGTGAACTTTCTTCCTGCAGCTGTTGTCACTGAAAGAATTCGAGAAGCACACCAGAATGAATCTGCTCCATTAATGATGTTATTTCCAGGTTATCTTCCTTCCTTTTTTGGGGGTTGGGTGGAGTGGAGGGGCGTGGATCAATTTTTTTTGTTTAGTTTTAACAATGTTAGGCTCGAGTTCTCAAATTGCAGTAGATTATATAGGGGTTTGGTACCTTTATGTCTCCAATATACAAACTTTAGCTTACATAAAGAAGTGCAGGATATAGCTCGTTTGTACTTGATAGGCATGGGGGTCTCTATTATTTTTAAGAGAACCACGAGTTGCTTGTATAAGGACGCTAGCCTATAAAACGAGTGATTTACATTTATATTTACAATTTCTTATATTTTTTCAAATTAATTTGACGACTAAAGTTGCTGCATTTCATTACCTATTTATAAATGAATACTGTATCCTTGTGTTCATCTGCTGGCCGAAATTTATGTTTTTGACCCAATGTCTATTGCTTTTAAAATATTTTCTCAAACATGAAGATTCATTTACTATGTCCATTTCCTTTTAACTTCACAATCTTCAAATATAACCCTATGCCTTAAGGTTCTTCACATTTATTTACTTATTCTTTTGTTAGCATGTGAATTATTATTTGTCACATGTGGCAACACTAGCATTGGTCATATTACAGACATTAGTCAATATTTGTCTAATTGTTCATTGCATCTGTCTGTAAATCATCAAAAGTTGACCTGTATTATCCAAATTATTCATGCTTCTCAAATCGACATTCTTATAATAATTTTATTTCATGCTATTCAATATTCTACAGAAGGTACAACCACAAATGGAGATTTCCTCCTTCCATTCAAGACTGGTGGTTTTTTGGCAAAGGCACCAGTACTTCCTGTAATTTTAAAATACCCTTACCAGAGATTTAGCCCCGCTTGGGATTCCATATCTGGGGTAAGTACTTATATTGTAATAAAGCTTCATGTTTTTCAATTAGCTTTGATTATAAAACCTAATCATGCTGTACTCAACTTCTAAGTTGCTTCGTATCCATATATATGTTATATTTTGGTCATATGTGTGGAGTATATTTTTGGTAAATATGTCAACATCCTGTTCTTTTATCAGTGCGTTTATATGAAGGTTGGTGCGAACAAATTCATAATTTTGGTTTTACATGTTGACAATATTCTACCTGCTGCAATGATTATGTTTTGTTGCATAATGTAAAGAAAATTTTCTCTAGCTTACTTTGAAATATAAGATATGGACGAGGCATGTGATAGAATATAAGATTCTCTCTAGTAACTTTGGAATATAACATATGGTGAGGCCATTTGATTGCATAGTAGATCATAAGAATTGTTGGGATTGTCTCATAAGCTGTATATCAATAAGGAATTTGTGATTCAGAATGGAAAAATGTTTCACTGGGATTGTCCCATGTCAAAAAGGAGACAAATTTATTGAAATACAATGAAATGAAGGTAGTCATTTCCCTATGCTTCAATGGTTGAGAGGTTGATGTATGCCCAAACATGTATGCTGCCATATATCAGTTTTTGGTGTGATGGCATGATGTGTCTCTGATAAATTGACGAACCCTAGGAAAACCATGACTTATTATTTTATGCTTACATCTTTATGCTAATTTAATTGCAGAAATTGCCATCTTACTTAATGAACACAATGCTTATTTTATTCTAAGTTGACATTAATGTTGGCAGGTGCGGCATGTGATATTTCTCCTCTGTCAGTTTGTAAATTATATAGAAGTGATACGATTACCTATATACTATCCCTCGCAGCAGGAAATGGATGATCCCAAATTGTATGCCAATAATGTTAGAAGGTTGATGGCTACTGAGGTATTTATTTTGGTTATAGATTCAATACTTCTTTATCGCTGAAGTTGATCGTTACACGCGTGCATAAATTGACACTCTATAAGACGTTATCAAGATACACCACTTAATAGCTGTTCATAGATAATCGTTTTGATCAATCTGGCCAATGAAATATTTTGCTGAATCGTTTTGCATTCAAAAGTTTGAGGAAAAAAGCAAGTATTTAAATTATATGTTCAACCATGGTTTTTTTGAAAAGTATATTGTAAATTAATTTTGTGATGCTTGTTGGAGTAGACAATATATCCATATCATAAATTATATATTCAACCATGGTTTTTGTTTGAATTTTCCCAAAAAGTGTTAGAATATTAGGACTCTGTAATTTAGGCGTTTCGGAAGTGGGTTAAATTTCTCGGAACATTGTTTCAGTGGAAATTGACTGCAGACACATCTGTGAATCAAAATTACTCTGACACCACTGGAAAGTCTGTGGATGACATTCTCATAAAAACTGTCATTAGATTGAAAGTTATTTTCCTGTTGTATGAAATTTATATTCGTTTGGAACTGATCTTTTGCACACATTTACCAAGTCTTGTACTTGTTTTCTGATGTCGAAAAATGTCATTTTTGTGCACACATTACTGTTTTGCTAAACAAAATTGTAAACATCCTGAATGGTGATCAAGAATAATAATTATTTTATTTCTTAAATTTTTATCTCATTACCGTCTGGCAAATTTCAAAATCTTCATTCTTTTTGTTGCACTCTTTATTTCATTGTCATACCTGCATTTATAGCCTAATAGCCCAAGGTAGTATCCTCCATGTTATGTATTAACTATTTTGTTTGGGCAGGGTTTCCTTGTAGCAAAGGGAAGTCACATTTATCTTATTGATTGTATGGTCTGCTTGCAGGGTAATTTGATACTTTCTGATATCGGGCTTGCTGAAAAACGAATCTACCATGCTGCTCTCAATGGTAATAATAGCCTGCCTAGTGTTTTGCGTCCGAAAGACGATTGATAATTTCATGATCCCGGCTTCAATTGATATGTACTTACACTCGAGTTTTGGTTTCAAACTTAGAATTTTCTTTAAATATATGAATGGACAGCTCACGTGAGGGGTGTTATAGCTAATACATTCTCCTCAACTGCAGAATGTTGTATAATTTCTATGTAAATAATGTAACCAATAATGTGTTTTAATTGCTGGTGAATGAGATACACAATTCAAGAGTCAAGTTTTATTCACGTTTTGATTGTGATAAATGACCTTGCTCATTTTAGAAAAGCCATGCATCTGAATCTTCTGTTTCATGTCCCTGCAGGTTTGTTTTCCCAATGCTAGTTCTTCGGATACGTGGCTTGTATATTTATTGTATGGCTCTATTATTTATCAGGAAACAAAAAAAGAAATTAATTAGGAAATTATGTGTAGAGCAAGTACTGCCTCTGGAGTATGATTGAGATTTTTGAACAGAGTCTGATGTATCTATAGTTATAGGATTCTCTCTAATATTAACATAGGTGTTCTAACTTCTAAAATAACTTGCCGTTTCTTGCTATTTAATATTTTGCATTAAAATATACAAGCTTATGGCTGCATTTATCTTTCTGGTGCTGAGGTTCCCCGTCCCGAAGCCCCTGACGAAAAACAACACTCCTTTCATGAATAAATGTATTTTCAATTTAGCCTGAAGTATCATTCCTTTTTAACCAGCCTTTTAAAAACTATACTTTATTTTAAAGCACATGAGAATCTGCCAGTTTAGTTCCCGTTTTTATAAACAGACAAGATGATAGAGATTAGTATAACAAATTTTCATATACGCTAGAGATTATTTGGACAGATTATTTGTTGAAGACTTATTTTATGTATACACACACAAGTCCCCTTTTTAGATCATTTTTTTAGTATGGACAACCGAAGCTTCATCTATGGGAATTTAAATATTTTGTTGGTACGCTGCGATTAGGTCCTCTGAACTCAATTTTAGCACAATAATTATACCATAGGCATTGAACCACCAAGTCTAACACAGGAACATAACTGCAGTGAGTTAATATGACCATTGCAATAACAATGCTGCAACCCAAACCCTGCCATATGGTTCGAAGGGATTGAATGAAAAATAATAGCAACAGGAAATGCAACGATGCCTAGGTGAAAGACTGGATGAAATTGAATGTCGCAACTAATAACTAAAGAGAACAACAATGACAATCTTTCTTCGGTCTTTTTTCTGACTCAAAAAGTCGCATGATTGTTAATAGTGTGAGCAATACTAATTGAATAGATTGAAATATTACATAAGATCAAATTGTTTGTCATTTCATAAAGGTTTGTACTAAAAGCAAAGACAAAGGTGAATGGTCAGAGGAAGCTCCAAAAAAGAATTTGGCATGGTGCTAGTAATTCAACCACTACAAAATATCCATCCATATTTAATAAATGCTATTTATGACTTTTAGATTAGATTTAAAGCAATGACCCAAAAGGAAATACATACTGGAAAGGTATACTTTTTTATAAGCAAAATGTATTAAAGAGTATAATCCATCAAATTACACATCCCAGGTTACAATATAAGCTTTGTAAGCTTACCAAAGGATTATTCAACCAGTTTGAAAAAGCAAGTGTAGAGTTCCTATTAACATTTTTTTAGAGGTGACGACAAGGTTTTGATGTCTAGCACAGTCTTCTCAACATCTCCAACGTTGCCATTGAAAATGACATTATTCCTCATGTTCCAGATGATATAGTTGCAAGCCGTACCAAGCTTTTTACCTTTCTTCCTGCCAAAGGCTTCCTAAACATAATGAAATTCAAGTGACCCATACTACCAGATTGTGTATTCATACTAGCCAAGCATAAACTTCCTCCTAAACATTAACAAACATGACTCAACCTCTCTAAAACATAAGACACATGAATGAAGTTTAATGTACATTTGTTAACACTGCTCTTTTTTGCTAACTCGTCACGAGTAGGAAGACATGATAAAAGTAACCTCCATCCGAAAACCTGTACTATTAGTCTGCCATAATATTGAAGTGCCTTAAGTAAAAGATGATCAGTTTCCTCAAATTGCTTGTTAGACATGAAAACATTATAATAAGATTTAACAGAGAAACATTGTATTCTATCCGGCACCCATACCCATTGATCCTTATTCGCAACTAGTTTGATCTAAAGCCAAAATCAACTGTACTTCAGCCATCCATCCGTTCGATAATAACAGCATCATGCAGACGGTCGAATGACAGGGACGCCTCCTAACTCCTGGTGCAACTTCCATGCCACACACCCATCTCAGCCACAACACCTTCTTTAAACTAAACACTTTAACAACTCAGGGTACTCTTCTTTCAAAGATTTACCATTAATCCAAAATTTAATATCATCCCAACACCGGACACGACAACTAATATCGGATGCAAACCAGTTTTCATTTGCCACAACATTACTTCCAGCCATGAGGTCTTTGGTTTGATTATGATGTCCTCTCTATCTACTAAGTAATTTGACTGATAAAGAAGCATAGTAGCATACCTGAATGGTTACAGCTCAAACCACGTGTATCCTCTATCGTTTAATAAGCAGCACTTCCATTTATTTAACAATGCTAAATTTAAAAAACCATATATACATAATTGACATGTTTGTATGTTTTGAGTATAATTGATTTAACCTCAAAAATTAATTCTAACTTGAAACTAGAATTTGGAGCTTTTGCATTCATAATTGACTTTTAACCTCAAATTGATAAACTCACATTTACGCAAATGTGTTCAAATATAACAAACTTTACATTCAACTCAATTTTAACCAAAATTTATTTATCCACAATAATTTTTTATCACTGCTAAACCAATAACACAATGAACACCATGCTATCAGGGTTATATAATATTGTATTTACATATTATCATAATAATTTTAATCAATACATCTAAAATTAATAAAACTTATCAATAACAATTGAGCTAAAAAAAATTCAAATTTTTTGTACGTTTATTGCGATCATGCCCAGCCGCTAGTTAGCAGGGTCTTGTTGATGGAATGAATACACCCAAGTCATTGTTATTGCAGGGCATTAAACAGCCAACAACTTGCTGCTGAATACTCTAAGTACATCTGAAAGCCTCATTTGATATATGAACAAATCAGTAATAAGCACCAAAAGATAATAGAACAGGCTAGACTGAAATGCCTGATAATTTATTACCAGTACAACAACTGTATGTTACAGTGATATTGATATCAGTATACAAGCAATAATTTAATCTTCAATCAATCAATTGTTTTGAGGTACAAAAATCATGTTTCATAGTATAATCTAGTTCGACGGAATAAACATTTGAGCGATGGAGGAAAGTGAGGAGGGGAGTACCAAGATAGCTAACTACTGTTTCACCATGAAGGAACTTTTACAACTGCAACCACCAACTGCACTTGGGTTCTCCGTCACCTGAAAATGAAACCAGAAAATAAATGTAAGTTTGTCTTTGGTTAAATTAAATGCCTTAAGAGTGACATTCAATGCCATAGCTTATAAACGAGTAGCAATAGCCACATGCCCCTTTTCTCACACACTCATGACATTCCATTCCAATACCATTGGATATCACAGTTGCATCAACACTTTTGTGTTCACATTGACATACAATCTAAGGACCTCGAACTTGGTTCAAAATGCACATGCCACTTTGAAGGGTGTGTTAATGCACCTTCTTATATTACGAAAATGATGCCATCAAACACAAAACATCATTGTGAAATTATGTAAGTAGTTTTTTTTTTTTTTTTGCTAAATAGTCAGCCAAATAAGTGAATCGCAGCAGGTTATGGCTAACTGTGATTATAAAAAATACTTAATAACAAAAGCAAAGGGAGAAACACAAACTACTCACTTTTTGACACTCTTTTCAGTTTTCAATACCCTTTAATATTGGGTGAAAACTTGTATTAATCTCACATAAATAGAGCGGGCTTAGGCTATTTAGTTAGAGTAACATGGGATATCACCAAAGAGTGGAGAAGGTGTCAACAAAAAGTTAGCATTCTTTAATCAAAGTTCATCGAATGACGCATCTTAAGATCAGAAGTACCTATGTTGCTCTACATATTTTAGGAGCACGTCATGCTTCTAAGCTGTTTAACAAATTACAAAACTGACATGTGGGCCTGGGGTACGTTGCAGGGTAGAGGTTGCTCCTCCTGACCACAATTTTGCAAGAAGCACTTTATTCTAATGTTGGTTACATTTTTCAGGCATATCTCTAGTGGTATGGTAGCTTTATTTTTGTTTGAACTTGATGGAAGTGTGCCCGAAAAAATTAAATAGTGTCGGGAGAGAGTAGTTCAAAGCAAAAGTTCAGTCAGGAGAGCAACTGCATCATCCACGTAACAAGAAATGACATATGCTGGTCTGTAATTCATAAAATAGCTCGCAGTGTAATATGACACCAAAATGTATAAGGCATGGTGAAAAACTTTGGAAAAAAGCTAAAAGCATTTAAAGGCATTGCTTGGATGGTTGCAAAAGAAGTCACCTCTATATACAGCAGGTTCATCCTGAAAAATTTACACGGAAAACTTCAAAGATTGAACAGGGCCTTATTGACTTAGGTTTTTGAATCTGAACCTGAATATGTTGTTAAGTTTTATCTAATTCAACTCTCATAAAAGTTCAAATTGTAAAATGTATATACTCATGGGTGATTTTATATTCCAACGGAACATACCCACTATCTCCACTCTGTTTTTTTTCTTTGAAATTTTTTTCTTGAACTTCAAAGATTGAACATGGCCTTGTTGATTTTGGATTCCAATCTGAACCTGAATATGGTTGTATATTTTATTTAAATCAATTCTGTTAAAAGCTCAAATTGTTAATGTACACTCATGGACAACTTTGTATCCTAACACACCCACTCTTGTAAGAGCCCTTCGGGCTTGAAGCATGTTCACTTTGCACACACATAGTCTAACTCTTGCTTTCTACTAGAAGAACGAGACTCTGATTACTTGATCAGAATGACTATGATATCAAATCCACTCTCCATTTACCAAGGCCCAACTCTCCTAAAATCTTAAGCTCACAGGCAAAGGCTGACCAATGTTTACATCAAACAGAAGTTCTCAAATGTTTCAAGATTTAACTTCATAACAGGATGTGAATGTGAATTACTACCATAGTTCACAGAAAAATTCTGAACGAGAACACATCCTAAGAAACTTCCTTACCATAATAAAATTATAAGAAAGTTCCATGTTGTAGTGCACAGGAATCACAGAGAAAGGAATGAGAAGATAGCCAATAAATAATTAATTTTCTATAAACACCAGCATACACATGGTTACAAGTGCGCTTGACTTACTATGAAAGCCGAACGGATTAGCTCCTCGACATAATCAACAGTTGCGCCTTTGACAAAGTCGTATGAAATATTGTCAACAACCAGTTTAATTCCTTCCTTCTCGAAAACTCTGCCAATACATTAAGTAAAGTAAGTTATAATTTGTAAAAGACAAGGGTCTATCAACATTGAAATCTGACTATTCAAGTGGTAGTACCTATCATCTGAGTTGACTCTGTGATCCAAATTAAAAGCATATTGAAATCCTGAACATCCACCGGTTTCTACGCTCAAACGAAGCATTTTTCCACCGGCTGATTCATTGGCATCCAATTCCTTCATTTTCTGATACAGATTCATCAAGTTGTAGAAACAAGTTGAAATCAATTATTTGTAATGATTCACGTAATTCCTAAGTTATATGTAGGCATAATTACAGGTTCATCAATAAAAACCTAATGTATATTTTATGACCTTTTATTGAATTAAAAAACCTGTTTCGGTGAGATATATAAATTACCGATAAGGAAGAAACAAGATAGGAGTTTTGAATATTAGACAAAAGGTAACAAACAAGAATAACAAATACTAACAAATCAATCAATTAAAAACATGGAAGCAATTAGATCACAAAATCAGTAATCTTATGCGTGCCTTAAAACATACAGAGAGGAAAGGGAGCATACTCGAACGCAATTTTCGGTTATGTGGACAGGTTCGACGTCAGGGGAAGAAGAGGATGAAGACGTGGCATGGTGAAGAACGTAAGAAGAATATGAAAAAGAGGTTATAAAATTCTGGTTGTTGCGTTGAAACCTTGCTGCCAAAGATGGAGCGAGTCGTCGAAATAGCGATGTTGTTTGCATCTCTCTCTCTCTCTCTCTCTCTCTCTCTAGCTTAAATCTTCATCTTCTGCGATTGCGTTTGTTTTTCTTACAGAGACATAAAAAACAACACACGTTTTGCCACTCAGCAAAATAAAAGTATATCATATCAACGGCTCAGATTTCACATAGGTAAAAGTAGCCCTAAAATCAAAAGCCCCATCAATTAAGGGACCTTTCATTTCACTCCCCGTTTCACAATTTCACGTTTTCTAACCCTGAACTCTCAATTCATTTCACTCTGAAATCCCAAAATCACTGGCGGCGCCGGCGAGGTTCATACGGCGACCATTCTCCTGTTTGAGGTAATTTCGTACTTCTTCTTCTTCCTTTTTCTTCCCTCAAGTTTTCATACCTATGATCTTCCTTTTTCGTTTTTCATACGGCGACTAGTATGTTTGGATTTTTGAAGTGTGAATTTGAGAGCGGTTCACTGTGGTTTTGGTTCATTTTTGCTTTGATTGTGGTTTTTTCAATTTTAAAATTCGTTTTGCTTATGATTCTGATTTTAGCTCATGCTTATGGGTCTGATTATATTATAGTTTATAGTTTATAGTTTATGATTATAGCTTATAGCTTATGGTTATCCTTATGGGTCTGATTATGCTAGTTAGTGTATTCTTTGAACTAGAATGGTTCAGTTGCAAAAATTATATTTTTCTTTATAATTTTTCAAAAGGTTTATGGCTTTATGCCAACATTGTCTACTCAGACTAAAGAAGGATCGGGCATTGCAAAAATGGACTTAGGAATCTTTGACTGGTTCAGCCAAGCTAGGAACTATTATAGTGAATCAACGGTGCATTAGATGTTCATGTTATAGTTTTGAGACCATTTTGAATAAATTTTGTTGTCCTAGTCCTAGCTGATATTAATATGTTTTGTTGTACCGTAAAAGGATATGGTGTAAAGGTTTTGAATGCTGATGTTGGATTTCTATGCCATATATAAATAGTGATTGACCCATGTAATTAAAATGCAGTCCTATTAAGTTTATCATATAATATAGATGTACTGTTAATATCTTGGTATCAAGAAAATTAAGTCCTGTGAAAATACTTAAACCAGTTGTGCTACAAGATTTCAAATTGAAGATAGACTACATGATTTACTTTGACTCCAAATACTTCCTGATATAAGGTCTTCCGGTCATATGTTAATGTCCAAGTATGATTCATTGGAGTTGGGGCTTAAATTGTCAAGGCCCCTTAAATTGACAGCTCTACCTACAACCACCCTCCAATGAAAATCCTTCCGCTGCGCTCGTGAATCGTTGTCTCCGCCTCAGCCGATCCGCGTTGTTCACATTCATCGTCTCTATTCCTGTTCCTGTATGTTCTTGAGTGGATTGTAGTTTTCAATTGAATATTCCTCTATTGTGAAGCCGCAAAGCAAGTACGTGGGAAATTATCTGAAAACTCTGATTGTTTTGATTTCAATTTTGTTTTTTCACATTTTTTCATTTTCTGATTTGAGTTTCAGATTTCGAATCGTCAAATGGTATGCAATGCTCGCGATTTTAACCTGTTGTTGTTGTTGTTGATATTCTCAGATTCTTTAGTTATTACAAGAAGATGCAAAACAGCAAGGAAGAGAAGTTAAAAGCCAGAAAATTAGAGATTACAGACAAGAAAAAGGGTTTCATCGAGTTACTACAGCAACTCAGCGTTTGTGATTCAGTATCTGACAAGGAATTTGAGGATCGATTTCGAGAGGTTGATTCACTTGGAGATGATCATGTTATATGTGTTATTGAAGATGAGATTACTGGAAAGATTATTGCAACAGGGAGTGTGTTTATTGAGAAGAAATTTTTAAGAAATTGTGGTAAAGTTGGACATATTGAAGATGTTGTTGTGGATTCAAGTGCTCGTGGGAAACAATTGGGGAAGAAAGTAATTAACTTTCTTACCGATCATGCTCGTTCTGTTGGGTGTTATAAGGTAATTCTGGATTGCAGTGTTGAGAACAAGGTTTTCTATGAGAAATGTGGTTTCAAGGAGAAAGAAGTTCAGATGGCTATGTATTTTGTTTGATTAATCCTTCTTTCTTTTCTCGATTTCTCGGTTCTAAATTTCTATTATTTCTCATGTGATGATTCTAGTCAGATTGAACATGCTGTCTGGCAAATGTCTATGCCGAATATGACAATTGTAGTTTGACATTCATTTCAAGTACTTATGTTTTCTCAAATTATTACTAGTATTCGTGATTCATTGAGTAAAGTTATACAAAGCATTTTTTATTTCCTCTTCAGCAATTGATACTGTCATCAAATCACCGATTGTTGTTTTAAATCACAGTTTGTTGTTGTTTGTTTGCAGTTACGTAATTCCTTTTATTCTTTTACTGCCTTTATTAACTACCATCAATGGCTCCTACTATTTAAGTGGATGTTTACAACAACAATCTACTTTCACGAGTTCTTTGATGTTCCTAGCACCTGACGTCAAACATTAAAAAATCCAGAGCTGTGCGTAGTGTTCTTTTTGTCCTATTTCCGTAAGTACTTCAAGATGCCTTTAGGGTGTTTCATAAAATGTATTTGCCATCATACATTGCCTTATGTACTAGGAATTGGTGCAATGTTCATCACCATTTCTTTTAATGAAAGCTTATGTTGTGTGTCGCTGTTGTTTAGTTCTGTTCTAATATTCTCGATCATTTTCTTCTGTTATTTACATGTGTTATGGTAGTTTTGACTTCTTTAGTTCGGCTCTACTATATTGTGTGCTCACTGTTATCTGTACTCTTGGCTATGTGCAACCTAAACATGTGCTTTTGTTTAGTCTTAAAAGCAAAAAAATGAGGAATCCCACGTATTTTGATTAACATAGGACAAGGTTGTCTTTATGGATATCAATCCATTAAGTATTGACACCGGTTCAGCTGTAATTTTGATCAAACAATAAATCTAGGTATATGCTGTCATCTTTTATTAATTTGTGTCAAATGGTCAACTGCGGCAATATTTGTGGGATGGAGGGTGCGGATAAAATCTCATGCCTATATAAAAACAGAGGATGAAGGATGGCTTGAAAGCAGTTCATAGAGGAAGGTTTTTTTGATCCATTGACTACAAAAGTTAAGGAAGGTGCTGCAATTTGCCTGTCCAATGATTTGGGGGCTGAAGGAATTATGAGGACAAGGGTACATCAAAATTCTTTGTTGCAACTCTCTTTTCGTACATTTGAAATGAGACCTTGATCCTCTTTGGAAAGACCCTTCTAGCTGGAAATCGGCTGTGTACTGATGGTAGGTCTGGCAGCGCTGTACACACTCCTTCCTGGTTTATTAGACTGAGTCGATGAGCTGAATGTGTTACCATATAATGACATAATGATGTATATTTTATTTTGATTCTTCTATTCAATAGGTGTGGTGGGTCGGATATCATTCTGGATATTAACATATTTGCTACCCTATATAGTCATTTTATTTTTAGTACTATCTTATTCTTGTGGCATTTCTGGTGCCTTGTATTGCCTGCCTTCCTGTTGATAAAACACTCCTTTTGCATTCGGAAAAAAAGTTATTCCTTTTGCATCTGTTTGGAAAGCCATTTTCTAAAACCATTTTAGAGATGAGAAACTGATTTGGAAAGCTAATTTTCAAAAACAATTTTAGATATGAGAAAATGAGAAAACCCATTTGGTGTGCAAAATTTTAACAACAGTTTTATTACATTAATTAAATAATAAAAATTTAAAAGGTATTTATTATAATTAAGAGTTAAATATGTCTAGTCTCTATAAAATTACGAGATCTCATTTAATATTTTTATAAATAAACAAAAAATATTAAAAAAAATGACAATTACATAATTATAAAAAAATTCATTGAGTAATAAAATTGAAATCGTATCAAATTAAAATTGTCATATGCACATAAATAGCACTAAAATAACCACAAAGTAAAAATATATTGTCAAGTACATTTTAACGAATTGTACATAAATCACTAATCAATGTTTAGCAAATGATAGATGATCAACATCAGCGCAACAACAAAAAATGCATCTTTTGCAAAATACTTCTTGAATTAGCTCAAATTTCTTCAACTCATTAATAATACTTCTTGAATCATCAAACACATCCTCACAAACTCTTAAACGATTTGCATCTTTACCCAATCTTTCCGAACTCTTTTTCAAGCCAATTCCCAAAACTCCCGGTAGAAGCTGCAGAGGCATAAACTTTCACAACTAACAGTACAATTTCTGCCATAAGAAAAAATAAATCAGGAATACAAGTTGCTATATGTTTTCAAAACAAGAAAGCTAGAAAGAAATCAAAGCAACTTAAAAGAGAAAACAAAAAACTTTCAGCAAGTTACAACAATGGAAAGATCAGAACATGTACTAGAGAGCTAAAATCTAGAAAATAAAGTACTAGCATACTATCAATCTGTCAAAAAAGAATATACTGTCAATGATATATTGCAGCAAGAGTATTGGAAATCTCTGTAGTTTCAATACAGATGCCATAAAACAATAAATTGATTCAATTTCTTTAGGCTTAATGGGAAATTGGAAACCAATAATGGGGCACTTGTACATATTGTTGCTGACCAACAAACTGAGTATCGCTTTTCACTTCTTGTATTTGCAAAAACACAAAAGTATCACACGATCACGTAGGTTAGACAATAATTTCCTTATATCATGCAACTCTTGAAAACACTTGACTACTTGATCATAGAAGCTCTCCCGCTCTGATCGGAAAACTACATCATGACTTTGTTCTAATAAAGATTTGGTATCAGAAGGCACAATCACAGATCAAGCAAAGGCCTATCAATAGTCACACTTCTCTTATCGATCAATTTCACGCATAAAAGGGAATTAAGCAGCACCCAACATTACCTTCTGATATTGACCAATCATATATGGAAGCACTATATAATCCATCTATATACAAAAGACCATAAATAGTCCTTAGTAACCATTGTAAAAGAGTTTCTAATATTTTTCTGTAAAAAAAAAATAGTTTCTAATATAATAACAATGATACCATAGGCCACATATCAATGTCAACCTACTCATGCTCAGTTCTAATAACCGTATGTTACCTGTCCAGTACGACGGAGATGAACAATGGAAGGTACAACAATAGAGGCAGGCTCATCAGCAGAGGAGTAGGTTGGCACGGCAAATTGTGAACAATAGCTAGTATTCTTCATGCCTTTTTTCAGATTCTTCAATCTGTTTAGGTACAACCAATAACCAAATCTTTTCTTAGTGAAAAACAGGGAAAACATCTAGGTTTAGAGAACACTTACCAAATAAATTACATTAATGTCCTAGAAAATTAAAGAGACAACAGAGGTATCCACAATCAAAGAATTAAATAGTACAAGGATTCAGTAAGCATCTCCCATCCACATCACATGCAAAATTTTAAAGGACCCGCCACAGTAATTTTACTAAGAAAAGAGAATTCACAATGAAAAAGAGCAAACCTCTTGAATAAATAACAAATAAGCAAAAGAAATCTAATAAAAACAGTTGCTTTGCAGACCAGATGAAATGTAAGAGGTTTTAATAATCAGGCTAGAGTATATTTTTGTGAACAAGGTGATGTAGAAGCTAATAATTAATAAATGCATTCTCTAGGCCTTACCAATTTGAGTAACAGAAAAGAGATATTTTCTACACTCTTCCAAACAAATAACCTTATAATTACAAATTCTATTAATTAACTTCTTTCACCACAAACTCACGATTCAGTAAGTGCAAATAAGAAAAAATGCCCCTAACATTGAAGGAACATAACAGAAAAGAGTATACATCTGCAATATAGAGCATGTAAAAAGGGTCTAGATTTTGAATCTCTATACTAGGATCACTCAAAGAGGACCCACACAACCCATGTGTTTATAAATTGTTGCAGACCACTGTTAAATCAATTAACTAAAGCAAATCAAACAGTAAAAAGGTGTAAGGATAATAAAAAGAAAAAAAAAACTCAATTCTAAACATTATAAATTGGGAAATCAAGGACAACGACAGTAGAATATTGCAAAGTAAAATCAAGCTCATTCCCTGCACACACAGACCATAACAAACTATGAGTCACCATTGCATATCTATTGCTGAAATGCTTATCATAGAGCACATTTAACAATGCTTATCTTTGATTATCAACCATCACCGAAATCAATAACAAGGTTACTAGGATCGCTCAAAGAGGATCCACAGAACCCATGTGTTTATAAATTGTTGCAGACCATTGTTAATCAATTAACTAAAGCAAATCAAATATTCAAAAGGTGTAAGGATGATTAAAAGAAAAAACTCAATTCTGAACATTATTAATTGAGAAATCAAGGACAGCGACAGTAGAATATTGCAAAGTAAAATCAAGATCATTCCCTGCACACACGGACCATAACAAACTATGAGTCACCGTTACATATCTATTACTGAAATGTTTATCATAGAGCTCATTAAACTAGCATTGAGATGCTTAAACAAAAACTGAACAATACATGTGTACGAAAAAAAGCATAAGCCTACGGTATAGTCATACTTCATTTAACATTCTAAACTCAGGATCCATTCAAGTTTATATGAGGTATGTTACCTGTGAGTAGTGGGAGGCAGACCAGCAGAAGCAGGCGTGACTGAGGAGGAGGCCGGTGCGAGCGATGAGGAGGCAGGTGCGGCGAAACGTGGACTATGGCTAGTGTTCTTCATGCTTTTTCAAATTCTTCAACCTGTGTAGGAACATGCAGATGGAATCATACACTAAAGTCGGTTCAAAATCAACAATATCAGATTGTTTTCTCAAGCAAAGAAACTTTCCACTTCTCTTCTGCAATTGTTTCTACTTCTAACAGACAAAAATTAAAGAATTTAAAACAATCAGAAGGATCTTAGAGAAAAGTCATGTACTTCAGTTGTTGGGGTCCCAATTAATTAGAGCAGACTTTGGAACAAGTTTTAAAATCCATTCTTTGATACTTCTTCTTTAGGATCCACTAACAACGATGAAGGATTCCTAGCTCTAAGTTAGATTATATGCTTGTAGAGGTGTTGTAATTTAACTTTCTCTTCCAAAAAAGTTTGCCCGCTATTCTCTTTATGTACATTATGATGAATGAAGATAACAATGAATTTCTCTCCAAATTTATTAGTATGTGCATGATCATTCTAATTATGCTTCGTTTTTACCCTTGTTCTTTTTTGTTAAATCACTAATTACTAAAGAGAAGCAAGTAACCCCATTAAACAAAGCAAATAAATTTAAAATACTTCTAACTTTAATACAAAAATCATGTCAATGTAACTAAAACTTGTTAGAACTATTAGTAATAACCAATCACATCAAATTCTACTAGATCTGAAGCATAAACAAAGGGGAGGAATATGGAAATATTCACAATGCAACAATTACACAAACTGAACCCAATCATGCTGCCAAAAATAAGAACAAGCCGAAGCCAAAAACGGCAATGCTAACAGAACACACTAGATGCACACACTAAAATCCAGTTCCAAATAGCAGCAGCTACGCTTCAAAATGCGAAACAGCGGCATAACAAGAGCAACAACGCATACACACTCAACAAAGCAATGTGGCGCTAGTTATAAACACACCAGATGCACAAACAAAAATCCAATTCCAAACAGCAGCAACTACTTCTCAAAACGTGAAACAGCGGCAAAACAAAAGCAACACCACAAAGATACTCAACAACTTAGCATTATTAGTAACAACCAATCACATCAAATTCTAATATATCTGAAATTCTAAAACGAAATCCACTTAGCAAAAATTAAGGAGACACATCAAATACTACAAGATCACAGAATTTGTACATTCGCAGAGAATTGCAGAATTTTAAAGGATTGTGGTTATGTGGTAGGGAATTGATTGAACAAAGAAATTGCAAACGAAAAGAAAGAACTGAAACACATGAAAATGTTACAATGAAGGCATGGATAACAACAAACTTAAGATTGCTGTTAAATAATGAAAACACATAAATGATGTCTAGTAACACACAGAGGAGACATGGACTTTGTGTATATCTCAATCAAATGGAAAATATTTACGATGTTCGCTAGCATCAGGAAAACATAATTTTAACAGTTAAATAATTTTAAACATGTGAGTGTAGAGAGCACCAACCATCTTCAAAGTGAACTTGCAATTGCAACCTATCTTCATCGTTTCGCAAAACAACTGCTATTAATCGTTTGAACTTTCAGCTGATTACAGGCTCACTTCTCAATCATTCCTCAACCATCTTAAGCCCAAACAAGAGTCATACTTGACAACCAAGTTTTTGTTTTTTTTTTTTATATACAAAACTTGACAACCAAGTTAAATCTTTTATTTTTTGCATTTTCACCTGTCAATTTGGTTCGCTTGATAACGCTTGGGGCGTTGACAATTGGATAGTGCATTCACCAATTTATTATATGAAGCAAGATCAGGTATAAACCCCTTATCCAACATTTCATTTACCACTAACTCTCCTTCCGATTGATTTCCCTCTCCTCTATACCCAGCAACCAGAATTTTATAAGTCATGGCATCGGGTTCCAAACCCTTGCTTGAAGCAAGTAATCTCAACCTATTTGCATCTTCAGTCCTTCCTGCATCACAAAGATCTTGAAGGACGGAATTGAAAGTGACAACATCAAGTACCATACCCTCCTCTTTAAGCATTTTTTCAACCAATCTCATTGCCTCTTCAATCTTCTGCAATCCTCTCAAACCATCAATCATTACAATACAAGAAATCAAGCTAGGAACACAACCTTTGCTCCACAACTCATAAATAACCTCCAAAGCCTTAAAAGCCTCTCCTTTCCCACACAAAATTTCCACCAAAACAAAATAATCATACCCTTTAGGCAAAACCTCTCTCTTCGAAAACTCCACCAACAAATCACACGTCTGCCAAACCCTCCCTTCCTTACAAAGCCCATCAACCAAAATCTCACAAGTAACATCAGAAAGCTGACACCCCAATTCAATCATTTCATAAACCATCCCAATCCCTTCATCAACCCTACCTTCCCTAAACAACCCTCTAATCAAAGTATTAAAAGTAACAACATTTGGATGACACCCCATTTTCCTCATTTCATCAAACATCTCCAATGCAAAACCAAATTTAAAATCCCTACAATAACCACTAATCAAAATATTAAAAGTAAACACATCAGGCTTAATCCTATCCTTAACCATCTGATTATAAAACTCAAAAGCTCTATCAAATCTACCAGATTTAACAAACCCATGAATCAAAATATTACACACCGAAACACTTGGTTTTCCGTCTATTAACCTACACATAACGTTAAAAGCAAAAACAGCATCATCAAATTTGAAAGCTTTACAGTAAGACTGAATTGCAAAATGGAAAATGGATTCAGTTTGTGGACAAGAGAAGATGGCTTGAGAGCATTGGCAGGGGTTGGAGGAGATGAAAGTGAGGAGGGTGCGGAGGAGAGAGAAACGATGAGAGAGAGCAAGGGTACGTGTCATCCATTCGTAGGAAGTGTGGTTGTGAGAGAAGGTGTCAAGGGTGGAAGCCCAAGAGAAGAGATGGAAGTCGAAGTGGGTGAAAGAAGGGTGGTGGTGGAGTTTGGATTTGAGGAAGTGGGTTAGGGTTTGTGGGGTGAGAGGTGGAGTGAGGTGGTGGTTGAGGAAATGGAGAAAGTGGGTGTAGTGTTGGGTGGGGAAGAGTGTTGGAGGGAAGAGTGATGTGGTTGTTATTGTTAGTTGTGGTGGTGGAGGGTTGAGGATTGGTGGTTGTGGTGGTTTTGTTATTGGTTTAAGTAAATGCTTTTTCATGTTAATTTTCGTTTTTCTGGCTCGTGAATGGAATAGCAGAGCCAGATGAAAGAGGTTTTTTTAGGCGTTGTCGCTTCTGTTTGTGATGTCCCTGTTGTTTTCGTTGTGCGGTTTTTACCCGTCTTTTTGACATTAGTGTATGTCCACTTTCCTCACTGCCTATGTCTTAAGATCAAGGTGTTCAAAAGTATTTTGGTGTTTAAAAATAAGTCTTACGATGATATTTTCTCCGTCCTGTAATAGATGATCTATTTGAAATAAGTCATATGATGATCTATTTAAAAGTAATCTCCTTAATGTGGATGCTAGTACTCAAATATTGTGCATGCCGAAATCTTAGCATTAATGCATGGGATTCAAATTTGCTGGGATAAAGGCTTATGAGACATATTTGTTACACTAATTTCATGCATTCTATTCACCTAGTGCAGTTTGAGTTTGCTGATGTCTCCATTCACCATTGTGGAAATGAGATATCTATTATTAGAAAGTACATGGCTAAAGATTGGACTTTACATATTTATCGCACTCTCAAAGAGCGTCATATGTGTGCTAACTTCTTAGCCAAACTTGAAACAAGGTCTACGAGTGATTTATCAATCCTCCAACTGAACTTCGTTTATTATTTACGACCAACAATATGAATGTTGCTTATCATCGCAGTTAATAGTTCTTTTTTTGCTTTGCCTTTTCCCATGTAACAAAAAAAATGTTATCGTAACATTGACGAAGTGACCAATTTAATTAATGTTGCGTAAAATCATAGACCATTCCATAGTTTCACTAAAGTTGGAGAAAATCTTAAAATAAAATGATTAATTAATTAAGGTATAGTAAGTCTATAAAATTTGAGGTTTGGCTCATCTATCAATATATATGACAAAAAAATAAAAATATCTGAAAAAGGAGCTATATAAACTGTGCCGGGAAAACCATAACCACCGGTATGTATCCCAAAATCAAACAGAAATTCAAAACCCAGATGATATAATTTCCTTTGCAACAGTGAACCAAAACAAAATTAAATAAAGTAAACATGGTAATTTCTCTTTGCAACCCTTGTATTTCACTTCAATCAAACTCAATTCATGGAAAACCTAACAAGAAAGTTCTATCCATCACAAACTCTGCATCTTCCAGCAACAGAGTAAGCACCCAGCGAAAAACCATATCAGCATTCGAAGCTCGAATCTCACTCATTTTCGCTCTCGCTTCCCAATCCACCTCTCTCTCACAGCGACGTAAATGTTACTATAAACCAAAAAATCCTACTTATCTCTTCATCATTTCTTTTCTTTCAATCTTTTGATTTATTTATTTCGTGATGCAGTTGTTGCCGATGCGGTTACTGAGACTGCAAAGTACTTGTTTCCCAAAAGATTTGAAAGCCGTACTCTCGAAGAAGCATTCATGACAGGTGCTTAATTTTTCTTCTCAACTATGCAACAAATTTTGATTATTCTTATATATTTAATTATTTCGGTGTTTGAGCTTTGGTGTAGTTCCGGACCTTGAGACAGTCAATTTCAAAGTTCTAACTAGAAGGGACCAGTATGAGATTAGGGAAATTGAGGTATCTACTACTATAATAATAATTATTCAATTTTTAGGCTTTTTTTTGTTCAATTTGATGATATAGAATTTATTGATTCTATCTTTTTTTTTTGTTTACAAAAGGATAGTGTGATTTCTTCATGTTCTTACTTGGGCATGTGCCTGTAATGTAAGTGTAAGGCTGTAACATGCATAGGTGCTTTCCTTTATGAGTTTTTTATTAGTTAAATGTTTATAACCCCTGGGGTTGGTTGGTCTTGTGGTGAAGACTTGAGACCGAGTGTGCTCATGTATGTCTTAGGTTCGAATCTCTCAGGTGCCAACAAATCTTGTTTTGGGCCAGTCCACAGAGAGCTTTCAATTGGGCCCCACTAGTGGACGGTGGGATTTGTCCCCCTGATTAATCGATCATTTGTCCGGATACCGAGTTTCCAAAAAAAAAACATTAAATGTTGTTTTAATGGAAAAAATTTCATCGATTTGGAGCTAATTCAATTTGGAAAAACTTTCATTAACTTGGAGCATGTTTCCTGCAAAGAAAAGGGATATTAGAGAGAGGATCATGTTCTTACTGAAGTTATTTAGGGTCTTTTGGCACATTTGGATGTGGCAGACCCTCAAAGTTGTGTTGCTGTTTTATAATCGAGGAAATTCTTTCCTATTATGTTTTGTAATAATACCACTTGGTTCCTATCAATCTCACCTACCTTGACTTGATTGTCTTTGCAGCCTTACTTTGCAGCAGAGACTACAATGCCTGGGAAGAGTGGGTTTGATTTCAGCGGTTCTTCTCAGTCATTTAATGTCCTTGCCGGATACCTTTTTGGTAAGGTAGTAATATATTTTAGAACCGAGCTACATTCCTGCATTTTTAAAAATTTATTGGGTTGTTGTTGGTTGCTGCATATCTTGGTTTCCCCTTTCACTTTTGAGAGAAGTCATAGATGTGCGTTGTTCTTTTGATGGTAGAATACAACGGAGGAGAAAATGGAGATGACTACACCTGTTTTTACCAGTAAGAATCAATCTGACGGGGTTAAAATGGATATGACAACTCCCGTGTTAACAATGAAGGTATTATGATTTTTCTTTTTCATAATAAAATGGATTTTATCAAATATCTCATCTACAGTCCTTATTTATTTTCATATGGCTTTCCAGCAAAATTATTTCAATATATTTTATTTGATTTATTCATTATAAATTCCTTTCAATTATGGCAGTTAAATAATTGCACCTAACCTATTCTTTATTTTTCAATAATGTCAGCTGACATTTTATGACTACATAGAACCTGAAAAGTCTTTTGAATTCATAGGTTCTTTAAATATGGCCCAGTAATATGTAAAGTTCAAGCTCTAATTGCCAGAGATTAGTTTGCAGTTTGGATAAGTTGATATTGTTCTTTACTATAGGAATCAGCCATGTTCTATCCCAATTACATGTTAATATATATATATATATATATATATATATATATATATATATCTTCTGGAAGTTCAACATTTAGTTATAGTATTCAATTAGGAGATATTTCTTGAGCTTGGTGATGTTGGCTTGGGACCTTGTAGTGCGCTCCTCTTAGGGTCTTAGGTTCAATTCTCCTTGGTGCCAATTTCCATGGGCTAGTTTGGCTTCTTAAAAAAAAAAAGATATTTCTTGAATGTATGTTTGTTTTATGATGTTCTGATTTATCGATGGTATTACCTTAGACTGGAGATAAAGATGAGTGGAAAATGTCTTTTGTCATGCCTTCAAAGTATGGTGGTAACTTGCCATTGCCTAAAGATTCCTCTGTGACAATTAAAGAGGTGGCCAGAAAAATAGTTGCTGTGGTTTCCTTTTCAGGTGTGCTCTTGCCTTAATGCTTTGTATATTGTATGTATACAAATTCAATTTCATTTTGTCCCTGTCATTGGTTATTTAGTGGGCGTATTGGATTATGATTATAAAGGAATTATGACTGAATATTTAACAAATGGAGACAGCACAGATAACACACAAATTGGTTTATTCCTTTGATATGTATATTTGCACGTAGAGAAGTCTTAGCAACACATTTATTCAACATTCTCTCTATTATTGAGTGTAATTCATGTGGCCATGTGCGAACCTCCAAATAGGAAGAGAGACCTGCATGATTCAGTGAGCCCCACATGAACTTCGTCCAATTATAATGTATTGCTAGTATTTCTTTGTATTTATGTATATATATGTAGTCCTACATAATTCATCGAGTCTTTCTATGTATTTATGTGTGTGCGCGCGCATTTATATCTGTTCCATTTTCTTTTATTTTTCAGGCACCTCTAAATACTCATTTATAAGTGGATTAAGTATTTACTCAAATTTCATTTAAAGTCCTAAATCAAATATGTATTTTTCTTTCCTTTGTACTGAATCAGGTTTTGTAAATGATGAAGAAGTTAAGAGGCGTGAATCGAAACTAAGAGAAGCCATGAAAAATGACGGACAGTTCAAAATTAAAGAGGGAACTTCAGTAGAAATTGCACAGGTTAAATCCTTAACGCAATCTAGGGGTTAAACGTCTGTAAGGCTTTCTCATCGATCCCTTTCTTCTTCAAATGGTAGTTACTCTTTTATTTTGTTTCAGTATAATCCCCCATTTTCTCTTCCATTTCAACGCCGTAATGAGATTGCATTGGAGGTGGAGTGGAAAAACAAGTAGGAACAATATTTGCCAACATACAGTCTCGAGGTACTTTTGAATTCTCATCATTTCACTGTAAATTGCAAAAATACCTGTTCGTTATCATGAATCAGACTCCAGTACAAGATATTTTGTACTCATTCATGATGCTTGTCTTTTTTTCTTTTTTGTGAATAGGTCCTGTACTCAACATTGATGTTTGTCTTTTCTGTAGATAGGATTTGTACCTAATATTGTTGTTTATCTATATGTATGTAGACAGATGTGTTTGTGTGTGTATTGAGTATGGTAATAATGTATCCACAGGGCTTGGACCCGAGACCTTGCTTAAGGGATCCGAGTTCAATTCCACTTGGACCGATGTAATGTTGGTTTGTAGACATATAGTAAAAATAATGTGCATGTAAATCTGTCATTATAAAAGTGTAGCGTTAGATGGAAAATATGTTTTATTCCCAAAGAATTTACTGATGCATAGCTGAATCTGAATGGGATTGGTCTTGCACCAAAGTATGTGGAGATATCTGGGAAGGGAAACTAGAAAGTAACTAATTGGATAAAAAGTAAAAGAAATAATACACTAGACTACATTCTAGAGGTCTACCAATAACACACACGCCCCTTTCATCTGAAAATTTGAGCAGTGAAGTGTACTCGATCTCGTCAAAGATACCAACGGTTGTTCTCAATCGGCAATTAAGGGACCGTGAAACATTTCCGCATCCACTCCCTATTTCTTCCAAACACCAATAAGATATTTACTCTCATCAACATAGCACTGGGGGCGATGGCGGTACCACAACTACCATTAGCATTTAACATTTCCTCGACCATCACTTGGAAACTGCATTTTGTTGTGTAACATGTTTATTGATGGTATTGCCATGAGCACTTACTATCAAGGGTTCATTACAAATAAAGCATATCCCAACACAACTAGATCGAAAAAATAAATAAGGAGTTTATTACAAAACCCAACAAAACAACACGCCGAACAGAAGCATAAAGCACTAAACTTTCTGAGAAACAAGACTTCCCCAACAGTGATCAAGACCAAAACAGTTAAAAATTGAAAATTTGACATGGGATTTTATTTTGTAAGTTAGCAAAGCAATCAAGAAAAAATAGAATTGAAAATGAGGTATATGTTGCTTGAGATTATGGAGACAGGGGGTGGCTACAAAACCATTTTGTGATTTTCAGGGTTATCCTCTGTTGTAATGGCTCTGATAAGGATTTCATCTTCATCCCAGAACATCCCATCTTGTGCTATGATGGATGGATCTCTCTAGCAGAGAAATCTTGTGACAATGAGAAGGATGAACAATTGTTGCTGAGAATGTAATATGTAATTTGTCTACTGGTGGGTCACTTTTAAAGTTGTCAACTTTATACTGCTTCTATAAGTAATGGCAGTTACACAAGGCTACCTGCTCCCACACATTTTAAGCACGCTGATATGGGTCTTTTATTTACAGACAATGAACTCCTAAGCATATATTGAGGGGGGGAAAACTCTTGGCGGGAGATCATGAAAACCAAAATGATTGTGTGAAGTTGTACTACTACCAGATTTCTTGACTTGCTTTTCTATATTTCTTGTATATTAGTTAGGGAGGGTTGGATTGTTATGGTATCCAGTTACCAGATGTTATCATAATATCAACATTAGATGATTGTTGTTTAGTCCCCCCAGGTTGAAAAAAAAGGCCTGTCGGATCAAAGAATCCGATAAATTTTAGTCGAAAAAACGCTGATCGGAATCTGCCTTCCAATATGGTTCCATGATTTTTATGTAAATCTTACTGGTATTTTTTGTTTTATTTAAATCCAGACATTACCATTGAAAAGTGAGCAGTTGAGGCTACAAGCGTGCATGATTTATTGACTTAAAATGTAAATTTTTAGTTCATCCAGTTTAGGCAATGTATGATTAAAGTTCATCAATAATATTGAGCAATCTTGTCTTTCATCGTTAAAAATTAAGCAGATGGCTATGCAATTGCAACGTTTCGTAAAAGACTCCGTCGCAGAGTGTTGCCACCTTCATGAACAAAAGACCAACATTGCAAATGACAGGTGCTAGAAAGAATATTTAAAGGGCAACCTTGTCTCGGAAGGAGGGAAAGACCCGAACAAAGTAAAATTCGAAGCAAACTAACGTGAACATTACCAATCGTGTTCATCTCTAAATTGATTGCTACACTTGGATACCAAGAATGTCCATATCTAAATCTAAGAAGCAAAACTGGTAACACTTTTTTTTTTACAAAAATTCGATAACATTTATAAAAGACTATTACTTTTTCATGCACCTTATTTATTTTTTCTTCTCAAAATACTATTTGTTCGGATTATATAATCTGAAACAAATTATAGTGATTTTTTTATTATAAAATCTGAAACCATGGCTTTTTGAAATAACTGATACTCCTTATTCAGTTATTCTCACAGTATCGCTTTTTGACCTACCATATTTCACAATTTTATAAACCAAACTTCCCAAATTCAGGTTCAATCAAATTAAAGCTCTGCTAGTGATTAAACAAATTTAAAATATCTGGATATTTGTCAAGCTGACATTTCAAAACTACCTAGCACCTGAGAAGTCTTTTGAATTCGTTCTTTAAATATAGGCCATTAATATGTAAACTTCAAGCTCTAAAAATGTCAGAGATTGGTTTACAGTTTGGATAAGTAAATATGTGTATATTTTTGTTGTATGATGTTCTAATCTATGGATGATATTATCTTAGACGGGAAGTGGAAAATGTCTTTTGTCATGCCTACAAAGTATGGCGCTAACTTGCCACTGCCTAAAGTCTAAAGATTCCTCTGTGACAATTAAAGAGGTGCCCAGAAAAATAGTTGTTGTAGTTTCCTTCTCAGGTGTGCTCTCGCCTTAATGCTTTGTATGTAGTTTGTATACAAATTTAATTGAATTCAATTTCATTTTTTCCTTGTCATTAGCTATTTAATGTTTAGATGCAGAAATGCTTTAGGACTGAATATTTAACTACTGGAGAAAGCATATATAACAAACAATTTGGTTTATTCCATTCTGATAGAACCCAGAAATTTTGGTACACAACTATTTGTTATTAAATTGGGAAATGGTGCGCTTCAAGCTCTACAATGGTGAAAAACGTAAACAGTAATGGACAACCAGAGTTCAATGAACTCCTAATCCAGAGAGTAATTGCTCCTAACCCAGAGAAAAAATCCCTTGAAATCTAAGAGTTCTAAAAAAAAATGGGGTAGTCCGGTGCACTTAAACTCCCGCATGCGCAGGGTCCGGGAAGGGGTATATATATGTAGTCCCACATGATCCAGTGGGACTTTCTATGTATTTATGTGTATATACATCCGTGCGTCTGGATGTGCTCCATTCTCTAGTTTTTGGTGTACAGGTGTGGTTCCCTTTTTGCATACCACAAAAGTTATAAATGAGTAAACCAGAATCAGATACCTCTAAATATTTATATACAAGCATTTGTAGATTATAAAATATATACTCAAATTTCATTTGAAGTCTTAACTCAAATATATACTCTTTTTCTTCCTTTGTATTGAATCGGGTTTTGTGAATGATGAAGAAGTTAAGCGACGTGAACTGAAACTGCAAGAAGCTTTGAAAAATGACGGACAGTTCAAAGTTAAAGAGGAAACTTCAGTAGAAATTGCACAGGTTAGATCCTCAATGCAATAATGGGGTTAAACGTCTCTAAGGCTTTCTCATTGATCCCTTCTTCAAATTTTAATTACTCTTTTATTTTGTTTCAGTATAACCCACCACGTTCTCTTCCATTTCAACGCCATAATGAGATTGCATTGGAGGTGGAGTGGAAAAATAAGTAGAAACAATATTTACCAGTCTACACTCTCGAGGTACTTTTAAATTTTCATCATTTCCCTGTAAGCTACAAAAATTACCTGTTTGTTATCATGAATCAGACTCCAATACAGGGTATTTGCACGTTATTGATACTTGTCTTTTTTCTTTTTTGTGAACAGGTCCTGTGCTCAATGTTGACGTTTGTCTTTTCTGTATATTGGCTTTGTACTCAGTATTGATGTTTGTGTATGCATGTAGACAGATGTGTTTGTGTGTAGTGAGTATTTGCATGTAAATCTAGTATTGGAAAAGTGTGGTGTTATATGGAAATTGCCTTTTTTTTCCAAAGAATTCACTGATGCATAGCTGAACCTGAATTAGATTGGTCTCACACCAAAGTCTCTTGAAATATCTGCAAAGGGAGGAGAAAGTCAGGAAACCAGAGAGTAACTAATTCGAATAAAAAGGTAAGAGAAGTTATATGATAGACTACTTTTTAGTGGTCTACCAATAAACCATTTAGACATGAGCCCCTTTCATCTATAAATTTTAACTGATAGTTCCCTCAGCAGTGTAGAGTACTCAAAATAGTTGAAGCTACAACCACAGTTGTTCTGAGTCGTTAACTATGGGGCTGTGAAACAATTCTGCATCTCACTCCACATTTCTTTTGAATACTAATTGGATTGCTGCTCTCATTAACATACCACTGGGGGTGATGGCAATACCACAACCACAACTACTACCATTAGCATTTTACACTTCCTCCATCACCACTTGGAAACTGCGTTTTGTCTGGTAACATGTTTCTTTATGGCATTCCCACGCGAAATTACTGTCGAAGGTCCATTACAAATAAAGCATATCCCAACACGACTAGATCTAAACAAAGATATAACAAGTTTATTTCAAAAAATAGTGTAGAACCCAACAAAACAACCCACAGATGACAGAAGCAAAAGCACTAAACATTCTCAGAAATAAGACTGCCCTACAGAGATCTAGGCCAAAACGAGCTAAAAATGGAAAATTGGACATGTTTTTAACGTTGGAATATAGAAAAGAAATCAAGAAAAAAAGGGAGTTGAACATGAGGTATATGTTGTTGGAGATTATAAAGACTAAGGGGGTGGCCACATCAAAATCCTCTGGCTCTTATGATTTTCATGGTTTTGGTCTGCTATGCTTCTGATCGTCTTTTCCACGTCTCTCGAAACCTTCCACCTTGCTGAAGCCATCAGTCTGTCCTACTTTGACCGCCTACTAGTTGAAGCACTTCCTTCCCATTATCAAATACCAGGTGCTAAACACATGGTCCTCTTCTCACCCTCTCCTTGGCAACACGGTCTAGCGGTTGAATAACTTGGCAACGCAGTCTACCGTTTGAATAAGGATATCATCTCCAGCCCAGAATATGCCTCTATCTTGTGCTCTGATGGATGAGGGATCTTTCTAGAGAGAGATATTGTGAGAATGCTAAGGGTGAACAATTGTTGCACGTAACAAATAGGAAGGATTGATTTGTAATTGGTATAATGGTGGATCACTTTCAAAGTTGTTCACCTTATGCCTTCTCATATAAGTAATGGCAATTCACACGAGGCTATCTGCTTCTACACTCCATAAGCTCTGTTGCTGATATATCAGTCTTTTATTCAGACAATGTTCTCAATTGTTATAAAAAACCATGATTGTGTGAAGTAGTACTATTCCTTGATTTCTTGACTCCCTTTTCTTTTTATGCTTCTTGCTCTCTTATATATAAGTTAGGGAAAGTTGGATGCATGCTAAAAAAAATATATAGGGAGGTTTGGATTGTTAGTGTATCCAGTTGACATATGTTATCACTGTAGCAATTATCTCTAGCTTTTGTTTTTACATTGGATTAAATGCTGTTTCCAATTATGAATTGGCGATTTGTATATTCAGGAGCCTCGCAGGTTGCCATGTTTTTTGTGTAAATCTTACTAGTATTTTTTGTTTTACTATTTAAATTCAGACATTTACTATTGAAAAGTGAGCAGTTGAGGCTACAAGCATGGTAATGATTAATCTCATAAACCCTTTTAGTTAGATTATGTCAAAATAGATGGTTCATTACCTCACCAACCCACCTCTTTCCTTCTCATCTCCGTTGATTTCATCTTACTACTTAGTAGTAGATTAATTTGATGTATTATAGTATTAGTATGCAATTTGCTTAATGTATGATGCTGGTAGTTGCATATAAGCTTGCAAATCTTAGTGGCTGAGATAATGTCTGAATTAACAATAAAGAACAGTAACATGCATATCAAAACTCTTTCAACAAATATAAACGCTACTAGAGGTAGATCACCAATCTCATCATATCATGTCTAGACTCTAGAGTAGTGGTAATAATTGGAAATTGATCTCTTGCAATAGCAGTGAGAACATTGTATAGTAAAACCATTAAAATCAAATTTTCTCCATTAACCCAAGTGTGAATGGCAAACATAATCATACTTTCTCCATTAATTTTTACTTTTTATGGGGAGGTTGTATTAGCATTTGAAATATTCTTGTTAATACTTTACCTAAAGTGTTGGGGTTAATATATTTCAAAACATGATTTCTGTTGAATTCGTGTTGTATTATTCACATCATGAAGTTAATTGAATTATAATAATATTTGTCAAAACGTGATACACCTTGTTTTTATATATGACTAGAAGTGGAACTTCGGTAACTAGAAATTGCATTGATTTTTGAGTCGTGACAGATAAACCTATTGGAAAGGACAAAGCTCTTTCAACACCCATCTCCTCCATTGCCAAAACATAAAATCAATAATTTTCCTTAATGAGACAAAGTTCCTCGCCACTTTTGAACCAACTTATGTTGGGTATCAAAGCATTTACTTTCACCAGACTCTTACCATACCACATATTGTCCTCTTTTCTTGATTTAATTAAATTTTAAGTTCATCCAGTTTATGCAATGTACGATTTAAGTTCATCAATAATATTTTTGAGCGATCAACGTTTTATAAAAAGGCCTCGTCGTAGAGTGCTACCACCTTCATGAACATAAAGTCCATTGCTGCGAACGACATACACTATAAAGAATCTTTAAAGATGGTGATCTTGTGCTCAGGAGGCTTGAAGGTAGGAAAAACCCCAGTCAAAATGAAATTCAAAGTAAACTAGCACAAACCTTACCAAGTGTGTTCATCTCTAAATCAAATACCACACTTGGCAACAAATGCAAAACCCTAAATTAAAGTGTTATTTGGATACCAATTATGTTTGTATCTACATCTAAGAACCAAACTCGATAACACTTACACCGCTCTAAATTTGAAGTCTTACTTAAATAACAAGTATGATTAAACGAGTGTCTAGATTGATAACTCGGGATACAATTCAAAAAGACACGAGCCAAAGCATTATAACATGTGTCTTTCAAATAGCCTATATAGCAAGAACTCAAGGGTACATGAAATAAATCTAACTAGTCTCTTATTAAGTATAATTCACTCAAGGTTTCTAAAATCCTCATTTTAGATATTGATGTGTGCTAGAACCAATGTCGAAGCCAGGACCCTAACTCAAGGGGTGGAAATTTTTAAAAAATAAAATTTAAGTATATTTCTTTAAGTGTATAATTTTTGTACGTCTATAATTTTTTGAAATTTGTCATAACTACATAAGTGTATTTTAAGTAAAGAACAATATGAAAGTATTTAAACAAATGCATATAAGTTTTGTTCATTTGTCAACTACAATTTATAACTATATTTATGCATAAAAACATTTAAACTACAGTTAAAATTTTACGGTCAAACAAATATTACTTTCAAACTAACAATTTGAATTAGAATGTCTTATATATGCATTTGAGGTTGATAAACACAACAAGTGGTAAAACGATATAAGATATATGCCTATGATAACTTGTGTTTGAGCCACCTTGGCTCTATTTTTGTGAAATTTCAAAGAAATAGTGAAGAAAAATATTTATTATTATTAAAAAAAATAAAAAATGTATTAATTATTGACATAAAATACCAAATTAAAAGAAAATGAAAGGACTTAAATGAAAAATAGAAACTAGATGATTTCATTATCATGAGTGTATGAATTAAATCGATAACATAAATCAATTCATGTTTTGATATTACATAGTACGAATGTGCTTGGTCATAGAAAAAGATACCAACAATAACAAAAAATAATGAAGCCGTGAAAACGCAAAAATAGAAACTAGATGATTTCATTATCACGAGTGTATGAATTAAATCGATAACATAAATCAATTCATGTTTTGATATTGTATAGTACGAATGTGCTTGGTCATAAAATAGATACCAACAATAACAAAAAGTAATGAAGCCGTAAAAACGCAAAAATAGAAACTAGATGATTTCATTATCACGAGTGTATGAATTAAATCGATAACATAAGTCAGTTCATGTTTTGATATTGTATGCTTGGTAATAGAAAGAGATACCAACAATAACAAAAAATTAATGAGGCCATGAAAACGCAAAAATAGAAACTAGATGATTTCATTATCATGAAAACACAAAAAAAAAAGCTCAACTCAAAATAAAAACAAGATGATTGTTGTTATACTAGTAAATAAACAATTCTAATGCAAAGTAGAAATAATTAAGCCGTACTGGAAAATAAATTTCGAATACATTTAACTTTAATCTAAATATCCATAAAAAACGAATTCATCGAAACACATTGATATTGTCAATAAATATACCAATAGTTCAAATCATGTTTATATATGTGTGTGTTTTTATCTATGTGTTCCTAAATATCGATCAAATTGAATTGAAATGCATATCAAAATCGAATTTATCGAATCACATAGATATTGCAATATATATATATATATATATATATATATATATATATATATATATATATATATATCCATCATTCATGTGTTAAATATTACTCGTGAAGTCATGCATTTCAATCTTATGAATACGAATCACTAATATATATTTTGTATATAATACACATTTTATTCATTTTTCATGTATTAAATATAATTCTTTCAACTTTTTAGAAGAATTTCAATTTCACTTTGCCGTAATTTCAATTTAAACTTCTAGAATTTTAATTTAACTCAATTCATCAAAATTTCAATTTCAAATACATTTAACTTTAACCTAAATACTCATCAAAACGAATTTAAATATATTGTTTATATATATATGTGTGTGTGTGTGTGTGTGTGTTTATATATGTTACTAAATATCCATCAAATTGAATTGAAATGCAGTTCAAAATCGAATTCATCGAAACAATTCAAAATTGTGCCACAAAAAGAAGAGTTTATTGAGCCACGTGGAAATTACAGAACGGTGAGAGATTTATGAATTGCGGCAATTATTTTTGAAGTAAGTTTTTTTGGATCCCTTGAAGTACATATGCCCTTAATCCAATGTGTACGAATATGCTAAAAGTTATTCCTAAATTTATTTTGCTTGAGGTATTTAAAAGCTGTTAGCATAAATGCCTATATGATATGATCAGGTAACATTTTTACTACCACAATTGTTTTATTTTTTTATTTTTATGAATTTGTTTGTCTGATTATTATTCTTTTTCTATAGGTATTTTCTTATTGTATAAGACACTGAATTAAATCAACAAGAAGTTTGAGTCATAATTAATTATACCATAGCTTTTAATATTGACATTTGCTTTGTAGGCTACCAAAAAATGATAAACGCTACATTTTATATACAAATTTCCTCTCCATTGTTAAAAAGCCACCAAGAAATGACAAGCGCTACATTTTATATATAAATTTCCTCTCTATTGTTAAAAAGAGTTTCCGATGTTGGACTATTTTCACAGTAGCACAAGTGCTATATGCTCTCAACATTCAATGAGACCCTATTTTCATTTTTAAATTTTTGAAAAACAGACTTCTGTCATTTAGTATATAATGAGACAACTAATTTTTCTGTTGTTTATGTGTAATTATATCAATTTACAATATCACTTCATAATCTCATCATGTCTTTCACCTCTTCACTGCTTTTCAATTCGTAAAAGCTTTCATTTTCAAATTAATATTAAATCAATAGCTAGTAATACATTTAACTTTAACCTAAATATCGATCAAAACGAATTCATCAAAACACGTAGATATTGTAAATAAATATAAAAATAGTTAAAACTTGTGTTTATGGAAACATCAATTTCTTGTTTATATATTCATATATATATATATATATATATATATATATATATATATATATAATAATATTTGTGTGTGTGTGTTTTTCTATCGATGTGTTTCTACATATCCGTCAAATTGAATTGAAATGCGGTTTAAAATCGAATCCATCAAAAACACATAGATATCACAAATAAATATAGAAACAATTCAAAATCGTATTTTATAGAAACACAAATTTCTTGTTTATAGAAACATATCATATTCGAATATGAAATCTACAATGATGATATTAAAAATGTAAGAAATCAAAATCACACTACAGACTCGGAAATTTTGAAAGAAACTAACAAGGTTTGAATTGTTGAGAAGTTTCATTTCCATAACATTGTAGAAATATGATAGCAGAAGAAGAGAATGAAGAACACAACAATAACAATGTGAGTTGTGTTCATTAATATCGGACATCCTCATTCATTTAGATAGGACATATTTTTGGAGTTGGATTCTAATAATAAAAAATAACATTAATTTAACATTTTAAGGATAAGTGTGTCATTGTATGTGCGCGTAAACATTATACATTTGGTCTTGTAAGCAAGTAAATATTTATCTTGATTTTGTTATACCACTTGCAACTGGACCCGACAAATCTTGACATCACTTCCTTTCATTACGTTACCAAATGAAATCCATGACTTCAATTATTTATTAATAAAACATTATACGATGTGCATTTGATGAAATTGTCCATGGACCGGGATTTCTCGGGATAGACATTTCATGCATTTGACGATTTAGATCGTTGATTTGAGATTAAACATTTCAAAAATCAAATATAAAAATTTCAACCATCCATTTAAAATTGGACGACTAAAGATTTGGTATTCGTTTTACGAAATCTATGAGAGTGGTTTATGTCTTTTTCCCTTCGAAATTATCCATTTTTTCCTCCTTCTTTTCATTTAAACAACAATTTCCAAGTAAATATGTTTTTTCTTAAATATTTTTTCTATGATTTCGTCGCATGAGTTCAACATTATTTGTGTTGTATGGTTTAGTTGTCTATCTTGTTAAAGTGGAGAGTTTAGTTTTGATCCATTACACTACAAATTCAATCAATGACATAATCGTTATATCCAGAAGCACGTGTATTTCAATCAAAACAATATTAGTATGTATGTTCTAACTCAATTAACAATATTCATGCACTTAACTCAACTAACAATGTCAATATTTATAGACCAAACATCTTAATCCTTATTCAACACTTAATACCTCGCTGTCAAGTAACGTGTGAATTTTAGTTGATATTTATCACTTGGAAATAAACAATATTAAAGCAATAATTGAGAAAAGAAGGATCTAAATTATTTTTGCGAGCATGTAAATATTTAATATAGAATATGATAAATATTTTTGTTACAGTTCAGACCTCCAGTTAGAATTGTGTTTGTTAGGGTATGTAAGATGGAAAAACTAAGAAACTAAATATTTTTTCATAGAAAGAATATTTATAGTTCATAAGTCCTAACTCAATTGGTAAAATGCCGAAATTGTTAGGCTGAACGTCATGACTGGGGTTCAAACCCCGGTACCTCCACTTGTGTGTGTAAGTTTATAATGGCTTTATCATTTCGTCTATCTACCAAAAAAAGAATATTTATAAATATGCTAATCATGTCTAAATTACTTTTAGAATATTTAATGAAGACTTTCGACTTTTGACTTAACAACCCTCTATTGTTCCAATCTATGTTTTTAAACTGAATTAAATGAATGGTTCAATTTATTGAACTAGTTAAGCGTCACATTAGAACACCACCTAGCTAGTAACAAAAGAGTAAAGATGAGGCCGGATCTTGGGGTGTGCAAGAAGCTCAATGGAACCGGGCCTCCTTAAGGTATGAGCCTCAAAAAAAAAATTAAGCCTATTAGAATTGTGTCCTCTTGCTTTTGGTGTTAGGTGAATGTTTTTTGGGAGGCTGGTTTGAGATTCCTCATGTATACGGTAGTGATTTTCATCTTTAGGTGTACCGCATATATACAACATCTTGTATTTACCTTTTAAAAAAATTAAATAGAATATTGTTCATTAAAAAAAAATACATTTTTATTTTTATACGTGTCTCTCTTCAATTGCAGAACTGAGCCTCTGAATTCGTAGGATCAACTCTAAATAAAGAAAAGATAAATCGGAGGACAGCAAACACAATCGTTGCATTGTTAGAAATTCTATATCAGAACCATGTCAAGGAGATGTTTAACATCTTAAATAATCCATTACCTACCCGAAATGTTTCAAGAATCATCTTCAACAAAGAGCACTGTGGAGTTTTTTTTTTTTGTGTGTGTTATTTAGCTATTTAAATGCTTTGATAGAAAATCTTATAATATGTTGGATAAACTAATGGGAAAAAAAAGTTTTGCAGAAGTATTTGAGAACATTGAAGAATACGATTAAAAAAAAGGAGTTGAAGATATATATATATATATATATATATAGCTACAAAGGTGTAAGGATCAGTGCTTGCAAACCGTTGGCAAACAATGAAATAAATGTGCACCTCTGTTAAATCCCACAATGAAATGGTTAAAAATGCATAACAGTCACATGTACCACCTTTGGTAGAAATACATAAATTGTCATACGTTAGTTTTGCAGGCACCAATCACGAATGACACCCAAGTATTTTTATATTGTATATACAATATTTTTTTTTAGACTAAACTTAATTCGGTGTATACAAAACATAAAAATTAATTTTTTTCATTTGGATATCGCTTGCTTGAGAAGGTGAAAACCTTAATGGCAAACCAAATACTTGCTTTAGCATGTGTTATTTGAGTGAGACATATCCAGATAACAATTGTTTAAACAAGTGTTATCATACCTATCTTCAAACTTGTTTGTGTGACTCCAATAATGCTTTTGAGGTATTATTTGGAATTACACACGCTTTATTAGAATCAAAATTTAATGTGATCAAGTGTTTGTGGCCTAAAACTAGTGATTAACGAAGAATTTGCTGAAGTTGAAGAGTGAAGATTATTTTATCATCTCTATTTATAGTACATATAACACTACTTTATAGGACATGTTTAAAAAAGGATAACTCTAAGGCCTAATTAAGCAGTATAACAAAGCTAAAACAGTATTAGAACTTAAAATCTATTGCTAGATTACTTCAGGTATGCTTTGCAATACTGGTTTCCACCCTACACAAGCATCATCACTTTTTTTACACAAATCTTCACCATCCATTCCATTTTCACCATGAACAAGTGATAGCATCTTTTCAACTGAAATCCCTCCATTTTCCAGCATCTCTTGCAACTTTTGCTTACTAATAACAAGCTTAATCCTAACTGCACTACTTTTCTGTACATCTTGAACTTCTGGATCTGCAAACCTCACCTTCTTGCGCTCTTTTGGCGATGATGATGATGGTGATGGTGGAGAGGGCAAAACATTTTCAACTTTGATAGGTGTTTGTGTTTTGTATTCAAGAATTTTTCTATTTGTTTTCATGATCTTCACCACATTAATTTGTTGAAGCACCAAACAATTTCCCATGTTTTTTTCTTTTCTTTAGTGGGTTTGCTTGATAGAGAAGATGCTATAGTTAGTTTATTTGGTACATAAAAACAACTAATTGAATGATGTGAGTGAATGAACAATGTTTTGCACAATATATAAACTAAGTGGTTATGGAAAATACCCTTACGGTGGTTCAAATATTACTAAAAGACCTATTTTTGTCTTTTTTTGAAGTGTGGATTGGTTGTGAAGTGAATCAAGTAAGGTAAGTTGAAGTCAATTACTACTCACCATCTTGTATCTTGGGCGGTTGTATTGCAGGGAGAGTAAGTGGGTTATGGCCGGAATGTATCACTATCATAATAAGAACATGTCGGATGGTGTGGGACCCTTAAAAGCTCAAGTGGTTGACTACTTGTATTGTGTGCACTACAAAGATTTTGTTATGTTGACTAAATCCTATGCCACATTGACTACCTGGTCCCTAATTTATCTTTCCTAAAGGGATACATTTTTACAGAAGTAGGAGTAGCATTGAGTTTGATCTCTAGAAAGGGCAACTTGTATTTTTTAGCCTTTTGAAGCTTTTGTATACATAAATTAATTTCATTAATCAACAAAAACATATGTTTTCTATCAAAGATGCATCGAAAGGTTTGACAACATAACTCTCTTTGAGAAAAAATATTAGGGTTTAATTTTCCAAGTCATCGATTTAGGACGTAGTAAAACTTTAGTAAAAAAAAAACATATTTTGCCTGGATTCGAGGATAAATTTTAAAGTGGATCCAAACAAATTTAAGTCGTGAGAATATATTGGGGTAAGAAATCTTAACTATTGTGGGTTGATTAGAAGGAAAGAAAAAAAAAATGTGCTTAAAAAAAGGGAGAATTCTTACACATAAGAAAGAGTTGTGTGTTATTACTCCTAAGACAAAATAAACCCAAAATTTTAAAAACTTACACTTAGAAAACACATCACTTAAAATGGAATTAAAATATTCACTTCCTACACTGTCACATCAAAACAGGTTTGATTAAGGTTGGCAAAAACTGGAGTGTCTGAAAAGTTCCGTCCTCTGTTTTGCACCATATGGACTATGAGCAATTGAGCATGTTGTTTTGTGAAAATGATGTTCATAACGTTGTTGCTTATGTCGCAAAGTCACAACACGTCAATCATATGTACTCAGCAAATATACGTAGCCCAATTTATCAATTGTAGTTATTAAAACTAGAGGCATATGATTAATAATGCTTAAAATCGAAAGTTAAATTTGATACCAAAAATCACTACAAGGCTTCATCCTTTATTCGTCAAGATCATCATCTCCAACAATAATATTTCTTGCAAGGTAACCAAAAAAAATTATCATCATCTATTTTGCATGTCGTTGCATGATTTTTCTGGGTTATGCTTATGCAGAACTAGGTTCTTTTTCAATGTGCTATTTTTATTCCATTAGTGTTTCGGACCACATTGAATAAAGTGTCGATTGAATGCATAAAGCAATTAGGCAATGCTGCTAGTTTGAGTGATTTAGGGCATGTTTGCTTTAGCGGTACAACTCAATCATACGCGCATCTAAAGAGAAGCTAAGATTCTTGGCTTATGTTTTTTCATGTTGGGATGGGTTTATAAAGTATGAAAGGCTTATCAAACGCCAAAGTAAACATACACATAAGTATATTTATGAATTAGCGTACTTTTTATACTCTTTATATTAGTACAATTAGAAACCTCGTTTTAAATTAAATAAATAAATTTAAAAAAGCAATACCCTCTTTTTATCTTCTTTGTTGATAATGCTCCTCTTGCATGTGGTTTGTGTGTATGGTGTGTATTATTATGTTGCATTGCATGTAGTAAATGCCCTTCACAAATGTAGCTTTCTGTTTTTTACGTTTTTTGTTTGGAAACATTTGGAATTAAAGACCACTTGATACATCAAAAGCGTCGTTATCACTACCTATCCCAACATCCATAAAGATTTTAATCTTTTACAAATAGATGGTTTGCTTGGCACTGTGTCATCATTGTAGCTAGGCCAGTGGTGGTCCAGTTGAGAAAATTTAAAACGAGTTAATTTAGTCCTTGCAAAGCTTTAAAAAGATGCAATTGGGTAGAGAGCAAATTGTATTTTAACACTTAAAGTTTGATGGCAGCTCTTGGAAGTTAGAAAATTACAAGAAGTGCCAAATTTAAATGAAGAAAAGCACAGTGTAAAATTATTATTTGAAGTGTACTTGTTGGAAGATAAAAAAGGTCTTGGTGGTGGCTGATGTTATTATCAACACGCATGGTTTGTGCTCTTTGGAATATAATTAATGAAACTTCTTGCAGGGTAATTTTAGTGGAGGTAGGAAACACGACTAATCAATGGAATAATCTATCACCACAAAATAGAGAAAAAGGCCATTGTCTTTAACTCTTGTTATATGTTACTGTTGTTACATCATTAGAAGGGAATTTTTCCTTCATTAATTCATGTGTTTTCATTGGACCTTCATTAATACATGCATCGATTAGCATGAAGTTTAGCATAAATAATCTTATGAGATGGCTATATGCATAACAAAATAGAATTTATTTTAAAGAATGTTTACGTCTAAAATGATTGTCTTGTTTGTAGAAATCGGCATCACATAGATAATTAGAGGTTAGACGAGTTTCTCCCGCTAATGACGATGGTCAACCAATTCTCTCTCAGGTTCAGTGACTAGTATATGGTTAGGAAGACATCAAACTCATTCAAAGCTCAATTGAAATGGACACTAATTAAGACACGCAACTCACATTTCTTGTTTACAGTGTCGATAATTGTATAAATCAATATATAAGTGGGCATGTTTTGAGGAAGGGCCGCGTACTATTAATCTTGTTAACTAATAATGTCAAAAAAATAAAAAATTGTTATCATGAGTTTGAGGAAATAAGTTATCCTTCCCATTGCAGTTTTTAAACGTAAAAAGATGTTTATTATGCTATATACTAGTATATATACATTATTACTTTAATTAAAGTAGTAATCACAATTTATTTATTTTATTTGCAAAAGCAATGTCAAGTGAAGTGAAGAAAGATATTTTTTTTAGGGAAGCAAACAAGCAAGATAAATGTTTCTGATGGAAATATCATCCAAATTAAAATCCAAGATAAGATAACGCACTGCTTAGCTAGTTGATTTGAGATATATTTTTTGAAAGCTTGATATTTTTTATAGCAAGAAGACAAGTTGATCTAATTGGCAGGATATGCTACACCATTTAAGCATATCGAGATTTGAGACCAATGCAATTGAAGCTATGTGAGTCCATGCTTTTTAAGAGAAGATATTTTAGGTGACATACAAAATAATATCAATAGAAAATTTAATCTTTAATTTTATTGGTTTCAGCTCTCATAAAAGTTAGGATATGAGATGAAGTATTTAGTTACGTCAGTATGATGAGTGCACCTTTTCTGCCTTCCTCCTAATGCCCATCCATTTTTTGGTGTTAATAATTAACAATGGCCCACTATAATTCTTTTTGCAATGATTAATCATTGACTTGTTGCATTAGCCGGCTAGAAAACGATATTAACTGTATTTTCAGAAATTATACCAAGTACTGTATATTTGTGCGCCATGATGATAGCACTAGCAGTAACCTATCGTATCGTATTGTTTTTTAAGAAGCCATTCTATGTTGTTGTTGAATTCAAAAATCCAAAACTGTAAATACAATAATTTAAAGAAGCGCAATTAGAAGGAAAAATGTTACGTTTGTACCGAAAGGAAAAAAAAAAAAAAAAAGGAAAAATGTTACTCTAAAACAAATTGTCTCAAAAAACTCATGTTTGATTCTTAAGTGAAACAATTTTTTGATCGCACTTTACATATATCTTGGTTGAACTTCAGAGATTATGATCATTTTTCTTAGAAATTAAAAGATTAACACACAAAAAATAAAATATAGTTGTCATTATTATTCTAGGGCTATCTAATATGGGCCCGATCCAAATATGAACTCTCATATTTTTTTAGAGAGTTTTTGATAAATTTTAATGATATATTTTGTTATTTATAAAAAAAAAATTTTTACTTATTTCAAAAAATAAATTATTTTTTTTACTAAAAATAGTAAATGTTCACCTTTACACCATTATTGAGAGGTTCATGATAGACACTATTAATCTTTCAAAAGAAAATAAGCTACGTACATGAGACGGTTAGGATCATGATTGATGAGTTGGAGCGCTAGCTAGCTAGGGCCAGGGGTGTCTTTTCTCATTATCAAATGCATTAATCTAAAACTAATCTCCAAGGCATCAGGACAACATTTCTTTGAGAAAGGACAACATTATATAGTAATAATTAATATAAGAAGGACTACATTAATCTAAAACTATTGTCCAATGCATCAGGATTCAGACATCAGCAATGAATAAACAAACACTGTGAAGGACAACAATGCAAGAACTGCATAGGCTGATTAGAATAATATCAAAATATCATCATTCTAAAAAAATATTATTTTTAAAATTTAATTTAAATAATGATAAGCATGTTTACAACTTAATATTTTATCATTATTTTGTAGTTTTACTAATAATGATATTGAAAATTATTGATGATTTTTTTTAAAAAAAAATATTGATGATTTTTAATTACTATGTTTAAAAAATAATATTTGTAAACTACTTACTCGGGTCTCTATATACATCTTAGAGTTTGTGGTTGGATCAAACATAACTTCATAAAATTGGCTTATGTTAAACTCAATCACAAATATATGATATACTCTGATATCATTCAATAATGTGTGGTTATAAGGTTTTCTTAGTAATTTGCTAATGTCCTACGTTGGACGGTTTTGCACATGCGCAGCAATGCATGACTTTGTTCTCCATTGTGTCTTCTTGCTGTTGTTCTATGTATACTTGTAAATTATCCTTTTTCAAGGAAGAAACCTTCTAATCTGCTTATTATTCACGTTAGACTTCATGTACCAAACTGGAATTTAAACATATCTCCACTTTCTCAATCTAGAAATATTAATGCTTTTCGCCATCATGCAAAGCTCAAGGTCATAAAAACTTCACCCTATATTAGGCTACGCATGCAGACCAAAAAATTCTCCTACTTTACCTTTCTTCATTTTTGTTAAATAATAACTTATACCACTTCACAGTTAAAGGTGGAGAGGACCAAATTGTGGTGACAAATCGTAGAAGTGTATATACTTGGCTCTCATTGGTTTGACGGCACCGCTGAATAGCACTGATCAGATTCAGTCCTTATAATAGGCTCATTTTTCTCTTTGAAAAATTTAGAGTTCATTCCCCCATCATGTCCCATATTATGTCGTCTGACCCCAACGATAAATAATTTACTCCTATTAATTTCACATTCACATGTCAATAACATAGCGTTTTTTTTCTTCCGTAAGGATTAATTATGTGCACAATTGGGACGGTTAATCTATTTGAAGGACTAGAGTTGCATTTCTTAAAGGAAATTGTTGATTAGCGAGAGAAAACATCACGAAGCATCACGACCAAAATGTAATTGTTACTTGTAACCAAAAAGAGCAATGTTATATCTCTAAAAAATAACATCAAGTATTCTTCAAGAATAAAGAGCAGTCATTCACAATACACTATTTGCCACAATTCAAGGAGGTGTGGCTGAAAAATAGAAAGTGAACAAATAAATCATGCAATTATAACTTGCCAGTTGTGTTTTGAACAATTCTTGATGCTATTTTTTTAGAGAAATAACATTTTCCAACCAAAAAATACATAGCGAAACTTGCCTTGTGAAATTTCCCAACAACTTATGTGTTTGGTTTCTAAAAGAAAGAATGAAGCATACATTCCGATTTTCATGGGATACATGGGGTTGTGGTTTGAGTAATGTAACACCCAAGGCTGACTAGGGTGGGGAGTGGTCGCCGGTGCACAAGGCACGACAATGAGCAGCTCTTGACAACTTTTAGACGAACCTATAAACCCATGTTTACAGGACTTCATCTAATTATTATTAGAACAACACAAATTTAGTTGTGCATATTTATGTGTTTATATAAATAAGAGACAATAAACTAAAACAAATATGGCAATCAACATGCTATGTTAGGGGTTTCATTGTGAAATTGTTGTTTCAAACCTGTCTTTGAAATTCAATTGTGTCTTTTCTTTGTTTTCTCACACACTCGTATTTTCGTGCTTCATTGATCAACAAACCTGGTATGTCTCTACTAGGGTTTCCATATGGAAACCAAAAAACTCTAATTGAAGAAGAGGATAAAAAAAGATAGAGATACAGAGAAAGTTATGGAAGAGGATCATGAGTTACCAATAACTCGTTGATACTTATGTGTGTTGATACCTGTGTGCTATGAAGATTTAATGGATGGAGAGGATGTGAAAGAGATGAGAGGAGAGGAGGAGGAGCTAAATCCTGTTTGGCGAGTAATAATATCATATATTTACTTATAGAGCTCTACAAAATGGTTAGACATTGCTTGGTAGTGTCAATAAGTTAGTTTATAGCTTATTGAAATGACTAATAAACTTGTTTGATCAAATAAATTATGTTTGGCAAACAAGCTTATTTTATAAGTTTATAGTTTTTCAGTAGAAATTATTTAAATTAATCATTGACCTTATAGTTTTTCATATTCTCGTTCATTTATAACTTTATTTTAATTTATCCTGGTTAAACCTTTCTATAAAATGATACAACCACCCACTGATTTATGATGTTCAGACGCATACAAAGAAAATTGTACACTTGCGTTCCTTACAAGTTCTTCATCTTTAAGTACTTGTAATCTTTAAGCAATTGCATTAGCATGGCTATTTCTATTTTTATTTTTTTGAGTAAATATGCAATTACCTCCCTTAAAATTGTAAATTTCGTCAATTACCCCCATGAAATTAACAAAACTTCAATTACCTCCTTGAAATTGCACAACGTTAATCAATTTACCCCCTCTGTCAAATTCTTCTGTTAGTCAACATGATGTTTTGCAAATACTCCCCTAAAGTTTTGCACTTATGTGCAAGATGATAATTGTGACGTGAGGTTGGTGGGTGAGTGTGGATTCTAAAGGTGTTCTCGTTACAATGAAAATGGCCTAATAAGATGTTCATTGTGTTGTTTCTAGTTCCATATTTCATTTTGACATTTAACAATGAAAATGGCTTAAGTTAATAGTTAATTGTTTGTCTTTAATATCTTTTGAGTCAATGATAAGAAAAAATATATATAAATTTTCAAGTTCGAGGGGCATTTTGCATATAAGTGCAAAACTTTAGGGGGGTATTTGCAAAACATCGTGTTGACTAACTGAAGAATTTGACGGAGGGGGTAAATTGATTAACGTTGTACAATTTCAGAAGGTAATTGAAGTTTTGTTGATTTCAGGAGGATAATTGACGAAACTTACAATATCAGGGAAGTAATTGCCTATTTACTCTTTTTTTTTATTAATAAAATATTTAATTTTTAAATAAAATTATTTTTATTAATAAAATATTTAATTTTTAAATAAAAAAAAGGTATAATAATGAAGTTAAACAAGCCATGGTATTGAGAAGAACCATGTAACTATTATTGATTTTTTAATGGCACCATGGAATTCATTAACGAAATTCAAGCCAAAATAATATACTAGACTTTAATGTAAAATTATTTTACACATAAATTCAATCATTTGTTGTCACATCAATTAATGAAATGATTATACATGTATCTTCAAGTACATTATTAAATGTTTGCGTAAAATTAATTTACACCGACCGTACATATAAATTACTTCCTCCGTTCTGTAATAGATGACCCATTTGAAAATGTGCAATTTTAATCTAATTTACTTTGACCATATTTTTCTACTAGTATACAAAATAAATAATATCATATAAGATATGTTAGATTCGTCTCGATGAATATTTTCAAAATATCAAATTTTCATAATTTTTTCTAATATATTATTCAAGATATTTAAGCTCAAAATTATGCATTGATATGCGTAATATGGTTAGCTCTGTCATGTATTATGGGACGGAGGGAGTAAATCCAAATAATATAAGAGTTTAATTGTAGTGGGTCGACAGTCCAAAACTGTTTTTAACAAACAACCAATCAAAACATTCTAAAATGTTATGTTTGGCCCACATTAATTAAAAACATTAATTGATGTGTCGATTTAGAATATTTTGATTAGTTGTGTGTGCAAAGTTATTTTGGACCGTCAACCTATTACAATTAAACTCATAATATAATATACTTACCTTGCCTTTGAATGAAAGATGAGAATTTCTGGTGAAAAATCGAAAACCCTTTATGCAGAAAATAAAATCGAGAAGGATCAAACTTTTTTTGGTAGGATCACAAAAAATAAAATACAGAAATAAACGTTAACATTACATGCCAAAAGTTCTAATCAAACCTTGAAGAGCATTCGAGTTATGCTTAAAAATTTGTGCAACAGTTGTCCATCGAAAAGGATTGAATAATAAATAAAAATGTTATCAAAATAGTAATATTATTATCCAAAGTTAGTGAGTAATTATTGTGTCGTTATATTCGGGAGATGATCCTCTCCTGTGACTTTTTCTCATGTGTGATCTTGACCCTCTATTAAAGAGGTGAGAGAATATGTTTTAATATTAAATAAGGATAGAGAGTGTAGTTAATGATGAGATTTAATGATCGGAGAAAACTGGAGAGTTTCTCACTAGAGAGGATCATCTCCCGTTATATTATATTGTTTTGCATAGAGATGTGGCGAACATATGGGTTTGAAAATTACATGCTTCAAAGTGGTACACGGTGATTCGTGCTTACCAATTCTTGTCAACGATGAATATTATCAATCCTTTGGATAACAATCATATTATTTGGCTAAAAATGATTCCTCTTAGAGTTACTCTTTTTGCTTAGTGTTTGTTTCTAAATCGGTTACCTATTAAAGAAAAATTGCTCAAGAGGAGTAATTAATAATTGATCATTGTCTTCAAATGTAATTTTTATAGAAGAATTTAACGTTTGATTTATTGGTGGTCAGGCTTCAATTTAGTGATTTGTGGTACTCTTTTGGATAATCTCTTTCGTTTTGGTGGTCTTGGAAGTTTTTCCAAGCATAATTGACTTACAATGAATATTCTTTGGCTTTTTATTGTTTGGGTAATTCGGAAAGAAAGAAACGGGGGCATGTTTCATCATAAGGAGAAGCAACTTCAAACGTTAGGTGAAAAAAAAATTAAGTTTTAGACTTTTTGGTGGTTGAAGTCGAAATACACTAATTTTAATTTTGATTATCAGTTTTGAAGACTTGATCCTTTTTATTGTTTGATTGTTATTTTTTAGTTTTGTTTCTATTATACCTTGTACTTGAATGACTACTTGGTTTGATTAACATATTTCATTTTGACATTTTAAAAAAAAAAATGTAATAAATTTTAATTTTAGTCCTAGCAAATAAAATGGGCTCTTTTCACCCAAACCAAAAATTTATGTTGTTTTTGTTCTCTAATGCGTGATTTATGTTTACACATATGACAATTTAATGTTCAAAATATGTCCGGTTATTTTTTTCAATCATGTATGTATATATTATTATGTTCACCAAGTATAAATAGCATGTCAAAATTATGTCTATTAAAAAATAATAAGAAAACATAAAATTTGTCCATTAGAAAATAATAACAAAACATAAAATTTTAGAAAAGTGAAAACATCTCATTCTAATTTTTAGAGACTAAAATCAAAATTTGTTTTATGTTTAAGACCAAAAACTTATTTATTTCTAAAATTAAGACAATTTTTATAGTTCCCTAAAAAAAAAAAACAATTTTTATAGTTTACTTTTATGTCATTTTAAGTTATTAGTAACTTTAGCTTATATCCGCCAAACGGAGCCTTATTCAGTTTCTTTCCGCTTTCATACTACGAGCGGACCTTAATAAACTGAAGCTCTCGGAGTGAAATCTTTGGCGTATAGAGTTCAATCCCAGAAGATACATCGACGGTTATTTCGCCGCAGAAAAATGGTAACCTTTTCCCCTTCTCTGTCTCTTCTCTTTGCTTTCTGATTTTTCATTTCATTAATTTGTTTTTGTATGTAGTTGTTCTTCTCATACTTTAAAGATTTGGTGGGAAGAGAAGTTACGGTAGAACTCAAGAACGATTTAGCCATCAGAGGCACATTGCATTCTGTTGACCAATACCTCAACATAAAGCTTGAAAACACTCGTGTTGTTGATCAAGACAAGTACCCTCACATGGTATCTCTTTCTCTCTCTCTCTCTCTCTCTCTCTCTCTCTCTCTCTCTCTCTCTCAATTCAGAAATATGAGAATATAGATTCAGATTAATAAGATTCTCTCAATTAGATGAACCAAGAGTTCACCTTCTAACAATTTGTTGCTGGTTGGTATAGTTGCCATGTGTTTCAATTTGAAGGCATGAACACTAAATCATTGTGGGGGCTATTGGAAAAACCAAGTCCCACAACTCTAATATGGTATCGGAGCCTATCAATTGGGCCACCTGCCATTTATATACACGCACCAAACACAATAGTGTTGGGTGTGATAGATGCATTGGAAAAACCAAGTCCCACATAGATTAAAGATAAGGACCAACTAGAGTTTATACAGAGTGGCACCCTTCACCAGTTTTGTAATGATGAGTTAAGTTTGATATAAAAATCCTAATAGGGGTATTGAGAACCTCCTATTTTACCTCGATAGTGTAGTCTAAAACTATTATATATAGATTTGTGCAGTGTATTGATTTTGAATTTCTATGTGATAAACTCATAAGTAAGGTTGTGGATTTAAATTTATATATTTTAAAACTATGATCGAATATCGTCGAGGATAAAACTGAGCTCAAAGCGTCGGTTCAGCCAAACTCAAAATTTAAACATGAAATGGATATGAAAAGTGATATTCAGATCATCTCTATATTCATAAACTCATATTCTGCTAATAATATTGCATCAAGAAAGATGGGTTTTTCCGTTATTTAAAGCGCCGTTGTTGAAATATTCCGAAAATGCTATTTTGATCTGTTCATTTCTAATTAAGTATGCTACTAGGCAAGGACAACTACATATGCACAAAAAGCAAGGACACCATTATGGATTTCTAGTGTAGTTTTTGATATTGTTAAAGGTTGTAGATATGCTGATATTGTTTGATCCCCTTTACTTTTGTGCATTAATTTGCTGGCCAAATCCATTGATGCATGTTTTCCCTTTCTAGCATGTCAATCAAACAAATTTATATTTTGAAGAACAGATATTCAAAATTTAAATTTGGATATTTGCGTCATTTTGTCAGCTTTCTCTATAGCTCAATAAAATAGGTTTTTTGTATTATTAAATTTGATTTTGTTTTAGGATTGTTTGTTGTTTGAGGAGGTGTTTATGCACGTAGGAGTTAGGAATACAAGAGGCTCAGATTGTTTATGCACATAGGAGTTAGGAATATAAGAGGCTCAGATAATAGTAAGAGTATAAGACTGGGTATGTAACCAGCAAGAAATTTTGTTTTGATGCGCCTTATGTGCTTATTTATTGGTTAATTTTGAAATTTTAATGCTGCTGTAGATTTTGGTTATATTGTGAATTGAGAAAAAAAAAATACTTAACAAAGTATGCCAGTGTTTAAAAAAAGAAAAACTGCAGAGGAAGGAAAGGGATTTTTTCTGTTTAAAAATTTGGGGGATTTTTCTGTTTAAAAATATAGGGGATTCTTAAATGCCACTTTTTCATAAAGCTAAAAACAAGTAGAACTATGTCTCTCATGGTACCATGCTGTTTGGAATTTGATAGAAATGCTGATGAGCAATTGGGCCTTGAATCTGGTCAAAAGCCCAAAGTATGGAGTTTATGAGAGAAAACGTAAGAAAGGCATGAAGGGTAATGACGTGGAGGGAATGACGCATGGAATGCATGTGATGCATGGAACTAGCACTACATAAGGGGGGTAGTGGAGAGAGAGAGAGAGAGAGTCTCTCAGCTGAGTTTTCTGTTAGCAGAACAATTCACACTACGTGAATTGTGGGAGCCTTAGTGCTTTTGGGAGATTGTTAGCTTGTTAACGATCTTGTTATTTTCTTACAGTTAGTTATTCATCTTTTTCATCAATTGTAATTGTTCCTTTTCCAAATCAATACAATTACAGTTCTCCATTTTGTCTTCATTTTACTACTTATATTTTGAGATCCATCAATTGGTCCGACCTACCGGATTCGAACCAGAATTATTGTTTTTATAGGAATTTTGCGTTGACCTTCACATGAATCAGATTATGGTATTTTTACCATTCTTCAACTCCTAACACTAGTAATGATTTTAGAGATATTTAGCTTATGATCTGCAATTCTGCATTAGGTTTCTGTTTCCGTGTGATCAAGAGGAGGGGGGCAGGGTTTTTGTTTAAAATCTGCATTAGATTTTGGGGTCAACATTAGGTTTCTCGTTTTCATGTTTGGTGTGTTGCTTTATTACTCTTCTTCTACATGTATGTTCATCTGTTAATATGAAGTGGATGTAGATTGAATTTATATGTGAGAATGTTTGCCATTGACAAGTTGCTTTCGTTACTTTTATCTAATGCTAAATGTTACTATATGTCTTAATTTTTTTATTCAAGGAGGCGATATTTTTTACTTCATCCACATTTAAACAGAGCTGGATAATCAGTAAATTGGTACAATTATAGCAATAATAGTAGGGGAAATTTGTGGTCCTGAGTGAGCCTACTAATGTTCATCTTTCCTATTTCTGTTATCCTAATTGTTCATGAATCGGGAGACATTGAAACGGTTATATAACTTATTTCTTGAAGAGAATTTTAAATTGAGAAATATATTAGGATTTTGGAGTAAGGCTTTCCAAATTATGGTTTTTATCTTATGTAGGATCATAATGAAGGTAAAATATCATAACGAAAGGAGCATATCTTGAATAGTAAGATCATATAAAAAATTAAGATGACATAACTAATTAATACCTATAATTATATAAACAAAATTTGAGAATTTAGATATTTATTTATTTATAGTTTATGGTATGGTGGGACCCCTTCCCGGATTCTGCGTATGCAGGAGCTTTAGTGCACCAGGTTGCCCTTATGGTATGATGAATATTATATTATATATTTGATAGTGTTCATGAACAGAAAAAATGTGCATTACAATAAAAGTTTAGTTCCTTAAAAGAAAGAAAAGTTTAGTTCAAATAAGAGTCTGAGAAGGAATGCATTTGAAAGGTCTGGAACAAAGTCTCAACAATTGCGTATAAAATAAAGAACTTCAGTTAAAAAAGAAGAAAAACACAAGTTTCAGATAGATGAGACAGAGTAAGAGGGGTTCAGAGAGGAGAGAAAGACAATGGGTTGGGAGACATGGATAGAAATTGATGGACAGAGATAGGTGGATAGAGGTTGATAAATGAGAAACAGAGTCAGATGAAGTAATGTTGTCACTGGCTGTGTTATTATCACGAGTTGTACTGCAGCTTAACCTGTCACTTGCCTAACAAAAATATAACGATCTCACTGTTCCAGTGTTCCTACAAGTCTCCATGGAGATTCCACCCAATCTTTTCTATGTAACAATCCTCTATGTGGGATTGCATGATCCTACGAGTAAACAAGGAATCTTGACAGCCTTGTTTGCGCTTGTTTATATTCGATTAATGGCTTTGTGTTTGAATGGAATGCCCCACAATTTTTAAGTCATATGGTCCTGAACTATAGGTTATTTGGAATGCCATTAAAAGGAGATATCAACATTGTGAGTTTGATATGTACATATAGATAAAGAGTAAAGGATAAACACTTAGGTATGCTGCTATCATAGAATAGATAAACAAGGGATTTTGCAAGGATATTTGCAAAAAGTTTGCAGAAATTACCTTGGAGTTTGAGAGAGCTGAACAGTAGAATTAGCTAAAATTTACGCAAATTTATCAAATTCTCGCATTACCTTATGCACACACAAAGTGCAACTGTGTTATTTTCTGGTTGGTTTTGTTATATTTGACTCATAATTTGATTGGCCTAACTGATTTGATTCTATTTTTGTTATGGATTAGTCACTAACATAGTATTGTTTGATGTCAGCTTTCTGTAAGGAACTGCTTCATCAGAGGATCAGTGGTGAGATACGTGCAATTGCCTCCAGAAGGTGTGGACATTGAACTATTGCACGATGCCACAAGGAGAGAAGCCCGGGGTGGTTGATTTTGTTATTTGTAATGCATCTTCTGTATGAAAATTCATTAGATTGGAATATCATATACGTTGTTGTTCCTGCTTAAGA